>LR738709.1:408254359-408502831 GCA_902687465.1 Secale cereale
GGTCTGTAAGGAAATGTGTACAACTGCATGAGTTGATTTTTTTTGTTTGTATGCAAAGAATTTTTGCTATTGCCATTTTCTTATTTCAGTTGATTGGCTTGCAATGGATTTATTGCCCTAGGAACAAGGAGGTGGGGATCGGTTTGGAAAAAATGGGGGTTATCACATGGTCCAAGAGAAAAAATGGTGTGAGGGGTGAAAGCGATGGAAGCGAAATCAACAAACTTCCCTTTAATAGTAGAAATTGTATCCAATGCTACATTATACCCGGTTCAAATTTGAGTCACACTGGACGAAATTCAAGAACTTCTCCAAAGTCATCACAACCGCATGGACGACCCCCTAGTGGGCTAGGCCCTCTCCAACAACTCCAACTCCTATTTGCTAACCCCACTGCCCTCAATCGCCGTATTTAAAGCGTGAAGCTCCAATTCCTTTTTGCAAAAGACATTATTCGACGCTTCAACATTGCGCAGGAGCAGTGTACCCTTTCACCAATGGAGGCAGAGCTTCTTGGCGAACTTAAGCTAAGGGTGCTCAACCTTGCATTTCTTGTAGGGATGATCGCCCATCAGTGCTCCCAATTCATTTGACTATCTGAGGACGACGATATCACCCGATTCATCCACATCCATGCCCGCCACCATGCGCACAAGAACTACATTGTGGTGATCACTTGGGTCAGCTTTGCGGCTTTGTTGAACGATGACAAGGAGCAATTGTTGTGGAACTACTTCCCGAACATGATGGCGGCATCACCCATGAGAGCTCAGTACATCAACCTCCATTGTCTACAATTGCCCTCGATCGACCTCTATGATCTCGATGCGGAATTCATGATGGAGAAAGTATGGGTCGCCATCCGAGTCATGCCAGTGGACAAAACGTCGGACCGAACTGATTTTCCAAGTGATTTTTATCGCTTCGCTTGGCAAACCATCAACTGGGATATCATGGGCGCTCTGAACCACCTATTCCATCTTCGATCACACGACATCAACGACGCGTTTTTGATCATGTACCCCAAATCAGCAGATTCATTTGATGTCGCATCAAACCGGTCAATCAGCCTTATCCAGGCCTTTTGCAAGCTCCTGGCCAACCACTTGGCGCCATGACTATTGCTGAACTGGAAGAATTAGATCGTGTTTGTTCAGGGTGTAGCATTCGCAAAAACTCTTGCATGGTGAAATTCACCACCAAAGCTCTTCCCGCTCGTTGCTTCTAGATGCTCCTATTGAAGATGAACATCGCCAAGACACTTGTTATGGCGTTCTGGCCTTTTCTCTTGCGGGTTCTTCACTACATGGGGTTTACCACCCACTGGATCGAGTTGGTTCGCATCTTGCTGTGATCGGCCTCGTTGAGTGTCTTGCTAAACGGTGTCCCTGGGAGGTCGTTCTACTAGCGTCATTGAGTTTGTCAATGCAACGCCTTCTCTCTGATGTTGTTCTTACTTATATTTATATCCTATTATTGGTGGGTAGTTTAACTTGGCTCACATACACTCTTTCTATTTGTTATGTTATGCTATGAAATGTGCTAGTAAGTTAGGAAGACAACAGTGGGAAGCCATGCATGGTATGCATTGGTGTTTTCTTCCCCTTGAGCCACACCCGGACCTAGTTCTTGTTATATTGATCCAAGACCGAGTGCGATAACCAATCGTGCGACGTTTAATGAGCACCCCTCGGCCTAGTACCTGAAACTCAGACTTGTCCAGATGCCACACTTAGTTCGGGCTTTCTATTTAGCACATGCGTAGTTGCAATGATCTAGTTCGGTTTGACGGAGATGACAATGTACCAGGATATGCAATGATCTAGCGTAACATATATGAAACCAAATAGCAATGGTTGTACCGCATAAATATCATGTCATCTCTATATGATCATGCAAAGAAAAATGACAGTGAAAGATCATATGGATGTTGCATGACGATATATCTAAGAATGGCTATGAAAATGTCATAATAGGTACGTATGGTGGTTGTTCTGAGAAAGATATATATGAGATTTTTTTGAACAATATTATAGTTTGGCCCATTAATGCATCGGATTTAGATGTATGGTAATATTATAGCATTTTCTTCGAACGATATTATATTTTGGCTCAGCGATATTTGGGTGAGGAAAGCAATATACATTAATATAATAAACATGCATTATTGTTATTTTTCAAAATGGATGCATTTTTTATTTTAAATATAATATTTTTTCCATTCTAGAAATATGAAAAGGTAATTAAGAAAAAGAAAACGCGGCGAACATTACGTGGGTCGGCCCATTTACCAAGCATCGGAGGCGAGCGCCTGCTTCATATCACAACATACGAGACAAAGCCACCTCCCACCGCCCCTAGAAATCCCTATTTGGTGCTTTAAGCGCCGATTTTAGTGCTTTCTAACAAGTGCTGCACACTCCCTCCCGGTCTTGGGTTCGGAACATTTACATCTTTATTTCTTCTTTTCGACCAAGTCAGTTTTTTTAGGCAATCTCGCTTGACTGCAGCAGCCAACGACAGTAGTAGACTCATGTGTGATAGTTCCTATATGAGCGGGTCCATGTAGGTTTTTCACACTAGCTTTGAAAACCTTCTAGAAGTTCCACATGTTTTTTCTGGGGCGATTTTCTCTCGGTTCTGGTCAATTTTGTTAGTTTATATTTTTGTTTTTCGTTTTTCTTTTCAAATTCATGAATTTTTCTCCATTTTGCAAGCAATTTCAAATCCATTAAGTTTTTCCAAAATTCATGAACATTTTATAAAATTATTGAAAAGTTTCAAATCCATAAACCTTTTTCGAATTTGCAAACTTCTTCCAACACCACAAACTTTTTTTTGAATTTATGAACTTTTTCAAATATCTTTAAAAAACGCGTCCCTTTTTCAATTTGAACTTTTATGTAGAAGTATTATTTTTGCGGGTAACTTTTCTGTAGAAGTCAACGGTCAAGTGTCAAACAACCAAATGGTGAACGGTCAAACGATCAACATGTCAAACTTTTTGTAGAATATATAAACCTGTCCAACCGAGCTGGGAATTCACTTGTTGGGCCGGCCTTCTTATCTTGTACTGCTCGAACGGGCTGACTCGTTGGCCCAGCAGCAACCTATTCGGTATCGGAGTCACAGTAATGTGGCAAATCCTAAATGGCACCCGTAGCGTTCCATATCATTAATTAAGAAGTATTCTTCTCAAAAATCACTCTCATCTTTTGAGATTGTGATAAGTGGCGCATGTTACTTATCGTAACTTGGTAGTTTTTTTTTTCTTTTTGCGTACACCCGTTTATTCAAAACATTTGCGTCCAAATCTCGAATATTTTTCATCGTTGGATTCCTCGCGTCGAGATCTTTAAAACAAGATCACATGTTGATAGGCTTTGATAATTTTTTTTACAGAAACACAGACAAAAAAGCTGGAAGGAAAAACTGAACTGGGAGCACATTTTTTCACTTCCGGAAGAGGCACGGCCGTGCCTCTTGCAGAAGCAAAAAAACAGAAAACACATTTTTTTTCGTTTCCGAAAGGCACGTCCATGCCTCTCACCGAAGCAAAACCGTGACTCTCTCGCGGAAGAAAAAAATTGAGAACATTTTTTTTTCATTTCCGATAGGCATGGCCGTGCTTCTTATGGAAGCAAAACCGTGTCTCTCGTGGAAGAAAGTAAATAGAAAACATGTTTTTTCATTTTCGAGGAAGCAAAACCGTGCCTCTCGCAAAAGAAAAAAAACGTATTTTTTGTGCAACTTTTCTCTCCAAAAGCTAAGGAAAATCGATCGAAAACCAAAAAAAAAAAGAAAAAATACCAAGGAAAACCCCGTTTAAAAGGCCGAAAACGAGTGCAAAAAAATAAAATAAAAATAAAATCCGAAGGAAGCGTACAGTGCGCGACACATGTCGACGGTTGTGTGCGCGCCACTTCGCGTGCCACATGTCGTCGGGCCAGCAGCAACCTATTCGGTAGCGGTGTCACAATGATGTGGCAGATCCTAAATGGCACACATAACGTCCGAAATCATTAATTAAGAAGTGTTCTTTTCGAAAATCACTCCCACCTTCAAAGGTTGTGATAAGTGGCGCATGTCTCTTATCGTAACTTGGGAGTTTTTTTCTTTTCTTTTTTTATACATCCGTTTATTCAAAACGTTTGCGTCCAAATATCGAACATTTTTCATCGTTGGATTCGACGCGTCGAGATCTTTAAAACAAGATCACATGTTGATAGGTTTTGACTAACTTTTTTGCTAAAACACGGACAAAAAAGAACCGGAAGGAAAAGCCAAACCGGGAGCATATTTTTTCACTTCTGGAAGAGGCACCACCATGCCTCTTGCGGAAGCAAAAAAATAGAAAACACATTTTTTTTTCCATTTCCGAAAGGCACGGCCATGCCTCTCGCGGAAGCAAAATCGTGACTCTCTCGCGGAAGAAAAAATAAAAAACATTTTTTTATATTTCCGGTAGGCATGGCCGTGCCTCTTACAGAAGCAAAACCGTGCCTTTCGTGGAAGAAAAAATAAATAAAAAACACGTTTTTTCATTTTTGAGGAAGCAAAACCATGCCTCTAGCGAATGAAAAGAAAAACGTGTTTTTCGTGCAATTTTTTTAAAAAAAATATAAGGAAAACCGACCGAAAACCAAAAAATGAAAAAAATACCAAGGAAAACCCCGTTTAAAAGGCTGAAAACAAGAGCGGAAAATAAAATACAAACAAAATTCGAAGGAAGCATCCAGAGCGGGACACATGTCAGTGGCTGTGTGCACGCCACTTGGCGCGACACATGTCGTTGGGCCAGCAGCAACCTATTCGGTAAGGGGTCACAGTGATGTGGCAAATCCTAAATGGCACCCGTAACGTTCAAAATCATTAATTAAGAAGTATTCTTTTCAAAAATCACTCCCACCTTCTGAGGTTGTAATAATTGGCGCATGTCACTTATCATAACTTGGTTTTTTTTCGTACATCCGTTTATTCAAAACGTTTGCGTCCAAATCTTAAACATTTTTCACCGTTGGATTCCTCGCGTCGAGATCTTCAAAACAAGATCACATATTGATAGGTTTTGATGACTTTTTTTACAAATACACAGACAAAAAAAACTGAAAGGAAAACCGAACCGGGAGCACATTTTTTCACTTCCGAAAGAGACACGGCCATGCCTCTTGCGAAAGCAAAAAAACAGAAAACATATTTTATTCCGTTTTCGAAAGGCACAACCATGCCTCTCGCGGAAGAGAAAAATAGAAAACAATTTTTCATTTCCGATATGGCCGTGCCTCTCGTGGAAGAAAAATAAATAGAAACACATTTTTTTTCATTTTCGAGGAAGCAAAAGCATGCCTCTCGCGAAAGAAAAAAAATGTATTTTTGTGCAAATTTTTTCTCCAAAAGCTAAGGAAAACCGATCGAAAACAAAAAAAATGAAAAAAATACTAAGAAAAGACCCGTTTAAAAAGCCGAAAACGAGTGCGGAAAAATAAAATAAAAACAAAATTTGGAGGGAGCATCCAGAGCACGACACATGTAGGCTGCTGTGTGGGTGCCATTTGGTTGGCTCTCAGTCCATCCCAAATGATCGTTGGGAGACTCCCCAAAGAGCGCTGGCCAACTTGTAGCTTCCCGTAGCGCCCGTTATAGGCTTAACGGTACAAAGCGCACACCCCTCCTCCGCGGTGGGCCAAGCCCATTTTCGTCTCTTATCCTTTTGTAAATCGCTGTAAAAAAGGGGCACTGAGAAGGATTCGAACCCGCGCAAAGGGCTTTAACACAACCCATGCTAACAACCCTGCCGTCTTGACTTCTGCATTCACTTATAGCTTCTCCCTCTTTTACTCTTTCTTATTTATTTCCTTTTTATTTTTGCTTCTTCTTATTTTTATTTATTGTTTATTCATTCTCTTTCTTCTTCTTCTTCTTCTTCTTCTTCTTCTTCTTCTTCTTCTTCTTCTTCTTCTTCTTCTTCTTCTTTTTCTTCTTATAATTCTATATAAAAAGTTCACCGGATTTTATGAATGTTTTTTCAAATCCGATGAACTATTTTTAGAATTGGTGATTTTTTTTTCAAATTAGATGATTTTTTCTCTCCAAAATTGAATATTTTTCTATTTCAATGAGCGTTATTTTTTTCAAATCTAATGAACTTTTTTAAATATTCGATGTTTTTTTTTGAAGTCAATGAACTATTTTCGAATTTGAAAAAAAAATCAAATTCGACGAACATTTTTTGAAGTTTGTGAACCATTTCAAAACCGATGAAGATGTTTTCAAAATTGGCGAACTATTTTTCAAAATTTCTGTTTTTTTTAAATTGATGATTTTTTTCAAATTGATGAACCTTTTCAATTTCGATGAACTTTTTAAAAATGGATGTTTTAAAAAAACGTTAACTAGTCTTGAGGTTTGTGAACTTTAATTCATGAACTTTTTTTGTCAAATTCGATGAACTTTTTAAAAATTTGATGAACTTTTTTGAATTTTCTTGAACTATGTTGTATTTCATGAACTTTTTGATATCCATGAACTTTTTTCAAATCCGTGAACTTTCCTTAAATTAGTGACCATTTTGAAATTCAATGAACTTTCAAATCCGTGAACTTCTTTCTCAAATGAGTGAAGTTTTTTGAATATGTGAACCTTTTTAAAAACAAATTCATGAAACTTATTTTTATTGTTCGTCAGCTTTTCTTTGGAACAACGCGGCTCCAGTTGTTTTTAAGTGTTTCGCGGTATTATCTGTTAGTTGTACCTGGTAGCTCAAGTGGTTAGCCTGCGCATGCGGCACTTCAAAGGCGTGAGATCGAATCCTCTGGCGCTACGTGGTACTGGGCCGGCCCACGAGGGTGCTGTAGTGGGCGCCAATTGAGTTCGGCAGCGCTAAAGGCGCCCTATAGGGGCTCCCGATGATGTAGGGTTTTCGGTTGTTGGTAAAAGGAAAAAGTCCAATTTAAACCTTGAATTCGTAGACCTCCGGCGAATCAAACCCTGATGTCGAAATCCCTGTCATTCAGACCCCAAACTCACTAATCCCGGTCCAAATTAAACCTTAGTGTCGTTTTAGGCCAAAAAACGCTGACGTGGCCATGATTGGTAGTTAGGTGGGCCACGTAATAACTGGAACGCGCGGGGGTGAACAGGTACTGGATTTAGGATTTAGGGGGAGAAACTAGGGTTAGGCGGCGGCGACAGAGATTTCGTAGGTGGTGGCGGCTGCGTCGAGGGCAATGTCGTGGTCTTCGGGTGGTTCAAGTGCTCCCGGCTTCCGTCGAGCCGCCGGAAGGAGAGGGGAGGAATCGAGGTCGCCGGTGCCGTACCGGGAGAACCCGATGGCGTATGAGCCAGAGAAGCTCTGCTGGTGCAACCCCCGCCGGAAGGCGCCACGGTGGATCTCGTGGAGCCGTCAGAACCCAGGGCGGAGGTACTACGCCTGCGTTGATGCCATGGTGAGCTTCAAGCTTTGTTTCTTTTCTGTTCATTTGTTCTTCTCCCCTCTCATTGATTTCTATTGGTACAATTGAACAACAAGGTGGTTGTGGATTTGTGGAATGGCATGATGATCCTCTGCCGAAGTTTTGGAGTGATTTGATTGGAGATTTGCGAGATGAAGTGCGTAGGCTGAGAGGTCAAGGAAGTGCTGCTGTGTTTGAAGATCCCACTCCCACTGCAGTTGTGGCACTGCCTGAAGCTGAAACAAGAGGAATGGGCATGGCAATGTCTCTGGAAGATCAATTGAAGCAAAAAAAATGCAGAGATAGATGCATTGAAGGGGAAATATCAAAATGTTGCCATGTTGTTTGTTGTCTTTGTGGTAGGGTTAGTTGCAGGGAAGATGCTACTGCATTAAGATTTGCAAGTGTGATTTGTATGCAATGTAGTACTGCTTTAGGGTCTAGAATGAAGTGATCTTTTGGGCACTGAAGATGAAAGTTGTATGCATGCACTGTTTGGAATTAATAATAGTGGAAGTGGAAGATGTTTTGCTGCCATCATTTTGTACCTCTGAAATGCATATATGTTTGCATTCTTTGCTGGCAGCTTAATACAACAAAATTGTAGAACTAAAATCTTTGCTTGCTGGCAATTTAATATCAGTAAAGTGGAAGATGCTGCACTGAAATACAAGGATATGCAACTGATAATAGCAAGATCATTCTGACCAAGTTAATTTCACATAAACTGGGTTTGAAACAAGTCATACTCCCACACATACATGACCCTTAGTTTGAGCCATGACCAAAAGATAAGTTTGCAACATTACATCAGAAATGTTTTGGAACATTGCAACTTCAACAAAATAACTAGATGCAGCCCTTCTTCAACTATAACTAGTAGTTTCCACTGCAAGTGAAGTATCTGAAGCTTGGCGCTGATGATGTAGGCCTTCTTCCCCTCTTAGCTCCAGATCCTGTCCTTGTGGAAGTAGATGCTCCTAGGGCAGCTGATGATCCAACTTCAGCACTTGCAGTTCTCTTTCTTGGAGGCTTAAACCTGTTGGAACTTGTCCCAGTAGAAGGACCTGGTGGTACTGAACTTGTTGCTGTTGGTGGAGCAGATGTAGAGGCAGATGCACTTCCTTTGGCTTGCTGCAAATTCAGGATAAATATGCAATAAGTTCAACAAAAGAGTAATAAGCAGGATAAACATGATAAGTACATGACAGCAACAAATACCTCAGTTGGATTATTTTTCTTGCTAGCTCTAGCAAGATGTGCATTCTTCTTCTTGCCTCTCTCAGGATTCTGCTTACATCCTGATTTCTTGTGTTCAGGGTTACCACATAATGAGCATTTGATAATTGTGCCATGCTTGCTCATTTTCTTCCCCTTAGGTTGCTCAGTTTCTTCTCTTCTCCTATCATTGTTTTTAGGCCTTCCTTTTTTCTTCTCTTTTCCTGGCAACCTTACATATTCAGGAGGCACTGGCCTAGGATTGGGTGACACTGGCCACATCTCTTCACCCTCCACTGGCTGCAAGCAATGCTCATAGATTTTGTTGAACACTTCAACAAAGTAGCAAGGAGCAATAAAATCTTCAATGTTTTTGTTACACTTGTAAATGGCACTAATGGCATGGTGGCAAGAAAGCCCTGCCAGCTGGAAGTACCCACAGCTGCATGTCCATTTATCCAGGTCCACAGTGTACTGTCTTCCTCTGCCATCCACTTGCTTCACTTCAAATCCATTTTCTCCATTCCAGAGCACATCAAGATATTGTGTTCTAGCTTCTTAAAAACAGCAGGGCATATTTTACCTATAAAGTTGGCACCTTTCTCTCTTTGTTCCTGAATTCTCACTAGTACTTTCTTCCTAATTTTTTCATTCATAGACATAATAGGATAAAACCTAGCATCAACTATAGCATGGTTGAATGACTCACATAGGTTGTTGTCCACTGACTCACAATTTGAACCAATTGGAAAAAAAAGCCCTTGCCCAGTGCACTAGCTCAGTTCTCATGATGTCTTTAGCCCCTTCAGGAGTGACCTGTGCAAGCTTGGCCTTGTAATAGTTGAAATCTTGCCTGTTGGAAGCCTTAGAAACTGCCGAGAATTTCTTTTGCCACTCATGATCTCTATGTTTCTTCCTCCAGTTAGCATAAATGTGCCTAGCACACATCCTATGCTCTGCTGCAGGAAGGTAATCATTCACTGCATTTATCAAGCCCTTCTGCTGATCAGAAATGATAACCCAGCCAGCTCCATTATTGTTTATTTCCAAGTCCTTAATGAGCAGCCCAACAAACCACTTCCATGTGATATTTGTTTCATTCTCAACTACAGCCCATGCCAGTGGATACATCTGATTATTTGCATCTCTACCAATGGCACACAATAGCTCACCCTTGACTGCACCTTTAAAGAAGCAACCATCAAGGCCTATTACCTTTCTGCAACCAGCCTTGAATCCTTGCTTCATTGCATTAAAGCACACATATAAGCTCTAGAATACACTTTCCTCCATGTTGGTTGGATCCATGCAAACAGCAACTATGCTTCCAGGGCTGCTCCTTAGCAGCTCCAGTTGGTAGTCAAACACTCTTGTATTCATTGTTCATTCCACACAACAATTTGTCCATGACAATTCTTTTTGCATGCTTGCACTTTGAAGTGGAGACATCAGCAAACATATCTTGCAAAACAGTTGCTTTCATGCTCTCAATTTTCCACATAGGATTTGCCAATATGAAGTGCTCATACCTCTGTGCAATCACCTTTGCAGTAACCAACTTGTTGCATCTGTTCTGTGCACATTGGTGATCATCATTATATGTTATGACTTGGAATCTTGAAGTTCTTGATCTCTTGGCTGCATATATCAGCCATGGGCAGCCAGGCCATCCACACTTTGCCCTTACCCTATCAGACTCAGATTTCATGAACTTGATGCTCCTCTTTGTCACTAGTCCATATCTTCTCAAAGCTTTGCACAGTTGATTCTTGCTTCTAAAAACCATGGTCAAAGCAAAATGTGGTACTTCACTTTCAGGGTTGTATCTTGGAAATGCACTCTTCCTCTTCCTTATATGACCATTTGAATCTTCATCATAACTGTAGTCCTCATCAGATGAATCATAATTCCAATCCATTTCTTCTCTTTCAATTTGCTCCTCCATGTTGGCAATCAAATCAATTGCCATTGGCCCTGTAGCATCCCTTCCTATCCAGCTCTTGGAGTCCCTCATCCTTTTCTTAAACTTCCTAGCATGTCTCCTGAGCTCCACAACTTCTGAATCCTCCCCACTGTCATCAGTATGTGCAATGTATTCAGTGTCACTGTCTGAGTCTGAATTTTGATTGCCACTGTCAACATTTGCAGCTATCACCATTTGGTTACTGACATGACCTGAAGCCTGAGGTTCAGAAGCACAGGCTGATGCAGGTTGACTTGGATCCACAACCTGAGAAAAAACTCCTTCCATTCCTGCCAATTCATCCACATCATTATCAACATCCACTTCTCTTCTATTGCTTCTTCTCTGCTTCAAGGGGCTGCAAATTCTTTGTCTGATGACACCAGTTTCATCAGGAATTAGCACATCAGTGTCAGACTCTGCAGGTTCAACAGCAGTTATAACTGCATCTGGTTCATCAGCACTTATGACTGCATCTAGTTCTGCATCACTCTGTTCCATGATTTCATCCTCATAGTCACTCCCACTGCTGCTGCCAATGCTATCTTCCTCTCCATGATACTCCACATACACATCTGCAACTCCTCCAACACAAATGTAGCCAGCCATCTTCACACACCAACTGTCATCATTAAGGAACACCAAGCCATTGATAAGCTCTTTTCCAGGAAGCAGAAAATAGAACTTCATCGATTCCATCAACTGAGTATGATCTTTTAAATAACCTTTGACTTCCTGCAGAGACATTGCTTCATCTCCCCCAACATAGTCCAAATTTGGACCAATGCGGATGAATTCCCCTCCAATATGAAACCGAACGTTCAATATCTCACTTGGGTCCATGATTTCACTGAAAAAAACATACACCGCGATCAAAATAAAGCATTACAACCTATTCCCTTCACAAAAAATCAATCTTTTAGCTTCAATCAATTCGTCCCCAATTTTGCCCCAAATTTGCCGCTGAAACCCTAACCCTAATGCCGCAACTACTCTAAACTATGAATAACAAGGGAGGAGGCCATCCAGGACAGTACCTTCTTCTTCGACGCGCCGTCACGTCGTCACGATCGTCGCAGAGGTGGCGATCACCCGCCGGTCGCCATTGCCGTCGCCAGAGAAGGAGGGATGCAGGGGGACGCGGAGAGAACGAAGCGAAATGACGGGCCGAACTAGGCCGGCCCACTTAAATCGCCTTAGGCGCGCGTCGGACGACCCATCCCGGCCATCCCATTGCCACGTCGGCAATCCCCGTTTGGGAAACGACACTAAGGTTTAATTTGGACAGGGATTAGTGAGTTTGGGGTCTGAATGACATGGATTTCGACATCAGGGTTTGATTCGCCGGAGGTCTACGAATTTAAGGTTTAAATTGGACTTTTTCCTTGGTAAAAGGCATTTATTTCCTTCGGTATTTCACGGAGATGCTAGTGTGCTACTTCCTCGGTCCCATAATATAACTTCATTTTGCAAGGTAGCCTAGCTTATATTATTCGACGGAGTGAGTATCTGCTATGCTACAAGCATCTAAGATATCTCAGAGCACAGTTAAACTTACCTGAATTCGCTCGTGGGAGCACAATGGCTTCAAAATTCGTCCGCACGCTTGCAAGAGGCAAGAGCAGTCGGGGCAAGCTGACATCTGGACTTGTGGAGTGGAGTAGAAGAGAAGGTGGAAGGGATAGGTACAAGAGAAGCACATCGGCACATGCCTGGTTTTCCTGTTCATGATGGCCGCACCGCACATGTCTTGGGTTTTACTGTTCATGATCGACACCCGCGTGCAATCTCGTTTACTCTACATCTGTGGTTACGCTCCAGACGGCTGAGTCACCACTCACCGCCGTAAATCTGTAATTCTGTAAACCGTCACTGACGCAAAACCACAATGAACAGAGACAGGTTCACATGTGCAACAGTCCACTGATCCATTCCGGAGATGAGAACAAAAGGGCACAGACACGGAAGATAGCGCGCAGGAAAACTGGCAGCTGGAACAATTTGTCTGCGCACCGGGATCAACGAACAAGCTGGATCCGGGCCCCTGCCATAATTGGCGACTTTTCGAAGCTGCTTTTAGGCGTCTCCTTAGATCGGCATATGCTCCGTGTTTGCCGAAGATAGGAAAGCTAGTAGGTCGTGGGGCATCTGATGTTTTCTCTTCCAGCTTAGCTCCACCAACTGAAACTGCTAAAAGGCTACTCCCTCCGTCCGAAAATACTTGTCATCAAAATAAATAAAAGAAGATGTATCTAGATATATTTTAGTTCTAAATACATTCTTTTTTGTTCATTTTGATGACAAGTATTTTCGGACGGAGGGAGTACATTGCTTTTAGGTTTTAGCTACACCACTATCGGTATAAGAAATGGCAGCTTGCTCCGGTTGGATCTTCTCATCTCTTTTAGGCTTTTAGCAATGCTCAGATCGTGCATGTATCTTTCTGAAGGAAAGGAGGTTGTTTGATGCGCATGGTGTTCGCTCGTGCCACCTCGTTCGCCTAAATTATTCAGGGAAAGGTTTACATCAGTCACTCAGTTCTAAAGGAGACGCCTAAATGTCCACAGGGGACCACAATGTCTTGGACATTTGAAATTTGTACTTTTATTAATTATTATTACTGCAAAGAAGAAGTCTTAGTAGAGGCAGCACTCGCCAGCATCTAATGTCTGATTCCTGGTTATGGAGCAGTGTAAGGCAAGGTACCGCAGTGCATAAACACTAGGTTCATGGGCACATTTCAGCTCAAATTCTGCAATCACATTTTAGCTCGAATTCTGAAATGTCCATGTTCATACGAAAACCTGAATTCTAACGGCAGTTTTTTTGTTTTGAAAAGGAGGCATACCCCCGGCCTCTGCATCTCTTGATGCACACGCTCATTTAATTATTGAAAAAAATGAGTTCCAACAAGCCGTCACAAAGCCAGTCTAAAAGTCTAGTAAAAAGTTCATAAAATAAACGCCACAACCGGCAAAAATAGGACTAGGAGACTAAACACCTATCCTATCATTGGACCACCAGCCAAACCGGTTGTAAGTATCCCATGGGGCCATCTCCCATCGGCTGCACCCAATATCCATATGCACCATGTGGTCCGCATGACTGAGTAAGGATCACGTACGGATCCAAGTAGATGCTTCGAAGATGACCTGCAAAAAGTTTGTGATAGTGTGTCTGTTAAAGGTAACATCATTCCGACAAGTCCATATAGCCCAAAGTAATGCACATGCTCCCGCACGAATATGTGCCGCGGTCTGAGGTGCCACCCCATCCAACCAGTTATCAAAAATATGAGCTATCGTGATAGGCGGAGTGACATTAAACGTTACGTGAATAGTTCGCCAAGTAACTCAGCAAGCGGACAATTGACAAATAGATGCTCGATCGTTTCAACCTGGTCGCAAAAACCGCATCGTGTACTTCCTTCCCACTTACGCTTAGCTAGGTTATCTTTAGTTAGAATCACTCCCTTGTGTATGAACCACATAAACACTTTAATTTTTAGAGGCACTTTAATCTTTCAAATATGCACCGACCTCGGGATAGTCCCGGAATTAATCAAATATGAATACATTGATTTAACCGAGAAGATTCCGGACCTGGATAGCTTCAAGTGTAAAGAGTTTGGAACATCTGAAAGGTTAACCCCCATTAACCGACGCACGAGATGTAACCATCTATCCCACCGCTCACCAACAACTGACCGCCGGAACTGCATATTAAGTGGAATGGATCCCAACACAGAAGCAACAGTTACCTCCTTCGGTTGGGCAATGTTGTAAAGAGATGAATACTGCAAGGCCAATGGGGTTTCACCTAGCCATGTGTCCTCTCAAAACCTAGTATCTCTTCCATTCCCTACAATGAATCTGGATCTATTGAAGAAGACGACCTTTGTCTTCATAATACCGTTCCAAGACGGAGAGTCCAACGGTCGAGCGGTCACTTGAGCTAGCGTTTTGGAGTGCAGGTATTTGTTACGCAGTAGCTCAATCCAAACCCCTTCTCTTTCAACTGAAAGACGATACAACCATTTGCTGAGCAAACATCTATTTTCCACCTTCAGATTTTCAATACATAAGCCACCCTGGTCCTTCGGTCTACATATAACGTCCCATTTTGCTAATCTATATTTAACCTTGTTTTCATCAATTTGCCAGAAAAATCTAGATCTATAGAGATCCAATCTTTTCGGTACCCCAACCGGTACTTCAAAGAAAGAAAGAAGAAACATTGGCATACTTGTGAGGACCGAGTTGATAAGAATCAATCTTCCTCCATAAGACAGTAGTTTGCCCTTCCAGCAACTCAGTTTCTTCTCAAACCTATCCTCGATACACTTCCATTCTTTATTTGTGAGCTTCCGGTGGTGAATTGGGATCCCTAAGTACGTGAAGGGCAGTGACCCGAGTTCACACCCAAAAAGTTGCTTGTAGGTTTCTTGTTCTTCTTTGGCGCGTCCAAAGCAGAACAACTCACTCTTATTAAAATTGATTTTCACTCCTGACAATTGTTCAAACAAGCACATCACTAGCTTCATGTTTCTAGCCTTAGCAAGATCACGTTCCATGAAAATAATGATGTCATCGGCATACTGAAGAATGGACACCCCACCATCAACTAAGTGTGGGATAAGACCACCTACTTGGCCGTCCTACCACTACTAGAAAAATGGCTATAGCTACTATGGACATTAATGGAGCACCTATATCTGGTGCGCCACTGCTATAGCAATGTCGCACCAGATATAGGTCCTCCATTAATGGTCATATTACTAATGGCGCACCTGGCGTGTGGTGCGCCATTACTAGTTTTGTCCTGTCCCCACACCCCTTCCCAGACTTAGCAGTGGCGCACCAGGGTACAGTGCGCCATTACTAGTTAAACTAGTAATGGCGCACCGCACCCACAGTGCGCCACTACTAACATTTTTTTGATTTTTTTAAAAAAAACTAGTAATGGCGCACCGCACACCAGGTGCACCATTACTATGTCAAAGTTAGTAATGACGCACCTATACAAAGTGCGCCATTACTAACTTTGACCAAGGTTTGACCAAGTCATATGGATAGTAATGGCGCACTTTGGAAAGGTGCGCCATTACTATGTTCAAATTTCACCAAATGCACACCCCGTGGACCGCCTTTTCAGTTTAAAAATAAAATAAAATAAAATGATGAAAATGTCAAAAAAATAAAAGAAAATAAGTTTCTCATGTGATATGTGGTCTAGTTGTTGGGAGAATTTACAAATATGAATTTCGACTTTATTTGCAAAATCTCTCTGGAATTTAGTAAAATGGGCATAACTTTTACATACGAACTCAGATTAAAAAGTTTTTATATGAAAAATCATCTACTCAAAAAGTTACATCCAAATTCAACCGGGGAAACCCCGTTGAAGATTTTTAGAATCCCCAAAAACCTAATAGAATAAAAGATACGTGGCCTTTGATATTTAGAGGGGGGGGGGGAAATGGAAAAAAAATTCAAACTTAGTAATGGGGCATCATTTGCTAGGTGCGCCACTAGTAACAGAAAAAAAATTGGTTTCGGTTTTTTTTTTGGAAAAATGTTCAAAATGTGATACGTAATATGACCGGGAAGTTTGAAATATTTTTTTCAAAATTTTATCACACTCATAAACATGAACAAAGTCCTAGACATTAACAAGGTTTAATAGGATTGATATTATAGATATATCAACAAGTGCTTGTTAAGTGAACTGGTGCTGGGATTTGATAGAACTCAGAAGTTAAGCGTGCTTGGGCTGGAGTAGTGTGAGGATGGGTGACCTTCTGGGAAGTGGTCAAGCTGGAGTAGTGTGAGGGTGGGTGACCTTCTGAGAAGTTTGATCACGGAGTGCGATTTGATTTGAGATTAAGCAAAATGTGCGTCATTACTAACAATTACTAGTGACGTGGTAATAGTGGCGCATCTATAGTGCGCTATTAATGGCAAAAACAGGTGCACCGATAACAGCCTTTTTTCTAGTAGTGTACTTTGCTCTATTAATAAGAACAGCCAACATGTCAACGACGACATTAAAAAGGATATGTGACATCGGATCGTCCTGTCTCAATCCTTTAAGCGTCTGAAAATAATGACCAATATCATCATTAACCTTGATTCCAGCGCTACCTCCCCGAACAAAAGACTCGACCTGTTTCCTCCAATCCCCATCAAACCCTTTCATGCGCAACGCCTGTTGTAAAAATGGCCATTTTACTTTATCATAAGCCTTTTCGAAGTCTACTTTAAACACCACTCCATCAAGCTTCTTCGAGTGTATTTCGTGTAATGTTTCGTGGAAAACGACCACTCCCTCGAGAATGTGACGTCCAGGCATAAAAGTTGTGTGAGTTGGCTGCACCACCGAATGTGAAATCTGAGTCAAATGGTTAGTGCCAACCTTAGTGAAAATTTTGAAGCTCACATTGAGCAAACAAATAGGTCTAAATTGCTCTATGCGGATTGCTTCGGACTTCTTCGGCAACAACGTGATGGTGCCGAAGTTTAACTTATAAAGTTGGAGGTTGCCATTAAACAAATCATGGAACATGGACATAAGGTCACCTTTAATAATACCCCAACATTTCTTATAGAACTAGGCGGGAAACCATCTGGACCAGGTGCTTTATTATTCTTCATTTGAGCTATTGCTTCAAACACCTCCTTCTCAGAAAAAGGAGCAGTAAGAATGTCATTCTCATCAACCCGCAGTTGAGGAATGTCGTCCACCATGCTCTCATCGAGGGCGACATTATTCTCTACCGGGTCCCCAAACAAGGACTTATAATAATTTGTCATATACATCTTAAGGTTTTCGTGACCAACAATCATGCCCTCGTCCTGCTCAAGTTGGATGATTCTCTTTTTCCTATGCTTCCCATTCGCAATGAGATGGAAAAATTGCGTGTTACTATCTCCTTCTACAACCCGATGTACTTTCGCTCTAAGTGCCCATTTTAATTCCTCTTCTCTAAGTAACTTAGCCAGAGCCACCTCTGCTTCTCTTTTACTTACTTGTTCATCCATGCCCAGCGAATCGCTTTCAGCCTTAATGTCTAGGTCATTAATGATTTTCAACAACCTTTCTTTCTCTTTTCTATAGACTCCACTGTTATTCTTAGCCCATCCCCTCAAGAACTGTCTAAGATGTCTAATCTTAAACTGCCATCTATCAATATTCGACTCTTCCCTTTGTTCAACAGCCCATTCCCTAGCTATCACCTCAAGGAAATCCTCCCTCTCGAACCATGCAGTCTCGAAAGAGAAGATATTCTTGTTACCTCGGTGCACCGCTTCACCGGAGTCTACAAGAAGAGGTGTATGGTTAGATATTCCCATTTGTAACGCTTGTTGATATGTCTCCAACGTATCTATAATTTTTATTGTTCCATGCTATTATATTATCCTTATAGGATGTTTTATATGCATTTATATGCTATTTTATATGATTTTTGGGAATAATCTATTAACCTAGAGCCAAGTGCCAGTTTCCGTTTTTTCCTTGTTTTTGAGTTTTACAGAAAAGGAATAACAAACGGAGTCCAATTGACGTGCCAATTTTTGATGATTTTTTATGGACCAAAAGAAGCCCCCGGAGTAAAAGAGTTGGGCCAGAAGAGTCTCGGGCTGCCCACAAGGGTGGGGGGGTGCGCCCACCCCCCTGGGCGCCCCCCTATCTCGTGGACAGCCCGGAGAACCCCCTGACTTGTGCCCTATGCCAAAAAATCATATAAATACAGAAACCTCTAGAAAATAACCTAGATCGGGAGTTCCACCGCCGAAAGCCTCTGTTGCCACCGAAAACCAATCTAGACCCATTCTGGCACCCTGCTGGAGGGGGGAATCCCTGGCCATCTTCATCATCCCGGCGCTCTCCATGATGAGGGGGAGTAGTTCACCCTCGGGGCTGAGGGTATGTGTAGGATCGAAGTAGGTCTAGAGGGGGGGTGATTAGACTACTTGACAATATAAAAAATCTGCCTTTGGATCATGCAATGTTTTTGGCAGTTTCACAATTAAGAACAATCCAAGTATCACCCTACACATGCAATTCTAGAGTATATGCAGCGAAAAGTAAATTGCACATGTAAAAGAGAGGTGGAGAAGATCAAACGCAGTTTGGTGACACGGAGATTTTTGTCGTGGTTCTGATAGGTGGTGCTATCGTACATCCACGTTGATGGAGACTTCAACCCACGGAGGGTAACGGCTGCGCGAGTCCACGGAGGGCTCCACCCACGAAGGGTCCACGAAGAAGCAACCTTGTCTATTCCATCACGGCCTACGCCCACGGAGGACTAGCCTTACTCGGGGTAGATCTTCACGAAGTAGGCGATCTCCTTGCCCTTACAAACTTCTTGGTTCAACTCCACATCTCAAAGACGGAGGCTCCCAAGCGACACCTAACCAATCTAGGAGGCACCACCCCCCAAAAGGTAATAGACGGTGTTGATGATGATGAACTCCTTGCTCTTGTGCTTCAAATGATAATCTCCCCAACACTCAACTCTCCTCACTGATATGGCTGTGGTGGAAGAAAGATTTGAGTGGAAGGCAACTTGGGAAGACTAGAAATCAAGTTTCATATGGTAGGAATGGAATGGCTTGATCTCAACACAAGGGTAGGTGGTTCACTTCTCAGAAAGTGTGTGGTAGAAGTGGTGGTACTTTCTGATGGCTCTCCTCACGAATGAGGAGGGGGTGGAGGGGTATATATAGCCTCCACACAAAATCCAACCGTTACACACACATTTGACCAATCTCGGTGAGACCGAAGTGAAAACTCGGTCAGACCGAAAGTTCAAATATAGTGAACGTTGGGATTTTCGGTGGGACCGAAAATACCATCTCGGTGTGTCCGAAGTGAGTCAAAGATTAGGGTTTGCCATCTCGGTGTGACCGAAAACAACAACTCGGATATTCCGAAATGCTGTCAATTGGTTAGAGAAGGTTGGCAGAACATTTTCGGTGAGACCGAAACACAGAATCGGATGGACCGAGAAATTAGGGTTTGGGGAAACAACTGAAGTGGTTCATCTCGGTGGGACTGAGTTTGCAGAATCGGTTTGTCCGAGATTACTTATGAGTGTGTTGTAAAGTGAAGAGTGCTGATAGTTGAGGGAGCTAGATCACCAAGCACTTGAGCAACAAGAACATTAACACAACCTCATCCCCTTTTAATAGTATTGGCTTTTCCTATGGACTCAATGTGATCTTTGATCACTAAACCAAAAATGGATTCTTGAGCTTTTGCCAATGCTTGTCTTAGCATTTTGAGGGGTCCACTCCTTCAGACATTTCCATACCCATATCATCGAACTTTTCTGAAATGATTCTCAAGTGAATATTAGTCCAATGATATATATGTTGTTATTAATTACCAAAACCACCCGGGGATTAGTTGCACTTTCAATCTCCCCCTTTTTGGTAATTGATGACAACATATAGATCAAAGCTTCGACAAAAGATATAATCAAGGAAAAAATATCGTCGCTTTGAGAAGTATGTGATAAACAAGAGCTCCCCCTAAATTTGTGCATTATTTGAAATTTGCGTTTGAATGCAAATGCACAATCGATTAGGATTATGGGTCACTCTTCCATGTCACATACATCTTGGTGGAGCGCACAAAATGATAAGAATGAGTAACATGCACTCAATCACCAAGACAAGAGTAAATAGCCATACAATAAGAAATAGCATATGATAAGCAATAAGCACACATTAAGGCATAGTATGACTAAGCACTCATTAAGGTAGCATCAAACGTAGTAGCAAGCACACATAAAGTATCTGGAACCAAAAGAAACCAATGTATCTCAAGGAAAACCGGCAAAAGAACGAAAAGACGAAAGAGCACTCTCTCTCTCGAAGCCCTATGATCTATAACACTTTCTCCCCCTTTGGCAACAAGTTACCAAAAAGTTCGAAAAGGTATAGAGCTAAACGTCACTGCGGGCTCTGCTGGCGGCTCCCGTCTGGGTAGATGTCGGTGTAGAGATAGCTGCATCTGCGAAGACTTCTGCCGAAGTCTGCGGTGGAGGAGTGGATGCTGGAGCTGGAGGAACTGCTGGAGCTGTAGCTGGTGCTGAAGTGGTAGCCCTGGAGTCTGTCACTGGGATAGCTGCAGATCTGGATCCTCTGGGAACCTGAGCAGTCTGGCGATGAGAGTCCTGGACTAGATCATCTTGCATAAGCTCTGCTCTCTCCTGCCTAGTCTCCTCCATGTGTGCCTCAAGCTTGTTGACAGACAGCTGAATCTCAGTCAGCTTCACGTCCAGAGCGTGGATCTTGTCCTCGACAATCCTCTCAAGGCTCTCCTGAGATTGTTCAATGCTGGCCAGGCGTTGTTCAATCCTCTGGGTAGCTTCAAGAATTTGTTCTCCAAAGCTCTTTGGCTTAGCTGCTGCTGCTGCTGCCTCTTTGTCAGCTTTAGCTTTCTTTGCAGCTTCGATCTTGGCTTGTCCTTCAACTGAGGTGGGATCCTCTTCATCCATCACAACTACGTTGTCCTCATGCTCTGGCTGCAGTGCCAAGTGCTTCCTATCCAACATGAATTTGCCCGTGCCAAACTTGGCGTTGATGAGCATCTGTATCTGCGGTGCAAACCCACACGACCTCTTCTGGTCAGCTGCAGTCCTCTTAATGGTTTCTACCATCAAGTCCATCACCTTAAAAGGTGCCTTCTCATCGAGAATGTGCAGCATGTTGATAGAATAGCCTCGAATCATCCGGTGGTCTCCTGACTTAGGCATCAAAGTATGCCTCAGAATAGTGTTAGTGGTGGTCAGACCTGCCTGGAGATAATACACTGAGCCAAGCTTCCATCCTTCCAAATCAGCAGCTGGGATCTCCTTGTACATATTCTTCATGGAATCATGACTCTTCTTAGTAATCCCATAGACATCAATGTCGTCCTCTCTCTGTACTGGAGCGTTCAGAAGTTCTGCCCATTCTTCAACAGTCGAAGAAAACCTTTGACCTTCAGTCATCCAGGTGATCTTGCCATCAGGGTAGAAGTGGGCAGTGGCATAGAACTGCATGATCATCTCGTCATTCCAAGCTGTCAGCTCTTGACCCACAAAGTCAGCAACTCCACATGCAGTAAAGCTCTCATGCACATGAGGAAAGAAGTCCCGGTGCTCTTCACTGTCAATATACTTCCAGTCAACATACCTGGTGTCAGCAACAATGGGCTTCTTATCCATTAGCACGGTCTCATAGAAATCCTGCTGCTCTCTGGTGTGGAATCTGGGGTCCACAGCAGTCCTTCTCCTTACGGCATATGGATCAGACTGTCTCCATAGCCTGAGACCTTTGTCCTTCCTTGCCTTCATGTCCTCAGCTTGAGGATGAGCATCATTGTGGAGTGGCAATTTGGGACGGAGCTTAAGCAACACATGCTCTTCATCTGACTCAGACGGTGGCATCTCACCTTTGTTCTTCTCAGAAGCTGGAATGCTTCTGGTTGTTCTCTTGGGCTTGGCTGGAGCTGCCTTGGATGGAGCAGACTTCTTGGGCTTAGAAGAGGCTTGAGCCCGAATAGCATCACCCATGAACTTAGCTTTCTGAGGAGGAGGCTGGGGTGCTTCTTCTTCTTCTTCTTCTGCAGCATCAACTTGAGGTTCAGCATATACAACCCTCTTCCTTTTGGAAGTCTTCTTCACCTTGCTTGGAGCAGGTTCTTCCAAGTTGAGCTTCTTAGCAACTGCTGACTGTTTCACTTTGCTTGTACCTTTCCTTGGCTGCTGCCCTTGGTGCTCTTTGGCAACCACATTCCTCTTGGGCTTGGAGGTAACTTCCTCAGCAACAAAGTCGGAGTCCTCATCATCAGAAGTTCTCTTCTTCCTGGTTCTGGTGGCTGCAGGAGGCAAACCACTAGGGGTGCTCCTCTCACCATCATCACTAGAGCTGCTTGCAGGACTTGTATTTGCCTCTGGAATTTCAGCAAACGGTGATTCGGACCTGTTCTGGCTGTCACTGACATCTGACATGGCTGAAAGACCTGTGAAAAGATAAGGTATAGGCAGAATAGAAGAGTTATCACAACTGCAGAAGTTTTTGCAAAAAAAATGAGTTCAAAACTTAGTTTTGAGTTTTCACAGAATGTATTTCGGTCAAACCGATTTTAGGTTTCGGTGCAACCGAAGTGCTCAACAAAAACCTACACACCACTTTCGGTCAGACCGAAGTGGGTTTCGGTCCTACCGAAAACTTAGGGTTTCACTGAAACTACTTTTCGGTCGTTCCGATTGGCACAACTCGGTTAAACCGAATTACGCAGTGCAATGGCCAGAGGCCAAATCGGTCATTCCGATTTTCAAAAATCGGCTTCACCGAGATGCATTCCGTGGAAACCTAAACCTAAGAATTTTCCTCGAAACTAGAAGATCTGAACTGTTGTATAGGGAATATATCAAACGTGGATTGAATCATGGCAACCTATCGTGCAAGAATCAGAAGTGGAGCACGAAAAGGGGTCGAGACACACCCTAACTTGGTGGTGTCCCTCTACGGCGGCAACGGTGGAGATGATTACCGTTGACGGCGGCGGAGACCTGCGGCGAAGGCGCACAGGCGACGAAGGCGACGATCCGTAGACCAGGGCGGCGGCAGCAGGGGTCTTGGGGGCGAACGGTTTGAAGAAAGAAATCGCGCGCAGCCCCTCAGGTATATATAACCCCGTGCTGTCGGTGGGACCGAGTTGAAAAACTCGGTGTCACCGAGATGTATAACTGCTGTGCAGTTACGCATATCGGTCAGACCGAGAGTTTGAACTCGGTTTCACCGAGATGAAACCTAGATCAGTCTAAGCGTTTCGGTTGAACCGAGATTGAGAAACCGGTCAGACCGAAATGGACTTAGAAGGTTTTGGAAGTCAGCCTTAGACGAATCGGTGGTTCCGAGTGCTCCTCACTCGGACTGTCCGAAAAAGACTTGTTCAAAGTTGTGATATGAGCATGAATAGAATTTTGAGACAAGAAAGCATAGATAGCTAGGGAAGGTGCTTAGGCATTCTTGTCCATCCATTTGGCCAGAAAGAGAAACCAAAACAATCAAAACAACAAATGGATGTCCTTGAATGGATAAAATCATGCATTCAACATGCTCACACAATAAGATAGCAATTGAAATATGTGTCAAACATGCACAACCAATCACTCTAGCTACTAGCACACAATTTGTCGATGACTAAGTCATCTATATATGAGTATATTGACTTAGGAGCCAAATGAGAACATTTGATCATAGGTCATACTCATCGTTTAAGCACAAGTGGGGTTACCACTTTTACATAAAGCATTTATGTGTTCACATCATTTGGAGATGCTTTTGCTCAATTTTTTAGAGCAAAGCTCCCCCTAGATGTGAGAACCCCTTTTAAAGGGTCAAACTAACCTTGGGTTGTCGTAGAAGACTTCATGTAGATGTTGAAGATGTGGATGCTCAATGTTGATGTGGATCATCAAGAGTTGGGAGCAATCCTTTGGATTAGAGCACTTTCAATACCTACATGGGTTAGTCCCACAAGGAACAAACAAGAATATCCATAGACATAGAGTGAAGTACACAAAAGATGATGTCCATGAAAACAATGATTACCTTGTCCCTTGACTTACCAACAAGAGGGTTTGTGACTCCATGAACAAGTGCATGATGTGGAAGTTGATTGCGCAGGTTCTTGCCAAAATGAATATAAGTGAAGTTTGTTGGCGGAGTCACCCTCAAGAACCTACTAGTTCTTCTTCTTTGGGATCCACATCATCTTGATGGGAATCCTTGGTGTTGTAGTTGAGCTTGACGAAGTAGAACTTGATGTGTCCTTGGGAACCCACTTGACCATGGCTTAAGGTGCTTCAATGAATGCATCAATCTCCTCTTGAAGCTTGTCCTTGGCCTTTAGCTTGTGGTCTTGTGGTGGAAGGTCATCTTGAGCTTGTTCCACATTGGAAGAAGTAGGATCATACTTCTCCTTTTGTGAGACAAACTGTGGAGTAGGGTATCGACCTTCTTCCCACTCAACACCTTCGGCGTTGAACTTTCGCTCAAAACCAATCCCTTGATTCTTCCGGTGTCTTCCTTGTTTGCGAACAATCTCCTCAAAGTTCTTGCTTCCGGCAAGACTCTTGTAGACACCTTTCTCTATGATTTCCTTCAATAAGCTATTTTCTTGCTCAAGTGTAACTTGGCTTGAAACATTGTTAGTGGAATCAAGAGAACTACTAGAAGCAACAATATTGGATTTAACATTGTTATTGTTACTACTAGAGGAAGAATTTTTCTTATGCTTGTCATGCTTAGTCTTAATAGGTGGCAAGAAATTAGACAAGAGAAGTCGTTTGGCAAGATATGAAGAACTCTTCTTTCGAAGATCATCATTGATCGCTTTTAGAAACTCATGTTCTTGCTCTAGAGTGAGCTTCTCGAAGCGTAGCTTCTCATGAGATCTTAGGAGCTCTCTATGATCTTCTTGAGTTGTTTCATGAGCTAACTTAAGAGTGTTTAGTTCTTTAGTTCGACTCTTCTCGACTATAAAGACTACTAGCATTTTCATCATTACTAAGCTCACTAGATTTATCATGCAAGAGCTCATCTTCACCAAGCAAGTCATCCTCATCACTATCAAAGTCAATGAATTCAGGGTGTGTTACCTTGGGGCCTTTAGCCATGAAGCATCTTCCAATTCCCTCATTTGGTGAATCAAATAAGTCGTAGGAGTTGGAGTTGGAGGATACGAGTGCAAGTCCGGCAACACCTTCATCTTGACTATAGTCGGAGTCGGAGTGATAGCTTCCATCGGATTGACTGTCAGAGTCGGAGCCAGAGACCCATTCACCAACATGAGCTTGATGTCTTCTTCTTGTGTAGCTCCTTGATGACTTGTCTTTCCTCTCCGAATCCTTGCTTCTCCGAGAAGGTCTTCGTTCATAACGATCATCTCTACTCCTTCTCTCTCTCCGAGGTGACTCATCTCTTGCTCTTCTTCTTGGAGATTCTTCTCTTCTCTTGTGGGGAGCCGTACACTCATTTGAGAAGTGTCCGGGTCTTCCACAATTGTAGCAGTTTCGATCACGACTAGAAGATCTCTTTTCATCATATGATCTAGATTTTGAGCTTCTTTCTTTGCCTCTATTCTTGTAGAACTTGTTGAAGTTCTTGACCATTAGGCTTATCTCTTCATTGGAAATTAGCTTGTCACTTGAGGTAGTAGGAGCATCACTTGTAGCTTTGTAAGCACCACTTGACTTGTTGTGAAGCTCTTCCTTATCCTTAAGTGTCATCTCATGAGCAACAATTCTTCCAATGACTTCAGTTGGCTTGAGAGTCTTGTAGTTTGGCATCATTTGGATCAAAGTGCACACGGTGTCATACTTTCCATCCAAAGCTCTGAGAATCTTCTTAATGATGAATCGGTCGGTCATTTCTTCGCTTCCTAAGCCAGCAATCTCATTTGTAATGAGAGCAAGCCTAGAGTACATTTCAGCGACTCCTTCACCATCCTTCATCTTGAACTTGTCAAGTTGACCTTGAAGAATATCTAGCTTTGATTCCTTCACAAATTCAGTACCTTCGTGCATTTCAACCAAAGTATCCCAAATCTCCTTAGCATTCTCAAGACGACTGATTTTGTTGAACTCTTCGGGACACAAAGCATTGAAGAGAATGTCACAAGCTTGAGCATTGTTTTGCAACATCTTCAACTCTTCGGGTGTAGCTTCGCGATCCGGAACTTTTCCTTCTTCAAAGAAATCACCTTGCATACCAACACAGATAATGCCCCATGCGGCTGGGTTATGACCAAGAATATGCATTTTCATTTTATGCTTCCAACTAGCAAAATTTGTACCATCAAAGTAAGGACCTCTACGATAATTACCCTCACTAGACGCCATACTCTCCTAGGTTGTGAAACCAAGCTTATGGAGTCCAATGCAATGGAAACCAAGGCAATGGAGACCAAAGCTCTGATACCACTTGTAGGATCGAAGTAGGTCTAGAGGGGGGGTGATTAGACTACTTGACAATATAAAAAATCTGCCTTTAGATCATGCAAAGTTTTTGGCAGTTTCACAAACAAGATCAAATCAAGTAACACCCTACACATGCAATTCTAGAGTATATGCAGCGGAAAGTAAATTGCACATGTAAAAAGGAGGTGGAGAAGATCAAACGCAGTTTGGTGACACGGAGATTTTTGTCGTGGTTCCGATAGGTGGTGCTATCGTACATCCACGTTGATGGAGACTTCAACCCACGGAGGGTAATGGCTGCGCGAGTCCACGGAGGGCTCCACCCACGAAGGGTCCACGAAGAAGCAACCTTGTCTATTCCATCACGGCCTACGCCCACGGAGGACTAGCCTTACTCGGGGTAGATCTTCACGAAGTAGGCGATCTCCTTGCCCTTACAAACTTCTTGGTTCAACTCCACATCATCAAGACGGAGGCTCCCAAGCGACACCTAACCAATCTAGGAGGCACCACCCCCCAAAAGGTAATAGACGGTGTTGATGATGATGAACTCCTTGCTCTTGTGCTTCAAATGATAATCTCCCCAACACTCAACTCTCCTCACTGATATGGCTGTGGTGGAAGAAAGATTTGAGTGGAAAGCAACTTGGGAAGGCTAGAGATCAAGTTTCATATGGTAGGAATGGAATGGCTTGATCTCAACACAAGGGTAGGTGGTTCACTTCTCAGAAAGTGTGTGGTAGAAGTGGTGGTACTTTCTGATGGCTCTCCTCACGAATGAAGAGGGGGTGGAGGGGTATATATAGCCTCCACACAAAATCCAACCGTTACACACACATTTGACCAATCTCGGTGAGACCGAAGTGAAAACTCGGTCAGACCGAAAGTTCAAATATAGTGAACATTGGGATTTTCGGTGGGACCGAAAATACCATCTCGGTGTGTCCGAAGTGAGTCAAAGATTAGGGTTTGCCATCTCGGTGTGACCGAAAACAACAACTCGGATATTCCGAAATGCTGTCAATTGGTTACAGAAGGTTGGCAGAACATTTTCGGTGAGACCGAAACACAGAATCGGATGGACCGAGAAATTAGGGTTTGGGGAAACAACTGAAGTGGTTCATCTTGGTGGGACTGAGTTTGCAGAATCGGTTTGTCCGAGATTACTTATGAGTGTGTTGTAAAGTGAAGAGTGCTGATAGTTGAGGGAGCTAGATCACCAAGCACTTGAGCAACAAGAACATTAACACAACCTCATCCCCTTTTAATAGTATTGGCTTTTCCTATGGACTCAATGTGATCTTTGATCACTAAACCAAAAATGGATTCTTGAGCTTTTGCCAATGCTTGTCTTAGCATTTTGAGGGGTCCACTCCTTCAGACATTTCCATACCCATATCATCGAACTTTTCTGAAATGATTCTCAAGTGAATATTAGTCCAATGATATATATGTTGTTATTAATTACCAAAACCACCCGGGGATTAGTTGCACTTTCAGTATGTACCAGTAGCTATGTGTTTGATCTCTCTCTCTCTCTCGTGTTCTTGAGATGGCACGATCTTGATGTACCACGAGCTTTGCTATTATAGTTGGATCTTATGATGTTTCTCCCCCTCTATCTTCTTGTAATGGATTGAGTTTTCTCTTTGAAGTTATCTTATCGGATTGAGTCTTTAAGGATTTGAAAACACTTGATGTATGTCTTGCATGTGCTTATCTGTGGTGACAATGGGATATCACGTGATCTACTTGATGTATGTTTTGGTGATCAACTTGCGAGTTCCGTGACCTTGGGAATCTATGCGCAGGGGTTGGCACACGTTTTCGTCTTGACTCTCCGATAGAAACTTTGGGGCACTCTTTGAAGTACTTTGTGTTGGTTGAATAGATGAATCTGAGATTGTGTGATGCATATCGTATAATCATGCCCACGGATACTTGAGGTGTCAATGGAGTATCTAGGTGACATTAGGGTTTTGGTTGTTTTGTATCTTATGGTGTTATTCTAGTACGAACTCTATGATAGATCGAACAGAAAGAATAGCTTCATGTTATTTTACTATGGACTCTTGAATAGATCGATCAGAAAGAATAACTTTGAGGTGGTTTCGTACCCTACAATAATCTCTTCGTTTGTTCTCCGCTATTAGTTACTTTGGAGTGACTCTTTGTTGCATGTTGAGGGATAGTTATATGATCCGGTTATGTTATTATTGCTGGGAGAACTTGCACTAGTGAAAGTATGAACCCTAGGCCTTGTTTCCTAGCATCGCACTACCGTTTATGCTCACTTTTACCACTTGCTACCTTGCTGTTTTTATATTTTCAGATTACAAAAACCTATATCTACCATCCATATTCCACTTATATCACCATCTCTTCGCCGAACTAGTGCACCTATACAATTTACCATTGTATTGGGTGTGTTGGGGACACAAGAGACTCTTTGTTATTTGGTTGCAGGGTTGTTTGAGAGAGACCATATTCATCATACGCCTCCCACGGATTGATAAACCTTAGGTCATCCGCTTGAAGGAAATTTGCTACTGTCCTACAAACCTCTGCACTTGGAGGCAAAACAAAGTCTACAAGAAGAAGGTTGTGTAGTAGACATCAGTTGTATAGTCACTAAAGGAAATTTTTGTTCCCACTCGATGCTTGTGAGAACCCTATCAAGTTTTTCATAGGTCGGATTCGGAAGGGTATTTGCCCATGTAAATTTCCTCCCCGTAAGATCAATCTCTCGCAGATCCAGACTTTCAATGATCGCATTGAACATAAAGGACCATCTGCTATCAAAGTTATCATTGTTCTTCTCATCCCATCCTTCTAATAATGTTGAAATCTCCACCAACCATAATTAGTAATGTCTCGTCCCCACAAATCCTAACCAGATATGCGAGGAAATCAGGTTTGAGCTCCGGCTGTGCCGCTCCATACACAACCACTAGCGCCCACCTGAATCCGTCCTCTTTCGACCGCACATGGAATTTAACAGCAAATTCACCCCAGAAAACGTCAATCACTTCAAGCGTCTCACAGTTAACACCAAGTAGAATCCCTCCAGATCTACCTCGCGGCGGTAGACAATGCCAATCAAACTCTAGAACACCTGAAATGGTCCCGAGAAACTGCGAGGTGAAATTGTCACGCCCTGTCTCAAGCAACGCGACAAAATCAAGCTTGTATTCTATAGAAGCCTTCGCTAAAAACCTACGCTTAGCCAAGTCCCTAAGACCTCTGCTGTTCCAAAAAATACCTCTCATATATCATCGTGAAATTTCTTCTTGAAGTTAAAATTTGTACTTCGACGTACAGCTGAAAGGCCATATACCTTCTTTTGCCGTTTGCGTCTAGGTGCCGTTGGCAAACTCTCGCAGTCCGCATGATTGGAGACCTCACCAAGTTCTACACATAATGGTGGAGGAGCCGCATGCCCCTCCCCATCAGAAACCTCATGGTGAATGGAATTTGTGGGAATTAAATCCTCACACAAACCCTCCAGCTCGCACATACCCAAGTCATTAATCTCATTTTATTTCACAGGTAAAATTGCAGCAGTATTTTTAAGCATGGTCATCGCTCTATCCGTTTCTAAGTCAAGAAGTTGATTAATTGAGCAAGCTACCTCATGAGGAGTATCACCCAAAGAAATACCCAACTTTTCAGCTCTATGACTAATATCATGCTCGGAAAAATGTAAAACTGAAATATTGGCGTTAAAAGACAAACCTGTAGATGACTCAATATCTCTGATCTTGCCCGCCTGCATGGCACGCCCCATCTAGAACTCGTTGGCATCCGGCTGCTCCTGAATCCGCCTGCTCGTCTTCATCCCTCCAAAAGCCGGATCTGGGATACCTCCAAAGGCACCACCTCATGGACGGATAAGTCTGTCTCCCGTCCAGCAGAAGAAGACGTGGGATATGGCACCGAAGCGCCCGCCTCCTGTATCGTTAACAAAACCACGTCGTCCAAAGTTGCCTCCCCAGGCATCACCTCGCGTGACAACTGTTAAGAAAGTGAGGTCCCCCGAGAAGTCGGTGAAGAAGGGACCCCGTGGTCCTTGATCGGAACTTTCGCCTCCTGCGACCGTTGCAATACAAGTCCATCATCTAGAGTAGGCCTGATCGAAGGTGCCGCCACAACGCTCGATGGACCCACCGACGCCACTGCCTGAAGAGGTGACGTGGCCACCTGCCTCGGACTCCCCTCCACGGGTGTAGTGCACCGCTCAGCAAGAGAGAATCGAACGGGAGATATAGAGGCAGCTCGCGCTCAGCTGGGTCATCCCTATCCACTCTATCCCCCCAAAGACGTCCTAGGGCCGAGACAACATCAAAAGAACCAAAGCGAAGTTCTGCCCTTGGTGTCGCTATGAAAGCAGAAGTCATGAACTCCATGGATGTGAGAGGTGGGGCATCCTCCACCACCCTCGCACTCGAAAACCGAACCGGCATCAAGTCCACATCCATACCACTCTGAAGCCCTACCATAGGTACCGAGGCGGATGTATTCCCCGGTGCAGCCTCAGAAACTGAACCTCCAGAACTAGATGGATGCGTAGCAGGATGGTCCTGGTCCATGAGATCATCTTTCCTGCCATCACCACCATCAGGACCACCATTCGAGCTCTTACCCAAGTCCGCATTTTGGATCATAGGAACAACCTCAATCTCAATCCGCAGATTATAACTGATGCCCTCATAGACCCAACTCAGAAAACACGGTACGTTATCCACATCCAGCACCCCCACATGCATACGAGCAATGCTATGCATGCGAGTGAACGGCATATCCACTTCCAGTGTCTTACCAATGAGAGAACCAACATAAGTCTCTAGGAAGTCATTCAGAGGTTCTGGAGGTAGCCCAAAAAACCTGACCCAAATCTGAGTTAGCGGAGTTCCCACCGGATCATTGCGTTTCCATTCATCAAATTCAAGGATACAAGTACTGCCTGGAACCTTACACATGCCAAACTCATTAATCTTATCAAGATCGTACTTCATCGGGTAGTCAACCTTAAACGTCGCTTCATCAATTCGAACAAGAACCCATTGAAAAGACGCGGAAACCAACCTCTTCAGCTGTAAAATAATTTGGTCCTCCGACAAAGTACCCTTAGTCACTCGGACCATACTGGTTCTAGCATTCTCAAGCCTAGGACTGCATGACCTCATAGTGGGTGTCTCAAAGAACATGAGTTTTTCATCGCAAACCCCATAAAAATTCACCACCGGCTTCGGAGCAGAAAGAAGAGCGCACTCTGCCTCATGTCACGGTCTTAGGAAAATGTCACACAATTCCGTTGTACGGCCAACCACATAGTGACCGGGTTCTCCACATCTGAAGCAATAAGTCTTCTCTCTCTTACGCTGGTTCTTGCTCACCTTGTCCACCCCACCTTTGTCTGAACTATCATCCTCCGGTCTCGACGTTGCCGGTAGAGCCGCAGCCGCAGTAGCAAGGTCCCGAACCACCTCGGCCGCCGCTGCGGGCAATCGTGGACCACCGCCGATTCTGACGAGTTCTAATCCCCGGCCGGTGTTTCTATCTCCGGCTGCTTGGAACCAACTGTAACAGGGACATGCCTTAGTGGTGGCAGATCTCAGTGTGGAAAACGGCCGACAGTCCGGCCGAACCTGCCCATGCCAGCACGACCACCTCTGCATGCGAAACCACCACAGCGCTGTACATATTGTTGAGGCCCTGCCGGCCCTTGAACAAAACCTCCAGTAGGAGCACGGAAGCCGCGACCACCGGTGTCGCCGCGGCTGCCCCCAGCCTCGCCTCGCCCTCCATCGGACCAAGCCGCGTTGCCATCTCCACTGAAATGACGCTAAAATCCACCGTATCCTTCGTGACCACCACCGGCCGATGAGCCGTAACCTGCACCACCGGCCGAGTGGCCGGAGCCAATTCTGCCATCACGACCTGCGAGGCCGGTCCGTCCGCCATTCGCGCCGCTGCGTCCTCCGAAGTTCGCCGCACCAGCAGCCTTGCCATGCCCCTCCGTCCCGGCCGACCGGCCATCTCCGCATGGAGTGGTGGCGGCGCAGCACCAGCGGGGACGGCCAGCGTCGGCGGCAGGTCCTTCCCTCTCCCTGCCATGAGGACAGTGGCGTAGGTAGATCTATCGATCGGTGCCGCGTTTGCCCGCACGCGACTAGCCTTGCCAATCCCACGAGAGCGGAATCGAGGTCTCGCCCACGTAGGTCGAGCCCTAGTAATTCCCATGTTGGGTTGGCCTCCTCGTTCTTTTCCGGCAGCCCAACAGGACTCGCCCGAGCCGCATGCTCAGGAGAGTCTTTGGACTGGGCCGCCTGCCTAGCGCCCACCAGGCCAACACCCGTCACCGGCCCAAACTGGCCCAACAAATAATTCAAACGCTCAGATCGGGCATTCTGGATCGAGATCTGCATCTCCCCCATCTCCGGCGACAACGCCGGCCGTCGATCCTTCCGCTTCCGTCGAGCAACATGCATCCAAACTTCCGGATTAAGAAAATCTCCCAAAGTCAGCACTTGCAAACTTACCTTGGGGAATGGCCCCTGCCAGGGCCGAGCCAAAGCTTGCTGATGCACCAGCCTCCGGATGATCTCCTTGTGGTTCTTCGGATCGATTCCGTTCCTCGCCGGATCAGACACTGGAACCCGTTCCTCGATCACCAGCTTGAGATAATCCTCTTCGTATCCCTGGTTCAACAAATCACAGATCAAAGACGAAGGCGAGCTCATCTCACCAGACAAAAATGGCGTCTCCGCCATGACCGGGGTCATGGAGACCGGCTCCTCATCGTCGGAGGCATCCCCTTCGTCGCCCTCAGTAGGCAGCGGCCAAAACCGGCCTCCCACACGCCGATCTAGTGGCCTGGGACTTGTCACCAGCATCTGTGGCCGCGACGCCCCGAGTCACCTAGCAAGTAGTCAACTAGGGAGTTCTGCGGATCAAGATGCAAAAGATATGGGACCATCAAATTCTAATGGCAGTTGCTACTTGAGAAGTGCCAACAACAATATTGTCTCGTATGTCCTTTTCAGAAAGAAAAAAGAAGGGAAAAAAGTTCTCGTAGAGATGCCTGCAGTACACAGAAACAAAGCCAACTTCAAGGGTATATTGCAAAAAATAAAAATTGCGCGCTATGCATTAAAAACCCATAGTTTTCTTAACACTTTGTAGATAGCACCGTTTTTGAGTAAGTGTGTTGCCGAAAGCACTGATCCGTCGATTGACCGCGTTTTCACAGCGAATCTGACACCCCGCCTCACCCGTCAGGTCTACGTGGCAAAGTCAAACGGCCAGGAGTGACGGTCGCTAACATGGTTTGACTCAACCGAATTGTTACAGGCCAAAATCCCCCCACCCCCCGCCCGCCCTGATGATTTCCGAGCACTCCTCTCCGTTCCTGCCGCCGCCCGTCGACATGGTCTCTTGGAACGATGGAGAAACGAACGATGAATCTCTGTCGCCGCTCTCGGAAGAGCAATACTGCAAGATCGATGTGTGTGAACTAGGTTTTTCTTAAAACGGAGGCAAAATATTTGCCTCATCTATTAAATAAACAGAAGAGAGTTGGTCGGTTAATTAATGGAAAACCGGGCAAAAACCGTCACAATCGTTGAGTGGCATACGCAAGATACCCCACACACGCCGCTCGAAAGAGGGCATCTGCGAGACTGAAAGTGCAATCTTGCTCTTAAGTGTATTTTGATGTTGATGACAAATTACATATAGCGGACTAATTATGTTTGCTGAGTATATACACAGCTCATTAGTTCCCTTGATTGTAAAATGTGGATCATGGACACATCAAATGAGATATTGCTCAAGCATATAATCAATGAGGAAAGAAGCAAAACAAAGCATCTTGGTTCCTTTATACATTTGTTGGGTAATAGGGATCCCGCACTATTAAGAGGGGATCCAAGGTGTTTGTTCAAGGCTTGCTCATAGTCAACTTCACGAGATGTTTTTTTCAAAGACCAAAAATCCCTAGGAAAACTTCTTAGCCAAAAGCTACTCCACTTTCTCTCCAAATATAGGAGTCGAATCATCCAGACAAGGTCCCGGCTCAATAGGGCTAAGCTAGATCGTCCGGACCTGTTCCCGGATCGTCCAGGAAATACAACCCCAAGCAACAGAACCCTGCTGATTGTAGCCGGATCGTCCAAACATGGTCCCGGATCATCCGCACCTTGTCCCGGACCATCTGGGTAATATGGCCCTCCTTAGCACAGAACCTCGTTGATGAAGCCGGATCATCCGGTCAGGCATCCGGATCATCCGGGCTCCGTCTGGATCGTCCGGGTTGTCCTCTGAACTATCCGGCCTCCACGCAGCTCTGCCTCTACCACTTTCATCCGGGCTTATATCCAGATCTTTCGGACGTTGTCCAGATCATCTGGATGGTTATCCAGATCATCTGGGCAGGTCAACTTCTGCACTAAATGTCTCTATTCTTTTGAGGGTATAAATATTTGCTTTCCCCTTCGGGATAAGTTGACCACTACACTCTAATACGCCTCAAGAACACAAGTGCTCCCTCTCTCTTGCTCCCTCACAAAATCTTAGATCCCCATTTGATTCTTGTGACTTTGAGAGAGTTGTTCCAATCAAAATAAAGATCTTCCCCTCACCCTCTTGTGACCGAAGCAAATTGTGATTTGAGCAAGTCTTGTGCTTTTCCCCTTGGATCTTGTTACTCTTGGAGGTTGGAGACTCCTAGGTAGTAGGAGTCTTTCGGTGAGGAATCGACCATTGTGATTACCCCCGGAAAAGTTTGTGAAGGTTAGGAGACCACCTCAAGGTCTACCACTAGTGGTTGGGAATCGCCTTCGTGGTGATATCTCAAAGATAGAATAGGGTGAGCCTTCGTGGCGTTGGTGTGCCTTCGTGATAACACCCACCTCTCTAAACAGTGACGTAGCTTCTCTCCAAGGAAGTGAACATCGACATACATCCTCGTCTCTCGGAGTTGCGGTTATTCCTAACTCTAACTTCCTACTTGTGGTTACTTGTCTTTTAGTCTTTACTTATATATTATTATGCTTACTTACTCACATTGCTTAGCTCTTAGCGTCATACTTGCAATTGTTAGGCTCACTATCATATTCCGCATTATTGCCCAAAATTGCTAAGTATCAATAAAAAATTGTAATTGTACCTATTCACCCCCCTCTAGGTCCATCTCGATCCTTTCAATTGGTATCAGAGCCTCGTGCTCTATTCTTGTGGCTTAGCCGCCCTAGAGCGAGATGAACCCCGATGGGACTCCCCTTGTTGTGGATCCGAAGGATAAGGGCGCGGCTTCCACGAAAGCCAAGTCCTTCACTTCTGAGGATCTGGAACGGGCTCTTGCTAAGCAAAAGGAAGAGCATTATGCTTCTATTGAGGCCTTGGTACAGATGAGACTAGCCACATTAACCACGATGTTCGCACCACTTTTGGGTGGTGCGGCCTCGAGGCCAACTATGCCTACTGATACGTCCAAAACGTATCTATAATTTCTTCTTGCTCCATGCCTATTTTGTGTGATATTGCTATGATATTTATGCACTTCCATACACTTTTGATCATATTTGGACTAACCTATTAACTCAATGCACCCCAGTGCCAGTTTCTGTTTTCTGCTGTTTTTGTATTTCAGGTTTTCCCATTACTTAAATTGCCAAAAAAACCCGGGAAAAATATATAAAAAATCAGCGCTCCAGAAGCTTCCATGCGGCAGAAGTAGGGCCAGAGGGGGGCCAGAGGGGCTCCAGGCGCCCTGGGGGGGCGGCCCCACCCCTGGCCACGCCGGGGGGGGGGGGCGCCTGGGCCCCCCTCTCCGCCTCTGGTGCCCCCCTTTGGCATATATTTAACATGCGTCCCGAAACCCTCGAGGACGGAACCCTTTTTCACGATCTCATCTCTGTTTCGCCGCCGCTGCGCTTCCAAGATCGGGAGCACCAGGAGAACTCTTCCCGGCACCCTGCCGGAGGGGAGGATCACCACCGGGAGCTTCTCCACCACCATGGACGCCTCCCGGATGAGCCGTGAGTAGTCTCCCTTGGACCATGGGTCCATGACCAGTAGCTATGTGATGTTCTCCTCCCCTTCTTGTTCTTCATCGATTAGACCTCGTGAGCTGCCCTACATGATCGAGGCACATATGTAATCTTTATGCTGTTGCTATGCTGAGTTTGCTGGGATCCGATGGATTATGAGATTATGTTCATATTGTGTGTGAGTAATATATTTGATTCACCTCTTTTATATTTATGTTCTTGAGTAATTCTTGCATGTTCTCCGTTGCTATTTATTGCTTTGGCCGAGTAGTAGGTAGTAACTCGAAGAGGGAACATTATGCTTGATTGTGGGTTCATGCCCCTCGATGACTAGCTTGAGTGACAGAAACATGAGTCTAGGGGATGTGCTGTTGCCACAAGGGGGAAAACAACAGTGCTTGTACTTGCGGGTGCAAGGATTGTTTACTTTACGCAAAGTTCTTTTAATGCAGTTGTCTGTTGCTTTGAGTTTACACTATGGGTGGGACTCGCAACTTAATACCAGCCAATGTTGGGGATATCGCTTATCGGGAACTTATCGGTTGACCCATGATAAGGGGTAAGTCGGCCAGTTTATCGGCATATCGGCCGTTTTATCGCCATATCGGCTGATTTATCGGCCGATTTATCTTATCGGTCAGACAGCGATAAGCGATAAATCGGCCGATTTATCGACATATCGGAAGATATCTTGAACAGTGATACCAGCGAGATGTTCTGGATAGATATCTCAAGGTGGATGATTAGTAGTAGATGCAGATGGATTTCGGTCTACTTGCCTTGGCGTACCGCCCATGCTTTTGAGCCTCTACCTTTCTGTACAGCATAGTTAGCATTGGTTTGCGCATATAATCCTGTCAATTGCCCAGCTGTAATTTGTTTACCTCGCTTTGCAGTTTTATCGTCTTTTGGGAGAGAGACATCACTAGTGAACATCATGGGACCCCGGTCCATATTACCATCACTGATCACACCCGCTATTTACTTCCTGTTCTTATTTCCTAGTTGCAGTAATACCTATCACTATTATCTCTTGCATTTGATCCTTTGTAAACGACAAGGCCGGAGGGATTGACAACCTCTCTGTACTCGTTGGGAGCAAAGTTATTTGTATCTGTGTGCAGGTCCTGTCAAGCGAAAGTTTCTGGCGCCCTTGACACCTTCTTGTCGACCCTCGGAGTCTCACGGGATTCGATCCTTGGTATCTTTGCCAAGGGAAACTTGCCTTTACGCTACATCTCAAACCTTCCACTTGGGGTAACCAACGAGGGGCGAGAAGCCATCAAGCAAAGTTTCTGGCGCCGTTGCCTGGGACTGCACTCTTAAAGATAGGGGAGTTGCATGCTATCTTTTATCTTTGCTTTTTAGTCTTGTTAGTTTACCTTTCAGTTTTTGCTTTAGTATCCTTTACCAAAAATCACAAAAATAGTTATCTTGCTTGCTGCTGCTATGGGTTCCACCGAAAACACTAAGTGGGAGGAGTACACCCCTTTTTCCATCATGCCAATCACCACTGTCGGGATCTACAAAAGTAATAAACCTTGTGATTATGTTAGTTTTAATGGAGAGTCATGCACATGGCATGGTCTTCCGGGAAAGAGGTATGAGCCTCTGTTTAAAGTTGCTCCCACACTTCCCCAAACTTGGGAAGACGTTCAAACTCTTATAACAGAGAGCAATTCAAACAAAGAAGATGACACTACAATTCTGCTCAATAATGATAAAATTGATTTTGATAATTGTAGTCTCTCAGAAGTTGTCACCTTTCTACAAAGAATGTCTAGAGATCCCCACACTAGCACACTTAATCTTGCCTTCGCGGAGCATATCACTAATGCTCTCATCAAAGCTAGGGAGGAGAAGCTTAGGGTAGAAGCCTCTATACCTAGAAAGCTAGAAGATGGTTGGGATCCTATGATTAAAATTAAGTTGAATAACTTCTCTTGCTATGCTTTATGTGATGTTGGAGCCAGTACCTTTGTTATGCCCAAAAGAATATATGATATGCTTAAATTGAAACCCTTTGATTCTTGTTCTTTTGGTGTTCGTCTTGTTGATTCTTCCATAAAGAAACCTTTGGGGAGGATCGACGATGTTCTTATCATTGTCAATGACAATTATGTTCCCGTTGATTTTACTATTATGGATATTGAATGTGAACCTTCATGTCCAATTATTTTGGGACGTCCTTTTCTTCGCACCGTTGGTGCTATCATTGACATGAAAGAGGGGAATATAAAATTCCAATTTCCTCTCAAGAAAGGGATGGAACACTTCCCTAGAAAGAAGATTAAGTTACCTTTTGAGTCCGTCATACGGGCTAGCTACTCTTTTACTCTTGATAAAACTTGATCCTCTCTTTTTGCACTATGCCTAGCTTAAAGGCATAAAAGAAATCGCTTTTGGGAGGCAGCCCACAACGAATAAAATTTTATTTTGCTTTTGTTGTGTCTTGATGGTTGTTACTACAGTAGCATCATCATTGTATCTTTACTTTTCAGCTTTGTGCCAAGTTTAGCCTCTGATTGCAAGAAAGTTCAAAAGTTATGATGTGCAGTCCAGAAAACAGATTCTGTCCTTGGACAGAAAAATTCGTATAAAATCACCAGATCATCTTATTGATCTGAATTGTTTTGAAAACGTGATCTATACAATTGGTTTTCATGCGTCTGTTCTGAGTTTTTTTGATTTGAGTTGCAGAAGTGCCCCGAAATAATTATTTACTACCTGCTGGTCTGTTTTTCACAGATTCTGTCCTGTTTTGCCTTTTCTTCGTTTTGCAAACCTTGAGCTTGCTTTTTCTTTGCAAAAACCTTTTGGCAATCTTGAGAAACAGTAGCTCTTCAAGATTATCTTTATTTCCAGCAAGAAAAAATTATTTTATTATGGGCACTAACCTCGCTAATCAGATTATGATGAGTTATGTATGAAGGGAGTTTTCAAGTGTGCGAGGGAAGATAATAAAAAGATTCAGGAGGGTCAAACGCTCAAGCTTGGGGATGCCCCCGTGCACCCCCAAGAAATATTCAAGAAGACTCAAGCGTCTAAGCTTGGGGATGCCCCCGTGCATCCCCTTCTCCATCAACAATTATCAGTTCGTCTTTTGTTCCACTGTATTTTAATCACTTCATGCGTTATGTGCTATGCTTGGAGCGTCTTGCTTTTAGTTTCCTTTTTAGTTTTCTTTAGCTTTGCTTGCTGTTCATAACGAGTTAGAACCCAACTTTCTTTGTGTGGGAGAGAAACACGCTCCACTTCAACCTAGAACACAACATAGGATTTTCATGCTTATCTTTGCTGTGTATGTTCTTTGTCTTTCCATAACTACTATCATGTTTAGCTCTTAGTTTTCATGCTTTTCTTTTTAAAAGAGCTTTTGTTTAGTTGGTTGCTGAACTCTCTTGAGTTTTCATGATTATCTTGTTAAGAGAGTTTGTCTGTTGCACTGAGTCGTGTGTCTTAATTTAAAGTAGGTAATTGAGGTTGCTATTTAATTTTAGTAGTAACTTGCAATAGTTTTGAGGTATTGACATGAGTAATGTCTGAACTTTTGGTGTCAAGAGCTTTAGCCTATTAGTGATAGATGTCGTATTTTGGGCAATCCGTGTTTATTTTCGAAAACCTACAAAATAGTTGAGAACTTTAGCTACTAAATGGATCACTAATCTTTGGAGGGATCGAATATTAGAGTACACTCACGTACCATGGGTCGAGGATGCGCAAGGGTAACCAAACCCCCATACACACCTCCTCGGGGTACTTGTCTCTTTGTGAACCTCCTAATTAGATTGAGAGTTACCGATAATAAGTGCATGAGTTCTTCGGACTAATGTGAGTATTCGAAGGTTGACACTTCCACCTATCCATATTTTTCTAGACTCTTCGGTACCGTGCATTGCCCTTTCTCACCTCGATAGTTGGTGCATACTTCGCCGGTGCATCCAAATCCTTGGCACAATACGCTCTGTCATCATAAGCATCATTATATCCTTCCTCAAAACAGCCACCATACCTACCTATTAAGGCATTTCCATAGCCTTTCCGAGATACATTGCCATGCAACATCCATCCTCTCATGACTTGATCTTCATGTCATACATGCTTTTTGCTTGATCGATGAGCCGCATGCTAGTTGGGCCTTGCCCTAATCATTGCTACATGACGCGCTAGTATCATTGCATATCCTGCTACACTGGCAGAGGCATACATTTGCATACATCATGATAGTTTCATTTTCTTTATGTTGAGTACTTTTGTAAAGTGTGAAAGATCTTCTATACTTCTTGTAATACATAGAGTGTTTCCCCTAAAGTGAGGAAAAGATCCCAAAGAGGACAAATCAAAAGATCCCAAAGAGGACAAAATCAAAAGATCCCAAAGAGGACAAATGAGAGATAAATAGAAAGAGCCATTGAGGCCACAAAAAAATAAAAAAAAATAGAAAAAAGAGAAAAAGAAATAAAAAGAGAGAAGGGGGCACACTACTATTTCTTTTGAGAGATCCACACTCGTACTCCATCTTATACTTTGTACTCCATAGAGATTATCATTTATGCATATAGCTATGTGGGGACCTTTACACTATAGAACTTGGCTTGTATATTCCAATGATGAGCCTCCTCAAAAGAGCTCTAGGTCTTCTTGAGCAAGCAAGTTGGATGCACCCCCACTAGTTCCATTGGAGAGCTTACCTTAGCTCATATGTGCATCCGTTGCATGGCGATCCCTACTCCTCACATCATATCTATCATTTGGCTTTCTCTCGCCGATGATTGTCCTCATTGATGTGAGCCTTTCACACCTTTTTTGTCTTCCCCCTCTATCATTTTTCTCTCTTTGCCATCCTAAGTGTCGACTTTCTTGCTTACGCTCATCCATTGCATGAGTGCTCAAAATATCGAAAGGGAGTGGATCATTTTGACTTGTACCTGGCTGACGGTCTGGGGATGAGTCAAGATAAGATTCCAAAGAAGACCAAGTGTGAAACTTTAGTAGATTAAGTTCTCAACAATATAAAAACTATGTTTTACTCCCATATATCCCTATCCCCTTTCTTGCACGCAAACACCATTTGGAGACATTCGAGTCACGGACAGCGAGAGCTCTTGCACCTTTATGTTCTTATGTTACTTGTTACAATGCTAATATAGACTCTTGCTTGTTATGACTTGAATTGGATTACATGCCTTGATTACTTTACTTAAAAGTTCTTATATGGTTAATAGCATGTCACCACAGAAATTATGCTTGTTATCATTTACCTACTCGAGGACAAGCAGGAATTATGCTTGGGGATGTTGATACGTCCAAAACGAATCTATAATTTCTGCTTGCTCCATGCCTCTTTTGTGTGATATTGCTATGATATTTATGCACTTCCATACACTTTTGATCATATTTGGACTAACCTATTAACTCAGTGCACCCCAGTGCCAGTTTCTGTTTTCTGCTGTTTTTGTATTTCAGGTTTTCCCATTACTTAAATTGCCAGAAAAATTCCGGGAAAAATATATAAAAAATCAGCGCTCCAGAAGCTTCCATGCGGCAGAAGTAGGGCCAGAGGGGGGCCAGAGGGGCTCGAGGCGCCCTGGGGGGGCGGCCCCACCCCTGGCCGCGCCGGGGGGGGCGCCTGGGCCCCCCTCTCCGCCTCTGGTGCCCCCCTTTGGCATATATTTAACACGCGTCCCGAAACCCTCGAGGACGGAACCCTTTTTCGCGATCTCATCTCTGTTCCGCCGCCGCCGCGCTTCCAAGATCGGGAGCACCAGGAGAACTCTTCCCGGCACCCTGCCGGAGGGGAGGATCACCACCGGGAGCTTCTCCACCACCATGGACGCCTCCCGGATGAGCCGTGAGTAGTCTCCCTTGGACCATGGGTCCATGACCAGTAGCTATGTGATGTTCTCCTCCCCTTCTTGTTCTTCATCGATTAGACCTCGTGAGCTGCCCTACATGATCGAGGCACATATGTAATCTTTATGCTGTTGCTATGCTGAGTTTGCTGGGATCCGATGGATTATGAGATTATGTTCAGATTGTGTGTGAGTAATATATTTGATTCACCTCTTTTATATTTATGTTCTTGAGTAATTCTTGCATGTTCTCCGTTGCTATTTATTGCTTTGGCCGAGTAGTAGGTAGTAACTCGAAGAGGGAACGTTATGCTTGATTGTGGGTTCATGCCCCTCGATGACTAGCTTGAGTGACAGAAACATGAGTCTAGGGGATGTGCTGTTGCCACAAGGGGGAAAACAACAGTGCTTGTACTTGCGGGTGCAAGGATTGTTTACTTTACGCAAAGTTCTTTTAATGCAGTTGTCTGTTGCTTTGAGTTTACACTATGGGTGGGACTCGCAACTTAATACCAGCGAGATGTTCTGGATAGATATCTCAAGGTGGATGATTAGTAGTAGATGCAGATGGATTTCGGTCTACTTGCCTTGGTGTACCGCCCATGCTTTTGAGCCTCTACCTTTCTGTACATCATAGTTAGCATTGGTTTGCGCACATAATCCTGTCAATTGCCCAGCTGTAATTTGTTTACCTCGCTTAGCTGTTTTATCGACTTTTGGGAGAGAGACATCACTAGTGAACATCATGGGACCCCGGTCCATATTACCATCACTGATCACACCCGCTATTTACTTCCTGTTCTTATTTCCTAGTTGCAGTAATACCTATCACTATTATCTCTTGCATTTGATCCTTTGTAAACGAGAAGGCCGAAGGGATTGACAACCTCTCTGTACTCGTTGGGAGCAAAGTTATTTGTATCTGTGTGCAGGTCCTGTCAAGCAAAAGTTTCTGGCGCCCTTGACACCTTCTTGTCGACCCTCGGAGTCTCACGGGATTCGATCCTTGGCATCTTTGCCAAGGGAAACTTTCCGTTATGCTACATCTCAAACCTTCCACTTGGGGTAACCAACGAGGGGCGAGAAGCCATCACCTACTCCTTCACTTGGCCAACAACCTCCTAGTAATGATCACTCCAGTGTTCCTTGGCTTTATGCAAGGCCTCAAATAGAGAAACCAAAGTATAACCCTCAAGGAAAACCTCCTTTACTTGATGATACTACCGATTTTGCTTTGTGGAGAGTTGCTACGCAGGATCATCTTCGATATGGCAATGATGAGATGTTGGATATCTTGGAGTATGGTTACCAAGTTGTTGATCCAAAGAATCTTACACCAAGAGAAATATATGACAAGAATCTCAATGACACCGCAACCATGTGCATAAGGAGATGTATGACTGACAAGCAAAGGAGACCATATATACACATCACAAGTGCCAAGGAATTATGGGATAGCATTGTGACGACCAAGACCGGTACCTCTACTCTTTGGCTTGCTAAATATGAAATTGCCAAGGGTCAATTGCAAAACTTTTGTATGGAGAAAGGTGAATCTCCCAAGTAGCTCCTTGAGCGTCTTATGACTCTCACCACCGACATTGAGTCTTGTGATTGTGACAAGACAAAAGATGGATTCAACTTGATTAAGCGATTTCTCGTGGACAAGTTGCTTCATGCTCTTGCTCCATGTCATCACCAAATGGTGTGGGACATAAGGCAACACCATGGATTCAAGGAAATGACCCTGGATGACATCATATCCACTTTGCAACTATTTGAAGAGTCAACGGAAAATGCTACAAAACATCTTGCCATGCATGGTACCTCAACATCAAAGATCAATCTTGCATTGAAGGCCAAGCATGTATGTAAAAAAGAGCAAAGTGAAGAAGAATAAGATGATGATGATGATGAAGATGGTGATGAGATTGACTCCGATGAGATCCCTTCATATGAAGACATTGCCCTCTTTGTCAAGAATTTTAGCGCGGGAAAATTCAAGGGAAGATTCTAGAAGAAGAAAATGAGAAAATGCTACAACTATGAAGAAACCAACCACTTCTCCAACGATTGCCCTTATGAGAAGAGAGAAGATAAACCAAGGTTTCCCAAGACCTTTCCCAAGAAGAAGTTGCCACATCCTTTGAACTCCAAGCTCATGAAGAGAGATGGGAAAGCAATGGTTGCTCATGAAGAATTAGATCCAGATGATGTTAGTGGTGTTGCCAGAGTTCCTCAATTTTCTCAAAACACCTTGAGGCTAGTCAACAAGAGTGGTGACGTTGTCACCTACAACTATATTGTAGCGACCCGACCCAAATGGATCAAGTCTCTGTGCTTAAGCGTCATCCCTGGATCGGTATGTGATACGTCTCCAACGTATCTATAATTTTTGATTGTTCCATGCTATTATTTATGAAGTCTTGGATGTTTAATGGGCTTTATCATTCACTTTTATATCATTTTTGGGACTAACCTATTAACCCAAAGGCTCAGTCTAGATTAATGTTTTTTTTCCTATTTCAGGGTTTTGCAGAAAAAGAATATCAAACAGAGTCCAAACGGAATGAAACCTTCGCGAGAGATATTTTTGGAGTAAATCACGCACGGGAAACTTCAGGACCAAGTCAGGGACAGAGGAGCTGCCCTCGAGGGTGGGGGGCGCGCCCCCCTTCCCAGGGCGCGCCCCCTGCCTCGAGGCTGCCTCGTGTGGCCCCCGGTGCCCTCCTTCTTCCTATATATATATCTACGTACCCCAGAAACTCCATACGCACAGAGAAAACCCTAATTCCATCGCCGTAGCTTCTGTTCCTGTGGAGATCCCATCTTGGAGCCTGTTCCGGGAGGGGGATCCATCACGGAGTCCTTCATCATCATCATCATCGCCCTCACCCTGAGTTGTGAGTAGTATACCTCAGACCTTCGGGTCCATAGATAGTATCTAGACGGCTTCTTCTCTCTCTCTAGATCTCAATACAAAGTTCTCCTTGGTCTTCGAGGAGATCTATTCGATGTAATCTCTTTTTGCGGTCTGTGTGTCGAGATCCGATCAATTGTGAGTTTATGATCAAGGTTATCTATGAAAGATATTTGGTTCTTCTCTGAACTTTTTACGTGTGCTCATAATTGAAGGAAATATGCCCTAGAGGCAATAATAAAGATGTTATTTATATTTCCTTATATCATGATAAATGTCTTTTATTCATGCTAGAATTGTATTAACCGGAAACTTAGTACATGTGTGGATACATAGACAAAACAGTATGTCCCTAGTATGCCTCTACTAGACTAGCTCATTGATCAAAGATGGTTATGTTTCCTAACCATAGACATGAGTTGTCATTTGATCAACGGGATCACATCATTAGGAGAATGATGTGATGGACAAGACCCATCCGTTAGCATAGCACAATGATCGTTTAGTTTTCTGCTATTGCTTTCTTCATGACTTATACATGTTCCTATGACTATGAGATTATGCAACTCCCGAATACCGTAAGAACACCTTGTGTGCTATCAAACGTCACAACGTAACTGGGTGATAATAAAGATGCTCTACAGGTGTCTCCGAAAGTATTCGTGGTGTTGGCATAGATCAAGATTATGATTTGTAACTCCGAGTGTCGGAGAGGTATCTCTGGGCCCTCTCGGTAACACACATCACAATAAGCCTTGCAAGCAAAAGACTAATGAGTTAGTCACGAGATGATGTGTTACGGAACGAGTAAAGAGACTTGCCGATAACGAGATTGAACTAGGTATAGAGATACCGACGATCGAATCTCGGGCAAGTAACATACCGTTTGACAAAAGGAACAACGTATGTTGTTATGCGGTTCTGACCGATAAAAGATCTTCGTAGAATATGTAGGAGCCAATATGAACATCCAGGTTCCGCTATTGGTTATTGACCGGAGATGAGTCTCGGTCATGTCTACATAGTTCTCGAACCCGTAGGGTCCGCACGCTTAACGTTTGATGACGATCGGTATTATGAGTTTATGAGTATTGATGTACCGAAGGTAGTTCAGAGTCCCGGATGAGATCACGGGCATGACGAGGAGTCTCGGAATGTCCGAGACATAAAGATTGATATATTGCACGGCTATATTCGGACACCGGAAGTATACCGGAAAAGTTTCGGATTTATCGGGAATGCCGGAGGGGGTTACCGGAACCCCCTACGAGAGGGGATGGTCCATAGTGGGCCAAAAGGGAAAGAGAGAGGCAGCCCATAGGGCTGGCTGGCGCCCCCACCTAGGGTTCCTAGTTGGACTAGGATTGGGGGGGCGCCACCTCTCCTATTCCTTTCCCCCTTCTTCCTTTCGGTGAATCCTACTAGGAATAGGATTGCAATCCTATTCCTAGTAGGAATCCTTTCCCTAGCCGCACCAGGAGAGTTGGCCGGCCCCTCCTCCCTTGCTCCTTTATATACGGGGGCAGGGGGGCACCCAAAGACACAAGTTGAATTGTTTTAGCCGTGTGCGGTGCCCCCCTCCACAGAATCACACCTCGGTCATACCGTCGCGGAGCTTAGGCGAAGCCCTGCGCCGGTGAACACATCATATCCGTCACCACGCCGTCGTGCTGACGAAACTCTCCCGTGAAGCTCAACTGGATCAAGAGCTCGTGGGACGTCATCAAGCTGAACGTGTGCTGAACGCGGAGGTGCCGTACGTTCGGTGCTTGATCGGTTGGATCGCGAAGAAGTTCGACAACATCAACCGCGTCACTTGACGCTTCCGCTCCCGGTCTACGAGGGTACGTAGACACACTCTTCCCTCTCGTTGCTATGCATCTGGTAGATAGATCTTGCGTGATCGTAGGAAAATTTTAAAATACTACGTTCCCCAACAATGGTATCAGAGCCAGGTCTATGCGTAGATGATATGCACGAGTAGAACACAATGAGTTGTGGGCGATACTAGTCATACTGCTTACCAGCATGTCATACTTTGCTTCGGCGGTATTGTGAGATGAAGCGGCCCGGACCGACATTACGCGTACGCTTACGCGAGACTGGTTTCACCGTTACGAGCACTCGTTGCTTAAAGGTGACTGGCGGGGGTCTGTCTCTCTCACTTTAGCTGAATCAAGTGTGGCTACGCCCGGTCCTTGTGAAGGTTAAAACATCACATACTTGACGAAACATCGTTGTGGTTTTGTATGCGTAGGTAAGAACGGTTCTTGCTAAAGCCCGTAGCAGCCACGTAAAACTTGCAACAAACAAAGTAGAGGACGTCTAACTTGTTTTTGCAGGGCATGTTGTGATGTGATATGGTCAAGACATGATGAGTTATACGGTTTTGTATGAGATGATCATGTTTTGTAAAGTTATCGGCAACTGGCAGGAGCCATATGGTTGTCGCTTTATTGTATGAAATGCAATCGCCATGTAATTGCTTTACTTTATCACTAAGCGGTAGCGATAGTCGTAGAAGCAATAGTTGGCGAGACGACAACGATGCTACGATGGTGATCAAGGTGTCAAGCCGGTGACGAAGGTGATCATGACGGTGCTTTGGAGATGGAGATCAAAAGCACAAGATGATGATGGCCATATCATGTCACATATTTTGATTGCATGTGATGTTTATCTTATTATGCTTCTTATTTTGCTTAGAACGTCGGTAGCATTATAAGATGATCCCTTACTAAATTTCAAGGTATAAGTGTTCTCCCTGAGTATGCACCGTTGCGAAAGTTTGTCGTGCCGAGACACCACGTGATGATCGGGTGTGATAAGCTCTACGTTCAAATACAACGGGTGTAAGCCAGTTTTGCACACGCAGAATACTCGGGTTAAACTTGACGAGCCTAGCATATGCAGATATGGCCTCGGAACACTGGAGACCGAAAGGTCGAGCGTGAATCATATAGTAGATATGATCAACATAAGATGTTCACCATTGAAACTACTCCATCTCACGTGATGATCGGACATGGTTTAGTTGATTTGGATCACGTGATCATTTAGATGACCAGAGGGATGTCTATCTAAGTGGGAGTTCTTTAATTTAATATGATTAAATCGAACTTTAATTTATCATGAACTTAGTCCTGATAGTTTTTGCATATCTATGTTGTTGTAGATCAATGGCCCGTGCTACCGTTCCTTTGAATTTTAATGCATTCCTAGAGAAAGCTAAGTTGAAAGATGATGGTAGCAATTACACGGACTGGGTCCGTAACCTGAGGATTATCCTCATTGCTGCACAGAAGAATTATGTCCTTGAAGCACCGCTAGGTGACAAGCCCCCTCCCGCTAATGTAGACGCTTTGAACGTCTGGCAGTCGCGGTCCGATGACTACACGATAGTTCAGTGTGCCATGCTTTACGACTTAGAACCGGGACTTCAACGACGTTTTGAACGTCATGGACCATATGAGATGTTCCAGGAGTTGAAGTTAATATTTCAAGCAAATGCCCGAATTGAGAAATATGAGATTTCCAATAAGTTCTACAGCTGCAAGATGGAGGAGAATAGTTCTATCAGTGAACACTTGCTCAGAATGTCTGGGTACTACAATCATATGACTCAACTTGGTTGCAAAGTTGACGAGGATAGTGTTATTGATAGAGTTCTTCAATCACTGCCACCAAGCTATAAAGGCTTCGTGATGAACTATAACATGCAAGGGATGCAAAAGACAATTCCCGAGCTCTTCGCTATGCTCAAAGCTGCGGAGGTAGAAATCAAAAAGGAGCATCAAGTGTTGATGGTTAGCAAGACCACTAGTTTCAAGAAAAAGGGCAAGGGAAAGAAAGGGAACTTCAAAAAGAATAGCAAGTCAGTTGCTACTTCCACGAAGAAACCCAAATCTGGAGTCAAGCCTGAAACTGAGTGCTTCTACCGCAAGGGGACTGGACACTGGAAGCGGAACTGCCCCAAGTATTTGGCGGATAAGAAGGATGGCAAGATGAACAAAGGTATATGTGATATACATGTTATTGATGTGTACCTTACTAATGCTCGTAGTGGTACCTGGGTATTTGATACCGGTTCGGTTGCTAATATTTGTAACTCGAAACAGGGACTACGGATTAAACGAAGATTAGCTAAGGACGAGGTGACGATGCGCGTGGGAAACGGTTCCAAAGTCGATGTGATCGTCGTCGGCACGCTACCTCTGTATCTACCTTCGGGATTAGTTTTAGACCTAAATAATTGTTATTTGGTGCCAGCGTTGAGCATGAACATTATATCTGGATCTTGTTTATTGCGAGACGGTTATTCATTTAAATCAGAGAATAATGGTTGTTCTATTTTAATGAATAATATCTTTTATGGTCATGCACCCTTAAAGAGTGGTCTATTCTTATTGGATCTCGATTGTAGTGATACACATATTCATAATATTGAAACCAAAAGATGCAAGGTTAATAATGATAGTGCAACTTATTTGTGGCACTGCCGTTTAGGTCATATTGGTGTAAAACGCATGAAGAAACTCCATAATGATGGACTTTTGGAATCACTTGATTATGAATCACTTGGTGCTTGCGAACCATGCCTCATGGGCAAGATGACTAAAACTCCATTCTCCGGAACTATGGAGCGAGCAACAGATTTGCTGGAGATCATACATACTGATGTATGTGGACCAATGAGTGTTGATGCTCGCGGCGGGTATCGTTATTTTCTGACCTTCACTGATGATTTGAGCAGATATGGGTATATCTACTTAATGAAGCACAAGTCTGAAACATTTGAAAAGTTCAAAGAATTTCAGAGTGAAGTAGAGAATCATCGTAACAAGAAAATAAAGTTTCTACGATCTGATCGTGGAGGAGAATATTTGAGTTACGAGTTTGGTCTTCATTTGAAACAATGTGGAATAGTTTCACAACTCACGCCACCTGGAACACCACAGCGTAATGGTGTGTCCGAACGTCGTAACCGTACTTTATTAGATATGGTGCGATCTATGATGTCTCTTACCGATTTACCACTATCGTTTTGGGGTTATGCTTTAGAGACAGCTGCATTCACGTTAAATAGGGCACCATCTAAATCCGTTGATACGACGCCTTATGAACTATGGTTTGGCAAGAAACCAAAGTTGTCGTTTCTTAAAGTTTGGGGCTGCGATGCTTATGTGAAAACACTTCAACCTGATAAGCTCGAACCCAAGTCGGAAAAATGTGTCTTCATAGGATACCCAAAAGAGACTGTTGGGTACACCTTCTATCACAGATCCGAAGGCAAAATATTCGTTGCTAAGAACGAATCCTTTCTAGAAAAAGAGTTTCTCTCGAAAGAAGTGAGTGGGAGGAAAGTAGAACTTGATGAGGTAATTGTACCTTCTCCTGGATTGGAAAGTAGTACATCACAGGAAATTGTTCCAGTGATTCCTACACCAATTAGTGAGGAAGTTAATGATAATGATCATGAAACTTCAGATCAAGTTTCTGCTGAACGTCGTAGATCAACCAGAGTACGTTCCGCACCAGAGTGGTACGGCAACCCAGTTCTGGAAATTATGTTATTTGACCATGATGAACCTACGAACTATGAGGAAGCGATGATGAGCCCAGATTCCACAAAATGGCTTGAAGCCATGAAATCTGAGATGGGATCCATGTATGAGAACAAAGTGTGGACTTTGGTTGACTTGCCCGATGATCGGCAAGCCATCGAAAATAAATGGATCTTCAAGAGGAAGACCGACGCAGACGGTAATATTACTGTTTACAAAGCTCGACTTGTTGCGAAAGGTTTTCGACAAGTTCAAGGAGTTGACTACGATGAGACTTTCTCACCTGTAGCGATGCTTAAGTCTGTCCGAATCATGTTAGCAATTGCCGCATTTTATGATTATGAAATCTGGCAAATGGATGTCAAAACTGCATTCCTAAATGGATATCTCAAAGAAGAGTTGTATATGATGCAACCGGAAGGTTTTGTCGATCCAAAAGGTGCTAACAAAGTATGCAAACTCCAGCGATCCATCTATGGACTGGTACAAGCATCTCGGAGTTGGAATATACGCTTTGATGAGGTGATCAAAGCATATGGTTTTATACAGACTTTTGGAGAAGCCTGTATTTACAAGAAAGTGAGTGGGAGCTCTGTAGCATTTCTAATATTATATGTAGATGACATATTGTTGATTGGAAATGATATAGAATTTCTGGATAGCATAAAAGGATACTTGAATAAGAATTTTTCAATGAAAGACCTCGGTGAAGCTGCTTATATATTAGGTATCAAGATCTATAGAGATAGATCAAGACGCTTAATTGGACTTTCACAAAGCACATACCTTGATAAGATTTTGAAGAAGTTCAAAATGGATCAGTCAAAGAAAGGGTTCTTGCCTGTTTTACAAGGTATGAAGTTGAGTAAGACTCAATGCCCGACCACTGCAGAAGATAGAGAGAAAATGAAAGTCATTCCCTATGCCTCAGCCATAGGATCTATCATGTATGCAATGCTGTGTACCAGACCTGATGTGTGCCTTGCTATAAGTCTAGCAGGGAGGTACCAAAGTAATCCAGGAGTGGATCACTGGACAGCGGTCAAAAACATCCTAAAGTATCTGAAAAGAACAAAGGATATGTTTCTCGTATATGGAGGTGACAAAGAGCTCGTCGTAAACCGTTACGTCGATTCTAGCTTTGACACTGATCCGGATGACTCAAAGTCACAAACCGGATATGTATTTTATTGAACGGTGGAGCTGTCAGTTGGTGCAGTTCCAAGCAGAGCGTCGTGGCGGGATCTACGTGTGAAGCGGAATACATAGCTGCTTCGGAAGTAACAAATGAAGGAGTCTGGATGAAGGAGTTCATATCCGATCTAGGTGTAATACCTAGTGCATCGGGTCCAATGAAAATCTTTTGTGACAACACTGGAGCCATAGCCTTGGCGAAGGAATCCAGGTTTCACAAGAGAACAAAGCACATCAAAAGACGCTTCAATTCCATCCGCGATCTAGTCAAGGAGGGAGACATAGAGATTTGCAAAATACATACGGATCTGAATGTTGCAGACCCGTTGACTAAGCCTCTTCCACGAGCAAAACATGATCAGCACCAGGACTCCATGGGTGTAAGGATCATCACTTTGTAATCTAGATTATTGACTCTAGTTCAAGTGGGAGACTGAAGGAAATATGCCCTAGAGGCAATAATAAAGATGTTATTTATACTTCCTTATATCATGATAAATGTCTTTTATTCATGCTAGAATTGTATTAATCGGAAACTTTATACATGTGTGGATACATAGACAAAACAGTATGTCCCTAGTATGCCTCTACTAGACTAGCTCATTGATCAAAGATGGTTATGTTTCCTAACCATAGACATGAGTTGTCATTTGATCAACGGGATCACATCATTAGAAGAATGATGTGATGGACAAGACCCATCCGTTAGCATAGCACAATGATCGTTTAGTTTTCTGCTATTGCTTTCTTCATGACTTATACATGTTCCTATGACTATGAGATTATGCAACTCCCGAATACCGTAAGAACACCTTGTGTGCTATCAAACGTCACAACATAACTGGGTGATCATAAAGATGCTCTACAGGTGTCTCCGAAAGTATTCGTGGTGTTGGCATAGATCAAGATTATGATTTGTCACTCCGAGTGTCGGAGAGGTATCTCTAGGCCCTCTCGGTAACACACATCACAATAAGCCTTGCAAGCAAAAGACTAATGAGTTAGTCACGAGATGATGTGTTACGGAACGAGTAAAGAGACTTGCCGATAACGAGATTGAACTAGGTATAGAGATACCGACGATCGAATCTCGGGCAAGTAACATACCGTTTGACAAAAGGAACAACGTATGTTGTTATGCGGTTCTGACCGATAAAAGATCTTCGTAGAATATGTAGGAGCCAATATGAACATCCAGGTTCCGCTATTGGTTATTGACCGGAGATGAGTCTCGGTCATGTCTACATAGTTCTCGAACCCGTAGGGTCCGCACGCTTAACGTTTGATGACGATCGGTATTATGAGTTTATGAGTATTGATGTACCGAAGGTAGTTCAGAGTCCCGGATGAGTTCACGGACATGACGAGGAGTCTCGGAATGTCCGAGACATAAAGATTGATATATTGGACGGCTATATTCGGACACCGGAAGTATACCGGAAAAGTTTCGGATTTATCGGGAATGCCGGAGGGGGTTACCGGAACCCCCTACGAGAGGGGATGGTCCATAGTGGGCCAAAAGGGAAAGAGAGAGGCAGCCCATAGGGCTGGCTGGCGCCCCCACCTAGGGTTCCTAGTTGGACTAGGATTGGGGGGGCGCCACCTCTCCTATTCCTTTCCCCCTTCTTCCTTTCGGTGAATCCTACTAGGAATAGGATTGCAATCCTATTCCTAGTAGGAATCCTTTCCCTAGCCGCACCAGGAGAGTTGGCCGGCCCCTCCTCCCTTGCTCCTTTATATACGGGGGCAGGGGGGCACCCAAAGACACAAGTTGAATTGTTTTAGCCGTGTGTGGTGCCCCCCTCCACAGAATCACACCTCGGTCATACCGTCGCGGAGCTTAGGCGAAGCCCTGCGCCGGTGAACACATCATATCCGTCACCACGCCGTCGTGCTGACGAAACTCTCCCGTGAAGCTCAACTGGATCAAGAGCTCGTGGGACGTCATCAAGCTGAACGTGTGCTGAACGCGGAGGTGCCGTACGTTCGGTGCTTGATCGGTTGGATCGCGAAGAAGTTCGACAACATCAACCGCGTCACTTGACGCTTCCGCTCCCGGTCTACGAGGGTACGTAGACACACTCTTCCCTCTCGTTGCTATGCATCTGGTAGATAGATCTTGCGTGATCGTAGGAAAATTTTAAAATACTACGTTCCCCAACAATAATATCCTTGCAAGTCTCTTTGAATTATCAGTTTGGTTTGGCCTACTAGATCTATAGTTCTTGCAATGGGAGAAGTGCTTGGCTTTGGGTTCAATCTTGAAGTGTCCTTTCCCAGTGACAGTAGGGGCAGCAAGGCACGTATTGTATTGTTGACATCGAGTATAAAAAGATGGGGTTTACATCATATTGCTTGACTTTATCCCTCTACATCTTGTCATCTTGCTTAAGGCGTTACTCTGTTCGTATGAACTCAATACACTAGATGCATGCTGGATAGTGGTCGATGTGTGGAGTAATAGTAGTAGATGCAGAATCATTTCGGTCTACTTGTCTCGGACGTGATGCATATATACAATGATCATGCCTAGATAGTCTCATAATTATTCGCTTTTCTATCAATTGCTCGACAGTAATTTGTTTACCCGCCGTAGAATATCGCTATCATGAGAGAAGCCACTAGAGAAAACTATGGCCCTCGGGTCTATTCTCAACATATCAATCTACATCTACTTTACTTTTACTGCTTTTATTTGCTGTTTTATTAAACCAAAAATACCAAAAATATAAACTATCATCTCTATTAGATCTCACTCTCGTAAGTGACCGTAAAGGGATTGACAACCCCTTACCGCGTTGGCTGCGAAGTTCTTATTTGTTTGTGCAGGTGTGAGAGACTCACGCGTGGTCTCCTACTGGATTGATACCTTGGTTCTCAAAAACTGAGGGAAATACTTACGCTACTGTGCTGCATCTCCCTTTCCTCTTCGAGGGAATACAACGGAAGCTCAAGAGGTAGCAAGAAGAATTTCTGGCGCCGTTGCCGGGGAGGCTTACGCAAAAGTCATATACCAAGTACCTATCATAAACCCTTATCCTGCGCATTACATTATTGCCTCTCGTTTTTCTCTCCCCCACTTCACCCTTGCCGTTTTATTTGCCCTTCTTCTCCCGTGTGTTTACCGTTCGCTTGCCTCTCGTTTGCTTGTGTGCTATGTGCCCTCAATTAGCTTGCATCTTCGCTTACTAAAGTATGGATCCTCATCCACTTGCTAATCTTTTTAAGAGATCCAACTATGTTGAACCTATTGCTAGTGAGTTGACTCCACTAGATTATCTTCATGGGGTTTTGCTTGAAATTTGTGAATCTGAAAATTGTGACGAAGTATTGAAAGAAAAACATAAACTGATTCACGATAGCTCCTTGAGTAAAAAGCATGATCACAATGACGCTATTATAAATTCTATTAATGTCAATTGTTTTAATGATATGCAAAACCCTAAGCCTGGGGATGCTAGTATTGCTATGTCCACTACATGTTGCAATGATCGTGATTGGGGTGATGCTTCTTACAACCTTCAAATTTTATTTGAACCCCATGATGAATATGAGATTGATAATAATGTTTGCATTAATATTGAAAGTGGGTTTGGAAGAGTGTCAACTTTAGATCCCACATACTTGGAGAATGTTCAATCCTATGAAACTTTTGATAAAAGTGGGTTTGGAGAGATCATGACTTTAGTTAATGTTAATCCCACTATTTTGGAAGAGTGTCAACTTTGCATGCATGTGGATCGTATTGAGAATATGTTATATGATAGCTATTTTGTTGAATTTTCTTATGATCCTACATGCAATTATTATGAGAGAGGAAAATATGGTTGTAGAAATCTTCATGTTGCTAAATTACCTCTCTTCATGTTGAGATTGATCTTGTTTCTTTCTTCTTCCTTGCATATGTTAGATCTTGCTTGTATTGCTAATTTGTTTTCCTATAAAATGCCTATGCATAGGAAGTATGTTAGACTTAGACGTGTTTGTCACATGCTATATGATGCTCTCTTTGTGCTTCAATTCTTATCTTTCATGTGAGCATCATTGAATTATCGTGCCTAGCTAGGGGCGTAAAACGATAGCGCTTGTTAGGAGGCAAACCAATTTTTTGTTTTTTGTTTTTTTTGCTGTTAGGGAATAAATATTGCATATAGCCTCTGATTAGATGTGGTTTCATGTTTTGTTTAGTGTTTGTGCCAAGTAGAACCTTTGGTAAAACTTGTGTGAAGTTTATATGATCTTGCTGTGAAAAACAGAATCGTTAGCGCTTGCTAAAGTAGTCGTGGGATTTTACTGGAGCGTGATTTTTAGTTGATTCTTTTTGCTTATGATTTTAGACAAATTGCGCAAATTTAACAATTTAGTTTGATTTTTTTGGAGTTCCAGAAGTAGGCGAACCCTGCAGATTACTACAGACTGTTCTGTCTTTGACAGATTCTGTTTTTCGTGTGTTGTTTGCTTATTCCGATGCATCTGTGAGTAATATTGGAGGATATGAACCATAGAGAACTTGGAGTACAGTAGGTTTAACACCAATATAAACAAAGAATGAATTCATTGCTGTAACTTTGATTAGTGGTTTGCTTTCTCATACTAACGGAGTTCACGAGAATTTTTATCTAAGTTTTGTGTTGTGAAGTTTTCAAGTTTTGAGTATTGCTTTGATGGACTATGGAACAAGGAGTAGCAAAGGCCTAAGCTTGGGGATGCCCATGGCACCCCAAGTAAATTCAAGATAATCAAAAGCCTAAGCTTGTGGATGCCCCGGGAAGGCATCCCCTCTTTCGTCTTCATCCATCGGTAACTATACTTGGAGCTATATTTTTATTCGCAACACGATATGTGTTTTGCTTGGAGCGTCTTGTAAAATTTGAGTATTTGCTTGTTAGTTTGCCACAATCATCCTTGCTGGACACACCTATTTGGGAGAGTTAAACATGTCCTAGAAATTATTAGAACACTCTATGTGCTTCACTTATATCTTTTGAGTTGAATAGTTTTTGCTCTAGCGCTTCACTTATATCTTTTAGAGCATGGTGGTGATAATATTTTGTAGAAAGTGTTGAACTCTCATGCTTCACTTATATATATTTGAGAGTCTATTAGAACAGCATGGTAAAGTGTTTAGGCTAAAGAAACCAGTCTTCACATGATAAACATCCAATGTCAATGTAGTAAAAAAATTTCACACCAAGTGCATTGAATAGAATGAGATGTTGGATGCTTGATAATTGTATTGAGACATGAGGATAGTGATATTAGAGTCATGCTAGTGGAGTTATTATGAAATTGAGAAATACTTGTGTTAAGGTTAGTGATTCCCGTATCATGCACGTATGGTGAACCGCTATGTGACGAAGTTAGAGCATGAGCTATTTGTAGAGTGCCAACCTTTGTGTGGAGGTCGGAGGCGCGCGATGGTTAACTCCTACCAACCTCCCCCCTAGGAGCATGCGTTGATTGCTTTGTTTTGATGACTCGTAGATTTTTGCAATAAGTATATGAGTTCTTATGACTAATGTTGAGTCCATGGATTATACGCACTCTCACCCTTCCACCATTGCTAGCCTCTCTTGTACCGCGCAACTTTCGCCGGTGCCATAAACCCACTATATATCCTTCCTCAAAACAGCCACCATATTGTTCTTCAAAACAGCCACCATACCTATCTATCATGGCATTTCCGTAGCCATTCCGAGATATATTGCCATGCAACTTTCCACCATTCCGTTCATATGACACACATCATATTGTCATATTGCCATGCATGATCATGTAGTTGACATCGTATTTGTGGCAAGGCCACCATGCATAACTTTTCATACATGTCACTCTTGTTTCATTGCACATACCGGTACACCACTACAGGCATTCATATAGAGTCATACTTTGTTGTTGTAGTATCGAGTTGTAATTTCGTGTTGTAATGAAAGTGTGATGATCATCATTATTAGAGCATTGTCCCATGGGAGGAAAGGCTGAATCTATAAAGCCCCTCCGCAAAAAGAAAAAAAGAAAGGCCCAAAAAAAGAGAAAAAAAAGAAAAGAAAAAGGAAAGAAAAAGGGGAGACTTGCTACTATCTTTTTTCCACACTTGTGCTTCAAAGTAGCACCATGTTCTTCATTGTAGAGAGTCTCATGTTTAGTCACTTTCATATGCTAGTGGGATTTTTTCATTATAAAACTTGGCTTGTATATTCCAATGATGCGCTTCCTCAAATGCCCTAGGTCTTCGTGAGCAAGCAAGTTGGATGCACACCCACTAGTTTCGTTTGTTGAGCTTTCATTCATATTTAGCTCTAGTGCATCCGTTGCATGGCAATTCCTACTCACTCACATTGATATCTATTGATGGGCATCTCCATAGCCCGTTGATACGCCTAGTCGATGTGAGACTATCTCCCTCCTTTTTGTCTTCTCCACAACCACCTCTATTCCACCCATAGTGCTATATCCATGGCTCACGCTCATGTATTGCGTGAAAGTTGAAAGGTTTGAAAAGATAGAGTATGAAAATAAATTCTTGTTGTGCATGATATGAATATTTTGTGTGGTGAAGAGGGAGCATAGCCAGACTATATGATTTTGTAGGTATAACTTTCTTTAGCCATAGTATTTTGAGAAGACATGATTACTTTGTTAGTATTGCTTGAAGTATTGCTATTTCTTATGGCAATATATACTTTTATCTTGAATCTTTCAGATCTGAACATTCATGCCACAATTAAGAGAATTACATTGAAAAACTACTTCCACATCAAAAATTCTTCCTTTGTCATTTACCTACTCGAGGACGAGCAGGGATTAAGCTTGGGGATGCTTGATACGTCTCCAACGTATCTATAATTTTTTATTGTTCCATGCTATTATTTATGAAGTCTTGGATGTTTAATGGGCTTTATCATTCACTTTTATATCATTTTTGGGACTAACCTATTAACCCAAAGGCCCAGTCCAGATTGCTGTTTTTTTGCCTATTTCAGGGTTTTGCAGAAAAAGAATATCAAACAGAGTCCAAATGGAATGAAACCTTCGCGAGAGATATTGTTGGAGAAAATCATGCACGGGAAACTTCAGGACCAAGTCAGGCGACAGAGGGGCTGCCCTCGAGGGCGGGGGGCGCGCCCCCTTCCCAGGGCACGCCCCCTGCCTCGAGGCTGCCTCGTGTGGCTCCCGGTGCCCTCCTTCTTCCTATATATTTCCACGTACCCCAGAAACTCCATACGCAGAGAGAAAACCCTAATTCCACCGCCGTAGCTTCTGTTCCCGTGGAGATCCCATCTTGGAGCCTGTTCCGGGAGGGGGATCCATCACGGAGGCCTTCATCATCATCATCATTGCCCTCACCATGAGTTATGAGTAGTTTACCTCAGACCTTCGGGTCCATAGCTAGTATCTAGATGGATTCTTCTCTCTCTATATATCTCAATACAAAGTTCTCCTCGGTCTTCGAGGAGATCTATTCGATGTAATCTCTTTTTGCGGAGTGTTTGTCGAGATCCGATGAATTGTGAGTTTATGATCAAGGTTATCTATGAAAGATATTTGGTTCTTCTCTGAACTTTTTACATGTGCTCATAATATCCTTGCAAGTCTCTTCGAATTATCGGTTTGGTTTGGCCTACTAGATCTATAGTTGTTGCAATGGGAGAAGTGCTTGGCTTTGGGTTCAATCTTGTGGTGTCCTTTCCCAGTGACAGTAGGGGCAGCAAGGCACGTATTGTATTGTTGCCATCGAGGATAAAAAGATGGGGTTTACATCATATTGCTTGAGTTTATCCCTCTACATCATGTCATCTTGCTTAAGGCGTTACTCTGTTCGTATGAACTCAATACACTAGATGCATGCTGGATAGTGGTCGATGTGTGGAGTAATAGTAGTAGATGCAGAATCGTTTCGGTCTACTTGTCTCGGACGTGATGCCTATATACCATGATCATGCCTAGATAGTCTCATGATTATTTGCTTTTCAATCAATTGCTCGACAGTAATTTGTTTACCCGCCGTAGAATATCGCTATCATGAGAGAAGCCACTAGAGAAAACTATGGCCCCCGGGTCTATTCTCAACATATCAATCTACATCTACTTTACTTTTGCCGCTTTTATTTGCTGATTTATTAAACCAAAAATACCAAAAATATAAACTATCATCTTTATCATATCTCACTCTCGTAAGTGACCGTAAAGGGATTGACAACCCCTTATCGCGTTGGCTGCGAAGTTCTTATTTGTTTGTGCAGGTGCGAGGGACTCGCGCGTGGTCTCCTACTGGATTGATACCTTGGTTCTCAAAAACTGAGGGAAATACTTACGCTACTATGCTGCATCTCCCTTTCCTCTTTGAGGGAATACAACGCAAGCTCAAGAGGTAGCAGTATGCTGACACACACAGTACTCCAGGTTTTATAACAGAGGTAAATCACATGTATAAAGTAACGTAAATACTATTACCTCAATCCAAATAGCGGAAGTCACAGCAAAGTTGTGGATTCCCATCAACACCAACGACAAATTTGATTGTAGACAGTGCAACCCTAATGTAATACTTACTCGTCGAATTTTTCCTACAACATGAGACGGTGCAGCCATGTAGGTCAGTACATTGAATGTACTGGCAAATTCACACTGTAGCAGTAATGATGAACAATGCCTACAACTACATGCATATTTGGCTGGTGGAGGCTGTAAGGTTAATTTTTCCATAAAGCTGATTTTCCCTACCACAAAGGAATAAATTTTATTTAACTACTCAGTTGAATTTAAGCAATATTGAGAATGGTTCCTCCACCTCAATTCCCAAGTTACCAAAATTAATAACCCAACAAATTTTATTAGATCAAGTGATGATATCAACAAATAATCCACTTCTAGATACTCAAGAACGTCCATAACCGTGGACACGGCTACTCATGAATAGTTTGTACACTCTGCAGAGGTTTGTGCACTTTTCCCCATGAAGACTCGATCTCCTCCGTTGATTTTCTCACACTTCATGGTGTTTGAGAACCGGAAGACCGAGACATAGTCTTTCAGAAGCATTCACTCTTAACCCTAGGTAGACCGTACCACCTACATCTGCTACATCTGCTAGTCTGCCACGGAAAGAGGTCACACAATATACTCAACTATGCCACAGCTGTTCGGGATCGTTGTAGAAAAAAAAATTCCTACGCATCACCAAGATCCATTTATGGAGTTTACTAGCAACAAGAGGGAGGGAGTGCATCTTTATACCCTTGAAGATCGCAATGCGGAAGCGTTACAAGAACATGGTTGGTGGAGTCGTACACGCGGCGATTCAGATCGCGGTCGATTCCGATCTAAGCACCGAACAACGGTGCCTCCGTGTTCAACACACGTACAGCCCGGGGACGTCTCCTCCTTCTTGATCCAGCAAGGGAGGAGGAGAAGTTGGGGAAGAGCTCCGGCAGCACGACGGCATGGTGGTGGAGCTTGCAGTTCTCCGGCAGGGCTTCGCCAAGCTCTACGAAGGAAGAGGAGGAGTTGGGAGGGGAAGAGGGCTGCGCCAGGGAAGGGTGCGGCTGCCCTCTCTCTACCTCACTATATATAGGGGAAGGGAGAGGAGGAGGCGTCCTAGGGTTTCCCTAGGGGAGGGGTGGCGGCCACATGGGAAACCCTAGATGGGTTTGGGCGCCCCCACCCCTAGGAAACTTGCCCCCCAAGCCGGGAGGGGCGACTGCCCTAGGGGAGGCGCCCCCACCTCTCCAGGTTACGTGAGATGGGGTGGGAGGGGCGCTCAGCCCCTTAGTGGGCTGATGTGCCCCCTCCCCTTGGCCCATAAGCCCCCCCAACGCTTGCCGGGGCCTCCAAAACCACTTTCGGACACGCTGGTCGTCACCCGGTACCTCCGGAACAATTCCGGACTCCAATACCCTTCGTCCAATATATCCATATTCGCCTCCGAACCATTCTGGAGTTCCTCATCATGTCCGGGATCTCATCCGGGACTCCGAACAACCTTCGGTAACCACATACTATTCCCATAACAACTCTAGCGTCACCGAACCTTAAGTGTGCAGACCCTACGGGTTCGGGAACCATGCAGACATGACCGAGATACCTCTCCGACCAATAACCAATAGCGGGATCTTGATACCCATATTGGCTCCCACATGTTCCACGATGATCTCATCGGATGAACCACGATGTCGGGGATTCAATCAATCCCGTATACAATTCCCTTTGTCTACCGATATAGTACTTGCCCGAGATTCGATCGTCGGTATACCGATACCTTGTTCAATCTCGTTACGGCAAGTCTCTTTACTCGTTCCGTAACACATCATCCCGTGACCAACCCCTTAGTCACATTGAGCTCATTACGATGGTGTCTTACCGAGTGGATTTGTGCCAACCCAACAGATACTTTCGGGGATACCCGTAGTGTACCTTTATAGCCACCCAGTTACGTTGTGACGTTTGGCACACCCAAAGTATTCCTACGGTATCCAGGAGTTGCACAATCTCATGGTCTAAGGAAAGGATACTTGACACTGGAAAAGCTTTAGCATACGAACTACACGATCTTGTGCTAGGCTTAGGATTGGGTCTTGTCCATCACATCATTCTCCTAATGATGTGATCCCGTTATCAATGACATCCAATGTCCATGGTCAGGAAACCATAACCATCTTTTGATCAACGAGCTAGTCAACTAGAGGCTCACTAGGGACATGTTGTGATCTATGTATTCACACATGTATTACTGTTTATGGATAACACAATTAAAGCATGAACAATAGAAAATTATGATGAACAAGGAAATATAATAATAACCATTTTATTATTGCCTCTAGGGCATATTTCCTATAGTCTCCCACTTGCACTAGAGTCAATAATCTAGTTACATTGTGATGAATCGAACACCCATAGAGTTCTGGTCTTGATCATGTTTTGCTCGTGGAAGAGGTTTAATCAACGGATCTGTGACATTCAGATCCGTATGCACTTTACAAATATCTATGTATCCATCTACACATGTAGATGCCGCCACGACGCTTTGCTTGCAACTGCACCAGCTGACTGCCCCACCATTCAAAATATACGCGTATCCGGTTTGTGACTTGGAGTCATCCAGATCCGTGTCGAAGCTAGCATTGACGTAACCCTTTACGACGAGCTCTTCATCACCTCCATAAACGAGAAACATATCCTTAGTCCTTTTCAGGTACTTCAGGATGTTCTTGACCGCTGTCCAGTGTTCCATTCCGGAATCACTTTGGTACTTCCCCACCAAACTTATGGCAAGGTTCACATCAGGTCTGGTACACAGCATGGCATACATGATAGAACCTATGGCCGAGGCATAGGGGATGTCACTCATCTTTTCTCTATCTTCTGCCGAGGTCGGGCATTGAGCTGTGCTCAATCTCATACCTTGCAATACATGCAAGAACCCTTTCTTGGACTGATCCATGTTGAACTTCTTCAATATCTTGTCAAGGTATGTGCTTTGTGAAAGACCAATGAGGCGTCTTGATCTATCTCTATAGATCTTGATGCCTAATATGTAAGCAGCTTCTCCAAGGTCCTACATTGAAAAACATTTATTCAAGTAGGCCTTTATGCTTTCCAAGAATTCTACATCATTTCCCACTAGCAATATGTCATCCACTTATAATATGAGAAATGCTATAGAGCTCCCACTCACTTTCTTGTAAATACAGGCTTCTCCCCAAGTCTGTATAAACCCAAACGCTTTGATCACCTTAGCAAAGCGAATGTTCCAACTCCGAGATGCTTGCACCAGCCCATAGATGGAGCGCTGGAGCTTGCATACCTTGTTAGCATTCTTAGGATCGACAAAACCTTCCAGCTGCATCATATATAGTTCTTCCTTAAGGAAGCTGTTAAGGAATGCTGTTTTGACATCCATTTTCCATATCTCATAATCATAGAATGCGGCAATTGCTAACATGATTCAGACGGACTTCAGCATCGCTACGGGAGAGAAAGTCTCGTTGTAGTCAATTCCTTGAACTTGTTGATAACCTTTAGCGACAAGCCGAGCCTTATAGATGGTCACACTGCCATCCGCGTCAGTCTTCTTCTTAAAGATCCGTTTATTTTCTATGGCTTGCCGATCATCGGGCAAGTCAACCAAAGTCCATACTTTGTTAACATACATGGATCCTATCTCGGATTTCATGGCTTCAAGCCATTTGTTGGAATCCGGGCCCGCCATCGCTTCTTCATAGTTTGAAGGTTCACCGTTGTCTAACAACATGATTTCCAGGACAGGGTTGCCGTACCACTCTGGTGCGGAACGTGTCCTTGTGGACCTACAAAGCTCAGCAGTAACTTGATCCGAAGTTTCATGATCATTATCATTAACTTCCTTTCTAGTCGGTGCAGGCACCATAGAAACATCTTCCTGCGCTGCAGTACTTTCCGGTTCGGAAGCGGTGACAATCACCTCATGAAGTTCCACTTTCCTCCCACTTACTTCTTTCGAGATAAACTCTTTCTCCAGAAAGGATCCATTCTTGGCAACAAAGACCTTTCCTTTGGATCTGAGGTAGAAGGTATACCCAATAGTTTCCTTAGGGTATCCTATGAAGACACATTTTCCGATTTGGGTTCGAGCTTTTCAGGTATAAGCATCGCATCCCCAAAATTTTAGAAAGGTTTCTTACCAAACCATAGTTCATATGGTGTCGTCTCAACGGATTTAGACGGTGCCCTATTTAAAGTGAATGCGGCAGTCTCTAAAGCTTAACCCCAAAAATATAGCGGTAAATCGGTGAGAGACATCATAGATCGCACCATGTCCAATAGAGTACGATTACGACGTTCGGACACACCGTTACACTGAGGTGTTCCAGGCGGCGTTAGCTATGAAACAATTCCACATTTCCTTAGGTGTGTGCCAAATTCGCGACTTAAATACTCTCCTCCACGATCTAATCGTAAGAACTTTATTTTTCTGTCACGTTGATTCTCAACCTCATTCTGAAATTCCTTGAACTTTTCAAAGGTCTCAAACTTGTGTTTCATCAAGTAGACATACCCATATCTACTTAAGTCATCAGTGAGGGTGAGAACATAACGATAGCCACCGCAAGCTTCAACACTCTTTGGACAGCACACATCGGTATGTATGATTTCCAACAAGTTGGTTGCTCGCTCCATTGTTCCGGAGAACGAAGTCTTGGTCATCTTGCCTAAGAGGCATGGTTCGCACGTGTCAAATCATTCATAATCAAGAGACTCCAAAAGTGCATTTGCATGGAGCTTCTTCATACGTTTGACACCAATATGACCAAGGCGGCAGTACCACAAGTATGTGGGACTATCATTATCAACCTTACATCTTTTGGCATTCACACTATGAATATGTGTAACATCATGTTCGAGATTCAATAAGAATAAACCATTGACCAGTAGGGCATGACCATAAAACATTTCTCTCATATAAATAGAACAACCATTATTCTCGGATTTAAATGAGTAGCCATATCGCATTAAACGAGATCCAAATACAATGTTCATGCTCAAAGATGGTACTAAATAACAATTATTGAGGTTTAAAACTAATCCCGAAGGTAGATGGAGAGGTAGCGTGCCAATGGCGATCACATCGACCTTGGAACCATTCCCGACGCACATCGTCACCTCGTCCTTCGCCAGTCTCCGCTTATTCCGCAGCTCCTGCTTTGAGTTACAAATGTGAGCAACTACACCGGTATCAAATACCCAGGAGCTACTACGAGCGCTGGTAAGGTACACATCAATAACATGTATATCACATATACCTTTGACGTTGCCAGCCTTCTTATCTGCTAAGTATTTGGGGTAGTTCCGCTTCCAATGACCCGTTCTCTTGCTATAAAAGCACTCAGTCTCAGGATTGGGTCCATTCTTTGGCTTCTTCCCGGCAACTGGCTTACCGGGCGTGGCAACTCCTTTGCCGTCCTTCTTGAAGTTCTTCTTACCCTTGCCTTTCTTGAACTTAGTGGTTTTATTCACCATCAACACTTGATGTTCCTTTTTGATCTCCACCTCCGCTGATTTTAGCATTGAATACACCTTGGGAATGGACTTCTCCATCCCTTGCATATTGAAGTTCATCACAAAGCTCTTGTAGCTAGGTGGGAGCGACTAAAGGATTCTGTCAACGACCACGTCATCTGGGAGATTAATTCCCAGCTGAGACAAGCGGTTGTGCAACCCATACATTTTGAGTATATGTTCGCTGACAGAACTATTCTCCTCCATCTTACAATTGTAGAACTTGTCGGAGACTTCATATCTCTCGACTCGGGCATGAGCTTGGAAAACAGGTGCATCACCTAGCGGTGCTTCAAGGACATATGCTTTCTTGGCAGCTATGAGGACGATCCTCATGTTACGGACCCAATCCGTATAGTTGCTACCATCGTCTTTCAACTTGGTTTTCTCTAGGAACGCGTTGAAGTTGAGGGCAACATTAGCGTGGGCCATTGGATCTACAAGACATATTGTAAAGATTTTGGACTATGTTCATGACAATTAAGTTCATCTAAACATTTTAATGAACTCCCACTCAGATAGACATCTCTCTAGTCATCTAAGTGATACATGACCCGAGTCGACTAGGTCGTGTCCAATCATCACGTGAGACGAACTAGTCATCAACGGTGAACATCTTCATGTTGATCGTATCTTCTATACGACTCATGTTCGACCTTTCGGTCTTCCGTGTTCCGAGGCCATGTCTGTACATGGTAGGCTCGTCAAGTCAACCCTAAATGTATTGCATGTGTAAATCTGGCTTACACCTGTTGTATGCGAACGTTAGGACCTATCACACCTGATCATCACGTGGTGCTTCGGAACAACGAACCTTAGCAACGGTGCACAGTTAGGGGCAACACAATTCTTAAAATTTTAGTGAGAGATCATCTTATTTATGCTACCGTCGTTCTAAGCAAATAAGATGTAAAACATGATAAACATCACATGCAATCAAATAGTGACATGATATGACCAATATCATTTTTCTCCTTTTGATCTTCATCTTCGGGGCTCCATGATCATCATTGTCACTGGCATGACACCATGATCTCCATCATCGTGTCTTCATGAAGTTGTCTCGCCAAACGTTACTTCTACTACTATGGCTAACGGTTAGCAATAAAGTAAAGTAATTACATGGCATTTTCAATGACACGCATGTCATACAATAAAATAAAGACAACTCCTATGGCTCCTGCCAGTTGTCATACTCATCGACATGCAAGTCGTGATTCCTATTACAAGAACATGATCAATCTCATACATCATATATATATATATATATATATATATATATATATATATATATCATTCATCACATCCTTTTGGCCATATCACATCACACGGCACATGCTGCAAGAACAAGTTAGACATCCTCTAATTCTTGTTGCAAGTTTTTACGTGGCTGCTATAGGTTTCTAGCAAGAACGTTTCTTACCTACGCCAAAACCACAACGTGATATGCCAATTTCTATTTACCCTTCATAAGGACCCATTTCATCGAATCCGATCCGACTAAAGTGGGAGAGATAGACACCGGCTAGCCACCTTATGCAACTAGTGCATGTGAGTCGGTGGAACATGTCTCACGTAAGCGTACGTGTAAGGTCGGTCCAGGCCGCTTCATCCCATGATGCCGCCAAATCAAGATAAGACTAGTAGCGGCAAGTAAATTGACATGATCTATGCCCACAACAATCTTGTGTTCTACTCCTGCATAGTAACTACGCATAGACCTAGCTCATGATGCCACTATTGGGGATCGTTGCAGAAAAACAAAAAAATCCTACGCATCACCAAGATCCATTTATGGAGTTTACTAGCAACGAGAGGGAGGGAGTGCATCTTCATACCCTTGAAGATCGCGACGCGGAAGCGTTACAAGAACGCGGTTGGTGGAGTCGTACACGCAGCGATTCAGATCGCGGTCGATTCCGATCTAAGCGCCGAACAACGGCGCCTCCGCGTTCAACACACGTATAGCCCGGGGGCGTCTCCTCCTTCTTAATTCAGCAAGGGGGGAGGAGAAGTTGGGGAAGAGCTCCCGCAGCACGACGGCATGGTGGTGGAGCTTGCAGTTCTCCGGCAAGGCTTCGCCAAGCTATACAGAGGAAGAGGAGGAGTTGGGAGGGGAAGAGGGCTGCGCCAGGGAAGGGGTGCGGCTGCCCTCTGTAATGCCCCAGATGTAATACTTTCCAATAATGGCAATAAAGCTTTATCAATTTGATCCTTGTCCTTATCCTTGGGGGTTCTATTCATTTATTTTCTTTGCATTGCCATATCATTTAATATTATGCATCCTTGCATTGCTTCATCATCATAGCATCATGGCATCATAGTTTACTTCTTTGTTATCATGAGTGAGTGTGAGGCCTTGTGATGTTGTGTGTGAGGTGGCTCTAGCCAACCTTGCCTTGCTTAAACCCTAACCCCCTTCTTCCCTCTTCCCTCTTCTACTTTCTTCTTTCTTTTCTTTTCTGGCCTTTCTTTGCTCCATTGTGCAAGCAACCTAGCCAAGTGCTTTAATGTTCTTTCTTCTCCTATAAATCTTGCACCATGTGAACAACCTCTCCACCAAATACCACCCTATTTGAACATGAATTGGTTGGGTTTTAAAATACTAAGAGTTTGAACCATATTCAAACACCTTTTATTTTTCTGCCTCTAAAAATGTCCAAGTCAATTTTATTAAATAGGGCATTAAACACTGAGCATGGGGATATTTTTCTTTTCCCCTAACTCTTCTTCTTTTATTCTGTGCTTTTATTTTTCTTTTCTGGCTGAAGAAATAAAGAAAAAGGAAGAAACAACATCTCAGCAGTGGCTCTGGGCCTCCTCCACCTCTCTCCCTCAGGCCCATCTCTTTCTCCACAGCAGCCGCGGCCCACCTTCTTTCTCCCGCAGGCCCAGCCAGCGCTCGCAGTCGCGCCGTGTCTTTCCTCCCCCCTGGTCCCACCTATCTGTCTCACAGGCCGCGCCTCCGTCTTCCTCCGCCAGCAAAAGCAGAGCAGCGCGCGCGCTCACCGTCGTGCCGTGAACTCAGGGACGTCGAGGTCTCGGGGTCCGAGCCCCCCATTTAAACCCGCACCGTGTCCTCCCCTCCTCTCTAGGTTTCCTCTTCCCCCTCTCGCCGTCTGGAGAGCCGAGCTCCACCAGATTCGCCGCCCCAGTCGATTCCCGAGGGCATCTGAGAGCAGCCCCTCATCACCGGCGAGCCCCTCGTCGACCTCAGCCTCGCCAAAGGTGTCCTTCTGCTTCCACGCCGTCGACTCTTTAGACTACATCGCCTACGCGGACCCGATCGCCTCCACGCCGAGCTCTTCTTCCTCTTCTTCACCTCCGGTGGCCGTACCTACTCGAGAGCAGCCGCCACCGACTCCGTCCACGACTGGGCCAGCCGAGCACTTCTCCGTGCTCGTGGTGAGCTCCTCTCTCTCTCCGTACCTTTTCCCCTTCGTGCGCGCCCTCTAGGTCCTAGTTCATCAAGCGCCCGAGCGCATCGCCGTCGGACCTCGTCGTCGGCGAGTGTTCCATCCCCTCTAGTGCTTCACTTGCTGTCCGTTCGCTTTGTCTCGTCGTGTATGTGCTGCCTGTGCAGTCGCCGTTCCACTAGGGCCTCTGCATTGCCTCGCCGTTGCTCCATCACCGCCATTCTGTCGTTGCTCGCCGCCGTCGCTGCAGTAGTTGTTAGGTGCTGCTGGTGCATCAGGTGGGTGCGGAACTCCTTCAGGAGCATCCCGCACATCTCCGCCGTCTCATTTGGTCTCCAGAGCAGCTCCGACGAGCCTCTGCTTTCTTCAGTCATCTGCATCTGCATATACTTCTTCAGGCTTAGTGCCTGTTGTGTATCGAGAAACGTTTGATAGCGTAGTGGTTCGAGTCTCTGTCAGTTAACGCCGGGTCGTGTGTTCAAATCCTTGCGGGCGCAGTGGTTTCGACCCCCTTTTTATTTCTCGCGTGTGGCTGACAGGTAGGTCCCACCTGCCAGCTCACAGGCTACTCCAACCCCCGTGCGCACCCGCTGGCGCCAGCTCAGCGAGGCCGGGCCCTCTTGTCAGTGGGTGTAGCTAGCGCAGCCCTCGGTCGATCTGGACCCTTGCGCCTGTTTTCTTTTCTTTTCTTTTCTTTTTCTGTTTTCCTTGTTTATTTAATATCTGCATAAATATGTTTGTGATGAATATGAGTTATATATAAAAAGTGCTTAGAACTTTATGTAGATTATGAATATGCTATTTGTTGTCATGTTTAAAAATATTTAAAATGCTGTTTAAATTAAACTTGTTTTAAATATGCTTAAACTTGTAAAAATCATAACTAAATATCTACAACTCCAAATTTAACAAACTTTATATGCATTTGGGGTAGAAAAATGTGTAGAATATTTCGGTGCTGTTGTTTAGAATGTTTGACAACTTTATCACAGAAGTTTTTCAGATCTGTCCCAAATGCATTTAAATTAATATGGGAGTTTCTGGATATTGTTGATATTTATTTCCAGCCCATTTAAATGTGCTAGCATGTTGATGTAATGTTAGTAGCACCCTTTCCATGTTAACCAACTCCTAATAAACTTGTTGGATGCTTGTTCGATCAACTTCATAAACTTGTTAGTTGATCCTTTGCTTGTTTCTTTCTTGTGTATGATCTTGTTGGATGTGATGTTATTGCACCCTTGTGTCCCTAGGCCATGCATCATATCTATTTTTGTCCTCGTTCATCATGTTCATGCATCATGTGGTTGAGCACTGCATGTTGATTGATTTTGTTCCGTTGTTGCATTGTTGTGTTTGGTTAGAGCCCGGTGACGATACGGAGTACGAGGTTTCTACTGAGGTTGAGTGTGAGGAGCAAAGTTACGATCCCTCCGTGGAATCAATAGGCAAGATGACCTTACCCAGATATCACTACTATCTTTGCCTATGCTAGATGTCTCGCTCTTTAGCTTATTGCCTCGATGTCTATGTTTGTTTGTCAGCCGCCTATTGTTGCGATGAACCTCTCTAACCACCCAACCTAGCAAACCGTTCTTTGGCTACGTAAGCATCGCTTAGCCCCTCTTATAGCGTTGTTAGTTGCAGGTGAAGATTTGAAGATTCTTGCTTCATGATGAAGTTATTGTTGGGATATCACAATATATATTGGTAATGGGTGGAAGGCTAAGCCTCTTGCTTGGTGTTTTGTTCCACTCATGCCACCCTAGGAACCGTTTAAACCGGTGTTATGTTCCTTGATTTGTGCGTCCCTAACACGGTTGGGGTTTATGGGCCCCCCTTGATAACCCGCTTAGCGCTAAAGCTTTTTCAGCAAGGCCCAACATTGGTTTTACATTTGCCTGATAACTAAAACTTGCATAGGGCGTTGCAAACCCGAGTTCTTAATTAACAACCCTGGGCCAGTGCTCCACATGAGTGTTGGTCCAAACTGGGCATGCTGCGGGGCCACCTCGTGGAAACTCAAGGGCTGGTAAAAACCTGTAGCTTGTCCCATTCGGTCGTAGCCTGAGACGAGATACGCGCGACTACTATCAAGGTGTCGGCACGCCGGGAGGTCTTGCTGTATTAGTTTTACCTTTGTCAGAATATCTTGAGCACGGGATTCCGAGAATACTCGGGTCTTCCCACCTTGGAGTTGCAAGTCTGCAGATCGTGAGCTTGTGATGGGCTAAGTTGGGACACCCCTGCAGGGTTTGATCTTTCGAAAGCCGTGCCCGCGGTTATGTGGTAGATGGGAATTTGCTAATATCCGGTTGTAGAAAACTTGACACTATGATCATAATACACTACCAACGTGAGTAACCGTGACGGTCGCTTTCCGAAGGGGTTCAGGAAGTGAACACGGCGGGGTTATGTTTGACGTGCTTAGTTAGGATCACTTCGTGATCACTTTGGCGGTCGTTGGCACTTTCTCTTCTCGCTCTAAACACGTAAGCTATTGCTAGTGCTGCTGCAACCTTGTTTTCAGCCTTGTTCCACACCCAAGGCTTTGATAGTATTTCTACTCGGGAACGGGATTGCTGAGTCCTCCGTGGCTCACAATTTCTACACAACACCAGATGCAGGTACCGTTGATAACTACACAGCTGGTGGTTCAGAGTTGTATTGGCAGTTCGATGAAGAACATGGGCGATACTACGTGTCTTACCCAGACGATCAGTAGGGCTCTTACTAGGATGATTGGGACCTTGTGTTGCTTTATTTATGGTATCTTTCATTTGGATCTTCGTTCGTAGTCGGACTCTGATGTTATTGGATGATGTATGTTAATGTATTTCATTGTGTGACGTGGCGAGTGTAAGCCAACTACTCTTTTGTTTTTTCATCCCCTCTTTTACATGAGTTGTGCAAAGATACAATACTTGAGATCATTCTAGTATGAGATTATGCCTTTAAGTCGTGCCTCGACACGTAGGAGGTATAGTCTCATACTGGGCATTACAAGTTGGTATCAGAGCCTTCTCCAACCTAGGAGCCCCCCTGATTGATCGAATCGTTGACGGTTGAGTCTAGGCACACACATGAAAATGTTTTGAGTCCTATATATATCTCAGAGAGTAGGACTTCTTTTTACTCCTCATCCCTTTATCACTCTGGTGAGGACTCCTCACGATTGCTCTATCTCTTCTACTCTCAAAAATTCACAAATTTTTTTAGGATCACACGAGTATTGTTTGGATTGTTCCGATATCTTTGTGACGAGAACATTGTTCTCGATGCCTCCTGTCATTTAGGGGTTGTGGCAGTGTCCCGGGGAGTTGAGCTCCGAGGTGTTGTCGTCACAAATCTATCGCAGCGGTTCTGGAATACTTAAGACGACCGACATCGAAAACTCTTCTATGCGGTTAGTGGTGAGATAACCCCGACATCACCCAGTACTGGGGAGGTAGTTCGGGAGTATTGCCACAGCTTGTATAGAAGATGCGTTTCGAAGGTCTGAGGTAAACGATTTCCGAAAATAACTGGTTATGTGTTGAAGGATGGATATAGCTGGATGTAGTATTAGAGTTGAGTGCGCGGTGCTTCCCCTGTATCCCCAACACCGGATTGCATAACCAGTAACCTTCAGAAATTAATAGGTGGGTTCATCTAGTAGCTCGTAGGCATTCTTCCAACGAGTGCATGATATGGAGTTCGGGGATCAACATTGAGTGAAGTGGTTTTATGGGCGTGAAGTGGTTTTATGGGCGTTGTTCCAATCGGGAGTTGCATCTTAAAGGGTCCTTGGCTATGCTGATCCGGGGATTGCAAAACCCTTTTGTAACACGTTCCATGAGCTTTCAGCATGAACATGTGGAACGAAGCTTCTATCTTGTATTTGTTCTATCTGCTCCTTGTTGTTTTTATTTATCTTTTGTTCTCCCAAGTGGCTTCTCGAGAAGATTGTTGTACCATTGAACTGTGGATTACATTCGTTCATTTGTTCGAATGTTCTTGTGAAGACTTATGTTGCAATTCTAGCTGTTGATTCAGCTTATATATTTTCAATCAATGGCTAATAGTTGTCATCTCATTTAGGATGGCTCCTAAGAAGGTTCCCAATGCTAACCCAGAGGGTGAAGAAGTTCCTGAACGTCCTCCTTCCCCTCCTCCTCCGTCTGAGGCCTGGAGAGCAATTATGCAAGCGACCAACCAGAACACCCAGATGCTTATGCAAATGATGCAGAACATTCAAGCCAACCAAGCAAATCAAGGTGGTCATGGGAACCAAGGCCAATGCAATTTGTTCAATCAACCTCACTTCGCAATCCTCAACCAATTCTTGGCAAACCAACCGAAGTCTTTCAGTTACTGTGTGGATCCGCTAGATGCTGAAGACTGGATAACAGACATCAAAAAGCACTTTGAATGCAGTAACGTGAGACCTGAGGATTATGTCAAGTTTGCCGCCTTCCAACTCTAGGATCAAGATGCTGATTGGTGGCAACAGTATAAAGATTCCAGAGGTGGTCGTGAGATCTCGTGGACTGACTTCTGCAAGGATTTCCGCTCTCACCACATTCCAACTAGTGTCATTGAAGGCATGCGTGAGCAATTCCACAACCTAAAGCAAGGCACCATGTCCGTCTATCAATACAATGTCAAGTTCCAGAATCTCGCACGCTATGCCAAGCAAGACATCCCAGATGCCAAGAGCAAGATTTATCAGTTCCGTGGTGGTCTGAAGGATGAACTCCAACTAGCTCTCACCTTGTTCGAGCCGGATGAATTTGACCAATTCTATAACATGGCTCTTAAGCAAGAGGCAGCCCAGCTCAAGATTTAAGCTTCCAAAAAGAGGATCAGAGATGCTGTTCACTCCTCCTATTCTTCCCAAGTGGTTGCAAAGCAGCAGAAGTTCTGGCTTCTGCCTCCTCCAGTGCTTCGTCCTCCAAACAACAACAAGCACTCATGTGACCGTGCTTTCTCCCACCCACCCAACCCAAGCAATCAGTCCAAGCCTCAGTTTCAAGCTTCAAGATCGAGTGGTCCTTATCACCATCCTCTCTCAGAAGTGGTTTGCAACAAGTGCACTCAGAAGGGTCACTATGCTAACAAGTGTCCCAACCCAAGGCGCCTTCCGCCTCCTCCACCTGTCAGCACTGCTATTGTCAAGCACAATCCCAAGGTTGAAAGAGTGAATCTGATGAATGCAGCTCAAGCAGAGAATTCTTTAGATGTGATACTTGGTAACCTTCCAGTCAACCTTAAACCTGCTAAAGTTTTGTTTGATTCTAGTGCATCACATTCTTTCATGTCATATCCATTTGCATCCAAGCACAATGTGGGCACAGTGGCTTTACCAAGAGAGTTATCAATTAATTCTTCGGTAAAGCAAATGAATTCTTGCTTGTATGCTCCGGATATATCTATTCACATGGGTGACTACAGCTTTCTGGTTTCTCCGGTTATTCTCGGCAACTCCGACATTGATCTTATTCTTGGGATGGATTGGCTTTCCAAGCATGATGCAAACATTGATTGTGAAAATAAGGAAGTCAAGCTTACTCATCGTGACGAAGACATGATTATCTTCGCCTCTCGAGATAACACAATCAGGCTATTATCTCTCAATGACAAGGGCGAGATCAATGCCATCTCTCAGATTCCGGTGGTCAATGAATACGAAGATATTTTCCCTGAAGAGCTTCCAGGCATGCCTCCGCATCTTCAAGTTGAATTCGTCATTGAACTCGAGCCCGGTACAGAGCCAGCATGTCGGCGTCCATACCAACTTTCCCCTGATGAGTTGAAGGAGCTGAAGAAACAACTCGATGAGCAAGATCGTATGGGTCTAATCAGGCCTAGCACTTCTCCTTGGGGCTGTGGTGTTCTATTTGTCAAGAAGAAGGATGGAACGGAATGCCTTTGCGTTGATTACCGGCCATTGAACAAGAAGACAATAAAGAACAAGTATCCGCTCCCCAACATCAATGAATTGTTCAAGCAGCTCAAAGGAGCAAAGCTGTTCCCAAAGCTCAATCTCCGGATGGGTTACCACCAGATCCATATCCATGAAGAAGATATTCCCAAGACCGCATTCAAAACGAGTTTTGGCTCTTATGAATACACGGTCATGTCTTTCGGCCTCGCAAATGCTCCACCCACCTTCTCGAGGATGATGCACTTCATATTCAACCCCTACACCAATGAATTTGTTCTTGTCTATCTGGATGACATTTTGGTATTATCCAAGAACGAAGAAGACCATGCCAAGCACCTCCGTTTGGTCCTGGACAGGCTCCGTGAACACAAGTCCTATGCGAAGTTCTCCAAATGTGAATTCTGGCTGGATAAGGTCTTATATCTTGGCCATATTATCTTTGCTGAGGGTATTTCTGTGAACTCCGAGAAAGTTGAAGCTATTGTCAACTGGGAACCCCCGCAGAATGTTAAGCAACTCCGAAGCTTCCTTGGTCTCGCTAGCTATTGTAGAAGGTTCGTTGAGAACTTCTCCAAGATTGCCAAGCCTCTTTCCAACCCGCTGCAGAAGAATGTCAAGTACTCCTGGACTACTGATTGTGATGTGGCATTCAAAACACTCAAAGAGAAGCTCATTTTTGCTCCGGTTCTTACCTCCGGATGAGTCCAAGCCCTATGAAGTCTTTTGTGATGCTTCTTTGCAAGGACTTGGTGGTGTTCTCATGCAAGACAAGAAGATTGTGGCATACACTTCTCGTCAGTTGAAGCCAAATGAGAGGAATTACCCCACACATGATCTCGAGCTAGCAGCAGTTGTACATGCCTTGATCATGTGGAGACACCTTCTGTTGGGCAGAAAAGTGGACATCTTCACCGATCACAAGAGCTTGAAGTACATCTTCACACAGCCAAACCTGAACCTTCACCAGACTCGTTGGGTTGAGATGATCCAAGAGTATGATCCAAGCATTGATTACACACTTGGCAAGGCCAATGTCATTGCAGATGCCTTGAGCAGAAAGGCATATTGCAATAGTCTCCTTCTCAAACCGTTCCAGCCTGAACTTTGTGAATCATTCAGGAAGCTCAACCTCCAAGTTGTTCCACAAGGCTTTCTTGCAAATATTCAAGTTGCTCCTACCTTGGAAGATCAGATCCGTGAGGCCCGACTAAGTGATGCTATGGTGCAGAAAGTGAAACATGGTATTGCTAAGGGAACTCCCAAGTACAAGTGCTATCGCGTTGATGAGAAAGACACCTTATTCTTTGAGGACATAATTGTAGTTCCCAAGGGTGATATCAGGAAGCTCATAATGAACAAAGCACATGACTTCCTCCTCTCGATTCATCCTGGAAGTTCCAAGATGTACCAAGACCTCAAGCAATCGTACTGGTGGACTCGAATGAAAAGGGAGATTGCCCAATTCGTGAATGAATGTGATGTCTGCAGAAGAGTGAAGGCAGAGCATCAACGTCCAGCCGGTCTCCTCCAACCTCTACCTATTCCCGAGTGGAAATTCGATCACATTGAGATGGATTACTTCACTGGGTTTCCTAAGTCCAAGAAGGGGAATGATTCTATCTTTGTAGTGATTGACAAGCTAACTAAAGTAGCTCACTTCCTTCCTGTCAAAGAATCCATCAACGCAGCTCAGTTGGTAGAGATGTACACTTCCAGAATTGTTTCGTTGCATGGCATTCCTCAAGTCATCTCCTCAGACCATGAAAGTTTGTTCACATCCAAGTTCTGGGACTCCTTTTAGTCAGCCATGGGCACTAAGATTCGTTTCAGCACTGCGTTTCACCCTCAGACTAGTGGTCAAGTCGAAAGAGTGAACCAGATCCTCGAAGACATGCTGAGAGTTTGTGTCATCTCTTTCGGTATGAAGTGGGAAGATTGTCTCCCGTTTGCCGAATTCTCTTACAACAACAGTTTCCAAGCAAGTGCCGGTGATACGTCTCCAACGTATCTATAAGTTTTGATTGTTCCATGCTATTATTTATGAAGTCTTGGATGTTTAATGGGCTTTATCATTCACTTTTATATCATTTTTGGGACTAACCTACTAACCCAAAGGCCCAGTCCAGATTGCTGTTTGTTTGCCTATTTCAGGGTTTTGCAGAAAAGGAATATCAAACAGAATGAAACCTTCGCAGGAGATATTTTTGGAGGAAATCACGCGAGATAAACTTCGGGGCCAAGCCAGCGGACAGGGGCCCCACCCTCGAGGGTGGGGGGCGCGCCCCCTGCCTCGAGGGCAGCCCTTGTGGCCCCTGGTGCCCCTCTTCTTCCTATATATGCCTACGTACCCCAGAAACTCCGTACGCAGAGAGAAAACCCTAATTCCACCGCCATAGCTGCTGTTCCCGTGGAGATCCCATCTTGGAGCCTGTTCCGGGAGGGGGATCCATCACGGAGGCCTTCATCATCATCATCATCGTCATGAGTTGTGAGTAGTTTACAACAGACCTTCGGGTCCATAGCTAGTATCTAGATGGCTTCTTCTCTCTCTCTGAATCTCAATACAAAGTTCTCCTCGGTCTTCAAGGAGATCTATTCGATGTAATCTCTTTTTGCGGTGTGTTTGTCGAGATCCGATGAATTGTGAGTTTATGATCAAGGTTATCTATGAAAGATATTTGGTTCTTCTCTGAACTTTTTATGTGTGCTCATAATATCCTTGCAAGTCTCTTCGAATTATCGGTTTGGTTTGGCCTACTAGATCTATAGTTCTTGCAATGGGAGAAGTGCTTGGCTTTGGGTTCAATCTTGCGGTGTCATTTCCCAGTGACAGTAGGGGCAGCAAGGCACGTATTGTATTGTTGCCATCGAGGATAAAAAGATGGGGTTTTCATCATATTGCTTGAGTTTATCCCTCTACATCATGTCATCTTGCTTAAGGCGTTACTCTGTTCGTATGAACTCAATACACTAGATGCATGCTGGATAGCGGTCGATGTGTGGAGTAATAGTAGTAGATGCAGGCAGGAGTCGGTGTACTTGTCTCGGACGTGATGCCTATATACAATGATCATGCCTAGATAGTCTCATAGTTATTCGCTTTTCTATCAATTGCTCGACAGTAATTTGTTTACCCGCCGTAGAATATCGCTATCATGAGAGAAGCCACTAGAGAAAACTATGGCCCACGGGTCTATCTCTATCATATTACTTTCCCGTCAATTTCTGTAGCCGTTGTTTATTTGCTTTCTTTACTTTCTGTTTCTATACCAAAAATACCAAAAATATAACTATCATCTCTATCTGATCTCACTATCGTAGGTGACCGTAAAGGGATTGACAACCCCTTATCGCGTTGGCTGCGAAGTTCTTATTTGTTTGTTCAGGTGCAAGGGACTGGCGCGTGGTCTCCTACTGGATTGATACCTTGGCTCTCAAAAACCGAGGGAAATACTTACGCTACTGTGTTGCATCTCCCTTTCCTCTTCGAGGGAATACAACGCAAGCTCAAGAGGTAGCAGCCGGCAAAGCTCCTTTTGAAAACCTCTATGGTAGAAAGTGCCGTACCCCTCTCAACTGGTCCGAGACTGGTGAACGTCAACTTCTTGGCAATGATTTGATCTTAGAGGCCGAAGAAATGTGCAAATTCATACGTGAGTATCTTAAAGCCGCTCAATGGCGTCAAAAGAGTTACTATGACGGCAAGCATCGTGATTTGGCTTTCGACATTGGAGATCATGTCTATCTCCGTGTTTCTCCTATGAAAGGAACCTAAAGATTCGATATCAAAGGAAAGCTTGCTCCGAGATACGTGGGCCCTTTCAAGATTCTTGGCAAAAGAGGCGATCTAGCCTATCAACTCGAGCTTCCCTCAAACTTTGCAAATGTTCATGATGTGTTTCACGTGTCTCAACTCCGAAGTTATTCAAGACACCTAAACACACCTTTCCGTTCGAGGAGATTGATCTTCAACAAGACTTGTCTTATCATGAGCACCCTTTTGCTATTCTTGAAGAAACCGAGTGCAAAACCCGCAATAAGTCAATCAAGTTCTTGAAAGTTAAGTGGTCACACCATATTGACCGAGAAGCTACGTGGGAACGATAAGATCACCTTCGTTCTGAGTATCCTTCCTTCTTTCAGTCCTAGATCTCGGGACGATATATTTTTGTAGTGTAGGAGAGTTTGTAATGCCCCAGATGTAATACTTTCCAATAATGGAAATAAAGCTTTTTCAATTTGATCCTTGTCCTTATCCTTGGGGGTTCTTGTCATTTATTTTCTTTGCATTGCCATATCATTTAATATTCTGCATCCTTGCATTGCTTCATCATCATAGCATCATGGCATCATAGTTTACTTCTTTGTTATCATGAGTGAGTGTGAGGCCTTGTGATGTTGTGTGTGAGGTGGCTCTAGCCAACCTTGCCTTGCTTAAACCCTAACCCCCTTCTTCCCTCTTCTTCTTCTTCTTCTTCTTCTTCTTCTTCTTCTTCTTCTTCTTCTTCTTCTTCTTCTTCTTCTTCTTCTTCTTCTTCTTCTTCTTCTTCTTCTTCTTCTTCTTCTTCTTCTTCTTCTTTCTTTTCTTTTCCGGCCTTTCTTTGCTCCATTGTGCAAGCAACCTAGCCAAGTGCTTTAATGTTCTTTCTTTCTCCTATAAATCTTGCACCATGTGAACAACCTCTCCACCAAATACCACCCTATTTGAAAATGAATTGGTTGGGTTTTAAAATACTAAGAGTTTGAACCATATTCAAACTCCTTTTATTTTTCTGACTCTAAAAATGTCCAAGTCAATTTTATTAAATAGGGCATTAAACACTGAGCATGGGGATATTTTTCTTTTCCCCTAACTCTTCTTCTTTTATTCTGTGCTTTTCTTTTTCTTTTCTGCCTGAAGAAATAAAGAAAAAGAAAGAAACATCAGCTCAGTAGTGGCTCCGGGCCTCTTCCATCTCTCTCCCTCAGGCCCATCTCTTTCTCCACAACAGCCGCGGCCCACCTTCTTTCTCCGGCAGGCCCAGCCAGCGCTCGCAGTCGTGCCCTGTCTTTCCTCCCCCCTGGTCCCACATGTATGTATCACAGGCCGCGCCTCCGTCTTCCTCCGTCAGCAAAAGCAGAGCAGCGCGCTCGCTCACCATCGTGCCGTGAACTCACGGACGTCGAGGTCTCGGGATCCGAGCCCCCCATATAAACCCGCACCGTGTCCTCCCCTCCTCTCTAGGTTTCCTCTCCCCCCTCTCACCGCCTGGAGAGCCGAGCTCCACCAGATCCGCCACCCCAGTCGATTCCCGAGCGCATCTGAAAGCAGCCCCTCGTCGCCGGCGAGCCCCTCGTCGACCTCAGCCTCGCCAAAGGTGTCCTTCTGCTTCCACGTCGTCGACTCCTTCGACTACGTCGCCCATGTGGACCCGATCGCCTCCACGCCGAGCTCTTCTTCCTCTTCTTCACCTCCGGTGGCCGTACTTGTTCGAGAGCCGCCGCCATCGACTCCGTCCACGACTGGGCCAGCCGAGCACTTCTCCGTGCTCGTGGTGAGCTCCTCTCTCTCCCCGTACCTTTTTCCCCTTCCTGCGCGCCCTCTAGGTCCTAGTTCACCTAGCGCCCGAGCGCATCACCATCGGACCTCGTCGCCGGCGAGTGTTCCGACCCCTCTAGTGCTTCGCTTGCTGTCCGTTCGCTTCGTCTCGTCGTGTATGTGCCGCTTGTGCAGTCGCCGTTCCACTATGGCCTCTGCATCGCCTCGCCGTTGCTCCGTCACCGCGGTTCTGTCATTGCTCGCCGCCGTCGCTGCAGTAGTTGTTAGGTGCTGCTGGTGCATCCGGTGGGTGCGGAACTCCTCCAGGAGCATCCCGCACATCTCCGCCGTCTCATTTGGTCGCCGGAGCAGCTCCGAAGAGCAGCTCCGACGAGCCTCTGCTTTCTTCAGTCATCTGCATCTGCATATACTTCTTCAGGCTTAGTGCCTGTTATCTGTCGAGAAACGTTCGATAGTGCAGTGGTTCGAGTCTTTGTCAGTTAATGCCGGGTCGTGTGTTCGAATCCTTGCTGGCGCAGTGGTTTCGCCCCCCTTTTTATTTCTCGCGTGTGGCTGACAAGTAGGTCCCACCCGCCAGCCTCACAGGCTACTCCAGCCCCCGCACGCACCCGCTGGCGCGAGCTCAGCGAGGCCGGACCCTCTTGTCAGTGGGCGTGGCTAGCGCAGCCCTGGGTCGATATGGACCCTTGCGCCTGTTTTCTTTTCTTTTCTGTTTTCTTTTCTTTTCTTTTTCTCTTTTCCTTGTTTATTTAATATCTGCATAAATATGTTTCTGATGAATATGAGTTATATATAAAAAGTGCTTAGAATTTTATGTAGATTATGAATATGCTATTTGTTGTCATGTTTAAAAACATTTAAAATGCTGTTTGAATTAAACTTGTTTTAAATATGCTTAAACTTGTAAAAAACATAACTAAATATCTACAACTCCAAATTTAACAAACTTTATATGCATTTGGGGTAGAAAAATGTGTAGAATATTTTGGAGCTGTTGTTTAGTATGTTTGACAACTTTATCACAGAAGTTTTTCAGATCTGTCCCAAATGCATTTAAATTAATATGGGAGTTTCTGGATATTGCTGATATTTATTTCCAGCCCATTTAAATGTGCTAGCATGTTGCTGTAATGTTAGTAGCACCCTTGCCATGTTAACCAACTCCTAATAAACTTGTTGCATGCTTGTTCGATCAACTTCATAAACTTGTTAGTTGATCCTTTGCTTGTTTCTTTCTTGTGTATGATCTTGTTGGATGGGATGTTGTTGCACCCTTGTGTCCCTAGGCCATGCATCATATCTATTTTTGTCCTTGTTCATCATGTTCATGCATCATGTGGTTGAGCACTGCATGTTGATTGATTTTGTTCCGTTGTTGCATTGTTGTGTTTGGTTAGAGTCCGGTGACGATACGGAGTACGAGGTTTCTACCGAGGTTGAGTGTGAGGCGCAAGGTTACGATCCCTCCGTGGAATCAACAGGCAAGATGACCTTACCCAAATATCACTACTATCTTTGCCTATGCTAGATGTCTTGCTCTTTAGCTTATTGCCTCGATGCCTATGTTTATTTGTCAGCCTCCTATTGTTGCCATGAACCTCTCTAACCACCCAACCTAGCAAACCGTTGTTTGGATACGTAAGCATCGTTCAACCCCTCCTATAGCGTTGTTAGTTGCATGTGAAGATTTGTAGATTCTTGCTTCATGATGAAGTTATTGTTGGGATATCACAATATATAATTTGTTAAACTAAGTCATCTATATATTGGTAATGGGTGGAAGGCTAAGCCTCTTGCTTGGTGTTTTGTTCCACTCATGCCACCCTAGGAACCGTTTAAACCGTTGTTATGTTCCTTGATTTGTGCGTCCCTAACACGGTTGGGGTTTATGGGCCCCCTTGATAACCCTCTTAACGCTAAAGATTTTCCAACAAGGCCCAACATTGGTTTTACATTTGCCTAGTAACTAAAACTTGCATAGGGCGTTGCAAACCCGAGTTCTTAATTAACAACCCTGGGCCAGTGCTCCACATGAGTGTTGGTCCAAACTGGGCGTACTGCGGGGCCACCTCGGGGAAACTCAAGGGCTGGTAAAAACCTGTAGCTTGTCCCATCCGGTCGTGCCCTGAGAGGAGATACGCGCGGCTACTATCAAGGTGTCGGCACGCCGGGAGGTCTTGCTGGATTAGTTTTACCTTTGTTAGAATATCTTGAGCACGGTATTCCGAGAATACTCGGGTCTTCCCACCTTGGAGTTGCGACTCCGCAGATCGTGAGCTTGTGATGGGCTAAGTTGGGACACCCCTGCAGGGTTTGATCTTTCCAAAGCCATGCCCGCGGTTATGTGGTATATGGGAATTTGCTAATATCCGGTTGTAGAAAACTTGACACTATGATCATAATGCACTACCAGCGTGAGTAACCGTGACGGTCGCTTTCTGAAGGGGTTCGGGAAGTGAACACGGTGGGGTTATGTTTGACGTGCTTAGTTAGGATCACTTCGTGATCACTCTGGCGGTCGTTGGCACTTTCTCTTCTCGCTCTAAACACGTAAGCTAGTGATAGTGCTGCTGCAACCTTATTTTCAGCCTTGTTCCAGACCCAAGACTTTGATAGTATTGCTACCCGGGAACGGGATTGCTGAGTCCTCCGTGGCTCACAGTTTCTACACAACACCAGATGCAGGTACGGTTGAGAACTACATAGGTGGTGGTTCAGAGTTGTATTGGGAGTTCGATGAAGAACGTGGGCGATACTACGTGTCTTACCCAGAGGATCAGTAGGGCTTTTACTAGGATGATTGGGACCTTGTGTTGCTTTATTTATGGTATCTTTCATTTGGATCTTCGTCCGTAGTCGGACTCTGATGTTATTGGATGATGTATGTTAATGTATTTCATTGTGTGACGTGGCAAGTGTAAGCCAACTACTCTTTTGTTTTTTCATCCCCTCTTTTACATGAGTTGTGCAAAGATACCATACTTGACATCATTCTAGTATGAGATTATGCCTTTAAGTCATGCCTCGACACGTAGGATGTATAATCTCATACTGGGCATTACACCCTCTCTCTCCCTCACTATATATAGGGGGAAGGGGGAGGAGGAGGCGCCCTAGGGTTTCCCTAGGGGAGGGACGGCGGCCACAGGGGAAACCCTAGATGGGTTTGGGCGCCCCCACCCCTAGGAAACTTGCCCCCAAGCCGGGAGGGGCGGCTGCCCTAGGAGAGGTGCCCTCACCTCTCCAAGTTACGTGAGATGGGGTCGGAGGGGTGCTCAGCCCCTTAGTGGGCTGATGTGCCCCCTCCCCTGGGCCCATAAGGCCCCCCAACGCTTGTCGGAGCCTCCGAAACCACTTTCAGACACGCTGGTCATCACCCGGTACCTCCGAAACAATTCTGGACTCCAATATCCTTCGTCCAGTATATCGATATTCGCCTCCGGACCATTACGGAGTTCCTCGTCTTGTCCGGGATCTCATCTGGGACTCCGAACAACCTTCGGTAACCACATACTATTCCCATAACAACTCTAGCGTCACCGAACCTTAAGTGTGCAGACCCTACGGGTTCAGGAACCATGCAGACATGACCGAGATACCTCTCCGACCAATAACCAATAGCGGGATCTTGATACCCATATTGGCTCCCACATGTTCCACGATGATCTCATCGGATGAACCACGATGTCGGGGATTCAATCAATCATGTATACAATTCCCTTTGTCTACCGGTATAGTACTTGCCCGAGATTCGATCGTCGGTATATCGATACCTTGTTCAATCTCATTACGGCAAGTCTCTTTACTCGTTCCATAACACATCACCCCGTGACCAACCCCTTAGTCACATTGAGCTCATTACAATGGTGTCTTACCGAGTGGGCCCAGAGATACCTCTCCATCATACGGAGTGACGAATCCCAGTCTCGATTCGTGCCAACCCAACATATACTTTCGCGGATACCCGTAGTGTACCTTTATATCCACCCAGTTACATTGTGACATTTTGCACACCCAAAGTACTCCTACGGTATCTGGGAGTTGCACAATCTCATGCTCTAAGGAAAGGATACTTGACATTGGAAAAGCTTTAACATACGAACTACACGATCTTGTGCTAGGCTTAGGATTGGGTCTTGTCCATCACATCATTCTCCTAATGATGTGATCCCGTTATCAATGACATCCAATGTCCATGGTCAGGAAACTGTAACCATCTTTTAATCAACAATCTAGTCAACTAGAGGCTCACTAGGGACATGTTGTGGTCTATGTATTCACACATGTATTACTGTTTCTGGATAATACAATTAAAGCATGAACAATAGAAAATTATCATGAACAAGGAAATATAATAATAACCATTTTATTGTTGCCTCTAGGGCATATTTCCAACAAGAGCCCATAATGGCATTGTGGCTGCACACGGAAGTTTCTAGGCATGAATGATATATGATCCCTTTGAGCCTGGGTGGCATTCCAATAGGGTGACCACACGGGTCCTCCGGGATCCCCTAGGCCAAACACTGGTTTCTCCAGGTGCCCGGGCAAACCACTGGGTGCTCCAGGGTTCCACCTTAAAGTTCCCATTAAATAAATATCACTGTCACATCTTTCAGGAAACTCTCATACCAATCCACGTCTACGAGCATGGCTAAGAAATAAGTAACAACGTGTATATTCCCTTGGTTGATCTCAAGTCATTGGGTTCCTACCTCATGAACTACAAAGCATCATATTATGTAACCAGTCCTACTCATGCAAGTGTTTGAGGATATAACTAATGCAATGAAAACTGGGTATTGGAAAGTATGATCAAAGTATGAACTTGCCTTGTACTGATGATGTAGATTCTTCGCTCTCATAACTCATTATAGATCTACTCGTCACACTCCATTCAATCTATCGTAAGCAAACAATAGTAACCACACATAAGCAATCACTCAGAAGATCGGAAACAACGAAGAAAAACACTTCGAAAAATTTCGAAAAACAAGCGAATACTCTTGCAACAGAAAACAATTTCTAACAGTACCAAAATTGAATGCATTTGGCCTTATCCGAAAGTTTAGGTCAAGAGCTTCGATTTGCAAAAAGAATCAACTCAAACGGAGTTACGAAACTCAAGTTATGATAAAACAATGGTCAAATTCAAATCTGGTTGAATTCAAATTTTAAAACTTTCGAAAACATGTTTATGTTGTTTTACCGGATAGAGGGGATCGTAACAAAAACGTGGGCATTGGTTTCGTTGGATTTGGACTAACGAGTAAAAAGTTGTGTGGGTTTAAAGATCAGGGGCTAACTTGTAAAATAAATAATTATAGATGGGTCCCTGACCGAAAAAACCAAAAGAAAGAGAAAAAAACTCTACCGAACGAACGTTCGCTACAGAACCTAATCTAATGAATTCGTTTGCTACAGAACCTAAACTAGCGAACATCCACTAATTAACCTAACTAGAAAGGAAAACAGCTTCTAAAAAACTCGAGGAAAACCAAAATAACTAAACCGGACCGGGCGGTTATTTACCGGTTCAGAGGCGGGTCGCGGATCGGGGTCGTTCGGCGGGTCGGGAGGACTCCGGCGGATCGGGTCGACGACGGTAGTTTTTAGGCGACGGGCTCGGCTCCGGCGACGACGGGGAACGGTGTGGGGGTCGGGCGAGGTGGCGGGTGCGCTGGTGGCGGGGTGGTGCAGCGGAGGCTAGCTGCCGGCGAAGTGGCGATGCGGGGCGGCGACGCGGGCAGCAGCCAGCAGCAACGTCGGCGGTGGTGGCGCAGCGCGGCGGCGACTTTGCGGCGGCGGTGGCGACGCTGGGTGCTAGGCGAGCAGCGGCGCTGTGGAGGAGGAGATGAGAGGGCGGCAGGGGGCGGACGGCTTGGGGAAGGGGTTGAAGAGGCGGCGGCGGACTCCGGGAGGCGTGCACGCTCGGGACTCCGTTCCGAGCTGGGAGACGAGGAGGTGGGCCGGATGGGCCACGGCCAGGCTGGGAGCTGGGCCGGCCCAGTTCGGTCGGGTCTCTTTTTTTTTTAAACACACAAAATAAAATGATAGATCCAAAATAAAAATAAAATATAATATAGGCATATTATATATCAAAAATTTTCAGAAAAATATTTCCTACGACATGAACATTTTTCTAGAGTCAAATAAAATCCTCACAAATATAAATAAATCAAATATTGCTACTATTGTAATAAAATCCAATAAAAATCATTTTAAAAATGCCAAAATGATTTCAAATTTATTTCTCTCTAATTTTCTACTATAGGGAATCATTTTACCCTATTTTCCATATATTTTATTTTTGGAGAAAAATAATTCGAATAAAAACCAAATATCCCAAATTTGAAAATATATTTCAAAATACTTCAAAGGAACTTCCAACTGATATTTCCTATAATTTGAAGAAGTCATTTTATCTTCTCTCGGGAAAATCATTGAGTTGCATAAAGTTTCTGAATTTAAAATACTTTTAGATGGAATTCAAAATCCTTTTAAATCCCTTTCCATTTTGTTAAAGGGAAGAAGTCATATTATCTTCACTCTAGGGTTTTGTGTTGAAATGAATTTGAATTCATGGAGAACAAAAATGCAAAGTGAAAGTTTGGGAAAGTCATTTCATTCCCTGTCATTTAACTTTCAAAAGTTTCAAATTTCACTCAATTTCACACAGCATATCATACAAGCAATCAAAACTATCTATTTAATATAACATTCCAAAATTTAGAATTTTGGGATGTTACAAACCTACCACAGTTAAAATGAATCTCGTCCTCGAGATTCGAAGGGGCTAGCAAGAAATAGGTTGGGGTTCGGGGGTCTCCTAGCAAATGCATTGATTGGTATTGTCTAGTGTGATACCACACTTAGAATCATGGTCACGGTTCTTCAAGAGCTCATATACTCCGCCCTTATTGTTGATAGGGTAGGTCTTCTCAAATCTTCAGGGTAATTCCTTCTCTCGGCTCTTCCGGTAGTGGCATAACCTTTGCCCTCCATTCTTGTGTCCTTTCATCTTGCTAAGGTTCTTCTGAGACTGGTTCTTGCTAGCCAATAGGTTTGCCGCAAATACTAAAAAAATATCAATATCTCATGGTGGTCATGAAACAATGTGATTGGGTCCCTGCATAAAATGGGTCTGGGCTTCATTCTCACCGTATATCCTACGGTTGGCAACAACTGCCTTGTACAAGGGAAAATTTTCATACCATTCTAAGGTTTAAACAAGTTTTGACATCGTCGTCTCTCTACTATAGGTAAGTCACTCAGATTTACCATCCCGTATAAGAGAGGCGAATAATAAGAGTAAGTCGGTATGGTGATCAATCCATTCCACACCCAAATCATCACCTTGTATATGGTTTAGAGAATCTCGAATTCTAACACTCGGTCATCCTCACAAGCATTGCGGAATTTTCTCTTGTCGACGAACTATGTTCGGATAAATCCATTGATTCTGCAAGCCAAACAAACATATATCATTCCTTCGCAACCCTCGGGTTTTGCGTAGACACCCTATAAGATCGTCTGTTGACAAAGTCGTAACTTCTACCAGGGGTTTTCCTTCAGCAAGAGTTTGCTTGCTTTCTTGAGAGGTCCTGGGGCCTGTGGTAAATCTTGAACTCATCATCGGGTTGCAACTGATCAGTCTTCCAACATCCAGCATCCATAACATTCCTACATCCATCCAGTTGTATTGTATCTCTTCCTTCTTGAAAGGATCGATATGGTTGACTAGAGGGGGGGTGAATAGGCAACTAACAATTTTTAGCTTTTCTTAACCACTTTAAATTAAGCATCAAAGTAAGTTGTCTAGATATTCTACTAAGATGACAACTAATGGAAAGTAAGGATAACAACTTCACAAGCAAGCTATAGGAGTTAAACAAGTAATGCTTGCACAAGTAAAGGTAAGAAATAACCACAAGAGGAACCGGTGGAGACGAGGATGTGTTGCCGAAGTTCCTTCCCTTTGAGGGGAAGTACATCTCCGTTGGAGCGGTGTGGAGGCACAATGCTCCCCAAGAAGCCACTAGGGCCACTGTATTCTCCTCACGCCCTCACACGATGCAAGGTGCCGTGATTCCACTATTGGTGCCCTTGAAGGCGACAACCGAACCTTTACAAACAAGGTTGGGGCTATCTCCACAACTTGGAGGCTCCCAACGAAACCACGAAGCTTCACCACAATGGAATATGGCTTCGAGGTGACCTCAACCGTCTAGGGTGCTCAAACACCCAAGAGTAACAAGATCTGCAAGGGATTAGTGGGGGGAAACAAATATCTCTTGGTGGAAGTGTAGATCGATGCCTTCTCAAGCAATCCCGAGCAAATCAACAAGTTTGATTGGCTAGGGAGAGAGATCGGGCGGAAATGGAGCTTTGGAGCAACAATGGAGTATGTGGGGGAAGAGGTAAGTCTTCTTGGGGAAGAAGACCCCCTATATATAGTGGGAGAGCAAATCCAACCGTTATGCACGTTTTCTGCCCGCAGAGAGCGGTAGTACCGCACGTAAGTTGCGGTACTACCGCTTGCTGAGCGGTACTACCGCTCTGGGGGCGGTACTACCGCTAGGCAAAAACAAGCGAGTCGATGACAGCCACGGATGAAATAAATTACATCCGTGGCTACATCCGTAGAAATACGGTAGTAGCAAAACACGACGCGGTAATACCGCTTGGAGCAAGCGGTACTACCGCATAGGATGCGGAAGTAAAAAATTACTTCCGCACCTACTTCTACACTTAATACAGTGCCGGGCCAGATACACGGTACTACCGTTCTGGAGCCTCGGTACTACCGCTGGTGCGGTACTACCATGTCTTCAGGCGGTACTACCGTGTGGCTGTGCGGTACTACCGCTTATGGAGCGGTACTACCGCTTGCCAGGCAGATGTTTTAGTTAAGAAGTCAGTGTTTGCATATACGATAATAAACGGTTGGTACTCCAGAGAAGCAAGGGAAAGGTGGTGTGAGAGTAAGATGTGTACGTGTTGATTCCACCCAAACCTTTCTGAAACGGACCCCCTCTTAATAGTACGGCTTTCCTATTACTCAAAGCCACCGACAGGGAGCAAAAAGGAAACACCGTCTTCCATCGAATCCGAGGGGCATGCAATCGTCTTGTGCCGAAGTGAGATATACCTGTAGGAGCTTAGAGCACACGATTAGTCCGCAAATGCATTGTCATCAATCACCAAAACTACTTAGGGAGAACTATGCCCTTACACTTCTATTGGTACAAACTAAGATATAATTACTCAGACTCATCATTGAGTGGTCCATTCCAAAGTCTGACGTTACTAACCACTAGCTCTTGTATTCGGGTAACGGTGTTGGATTCTACCACCCTTAAAATGAAATACACTAGTTCTCTTCCAAATATCATTCCATGCATCATGATTTCACTCATCACTTATATAGTAGCAACTCATAAAAATCCAAAATCAATACCATGATGCTAACTTCACCGATTCTCAACTTACTAAAATCTACTGCATTTCCATTACATGCTTCAACTCCACTACTTAACAGAAGTCTCCTTGGGACAATCTCTAGCAAAGTTCCCTGCTTTATTACAGCAGAAACATATTACTTCTGACAAGTCTCGTGGTTCCCTTGTGATTACGTAGCCTCCTTAGGTCCTCGGCTTATGGGTCCACTTCCGAACTTGTATATCCTTAACTTATCCTTGGAGTCACTATTGCTCCACACTCCAGCATTACACCTTCTTAGATCCAATTGTACTTATTTCTTTCATAACCTTGGGGTAAGCATCATATCAAAAATAAACTCCAACTTATTTGTGCAAACTCCACTATTTGGAGCAACTTTTTCCTTTCTATTGGTCCAGTGTTCACGCGGAAAAGTATCGCTAAAAAAATGCACTGTTCATCTGTAATCCATATTCTCCTCATATCAAATCCTTTATTTCATCCCGAACCACTATTCAACACTCAAATTCCAAAGGTGCTTCACTACAAATGCTGCCATCCACATAGTTTGGTATGGTTAAGAATTCCTTCCATCTTTATTCAATTGTCCTTGTTGCGGATGCTTCAGTCCCACTGGAATTGTGCAATGTGATTATTGAAATCATCAATCTTTTGCTTCCTCCTGGTGGCCGTGTGCTTCATCTCCATCATCTCTGAATGCACCCCACTTAGGCATTCCTGAGTGTGTCGAAGTCTTGCTCCAAGTATTTCTCCAATCTAACGTATGGCCTCCATAGCAGCTTCATGAACCGAGTCGAAGAAGGTTGTTCATGGTACTGAAGAGATGAAAAAGTATTGACCCATAGTTTTTGGGCAAACTCCTTTCACGCGGTGGAGGTGTACCTCCACGTACCAAAGTTCAACTCCATTCTCCATGAAGGGATAACCCTTGTAAACTGCATCTCCTTCCAGGTGAATGTGCTTCATCATGTCCTTCAGGTTTTTTGGGTAATCATGATCACTAGTCAGGGTCACGATCATTTCCGGGCCCTTGAGAAAAGACTCGTAAAGGGTTGTCATTTGTGGGTATAAGATAGAAGGGGTACTCATGATAGGGTATGTATTTCCTTGGGTGAAATGGGGGTTGTTTGTCCGAAAAAGGTTTGGGGTTAGCTGGTCCATGGGTTCTAGGTTTTAGTCTCGGTGAGATAGCAAGAGAGACACTCACAATCATCCAACAACTCATAACATTTCATATGAGATTCCAAACATATCAACTTCTATTGCTTCATTAACTATTACAATGTCCTTTCCATCACTCAACTCAACATCAAAATAGAAGTGCATTCCACATTTATTTATACGCTTCATTCCAATATCAAGATCCCAACTACTCTGCTCAACCTTTCCTCGGGTCTGAACCTTCTATGGCAAAATGCCTCACTTCCTTGCAGCGTCAACAAATGACATCAGAAAAATCTAAGGACTTCATGGTGATTATATTGGTTCATTGGGTTCTTGGCTTCCTTGTTGGGCAGTTGCTAGCGTAATGACCTAAATCCTTGCACCTGTAACATGTGATGTGACTCAGGTCCTTTTTCGCAGTAATTGGGTTGTTCTGGGGACACATGCTCTTTCTCTTCATCGACTTCGTCGTTCCTATCAATTCTTCTATCTTTTGTGGATCAAACTCCACCTCTTCTGTCGGGAAGTCTCCCAAATACTCATGGCTTTCCTTCATGCAATGCTGTGAAAATGTCCTTCCTCTCCACATGCATAGCGAGCATAGGAGTAAAATCTTTTTAGGCCTTCTCCATCAGGGTCGCCAATACCTTCCTCCATCGTGGATTCCCTTAAGGTTTCCTCGAGGACTTCTTTCATTGCTTCTTTCTTCTGCTGGATAGTTTGTTGTACCATGGGGTAAATGTGACACTGAGCAGGGTAGTGGGTAGTCCCTTTACAAAATAAACAAGTAATCTGCCTAGTTGGGCATTCTTCAACTGGGTGACTTTCTTCACAATGAGGACATTCATCCTTGTGCTCCTCCTGGGTATGTCCTATTTCTCCACAAATCCTGTAGGAACAAGGCTTCTTCTTCGGGTTGTCACCACGCTCTCGGATGAGACGGAATCTTAACAGAGTCTTCTTAAATTCCTCCCAACTTTCTGCTCCATTACATCCTTGTATGGCTTGATGCATTTTCCACCATGTTGGAGCACTTTTTCTGAAGTACTGAAGAGCGTATTGAACCTCATACTTCCTTGCAACCAAAATTTTCCTGAAGTGATTCTCCATGTTTTGTATCCATAGCTCTGCCTCGGGCTGGGTCATCGGTCCAGAGAAGACACGTATATTTTCGTTCATCCTCTATTGGGTCCAAGGGTTTTGGGATGAGATTCGGGGATGGAGAGAGATACACTCAACACAAACAATAGTTTTGAAAAGACGAGTTTTGTTTTGTGGCCCTCTAAAAAGCATCAAACAAATGACGGCTCACAATCGTCGTAGCTAAGTAAGTACATAACAGGTGGTTGGTCTTCTAAAGGTCAATATCTCTGCAAAGTCGTCAACTCTTCAATTCTTTGGAGTATCCATTGTTGTAGCTCCAACACTTCTAATGCATGGTGAAATCATCTTTACTCTGAAGTGATCAAAATGGGAAAAGGGTATGGTCTAACTATTTAAAGTAAAAGGGAAATTTTGACAAAGCTCGGAAAAGAAGAGAGGAAAAGAATATTTTTTAAAATAAAATTTTATAGAAATCCTTTCTTATGGGCTTGCTAAGGTCACGTCCTATAATCAACATGTGCTCTGATACCATCTTGTAGCGACCCGACCCAAATGGATCAAGTCTCTGTGCTTAAGTGTCATCCCTGGATCGGTATGCTGACACACACAGTACTCGAGGATTTATAACAGAGGTAAATCACATGTATAAAGTAACGTAAATACTATTACCTCAATCCAAATAGCAGAAGTCACAGCAAAGTTGTGGATTCCCATCAACACCAACGGCAAAGTTGAGTGTAGACAGTGCAACCATAACATAATACTTACTTGTCGAATTTTTCCTGCAACATGAAATGTTGCAGCCATGTAGGTCATTACATTGAATGTACTGGCAAATTCACACTGTAGCAGTAATGATGAACAATGCCTACAACTACATGCATATTTGGCTGGTGGAGGCTGTAAGGTTAATTTTTGAATAAAGTTGATTTTTCCCTACCACAAAGGAATAAATTTCATTTAACTACGCAGTTGAATTTAAGCAATATTGAGAATGGTTCCTCCACCTCAATTCCCAAGTTACCAAAATTAATAACCCAACAAATTTTATTAGATCAAGTGATGAGATCAACAAATAATCCACTTCTAGATACTCAAGAATGTCCATAACCGTGGACACGGCTACTCATGAAAAGTTTGTACACTCTGCAGAGGTTTGTGCACTTTTCCCCACAAGACTCGATCTCCTCTGTTGAATTTCTCGCACTTCATGGCGTTTGAGAACCGGATGACCGAGACACAGTCTTTCATAAGCATTCAGTCTTAACCCTGGGTAGACCGTAGCACCTACATTCGCTACATCTGCTAGTCTACCACGGAAAGAGGTCACACAACATACTCAACTATGCGAGAGCCCATAATGGCATTGTGGCTGCACACGGAAGTTTCTAGGCATGAATGATATATGATCCCTTTGAGCCTGGGTGGCATTCCAATAGGTTGATCACACGTGTCCTCCGGGATCCCCTAGGGCAAACACTGGTTTCTCTAGGTGCCCGGGCAAACCACTGGGTGCTCCAGGGCCCACAACCAATCCACCCAGATGTGTATTAAATTTCCACCTTAAAGTTTACCTTAAATAAATATCACTCTCACATCTTTCATGAAACTCTTATACCAATCCACGTCTACGAGCATGGCTAAGCAATAAGTAACAAAGCATATATTCCCTTGGTTGATCCCAAGTCATTGGGTTCCTACCTCATGAACTACAAAGTATCATATTATGTAACCAGTCCTACTCATGCAAGTGTTTGAGGATATAACTAATTCAATGAAAACTGGGTATTGGAAAGTATGATCAAAGTATGAACTTGCCTTGTACTGATGATGTAGATTCTTCGCTCTCATAACTCGTGATAGATCTACTCGTCACACTCCGTTCAATCTATCGTAAGCCAACAATAGTAACCACACATAAGCAATCACTCAGAAGATCAGAAAGAACGAAGAAAAACACTTCGGAATATTTCGAAAAAACAAGTTAATACTCTTGCAACAGAAAACAATTTCTAACAGTACAAAATTGAATGAATTTGGCCTTATCAGATGTTTAGGTCAAGAGTTTTGATTTGCAAAAAAGAATCAACTCAAACGGAGTTACGAAACTCAAGTTATGATCAAACAAAGTTTATATTCAAATCTGGTTGAATTCAAATTTTAAAACTTTCGAAAACATGTACAAGTTGTTTTACCGGATAGAGGGGATCGTAACAATAACGTGGGCATTGGTTTCGTTGGATTTGGACTAACGAGTAAAAAGTTGTGTGGGTTTAAAGATTAGGGGCTAACTTGTAAAATAAATAATTACAGATGGGTCCCTGACCGAAAAAAACTAAAAGAAAGAGGAAAAAACTCTACCGAACGAACGTTCGCTACAGAACCTAATCTAATGAATTTGTTTGCTACAGAACCTAAACTAGCGAACGTCCACTAATTAACGTAACTAGAAAGAAAAACCGGCTTTTAAAAAAACCCGAAGAAAACCAAAAAAACTAAACCGGACCGAGCGGTTATTTACCGGTTCAGAGGCGGGTCGCGGATCATGGCGGTTCAGCGGGTCGGGCGGACTCCGGCGGATCGAGTCGGTGGTGGCTGTTTTTGGGCGACGGGCTCGGCTCCAGCGACGGCGGGGAACGGCGCGGGCGTCGGGCGAGGCAGCGGGCGCGCTGGTGGCGGGGTGGTGCGGCGGAGGGTGGCTGCGGGTGAAGTGGCGACACGGACATCAGCCAGCAGCGGCGGCGGCGGCGATGGCGCAGTGCGGCGGTGGCTTTGCGGCGGCGGCAGCGCTGGGTGCGAGGCGAGCGACGTCGCTGTGGAGGAGGAGAGAAGAGGGCGGCCGGGCCTCGCCTTTTTAAAGGCTAGGGAGGGGGCGGACGGCTTGGGGAAGGGGTTGAAGAGGCGGCGGCGGCGGACTCTGGGAGACGTGCATGCTCGGGACTCCGTCCCGAGCTGGGTGACGAGGAGGTGGGCTGGATGGGCCATGGCCTGGCTGGGAGCTGGGCCGGCCTAGTTCGGTCGGGTCTCTTTTTTTTAAACAGACAAAATAAAATGATAGAGCCGAATAAAAATAAAATATAATATAGGCATATTATATATCAAAATTTTCAGAAAAATATTTCCTACGACATGAACATTTTTCTAGAGTCAAATAAAATCCTCATAAATTTAAATAAATCAAATAGTGCTACTCTTGCAATAAAATGCAATAAAAATCATTTTAAAAATGCCAAAATGATTTCAAATTTATTTCTCTCGAATTTTCTACTGTAGGGAATCATTTTACCCTATTTTTCATATAATTTATTTTTGGAGAAAAATAATTTGAATAAAAACCAAATATCCCAAATTGGAAAATAAATTTCAAAATACTTCAAAGGAACTTCCAACTCATATTTCCTATAATTTGAAGAAGTCATTTTATCTTCTCTCAGGAAAATCATTGAGTTGCATAAAGTTTCTGAATTTAAAATACTTTCAGATGGAATTCAAAATCCTTTCAAACCCCTTTTCATTTTGTTAAATGGAAGAAGTCATATTATCTTCACTCTAGGGTTTTGTGTTGAAATGAATTTGAATTCATGGAGAACAAAAATGCAAAGTGAAAGTTTGGGAAAGTCATTTCATTCCCTCTCATTTAACTTTCAAAAGTTTCAAATTTCACTCAATTTCACACAGCACATCACACAAGCAATCAAAACTATCTATTTAATATAACATTCCAAAATTTAGAATTTTGGGATGTTACATATATGAAAGACTATAAGGGAAACGCTCACAAGTGACTAATGGCAAAGGCCGTGGTAGAAGATGGAGAGGACCAAAACTCTCCTGTCAAGGTCAAGGTTTCTTTCTGTGGTGGAGTCAAATGGGTGATCGATACTGAATGTACCAACCATATGACCGGAGATAGCAAACTGCTTTACGATTTCTTGGAAGCTATTCAACCATTTATGAGCATTGTGTTTGGTGGAGGATCAAAAGGACAGGTACTCAGGTTGTGCAAGGTGACTATCATAAATGACATGTCTCTTGCAAATGGCATGCTTGTCCAATCCCTTAAATACCATTTGCTTTCCGTTCATCAATTGGCTTCTGTTGGCTATGATACACTATTTGGACTAGCCGATGTGAAAGTCTGTAAGAGAGACACTCTCGAAGTGGCCTTTGTTGGAGAGTTGGATGGCAACCTTTACACGGTTGATTTCTCGAATGAGAGCACATTCCATGCAACTTGTCTAATGGCCAAGGCCGACAAGGGGTGGCTATGGCATCGCCGGCTAGCCAATGTCGGCATGAGAAATCTTCAAGATCTCTTAAAGGGTAATCACATCCTTGGACTAACCAATGTCTCTTTTGAGAAAGATCGTGTGTGTAGTGCATGCATAGCCGGGAAGCAACATTAATCAAAGCACCCAGCCACCCACCCAAGAATATTATATCTACTTCAAGGCCTTTGGAGCTCCTTCATGTGGATCTTTTTGGGCTTCCTTCATGGGATAGTATTGGTGAGAAAAGTATGGACTTGTCATTGTTGATGATTACTCAAGATATACATGGGTGTTTTTCCTCAAGTCCAAGAAAGAGATGAAGATCACCTTCCTTGATTTTGCCAAGCAAGCACAACGCAAGTTCGACAAAAAAAATCTTGGCAATAAGAAGTGATAATGGCTCCGAGTTCAAGAACTACACCTTGGAAGAATTTCTTAGTGATGAAGGGATTGAGCATCAATATTCCGCACCATACACTCCTCAACAAAATGGTGTAGCCGAAAGTAAGAACCGTACACTTGTGGAGATGGCAAGGTCCATATTGGATGAATACAAGTCGCCACATAGTTTTTGGGCCGAAGCTGTCAACATCACATGCCATGCATCAAACCGGCTCTTCTCCGCACAATATTGGAAAAGACTCATATGAGCTCCCAACCGGGAACAAGCCAAATGTCAAGTACTTTCGTGTATTTGGGTGCAAATGTTTCATCCTCAACAAAAGTGAACGGTTAGGAAAATTTCAATCCAAAACAATTATTTGTTGGCTATGGATCAAACTCTCACGCCTATAGAGTCTACAAAAAATCCAATGGATGTGTTGTAGAAACTTGTGACGTTGTGTTTGATGAATTTAATGGCTCCCATGGGGAGAAAGTTGATCTAAGTGATGTAGGTGAAGAAGATTCTTCTCAAGATATTTTGACCATGGGGGTTGGTGCTCTTCTTCTAATGGAACAAGAACCTCATGAGGATGAAGAAGAAGATGGAAGTTTCACACATCATCAAACCACTTCAACACCCGTACCACCACAAGCTCCTATTGCTCAAGCAATGCCCATAGTTCAAGTATAAGAAGAAGATCAAGTCCCTCACCATGATCATCCTCAAGAGCAAGATCATCACCAAGCGCAAGCACAAGAAAGTGCTATCATTGATGATGAACCTCAACAAATGCAGTATGAAGAAGAAGATCTTCCACCACACATTAATGATCCATATGTTGAGGATGTGGATGATGGACATGAAGTTGAACCTCGTGAAACCCTAACCTCCATCATGCCCCGAGTGGCCGGTCGTGTTGACGTTGATCAAAAATTCTTACTGGCATATCGGAAGGTAGAGTCACTCGTAAACGTTTGACAAACTTTTCTGCTCACTTCTCTTTTGTCTCTAGTGTTGAACCACTTAAGGTACAAGATGCATTGGTGGACAATGATTGGCTTGTTGCTATGCAAGAAGAGTTGAACAGTTTTGAATGCAAGCAACTGTGGTCATTAGTCAAGAGACCAACTAAGCAACACAATGTCATTGGAACAAAATATATTTTCAAGAACAAGCAAGACGAGAATGGTGTAATCCTCCGAGACAAGGCAAGGTTAGTGGCACAAGGGTACTCACAAGTTGAAGGTTTGGACTTTGGTGAGACCTTTGCTCCCGTTGCCCGTCTTGAATCTATTCACTTCTTACTTGACTATGCTGCTTTCAATGGTTCTATATTACATCAAAGGGATATGAAGAGTGCTTTCCTTAATGGTCCTCTACAAGAAGAAGTATATGTATCACAACCACCTGGGTTCGTTGATCTCGATCACAAAGAGTATGTGTATAAACGTCACAAGGCTTTGTATGGCCTCAAACAAGCACCTCGTGCTTGGTATGGTCATCTTAAGAAGTTTCTACTCGATGATGGATGCGAAGTTTGATCTCATTGGATACACGGATGTAGATTGGGCTGGAGACAAAGTGGGACATAAGTCCACCTCTGGTGCATGTTAGTTTCTTGGACGCTCCTTGGTAAGTTGGTCCTCGAAGAAGCAAAATTGTGTTGCCCTCTCCATTGCCGAAGCCGAATACATTGCAACTGTCAGTTGTGCAACTCAACTACTATGGATGAGGCAAACTTTGAAGGATTATGGTATCATATATAGAGATGTGCCTCTTCTATGTGATAATGAAAGTGCCATCAGTATTGCTGAGAATCCCAAAGATCATCTTCGCACCAAGCACATGGATATTAGGTATCATTTCTTGAGAGACCATGTGGAAAAGGGTGACATTGATATTGCTCATGTTGGTACAGATATGCAACTTGTAGACATTTTCACCAAACCATTGGATGAAGGAAGGTTTTGTCAACCTAGGCGTGAACTTGGTATCTTGGAGCTTGATAACATTATGTGAAATCTAGTACCAATGCATGCATTTACTTCATGTCTTGTCTTGATGTAGGCACATATTTAGGGGGAGAACTTCAATTCATGAATCCTCTTCCCCCTATGTAATGCGCAAATAAAACCAACACTCTCAAAGTCACTATGACACTTCTTTTGTGTCCATAGTATTTTAATATGATGGAGTAGTAATCTTGGGTCCAAAGTTTAAATCTTTGTAATACCAAGTTATGTATACTCAAACATGGTGGCATAGGCCATCGCTCTTCTTAGTTGGTAAAACATTTTTGTGTTATGTTTTGGGTATAGTCTTTGCTCACACTTATATATATCAAAATCATCACATCATCACATCATTAAAAAATCAACACTCGCTATCTGCACTCTGTCTGACCGGATCATACGAATGTCTATCCAGATGTCCGGACCACTCTGTCTAGTTTTGCCCGAATATCCGGGCCACTCTCCGGTCATTTGGACCTCTCCGGATGATCCGGGTATCCTTTGGTCGTGCGGGTGGCTCCACACCCTAAAACAAATATCGAGCTGGGATGGGGAAAATGGTTATTCCTCTGTTCTCTCCCCCACAGCCCCATCTGCTCGCCCCCATCGCCGTCGCCTGCTCGTGGCCGGCCCAGCTAGTCCGACCGGCCACTCGGCTCGATCTCGCCCCCACGAGCTCCCTCCTCCATGATCCACTCCCTCCTCGTGCAGCTTCTCTCGGGGCCGATTGGGTCGTCCCCAATCTCGAGTTCTATCCCCGGTTTCATCATGGTGGTCGGACGTGGAGGCGGCAGCGGCCGAAATTTCAAGACAACGACCACGGCCCCCTCTCCTCGTACTCTATATGCGCCTCTCCTCCATTTTTCTGTTTATCCATCTAGGTTTAGATATTCATCTTGGTGGCTTTCTCTCCTACGCGTGTACGCAGGCGCGCGTTGTCAAGCATCGACGAACTCCGAAGACGTTGGTCGTCCACTCAAGAAGGCGTCGGGTCGTGCTCGTCCGTCCTATGCCGGGCAGGACGACCTGACTATGAGGCCGACCTTCATGAGGAAGAGCTTGTGCCTATTCGCCCCACAACCAAAACGAAGAAGAAGAAACCAGCCTCTTCCTCAAGCTCCCATTATGCCGCAACTATTGGCCTCGTCCGATCCACGGCAAACCCCACCAACCGTGGTCGTCGGTTTGTCAACTATCAGCCCGTGGAGCCCTCTGAGTATGCTACCTTAAGGAGTGATATCAACCAATTTGTTGCCCCCGCAAATGCCACCAATTCTCGTTTTCGCACTTTGGTTCAACAAGACATCTATCAATCCGTCATTGCTCATCTCGGTTGCTCTCCTCGGCATCATGTGAATTTGGCTTACATTGAGAACAATCCTACCAAGTTCGATGGTGTTTTGAAGAAGATTGATGGCATGGGGATGCGTCATGCTATGTCTCTTCATTGTGACTGGAATGAGGCTGCCATTCAGCAATTCTATGCCACATATTTCTTTCATCCGGATCGCTCTATCACTTGGATGACTCACCATTCTCAGTTCACTATCTCCTTTGAGGAGTTTGCTGCTGCTTTGGGCATGCCTGGATCAGAGGCCTATCTGTTTAGGATCCATGAGGTTAACCCCAAGTTTGAGTCCATGCCCATCAGTGTGTGTGCTTGCCTTGCTATTCCCAACTCTCAACTATCCGTAGAGCAGAAAGCGAAGGAGCTTAATGATATCTCTATCTTTCATTCCAAATACTGGTGGCTTTTTTAGTGTATTCTTAACTCCATTTTTCCCAAGAAAGGGGATTGTGGAATGGCTTGGGCCTATAGTATTGATTTAATGTACTACTCTAGGAAGGCTCCCACCCATCCCATTGACATGGCTGATTTCTTATGGCACGAGATTCGCTTGGCTAGTTGTCTGAAGGTCCATACTCTTCCCCGTGCTCCTTTCATTCAGACCGTCATCGACTCTGTCTATCCCTGTCCCATCTTCAAGACGACCACTCACTCAATGTGGACACCGTGTGATGAGTCTTCCAGGAGGAAAGCTCCTGCTCCTCCGTGTGCCGAGAGCTCTTCTCGCCACATTAAATCTTTCATGAAGCCTTCTGACTGACTAGCTCACTTTATTGGGAAGTCCCATAAGGCTATCTTTGACACCTGCCGCTACATGGCTACTCACATTGCTACCGAGGAGGTTCGCCATCTCTGTGAGGCAAAATCACTCAGGGCTCACCTCCGTGCGTGCCATGGGAGTCCTTCCGAGCCAGATGAGCCTATTCCTAACCAGCTTCCTCTTCCGGATGTTGACTTTCCTTCTGCCGCTGATTTTCCCGAGTTCTTCCTTAACCCTGCTGATCCGAGTGATTATGATGGAGATGATGATGAGGATGCTGAGTGATCCTCCTGACTACGTCTTCTGTTTCCCTTTTCGGTACTTGCTACCAAGGGGGAGATGTATTTCTTAGGAGTGTGTGTCTATGCTACGTTGTTCCTAGTGCTCTTGCCTTAATATTTGATGCTATGTTGATCGAGCACTAGTTAGTTGTATTATTATTGTAATGAACCTTTGGTCATGACTTATGCTACTTTGTAAGAGATTATGGGTTAAAGCTACGTTGTAAGAGCTTAAGTATGTTATCTTCATTAGTCGGTTATTATTGCTTATGTTGTTGTAGTGGTGTATGTCTACATCTGCTTTTACAACATCTTTTTTCCTTTCTCGAATGAGGGAATCCACTCCATATGTGCATCGTTTTTCTTATCACTTTATTCTTTATGCATAAATTAAGGGGGAGCTCTCCCTAAAACACATACCAGACAACTCTCCTAAAATTACACAACATATATCACTTGTTGAGAGCTATATGTATTTTTTTCATCAACTACCAAAAAGGGGGAGATTGAAAGTGAAATCTTGCTCTTAAGTGTATTTTGATGTTGATGACAAATTACATACATGGGACTAATTACGTTTGTTGAGTATATACACAGGTCATAGTTCCCTTGGTTATAAAATGTGGATCATGGACACATCAAATGAGATATTGCTCAAGCAGATAATAAATGAGGAAAGAAGCAAAACGAAGCATCTTGGTTCCTTTATATATTTCTTGAGTAATAGGGATCCCGCACTATTAAGAGGGGATCCGAGGTGTTTGTTCAAGGCTTCCTCACAGTCTACTTCACGAGATGTTTTTTTCAAATACCAAAAATCCCTAGGAAAACTTCTTAGCTAAAACCTACTCCACTTTCTCTCCAAATACAGGTTCCCAATCGGATCATCCGGACAAGGTCCCGACTCATCCGGGCTAAGCCGGATCGTCCGGACCTGTTCCCGGATCATCCGAGAAATACAACCCCAAGCCACAGAACCATGCTGGCTATAGCCAGATCGTCCGGACATGGTCCCGGATCATCCGGGCTGAGTCCGCATCATCCGGGTAATATGGCCCTCCTCACCATAGAACCCTACTGATGAAGCCGGATCATCCGGTCAGGCAACCGGATCATCCGGGCTCTGTCCGGATTGTCCGGGATATCCTCCGGACTATCCGGCCTCTTCACAGCTCTCCCTCTACCACTTTCATCCAGGCTTATATCAAGATCTTCCAGACGTTGTCCAGATCATCTGGATGGTTATCCGGATCATTCGGGCAGGTCAACTTCTACACTAAACGGCTCTATTCCGTTGAGGGTATAAATAGATGCTTTCCCCTTCGGGATAAGTTGACCACAACACTATAATACGCCTCAAGAACACAAGTGCTCCCTCTCTCTTGCTCCCTCACGAAATCTTAGATCCCCGTTTGATTCTTGTGAGTTTGAGAGAGTTGTTTCAATCAAAAGAAAGATCTTCTCCCTCTCCCTCTTGTGACCAAAGCAAATCGTGATTTGAGCAAGTCTTGTGTTTTTCCCCTTGGATCTTGTTACTCTTGGAGGTTGGAGACTCCTAGGCGGTAGGAGTCTTTCGATGAGGAATCAACCATTGTGATTACCCATAAAAAAGTTTGTGAAGGTTTGGAGACCACCTCAGGGTCTACCACTAGTGGTTGGGAATCGCCTTCGTGGTGATATCTCAAAGGGACAATAGGGTGAGCCTTCGTGGCATTAGTGTGCCTTCGTGGTAACTCCCACCTCTGTAAATGGTGACGTAGCTTCCCTCCAAAGGAAGTGAACATTGGCATACATCCTCGTCTCTCGGAGTTGCGGTTATTCCTAACCCTAACTTCCTACTTGTGGTTACTTGTCTCTTAGTCTTTACTTATATATTATTGTGCTTACTTACACAGATACTTGTATTACTTGTTTACATTGCTTAGCTCTTAGCATCATACTTGCAATTGTTAGGCTCACTATCATATTCTTCATTATTGCCTAAAATTGCTACGTATCAATAAAAAATTGTAATTGTACCAATTCACCCCCTCTAGGTCCATCTCGATCCTTTCAGAGATAGCACACATGTATCATCGTCATCACTCCTCCCCTAGAAGTCGTCTTCGCCATCCCTAAACTCTGAGCAAACGACTCCAACTTTGCCGTAGGCGATCGTTGATTCAACCCACTATGAAGAGGTTGTGTGGAGTTACATGAAGATCTGCGCTCGAACTCAGCCACTTGCAAGCAAACAACACAACTTCGACTCTGACGGAGAACTATAAAGAACAAAGCCAAGCACGGTTGGTGCCACGGAAGATCATCGAACAACCCATCTGCAACAAGTCAACCTACGCTGCAGGGCCCCGCTGCCGTAGTTTTGACTTCACAACAACAGTTTCTGAGGCGATCCCACGGACATGCCGGAGAAGAGCAGACTACCGCAACCATTTGTCTGTGCGATAATAGTCCCCTTTGTGTTTTGGAGTTTGTTGACATAAACATTATGGGACTTATGTGTTTGCTAGTGCACACAGAGTAACATGTCCCTGATGTATCGAGGAGTTTGATGAAAACAACGAAGATAATCTCCCTGCATAGCAGCGAAGGTTATCACCGAAGATAAAGCTATCAAGAGTGACCCTAAAAATTGCTGAAGTCTAAGCAATTGGTTTGGTGCATGTTCGAAGCAAATGACTGCGCTCGAGGAAGAATGAAGACGAAGATGTGAGAGAAATCTCTTTGTGTACTGAGCAAATACTTGCCAGCAAGAGACTGTGATCTTCTACGCTGCGAGAGATTTGTCTCGGACCGAGGAGTTAGCATTACTTGTTCCTCAAGTAATGTTACAGTTGCTTCAAAAATCCGTCTGTTGTGAACGCGTCGGTTGGCCATTGGCTCGACCCAATGTCCAAAATGGTCATTTCTCTTCTTGGAAGGTTGCGTCTATAAATATCCACCCGCATCAGCTTTGTCCGGTGGCTGCTCCGTTTGATTCTGAGAAGATTTTCAAGCAACCCACTCTCTGAGTGATTTGAGTTTAAAATCCACCAAGAGAATAACCCTAGGGCCGAAGAATTAGATAGTGGTTCAACATCACAGAAATCTAAGTTCAGTACACTCCGCCTATTACTCTTGAAAGCTGCAAACTCTCTAGATGGTTAGGTGTCGATTTCTTTAGAGACCAAAAGTGATTGTGGTTCTTGAAGAAGAAATCTGCAAAGGTTAGGAGATAGCCTTCAATTATCTACTACAAGTGATCGACAACAATTGACGAATCGATTGCCGAGGAGAATAGGGCGAAGAGAGTTTATCTTCCGTGTTAAGTCACGGCCCCTCCAACCAGACGTAGTCCTTATGCAGAAGGACAAACTGGTCGAACAAATCCTTTGTCTCCTTCGAGCATCACTGGTCTTTTCTCTCATCCTGTTTACCTTCAATGCATTTAGCTCATGTAATCTGTTATGATGCTTAGTCTAGTTTTCATTCGGTACTTAGTTTTACTTTGTTGTTGCTTATTTATCCTTCATTCCGCTGCTGAGTTCTGAGAGATTTATTTTTTCCAAAGAAAAATTAAAACACCCATTCACACCCCTCTGGTAGACATACTTTGGTCCTACAATTGGTATCAGAGCAAGGTACTCCATGACTCTGCTTATTTTAGTCTAACGACTTTGGAGTTTTAGTATGTCTTCAATGCATTACAAATCACATCTCAGGATTCCTATCTTCGATGGGAAAGACTACCCCTTCTGGAAGGTGAAGATGAAGATCCGTCTTCGAGCGATAGATGATGACATGTGGAACATGGTAAAAGAGGGGTTCACCATTGCTATTCCTCAAGCCCCCACTGGTGAAGAGAAGAAACTTACTCAGCTAGATGCTCAAGCCAAAGATGAAATTGGTGGACATCTCTCTCGTGCACAATTTCTTCGCTATCGTCGGTGTGAAACTGCGAAGGAATTTTTTTGACTATAAACAGCAGGGTAAACATCCCACTGCAACTTTTATTGAATAGATAAGGGAAATAACAAAAGTCTGGTGGGCTTGAGCTAAGCCCAGCTAAACACAAAAACACAAGAAGAAAAGAGAGAAAGTACCAAAAAAAGAAGCTATACAACAACTAAGCACAAAAACTAAAAAAAACACTAACAAGAAAAACAAGGAGAACTATACAAATTACAACATAGAGTCCAGCCAATCAGAGAATTGCACTTCATATTTCTTCTTGATCCTGAATTTCAGAAGCTTGAGTTCCTCAGTAAAAATGTGTTTCGAGCCCTAAAATGAAGGAGTTATATTATCAAAGATTTTGTTGTTTCTAGATATCCAGATGGCCCATGATCCCAATATGATAATCTCCATAAAGAAAGGGTATCTGAGTTTGTCTTTGAGGTCTTGATATGCCTCCAGAACTGACAAGTTTGGTGTTCTTGAAGGACAAATAAAATCCCAGCATCTGCTGGCAAAAGGACATCCCCAAAAAAGATGATGCAGAGTTTCCTCTTGAGGACAGTCCCTCACTGCACAATTGTAAACTTGCAATTCAAAGTTTTTCCTCCATGAAAGATTCCTTGTGTTTACTCTGTCATGCAGGAGCATCCAGAAGAAAACTTTATGCTTGGGTTGACAAGAGCTTTTCCAAATCCGTGAAAAATGTGGTGGGGTTTGTTTGTGCCCAATTAGCACATTATAGGCTTTAATTGAAGAATAGAATTCATTGCCCCAGATGTAACTCCAAGTATCCAATGCATCTAAGTATTCTGATTGCCTCATGGAAATGCACATGTCCTCCATTTGTAGGAACTCCTCATATGCCTGTGCAGTTAGGGGCAGATGGAGTAAGTCTTGGAGATATTCAGTATTGATCACTTGTTGAACACTTGTCTGAGGGTTTCTAACAAAGGAGTATAGATGATCATACTTGTGCTTGAGAATGAATTGGTCCCACATATCATCCCAAAACAAAGCAGTTTTACTATCTCCCACATTGCATCTTGCTATAGCTTTGAACTGATCAATGAGTGCAAGATAGGATTTCCACCAAAATGAGCCCACTTTTTAATCTCGTGGAAGTTGCCCATTGCTGTAGTATGTTTCCCAAATTAGATTGACCCAAGGGATGTTATGTCTATTGTAAAACTTATGAAGGTTTTTCATGAGCAAAGTTTTATTTTGTGTGAAGATATCCAGAACTCCCAAGCCACCCTGATTTTTTGGTCTGCAAACTGTGTGCCAATCCACTAGGGCTGGCCTCCTATCTTCCAAATCAGGGCTCCTCGACAGACAGTGCCTTAAGTATTTGATGATCTGGTGTTTAATAGTGATGGGAATGTCCAGACAACACATGAAGTAAACTGCTAAGGAAGCCAACACAGATTTGACCAACAAAATCTTCCCTGCCTGAGTCATGAAAGTGGAAATGCCAGTAATCCTCTTAGCAATTCTATTGACTATGGGCAAACACTACTCTACAGTTAGCTTATAAATGCCCAAGGGTATCCCCAGATAATTGAATGGAAATTGCCCTCTGACACATTGCAAAGTGTTAGTGAAATTATCTAGTCTGTCTTCTGCAATGTTTAATGGCACCATGATTGATTTCTCATAATTTACTCTGAGGCCCGTGGCATCTGCAAATGTGTTAAGTAGATCTTGGAGGCATACAAGCTGTCTAGCACTTGCTTGCAAAATGACAAGAGTGTCATCTGCATACTACACAATAGGGAAGTCAGGGCATGAGGTCACTTGTAGTGGAGGTGTTATTAGTTCCCTAGTCATGGCTTTATTTAAAATTGATTGAAGCAAGTCAGCTGCCAATATGAATAGAAGAGGTGAAAGGGGATCTCCTTGCCTTACTCCTCTTTTACAGTAAAACTTCTTCCCTGGCACCCCATTTAACATTACAGCGGAGGATGCAGAATTGCGAAGGAATTGTGGGACATTATCGAGAAGATCAATGAAGGGGTATCAACTCACAAAGAGGCTCGTATTGATACTCTTCGGGCGAAATTCAATCGCTTCAAGCGCGTTGGAAGTGAAAGATGTCAACAAACCTTTGGCCGTCTCAGTGACATAGCTAATGAGCTTCAACGACTCGGCGCAAAAGACATCACTGACCATGAAGTGGTGAAGAAATTTCTTAGATCTCTTGACAGTTCCTTCAACACCCTTGTCCTGATGATTCGTGAGCGACCTGACTTCAAGCCCCTTGACTCCGCTGATATCACGAAAAGGTTAAACACTCACGATGAACAAGAAGAAGAAAAGAGAGATCTCTATGGATCCAACCTACGCAAAAGTCATGCTCTCAAGGTTGTGGCAGATTCTTCTTCTGATGGAAATATCGAAGAAGATTTAGATGACCCAGAAAGGCTCAGCAAAGATCTAGCACTAACAACGATGAGATTTCAGCGCCTTAACAGAAACAGCCAGTTTCAAAAAAGAAGTTCAAGCAACTCCGGGGGTTCGAAATCTTCATCAAAACCTACTAGAGAATACACCTGTTTGAAGTGCAAAAAGCCTGGACACTTCATTTTAGACCGCCCTCTCTGGGAAGCTGAGATCCGTGCTAGTGGGAGATATGATTCAAGCAACCATCGAGGCAAAAGCAAGAGCAAGAACTACGACTCAGATGAAGAAAAGAAAACGAAGAAGTTCTTCAAGAAGAAGGACAACTCAACTTCAAAATCTTCGTCAAGATCTTCATCAAAGAACCCATTCAAATCCTTCACCAACCACAAGAATACTTATCGCAAGGCCAAGGCGGACATCGACAAGGAAATGGATTCTGATGAAGAAGAATCATCTGAACCCGAAGAAGATGAAGACACTAATGAGGATTCTAAATCTGGCATGGCTGGTATAGCTTGTGCTTCCACTCCAGCCTCGAACTTCTTCGACAAACACTCAATTGATGATAAATCTCCTACTTACTGCTTCATGGCCAAAGCCTCAAAGGAAAAGGTATCCTCCAAACATCACAAGGTTCACTCTAGTGATCAATATTCTTCTAATGACGATGACCATGCTAAGTTGATTAAAATTGCTAATATCCAACAAAACTCTGTTGAGAGAATTGAAAAAACTCTCGGGAAATCTGAAGGGTTGTTGGTTGACGAGATGGAGAAAAATCAGTCATTGACCGAAGAGTATTCTGCTCTTATGTCTCGAATGGAAGAACTGTCAAACCATCATGATTTTCTCTCAGCCGACCATGAAATACTGACCTATGATTACCTGGAAAGGAAATAGGAAGTCGAGGCGCTAAGATAAGCTCATGAGGACTTGATCAGAGAAAATTCTCTTCTCGCCCAACAACTTCAGGTCTTCTTCAGACATGAATGTTCAAATATCTCAATGGACATCAAACCCTTTGTGATGTTCTAAAGAAATCCATTCTTCACAAAAATCCTAAGAAATAAGGAGTTGGTTTCGAAAGGAAACTAAACTCAGATGGCTCGTATTGGGAACCTTCTCAATATCCTGAAGCTGTATGGGTCCCAGCTAAGAGCAAAACGCTCGACCCCGCATTACTTTCGGGATATGATCCCCCCATTCCTGAATATCCTGATAATGATTCTCTGGACAACTATATTTTTTTTAAAAATCAACATGGTGTGATTATTGCTCACTGTGTTGGACCTAACTACAAGAGTGGATCTCCAAATAAAGCTATTTGGGTGCCAAAGGAATCTATTGCACAATTCTTTGTCACTATTCGACTAACCATGCAGGCAGAAAAGACTCAACAAAATGAGTACATGCATACCTCATTCAATCATTACACTCATGCCTATGGAAGGAATTTCAATGCTTACTCTTTGAATTATGCTCGTACTTCATCAAACAATAACTATGCTTATCGAAAGAAATCCTATCATGCTTGTTCAATTGTTTCAAAGCCACCTGCAATGATGTGGGTGGTTAAGAAAGCCTAATTCTTCTGCAGGACTTTGTCTCCGGGTGTACCGAATGGATAATGGATAGTGGATGCACTAGTCATATGATCGGAGACAAGTCACTGTTTGTCGACCCCAACTTAACTACTTCTCCTCTGAAGTATATCACTTTTGGCGACAACAACAAAGGAAACATAATTGGTCTAGGTAAAATTGTTATATCCAAGGACAAGTCTATTGATGATGTTCTACTTGTTCAGTCTCTTGGATTTAATCTTATGTCTGTGGGAAAGCTGTGTGATCTAGGCATGCTAGTTCTCTTCTCTAGATCCAAATGCATTGTCCTTATGGCCTCTGACAATTCCTTCGTCTTTGAGGGAATTAGAAAAGGTTATATTTATATTGTGGATTTCTCTAAGGGCCCCTTAGTCCAAACTTGTTTGCTTTCAAAAGCAACCGAAGGATAGCTGTGGCATCGAAGACTTGGTCATGCAGGTATGAGAAATTTGCAGACCCTGGTGAAGAAAAATCATCTTCGTGGCATTCCTGATGTAAAATTCGACAAGAATCATCTCTGTGCTACTTGTGAAGCTGGGAAATTAGCCAAGAAATGATACATCTCCAACGTATCTATAATTTTTTATTGTTCCATGCTATTATTTATGAAGTCTTGGATGTTTAATGGGCTTTATCATTCACTTTTATATCATTTTTGGGACTAACCTACTAACCCAAAGGCCCAGTCCAGATTGCTGTTTTTTGCCTATTTCAGGGTTTTGCAGAAAAAGAATATCAAATGGAGTCCAAACGGAATGAAACCTTCACGAGAGATATTTTTGGAGAAAATCATGCACGGGAAACATCAGGACAAAGTAAGGGGACAGAGGGGCTGCCCTCGAGGGTGGGGGCGCGCCCCCCTTCCCAAGGCGCGCCCCTGCCTCGAGGCTGCCTCATGTGGCCCCCGGTGGCCTCCTTCTTCCTATATATATCCACGTACCCCAGAAACTCCATACACAGAGAGAAAACCCTAATTCCACCGCCGTAGCTTTTGTTCCCGTGGAGATCCCATCTTGGAGCCTGTTCCGGGAGGGGGATCCATCACGGAGGCCTTCATCATCATCAGCATCGCCCTCACCATGAGTTGTGAGTAGTTTACCTCAGACCTTCGGGTCCAATGCTAGTATCTATATGGCTTCTTCTCTCTCTCTCTGGATCTCAATACAAAGTTCTCATCGGTCTTCGAGGAGATCTATTCGATGTAATCTCTTTTTGCGGTGCGTTTGTCGAGATCCGATGAATTGTGAGTTTATGATCAAGGTTATCTATGAAAGATATTTGGTTCTTCTCCGAACTTTTTATGTGCGCTCATAATATCCTTGCAAGTCTCTTCAAATTATTGGTTTGGTTTGGCCTACTAGATCTGTAGTTCTTGAAATGGGAGAAGTGCTTGGCTTTGGGTTCAATCTCGCGGTGTCCTTTCCAAGTGACAGTAGGGGCAGCAAGGCACATATTGTATTGTTGCCATCGAGGATAAAAAGATGGGGTTTACATCATATTGCTTGAGTTTATCCCTCTACATCATGTCATCTTGCTTAAGGCGTTACTCTGTTCTTATGAACTCAATACACTAGATGCATGCTGGATAGCTGTCGATGTGTGGAGTAATAGTAGTAGATGCAAGCAGGAGTCCGTCTACTTGTCTCGGACGTGATGCCTATATACAATGATCATGCCTAGATAGTCTCATAATTATTCGCTTTTCTATAGATTGCTCGACAGTAATTTGTTTACCCGCCGTAGAATATCGCTATCATGAGAGAAGCCACTAGAGAAAACTATGGCCCCCGGGTCTATTCTCAACATATCAATCTACATCTACTTTACTTTTACCGCTTTTATTTGTTGTTTTATTAAACCAAAAATACCAAAAATATAAACTATCATCTCTATCAGATCTCACTGTCGTAAGTGACCGTAAAGGGATTGACAACCCCTTACCGCGTTGGCTGCGAAGTTCTTATTTGTTTGTGCAGGTGCGAGGGACTCGCACGTGGTCTCCTACTGGATTGATACCTTGGTTCTCAAAAACTGAGGGAAATACTTACGCTACTGTGCTGCATCTCCCTTTCCTCTTCGAGGGAATACAACGCAAGCTCAAGAGGTAGCAAGAAGAATTTCTGGCGCCGTTGCCGGGGAGGCTTACGCAAAAGTCATATACCAAGTACCTATCACAAACCCTTATCCTTCGCATTACATTTATTTGCCTCTTGTTTTCCTCTCCCTCACTTCACCCTTGCCGTTTTATTCGCCCTTCTTCCGCCGTGTGTTTATCGTTTGCTTGCCTCTCGTTTGCTTGTGTGCTATGTGCCCTCAATTAGCTTGCATCTTCGCTTCGTAAAGTATGGATCCAATTATGTTGAACCTATTGCTAGTGAGTTGACTGCACTAGATTATCTTTATGGGGTTTTGCTTGAAATTTGTGAATCTGAAAATTGTGACGAAATATTGAAAGAAAAACATAAATTGATTCATGATAGCTCCTTGAGTAAAAAGCATGATTGCAATGATGTTATTATAAATTCTATTAATGGCAATTGTGTTAATGACATGCAAAACCCTAAGCTTGGGGATGCTTATTTGGCTATGCCCACTACTTGTTGCAATGATCATGATTGGGGTGATGATTCTTGTGATCTTGAAAACTTATTTAATCCCCATCATGAATATGAGATTGATAATAATGTTTGCCATAATATTGAAAGTGTATTTGAAAGAGTGTCAACTTTTGATCCCACTACTTTAGATATTGATCAATCTTATGAATTTTTTGATAAAAGTGGGCTTGGAGAAGCAATGTCTTTGTTCTATGTTATTCCCACTATTTTGAATGAGTGTCAACTTCACATGCATGTGGATCGTGTTGAGAATATGTTATGTGATAGATATATTGTTGAATTTTCTTATGATCCTACATGCAATTATTATGAGAGAGGAAGATATGGTTGTAGGAATTTTCATGTTACTAAATTACCTCTCGTTATGTTGAGATTGCTATTGTTTCTTTCTCCTTCCTTGCATATGCTAGATCTTGCTTGTCTTGGTAATTTGTTTTCCTATAAGATGCCTATGCATAGGAAGTATGTTAGACTTAGATGTGATTTTCACATGCTATTTGATGTTCTCTGTGTGCTTCAATTCTAATCTTTCATGTGAGCATCGTTGAATTATCGTGCCTAGCTAGGGGCGTAAAATGATAGCGCTTGTTGGGTGGCAACCCAATTTTATGTTTTTTGTTTTTGCTGCTGTTAGTGAATAAATATTGCATCTAGTCTCTGATTAGATGTGGTTTCATGTTTTGTTTAGTGTTTGTGCCAAGTAGAACCTTTGGGAAGACTTGCGTGAAGTTTATGTGATCTTGCTGTGAAAAACAGAATCGTTAGCACTCGGTAAAGTAGTCGTGAGATTTTACTGGAGCGTTCTTATTAGTTGATTCTTTTTTCAGATGATTGCAAGACAAATTGCGAAAATTTAAAAATTTAGTTTGAATTTTTTGGAGTTCCATAAGTAGGCGAACCCAGCAGATTACTACAGACTGTTCTGTCTTTGACAGATTCTGTTTTTCGTGTGTTGTTTGCTTATTCCGATGCATCTATGAGTAATATTGGAGAATATGAACCATAGAGAACTTGGAGTACAGTAGGTTTAACACCAATATAAACAAAGAATGAATTCATTGCTTTACCTTTGAGTAGTGGTTTGCTTTCTCATACTAACGGAGCTAACGAGAATTTTTGTCTAAGTTTTGTGTTGTGAAGTTTTCAAGTTTTGAGTATTGCTTTGATGGACTATGGAACAAGGAGTAGCAAAGGCCTAAGCTTGGTGATGCCCATGGCACCCCAAGTAAATTCAAGATAATCAAAAGCCTAAGCTTGGGGATGCCCCGGGAAGGCATCCCCTCTTTCGTCTTCATCCATCAGTAACTATACTTGGAGCTATATTATTATTCGCAACATGATATGTGTTTTGCTTGGAGCGTCTTGTAAAATTTGAGTCTTTGCTTGTTAGTTTGCCACAGTCATCCTTGCTGGACACACCTATTTGAGAGAGTTAAAATATGGCCTAGAAATTATTAGAACACTCTATGTGCTTCACTTATATCTTTTGAGTTGAATAGTTTTTGCTCTAGCGCTTCACTTATATCTTTTAGAGCACGGTGGTGGTAATATTTTGTAGAAATGGTTGAACTCTCATTCTTCACCTATATCTATTTGAGAGTCTATTAGAACAGCATGGTAAAGTTTTTAGGCTAAAGAAACTAGACTTCACATGATAAACATCCAATGTCAATGTAGTAAAAACTTTCACACCAAGTGCATTGAATAGAATGAGATGTTGAATGCTTGATAATTGTTTTGAGACAAGAGGATAGTGATATTAGAGTCATGCTAGTGGAGTTATTATGAAATTGAGAAATACTTGTGTTAAGGTTAGTGATTCCCGTATCATGCACGTATGGTGAACCGCTATGTGACGAAGTTAAAGCATGAGGTATTTGTAGAGTGCCAACCTTTGTGTGGAGGTCGCGGGCGCGCGATGGTTAACTCCTACCAACCTCCCCCCAGGAGCATGCATTGATTGCTTTGTTTTGATGACTCGTAGACTTTTGCAATAAGTATATGAGTTCTTATGACTAATGTTGAGTCCATGGATTATACGCACTCTCACCCTTCCACCATTGCTAGCCTCTCTTGTACCGCGCAACTTTCGTCGGTGCCAAAAACCCACTATATATCCTTCCTCAAAACAGGCACCATATTGTTCCTCAAAATAGCCACCATACCTACCTATCATGGCATTTCCATAGCCATTCCGAGATATATTGCCATGCAACTTTCCACCGTTCCATTCATATGACACACATCATATTGTCATATTGCCATGCATGATCATGTAGTTGACATCATATTCGTGGCAAAGCCACCATGCATAACTTTTCATACATGTCACTCTTGTTTCATTGCACATACCGGTACACCGCCGGAGGCATTCACATAGAGTCATACTTTATTATTGTAGTATCGAGTTGTAATTTCGTGTTGTAATGAAAGTGTGATGATCATCATTATTAGAGCATTGTCCCATGGGAGGAAAGGCTGAATCTATAAAGCCCCTCCGCAAAAAAAGAAAAAAAGGGGAAAGGCCAAAGAGAAAAAAGGCCCCCAAAAAAGAGAAAAAATGAAAAAAAAATGAAAAAAAGGGGACAATTGCTACTATCTTTTTTCCACACTTGTGCTTCAAAGTAGCACCATGTTCTTCATTGTAGAGAGTCTCATGTTTAGTCACTTTCATATGCTAGTGGGAATTTTTCATTATAGAACTTGGCTTGTATATTCCAACGATGGGCTTCCTCAAATGCCCTAGGTCTTCGTGAGCAAGCAAGTTGGATGCACACCCACTAGTTTCTTTTGTTGAGCTTTCATTAATATTTTGCTCTAGTGCATCCGTTGCATGGCAATCCCTACTCACTCACATTGATATCTATTGATGGGCATCTCCATAGCCCGTTGATACACCTAGTCGATGTGAGACTATTTCCCTCCTTTTTGTCTTCTCCACAACCACCTCTATTCCACACATAGTGCTATATCCATGGCTCACGCTCATGTATTGCGTGAAAGTTCAAAGGTTTGAAAAGATAGAGTATGAAAACAAATGCGTGGCTGAAATCGGGGTTGTTCATGATATGAATATTTTGTGTGATGAAGAGGGAGCATAGCCAGATTATGTGATTTTGTAGGGATAACTTTCTTTAACCATAGTATGTTGAGAAGACATGATTTGTTTGTTAGTATTGTTTGAAGTATTGTTATTTCTTATGTCAATATAGACTTTTATCTTGAATCTTTCAGATTTGAACATTCATGCCACAATTAAGAGAATGACATTGAAAAACTATATTGGTTAACATTCCACATCAAAAATTCTTTCTTTATCATTTACCTACTCGAGGACGAGCAGGAATTAAGCTTGGGGATGCTTGATACGTCTCCAACGTATCTAATTTTTTTTATTGTTCCATGCTATTATTTATGAAGTCTTGGATGTTTACTGGGCTTTATCATTCACTTTTATATCATTTTTGGGACTAACCTACTAACGCAAAGGCCCAGTCCAGATTGCTGTTCTTTTGCCTGTTTCAGGGTTTTGTAGAAAAAGAATATCAAACGGAGTCCAAACGGAATGAAACCTTCGTGAGAGATATTTTTGGAGAAAAACATGCACGGGAAACTTCAGGACCAAGTCAGGGGACAAAGGGGCTGCCCTCGAGGGTGGGGGGCGCGCCCCCCTTCCTAAGGTGCGCTCCCCTGCCTCGAGGCTGCCTCATGTGGCCCCCGGTGCCGTCCTTCTTCCTATATATATCCACGTACCTCCAGAAACTCCATACGCAGAGAGAAAACCCTAATTCCACCACCGTAGCTTCTGTTCCCGTGGAGATCCCATCTTGGAGCCTGTTCCGGGAGGGGGATCCATCACGGAGGCCTTCATCATCATCATCATCGCCCTCACCATGAGTTGCGAGTAGTTTACCTCAGACCTTCGGGACCATAGCTAGTATCTAGATGGCTTCTTCTCTCTCTCTGGATCTCAATACAAAGTTCTCCTCGGTCTCCGAGGAGATCTATTCGATGTAATCTCTTTTTGCGGTGTGTTTGTCGAGATCTGATGAATTGTGAGTTTATGATCAAGGTCATATATGAACGATATTTGGTTCATCTCTGAACTTTTTATGTGTTCTCATAATATGCTTGCAAGTCTCTTCGAATTATCGGTTTGGTTTGGCCTACTAGATCTGTAGTTCTTGCAATGGGAGAAGTGCTTGGCTTTGGGTTCAATCTTGTGGTGTCCTTTCCCAGTGATAGTAGGGGCAGCAAGGCACGTATTGTATTGTTGCCATCGAGGATAAAAAGATTGGGCTTACATCATATTGCTTGAGTTTATCCCTCTAATGTCATCTTGCTTAAGGCGTTACTCTGTTCTTATGAACTCAATACACTAGATGCATGCTGGATAGCAGTCGATGTGTTGAATAATAGTAGTAGATGCAGGCAGGAGTCGGTCTACTTGTCTCGGACATGATGCCTATATACAATGATCATGCCTAGATAGTCTCATAATTATTCGCTTTTCTATCAATTGCTCGACAGTAATTTGTTTACCCGCCGTAGAATATCGCTATCATGAGAGAAGCCACTAGAGAAAACTATGGCCCCCGGGTCTATTCTCAACATATCAATCTACATCTACTTTACTTTTACCGCTTTTATCTGCTGTTTTATTAAACCAAAAATACCAAAAATATAAACTATCATCTCTATCAGATCTCACTCTTGTAAGTGACCGTAAAGGGGTTGACAACCCCTTATCGCGTTGGCTGCGAAGTTCTTATTTGTTTGTGCAGGTGCGAGGGACTCGCGCGTGGTCTCCTACTGGATTGATACCTTGGTTCTCAAAAACTGAGGGAAATACTTACGCTACTGTGCTGCATCTCCCTTTCCTCTTCGAGGGAATACAACACAAGCTCAAGAGGTAGCAAGAAGCATCACGTATGAAAGACAATCGTGACCACCACTAGGCTAGAGGAAATTCATTTGGTCCTCAAAATTCTTCAAGTTTTGGTGGTAGTTGAAAGAAACACGATGTTGCCTAGAGGGGGGTGAATATGCGTTTTAAAATCTTTTACGGATTTGGCTATATCCTAATACGGAAATAAACTAAGTGGATACTTTTCAAGCACAAATCCTAAATATAGTAGGCTCACTAAGTGCACCAACAACTTAGGATAAACAAGATGAGAACAACGAGGATATGAGTAAGCACAAGTAAGTCACACAAACTTACTCAATGTATATTACGAGATATGGAAATGAATAATACGCACAACCACAAGTAAGCAATACAAGCTTTCACAAATTGTATCACAATATATTGAATTGGATAATACAAGCAAACTCAAGTAAGCACTACAAGCTTACACAAGTTATGTCACAAGATATGGAAATGAATGTTACAAGCTAGCAATTCACGCTAAGCATAAGATAGAACAATAGTAGAAGTATGAATTGCTAATATAAAGTGTAGGCCTAAATTATCTCTTCAAGGGAATGGCCAACAAACTATAATGAGGACAACAAGATATAGTGAATGCACGGTCAAGTGACCAAAGTAAACCACAAGTAAGGAGTTAGGGTTAGGGATAACCAAAGTCACGAAGACGAGGATGTATCCCGATGTTCACTTCCTTGGAGGGAAGCTAGTCACCGTTGGAGAGGTGGATGTTACCACGAAGGCACACCAACGCCACGAAGGCTCACCCTATTCTCCTTGATATATCACCACGAAGGCGATTCTCAACCACTAGTGGTAGACCTTGAGGCGGCCTCCAAACCATCACAAACTTTTCGGGTGACAAATCACAAGTTGATTCCTCACCGGAGAACTCCTGCCGCCTAGGAGTCTCCAACCTCCAAGAGTAACAAGAACAAAGGGGAAATGCTCAAGACTTTCTCAAATCACGAATTCCTTTTGTCAAGAGAGGGAGAGGGAGTGGATCTATCACTTGCTTTGAAAAACACTCAGGAACTCTCACGAATCTCTCAGGGATCTAAGATTTTGTGTAGGAGAAGTTAGAGGGAGCCACTTGTGTTCTTGGGGTGATTTGGGATGAAGTGGTCACCCCTCTCCCGGAGTGGGAGAGGGATATTTATACCCCCCCCCCCAAAAAAAATAGAGCCGTTTACCGCAGTTGTGGACCTGCCTGGGTGATCTGGACAAAGCCCGAATGGTCCGGATGAGCGCCCGGATGATTTGGCTTCATTCACCAGGGTTATGTGATGAATTTGACGAATAACCGGATGATCTGGGCAAAGCTCGGATGATATGGGAGACGACCCGGATGATCCGGCCAATGATCTTGGGCTCGTTTTGAAGCTATGGAAAAAGCGCAGGTCCTCACATAGACAACCACCCAAGATTACCAAAATGGAGGTTGCAAAATATGCAAAGGTTTAATCAAATATTTGGGTAACCTATTTGGCTTTGGATTTTCTTTGGTATATAGGATATGAGTGGAATTGTGTAGAGAAGATGTTGACTTGTGCAAATCTATCACGAACCCCTTTGATCCACTCTTAATAGTGTGGGGTCCCTATAACTAAAGAATCATCAAAGAGCTACACTACATAGCTATCGAGAATCCATTCTTGAGTGTTTGTGTTCCTTCGGTGGTCATCACTCCACAACACTAACATCGAAGGAACTAATACCTTTGACTCGAGCCTTTCACTTGAGCTTGATGTTGATGTTTCTTCTTGGCTCAAGTTGAATGGCAAGACATTGGTGAAGTATTCAAGTAGCCCCCCATACACAATGTGGGAAGCTTTGCTTTGTATTTATCTTCGCTTGTCCATCATGTGATCATCCACAAGCTTCAAGCATGTAATCATTCGGGATAGTTGTCTTGAACTTGCCCTTGTTAACCATGATCATCAACACTTGATGTCATCCTCTCATAGACACTTGAAATATCTCTATTGATGCGAGCTCATGAGAATCACCTAACCCTCGAAAACATAGACAACACATAGTATGGGTTAGTACACAAAGCGCAATTGACAAATTCTTACCATACCACAAGATCTCATGTGGCACATGATTTGTGCTTGTGTGTTGACCATCTTTGAATTCAATCTTCGATCTTCATCTTGGTCAACATTTATATTTGCTCAGTGATTAATCTTGATGTGCAACTACATGTATACATCATTCATTCCGAACCCATTCAATATCTTCTTGCATCACCCATGGAACAAACCTTCCTATATAACTTGATGTCATTGTTTCTTCATAGGAATTGACATTCATTATCAAGTCTTAATGCATATACTTATGTTGATGGATTTCATCCACCAATTCATCCAATATTCTTCATGCATTGCAAATGGAATTTTCCTTCAAATGTATATCTCAATGCAAACATTAGTACATTAGGATTGTCGTTTAATTACCAAAACCACACATGGGGACTACATGTACTTTCAATCTCCCCCATTTTGGTAATTGATGACAATCTCAACAAGAGGTTTTATATAATGAATTTTTAAACAAGCATGCAATTTATCCGAGGATAAATTGTATACTTGGGATGGTTGTACTATCATCAAGACACTACATAAGCATTTAATGATAGTACACCCATAGTATATAGAGAAAACTCCGCCATAATATATGCATATGTAAATGAACTTTGAATGTCATTCCTATATTGGTTGACATAAACTAGGAGAAGATTTCTCTATATACAATACTCATCCATGCAATGAGAATATATAACAAGGATATATATGCATGAGTGATGTCTACTACACAACCTTCTTCTTGTACACTTTGTTGGGCCTCCAAGTGCAGATGTTTGTAGGACAGTAGCAAATTTCCCTCAAGTGGATGACCTAAGGTTTATCAATCCGTGGGAGGCGTAGGATGAAGATGGTCTCTCTCAAGCAACCCTGCAACCAAATAACAAAGAGTCTATTGTGTCCCCAACACACCCAAGACAATGGTAATTTGTATAGGTGCACTAGTTCGGCAAAGAGATGGTGATACAAGTGCAATATGGATGGTAGATATAGGTTTTTGCAAACTGAAAATATAAAAACAGCAAGGTAGCAAGTGGTAAAAGTGAGCATAAACGGTAGTGCAATGTGTTGAAACAAGGCCTGGGGATCATACTTTCACTAGTGCAAGTTCTCTCAACAATAATAACATAATTGAATCATATAACTATCCCTCAACATGCAACAAAGAGTAACTCCAAAGTCACTAGCGGGGAACAAACGAGGAGATTATGGTAGGGTACGAAACCACCTCAAAGTTATTCTTTTTGATCGATCTATTCAAGAGTCCGTAGTAAAATAACACGAAGCTATTCTTTCCCTTCAATCTATCATAGAGTTCGTATTAGAATAACACCTTAAGACACAAATCCACGAAAACCCTAATGTCACCTAGATATTCCATTGTCACCTCAAGTATCAGTGGGCATGATTATACGATATGCATCACACAATCTCAGATTCATCTATTCAACCAACACAAAGAACTTCAAAGAGTGCCCAAAGTTTCTACCGGAGAGTCAAGACGAAAACATGTGCCAACCCCTATGCATAGATTCTCAAGGTCACGGAACCCGCAAGTTGATCACCAAAACATACATCAAGTGGATCAATAGAATACCCCATTGTCACCACGGGTATCCCATGCAAGATATACATCAAGTGTTCTCAAATCCTTAAAGACTCAATCCGATAAGATAACTTCAAAGGGAAAACTCAATCCATTACAAGAGAGTAGAGGGGGAGAAACATCATAAGATCCAACTATAATAGCAAAGCTCGCGATACATCAAGATCGTGCCATCTCAAGAACACGAGAGAGACAGAGAGATCAAACACATAGCTACTGGTACATACCCTCAGCCCCGAGGGTGGTGTACTCCCTCCTCATCGTGGAGAGCGCCGGGATGATGAAGGTGGCCACCGGAGAGGGATTCCCCCCTCAGGCAGGGTGCCAGAATGGGTCTAGATTGGTTTTCGATGGCAACAGAGGCTTTCGGTGGCGGAACTCCCGATCTAGGTTATTTTCTGGAGGTTTCTGTATTATAGGATTTTTTGGTGTAGGGCACAAGTCAGGGGGTCTCCGGGCTGTCCACGAGATAGGGGGGTGCCACCACTAGGGGTCGGTGCGCCCCCCACCCTCGTGGGCAGCCTCTGACTCTCCTGGCCCAACTTTTTTTTGACTTCGGGGGCTTCTTTTGGTCCATAAAAAATCATCAAAAATTGGCACGTCAATTGGACTCTGTTTGATATTCCTTTTCTGTAAAACTCAAAAACAAGGAAAAAAACAGAAACTGGCACTGGGCTCTAGGTTAATAGGTTAGTCCCAAAAATCATATAGAAGTGTATATAAAAGCCCATAAAAGATCCTAGAAGGATAATATAATAGCATGGAACAATAAAAAATTATAGATACGTTGGAGACGTATAAAGCATCCCCAAGCTTAATTCATGCTCGTCCTCGAGTAGGTAAATGATAAAAACAGAATTTTTGATGTGGAATGCTAACCAACATAATTCTCAATGTAATTCTCTTTCTTGTGGCATGAATGTTCAGATCCAAAAGATTCATGATAAAAGTTTATATTGACATAAGAATAATAATACTTCAAGCATACAAATAAAGCAATCATGTCTTCTCAAAATAACATGGCCAAAGTAAGTTATCCCTACAAAATCATATAGTCTGGCTATGCTCCCTCTTCATCACACAAAATATTTATATCATGCTCAACCCCGGTTTTAGCCAAGCAATTGTTTCATACTCAAATTTTTTCAAACCTTTCAACTTTCACGCAATACATGAGCATGAGCCATGGATATAGCACTATAGGTGGAATAGAATGGTGGTTGTGGAGAAGACAAAAGAGGAAGATAGTCTCACATCAACTAGGCGTATCAATGGGCTATGGATATGCCCATCAATAGATATCAATGTGAGTGAGTAGGGATTGCCATGCAACGGATGCACTAGAGCCATAAGTGTAGGAAAGCTCATCAAAAGAAACTAAGTGGGTGAGCCATAAGTGTATGAAAGCTCTATAAGGGCATTTGAGGAAGCCCGTCATTGGAATATACAAGCCAAGTTCTATAATGAAAATTCCCACTAGTATATGAAAGTGACAAAACAAGAGACTCTCTATCATGAACATTATGGTGCTACTTTGAAGCACAAGTGTGGAAAATGATAGTAGCATTGTCCCTTCTCCCTTTTCTCTCTTTTTTTAGAGGGGCTTTCCCCTTTTTTTAGCCCCTCTCTATATTTTTTTGGGCCATCTCTCTTTTTGTGGCCTTTATCTTTTTTTTGTTTCCTCACATAGGACAATGCTCTAATAATGAAGATCATCACACTTTTATTGACTTACAACTCAAAGATTACAACTCGAAGTTAGAACAAAATATGACTCTATATGAATGCCTCCGGCGGTGTACCGGGATGTGCAATGAATCAAGAGTGACATGTATGAAAAATTATGCAAGGTGGCATAGCCACAAATACGATGTCAACTACATGATCATGCATGGCAATATGACAATTTGAAGCGTGTCATATGAACGGAACGATGGAAAGTTGCATGGCAATATATCTCGGAATGGCTATGGAAATTCCATGATAGGTAGGTATGGTGGCTGTTTTGAGGAAGGTATGGTGGGTGTATGGTACTGGCGAGAGTTGCGCGGTACAAGAGAGGCTAGCAATGGTGGAAGGGTGAGAGTGCGTATAATCCATGGACTCAACATTAGTCATAAATAACTCATATACTTATTGCAAAAATTTACGAGTCATCAAAACAAAGCAATCAACTCATGCTCCATGGGGGGAGGTTGGTAGGAGTTAACCATCGCGCGCCCCGACCTCCACACAAAGGTTGACACTCAATAAATACCTCATGCTCTAACTTCCTCACATAGCGGTTCACCATACGTGCATGCTACGGGAATCACAAACTTTAACACAAGTATTTCTCAAATTCATAATTACTCCACTAGAATGACTCTAATATCACCATCCTCATATATCAAAACAATCATCAAGTATCAAACTTCTCATCATATTCAATGCACTTTATATGAAAGTTTTTACTATATTCATCTTGGATGCATATCATATTAGGACTAGTTTTATAAACAAAGCACATTACCATGCTGTTCTAAAAGACTCTCAAAAGGATATAAGTGAAGCATGAGAGATCAATAATTTATACAAAATAAAGCCACCACCGTGCTCTAAAAGATATATGTGAAGTACTAGAGCAAAACTATCTAGCTCAAAAGATATAAGTGAAGCACATGGAGTATTCTAACAAATTATAAATCCTATTTATCTCTCTCAAAAGGTGTGTCCAGAAAGGATGATTGGGGCAAACTAAAAAGCAAATACTCAAATCATACATGACGCTCCAAGCAAAACACATATCATGTGGTGAATAAAAATATAGTCCCGAGTATAGTTACCGATAGATGAAGACAAAAGAGGGGATGCCTTCCCGGGGCATCCCCAAGCTTAGGCTTTTGGTTGTACTTGAATTTTACCTTGGGGTGCCTTGGGCATCCCCAAGCTTAGGCTCTTGCCACTCCGTATTCCATAGTCCATCGAATCTTTAACCAAAACTTGAAAACTTCACAACACAAAACTCAACAAAAAACTCATAAGCTCCATTAGTATAAGAAAATAAAATCACCACTTAGGTACTGTTGTGAACTCATTCTAAATTCATATTGGTATAATATCTACTGTATTCCAACTTATCCATGGTTCATACCCTCTGATACTACTCATAGATTCATCAAAATAAGCAAACAACACATAGAAAATAGAATCTGTCAAAAACAGAACAGTCTGTAGTAATCTGTAACTTTCGAACACTTTTGTAACTCTAAAAATTCTGAGATAAATTGGTAGACCTGGGGAATTTGTCTATTAATCATCCGCAATAAGAATCAACGAAAAAGCACTCTCGAGTAAAAAAAATTGTAGCTAATCTCGTGAGTGCTAAAGTTTCTGATTTTTACAGCATGATCGCATAAACTTCACACAAGTCTTCCCAAAGGTTCTAGTTGGCACAAACACTAATTAAAACACAAAACCACATCTAAACAAGCTAGATGCAATATTTATTACCAAACAGAAGCAAAAGCAAAGAAAATAAAATTGGGCTGCCTCTCAACATGCGCCATTGTTTAACGCCCCTAGCTAGGCACGATGATTTCAATGATGCTAGCATAAAAGATAAGAATTGAAACATAAAGAGAGAATCATGAAGAATATGACTATGACATTTAAGTCTAACCCACTTCCTATGCATAGGGATTTTGTGAGCAAACAACTTATGGGAACAATAATCAACTAGCATAGGAAGGGAAAATGAGCATAACTTCAAGATTTTAAGCATATAGAGAGGAAACGTCATATTATTGCAATATGTAGAAGCATATGATCCTCTCTCATAATAATTTTCAGTAGCATCATGAATGAATTCAACAATATAACCAGGACATAAAGCATGCTTTTCATGATCTACTTGCATAGAAATTTTACTACTCCCATCATAAGCAAAATTCTTCTCATTCATAGTAGTGGGAGGAGCAAACTCAACAAAATAACTATCATGCGAAGCATAATCCAATTGAAAACTAAAATCATGATGACAAGTTTCATGGTTATCATTATTATTAATAGCATACAAGTCATCACAATAATCATCATAAATAGGAGGCATGCTTTCATCATAATAAATTTTCTCATCAAAACTTGGGGGACTAAACATATCATCTTCATCCAACATAGCATCCCCAAGCTTGTGGCTTTGCATATCATTAGCATCATGGGTATTCAAAGAATTCATACTAATAACATTGCAATCATGCTCATCATCCACATATTTTATGCCAAGCATTCTATGTAATTCTTCTTCTACTACTTGAGCACAATTTTCCTTCCCATCATTTTCACGAAAGATATTAAAAAGATGAAGCATATGAGGTAGCCGTAATTCCATTTTTCTTAGTTTTCTTTTATAAACTAAACTAGTGATAAAACATGAAACTAAAATATTCGATTGCAAGATCTAAAGATATACCTTCAAGCACTCAACTCCCCGACAACGGCACCAGAAAAGAGCTTGATGTCTACTACGCAACCTTCTTCTTGTAGACGTTGTTGGGCCTCCAAGTGCAGAGGTTTGTAGGACAGTAGAAAATTTCCCTCATGTGGATGACCTAAAGTTATCAATCCGTGGGAGGCGTAGGATGAAGATGGTCTCTCTCAAGCAAACTTGCAACCAAATAACAAAGAGTCTCTTGTGTCCCCAACACACCCAATACAATGGTAATTTGTATAGGTGCACTAGTTCGGCGAAGAGATGGTGATACAAGTGCAATATGGATGGTAGATATAGGTTTTTGCAAACTGAAAATATAAAAACAGCAAGGTAGCAAGTGGTAAAAGTGAGCATAAACGGTAGTGCAATGTGTTGAAACAAGGCCTGGGGTTCATACTTTCACTAGTGCAAGTTCTCTCAACAATAATAACATAACTGGATCATATAACTATCCCTCAACATGCAACTAAGAGTCACTCCAAAGTCACTAATAGCGGAGAACAAACGAGGAGATTATGGTAGGGTACGAAACCACCTCCAAGTTATTCTTTCTGATCGATCTATTCAATAGTCCAAAGTAAAATAACACGAAGCTATTCTTTCCGTTCAATCTATCATAGAGTTCGTACTAGAATAACACCTTAAGACACAAATCCACCAAAACCCTAATGTCACCTAGATACTCCATTGTCACCTCAAGTATCCGTGGGCATGATTATACGATATGCATCACACAATCTCAGATTCATCTATTCAACCACCACAAAGAACTTCAAAGAGTGCCCCAAAGTTTCTACCGGAGAGTCAAGACGAAAACGTGTGCCAACCCCTATGCATAGATTCTCAAGGTCACGGAACCCGCAAGTTGATCACCAAAACATACATCAAGTGAATCAATAGAATACCCCATTGTCACCACGGGTATCCCACACAAAACATACATCAAGTGCTCTCAAATCCTTAAAGACTCAATCTGATAAGATAACTTCAAAGGGAAAAATCAATCCATTACAAGAGAGTAGAGGGGGAGAAACATCATAAGATCCAACTATAATAGCAAAGCTCGCGATACATCAAGATCGTGCCATCTCAAGAACACGAGAGAGAGAGAGAGAGAGAGAGGGAGATCAAACACATATCTACTAGTATATACCCTCAGCCCCGAGGGTGGACTACTCCCTCCTCGTCATGGAGAGCGCCGGAATGATGAAGGTGGCCACTGGAGAGGGATTCCCCCCCTCCGACAGGGTGCCAGAACGGGTCTAGATTGGTTTTCGGTGGCAACAGAGGCTTTCGGCGGCGGAACTCCCGATCTAGGTTATTTTCCGGAGGTTTCTGTATTTATAGGATTTTTGGCGTAGGGCACAAGTCAGGGGGGTCTCCGGGCTGTCCACAAGATAGGAGGGGCACCACTAGGGGTGGGCACGCTCCCCACCCTCGTGGGCAGCCCGTGACACTCCTAGCCCAACTCTTTTACTTCGGGGGCTTCTTTTGGTCCATAAAAAATCATCAAAAATTGGCACATCAATTGGACTCCGTTTGATATTCCTTTTCTGTAAAACTCAAAAAACAAGGAAAAAACAGAAACTGGCACTGGGCTCTAGGTTAATAGGTTAGTCCCAAAAATCATATAAAAGTGTATATAAAAGCCCATAAAACATCCTAGAAGGATAATATAATAGCGTGGAACAATAAAAAATTATAGATACGTTCCAGACGTATCAATGAGTGACATCAATCACTACAAGAATACTTATCTTAAACCCTCTACACTTCTCCCCCATTGTCAACAAATGCGAAATGGATGGAAAATCTAGAAGACGAATATAGTATGAGTTCCTCCTTAATGTGTGCATATCGTGAAAATGTGAGTGAAATCAAATGCACATATTCAATGATTATAATTTTGAGGGGCTCAACCCATATTTAGGATCTATAGAATGTAACAAGATAGTATGCTATGAAAATAAGATTAGACATGGGAGGAAAACATTCAAAAGATCCAAGAAACATATTTTGGACAAGATAAAATTTGAATAGCCAATGTGATCATCATGTCAAGCATTCGTCCAAAATACATTCAAAACACATGAGTGCGCAAGATTATATGAAAAACATACAGGCACTCACATCACAACCTCTTACCGAAGCCACCATAAGAATAAAATGAAACAAACAAAGTGGCCGACAAGGAATAAATGATATCAAGGAAAGGTATGAACTTTCTCATGTATAAAAAAAATTCTAAGTGGCCAATAATAATCATGATATGTATCCACAAAGAGATTCGTATAAACAAAAAATTGCAATTGATAAGAACATGATATCCACAAGTGAATCCACTATTATACAACTTGAGCCTAGTCATGATAGCAAGGCACATGGCACAAATTGATCTCATTTGCATAACACAAAGTGAAGCAAGCAATCAAAAGATCTGACGAGCCAAAATGATAAAAGAATTAGGATTTGGGCAAAGGTGTGTTCTAAGGAAAATAGAGAAGCTCCCCATGATATATGCACTATTTAGAATTTTTGTATTTGGATACAAGTGCACATAATACGATCACCACTCCCCCAAAATCAATAGGAACACACAACAATTGAAGCAAGCATAGATAAGAAAAGAAGCCTAGAATTTGCAACAAACATATGGTTGAGCAACATGTAAATGAGGCAATGATACGTCCATTTTGCATCATGATTATATGTTGATATTTATTGCATTATGGGCTGTTATTACACGTTATGTTACAACACTTATGCCTTTTCTCTCTTATTTTACAAGGTTTACATGAAGAGGGAGAATGCCAGCAGCTGGAATTCTAGGCTGGAAAAGAAGCAAACTCTGGAAACCTATTCTGCACAACTCAAAAATCCCCGAAACTTCACAGGACACCGTTTCAGAAAATATAAAAAATATCTGGCGAAAGAAGATCACAAGGGGACCACCACCTGTCCACGAGGGTGGGGGCGCGCCCCCCTTCTCTAGGCACGCCCCCTGCCTCGTGGCCCCCCCGATGCCCATCTTATCCTATATGAGGTGTTTTGACCTGGAAAAAAATCATAAGGAGGCTTTTGGGACCAGACGCCGCCATCTCAAGGCGGAACCTGGGCGGAAACCAATCTAGGGCTCCGGCAGAGCTGTTCTGCTAGGGATACTTCCCTCCGGGAGGGGGATATCGTCACCGCCGTCATCACCAACAACTCTCCCATCTTGGGGAGGGTTATCTTCATCAACATCTTCACCAGCACCATCTCCTCTCAAACCCTAGTTCATCTCTTGTATCCAATCTTTGTACCCAAACCTCAGATTGGTACCTGTGGGTTGCTAGTAGTGTTGCTTACTCCTTGTAGTTGATGCTAGTTGGTTTATTTGGTGGAAGATCGTATGTTCAGATCCATTATGCATATTAATACCCCTCTGCTCATGAACAATATTATGTCTTGTGAGTAGTTACTTTTGTTCCTGAGGACATGGGAGAAGTCTTGCTATTAGTAGTCATGTGAATTTGGTATTCGTTCGATATTTTGATGAGATGTATGTTGTCTCTCCTCTAGTGGTGTCATGTGAAGGTCGACTACATGACACTTCACCATTATTTGGGCCTAGAGGAAGGCATTGGGAAGTAATAAGTAGATGATGGGTTGCTAGAGTGACAGAAGCTTAAACCCTAGTTTATGTGTTGCTTCGTAAGGGGCTGATTTGGATCCACTTGTTTCATGCTGTGGTTAGGTTTACCTTAATACTTCTTTTGTAGTTGCGGATGCTTGCAATAGAGGTTAATCATAAGTGGGAGGCTTGTCCAAGTAAGGAAAGCACCCAAGCACCGGTCCACCCACATACCAAATTATCAAAGTACGGAACGCGAATCAGATGATCGTGATGAAAACTAGCTTGATGATAATTCCCATGTGTCCTCGGGAGCGCTTTCGTTTATATAAGAGTTTGCCCAGGCTTGTCCTTTGCTACAAAAAGGATTGGGCCACCTTGCTGCACCTTATTTACTTTTGCCTTTTGTCACTTGCTACAAATTTCCTTATCACAAAACTATCTGTTACCTATAATTTCAGTGCTTGCGAAAAATACCTTACTGAAAACCGCCTATCATTTCCTTCTGCTCCTCGTTGGGTTCGACACTCTTACTTATCGAAAGGAGTATGATAGATCCCCTACACTTGTGGGTCATCAGGCAACCTAAGAATAGGCACGACCAAAATGATGTGTACGAGTCACATCAAAGCACTTGAGAGGAGTAATATAAGGATGAGAATTAACATAGTCTTGAGTAAATTAGATACAAGGTGCAAGACATATCCCACACACACGAAGATAAGCAGGCCACACACACATCAAGCAAATGGGTTCACAAGCTAACTAATATGCAAATTTAAAAATCAAAGCTTGTGACAACCCATGGTGAAGATAGAAAATAATAGGCTTGTTAAGACAAGCACGAGGACAACAATCTTCACCAAACATGAGTGCACTAAGATGTAGAGAGGTAAGACAGGCACTCATATGACAAATGCTTCCACGGAGCCACCAAAGATATAAAAAGAGGATGAAACGGTGTACATGAAAGAATAGGGATATCAACTAGAGATGTAACTTCTCTCAAGTGTATAAGATTCTAGGTAGATGACAATCATGATGATATATATCCACAAAGAAGGATGTACACATGAAATAGTTACAAAAGGAAAGAATAAGGTATCCAAACGGGAGACATAAAAATATACCAATGAGATCTTGGCTTGAAAGTATAGCACATGGCTTAATATTATCCTATTCTATATTAATGAACTCCAAACACACAACCATCAAAGACATCACAACTAGCAACAAGAGATCGTTGTTGAGATTCTTTGAGAATGGAAACAAGTATCACAAGAGCGAGTCAACAAATGCATGCCATTATGCAACCTACACAAGGTTGAATGCATGAAATGTATGCATGAAGTAAATACTTGTTACTGAGGAAGCATTGGTATGAAGTCATAGATCAATAAAATGTCGAAGCTTGGCTCTAATTTCCTTATAGTGCCACCACTTTCATGAATAAGCCAAGCACCCAATGCTTCTCAAATGTACCTAAAAAAGTTTAAGTACAATATGGTCCCAAAACTTATTTGGTCCGAAGTAGTTAGCATAACTACAAAGCATAGGGTATAATCACTTAAATGTGTGCAAATTGATATGAATTAGAATTTCATGCACATCTTAGCTATTAAGAATTTGATGGATTTACCATATATATAGTGGATTAACCGACATCCCCGATAAAGCGGGGTATCTGCTGCTTTTTCATAAGAGTTTGTCACATGGGGGCTTCTATGTGCAAAGGAGTTCCTATGGCCTCTTAAACCAGCTACTAGACCAAGACCATCATAAGAGCATAGCTCTGGTTGCTTCGGTAATCCGGCTATCAAAGCCCACATGACGATGAGGGGCAAAAGAGAGTTCGATGCATAGCACAACTCAAACATAGGCACCCGACGAGCATAGCTCAAATGCTACATGGGGGCTCCTGATGCACAACATCAACGAGTTGACAACCCTTGTAGTAGGCTATCAAGCCATGGCTTGGAAGCCTGGTGTATACACCTAAAACCCCAGATTAACCTGCCAGCATTAAGTAAGTGACTCCGCCTAGGTAAACCTGGTATGACCCGTCGAACGTATACACAAGTCAATCTTTTACAGACCCTGAACTTGGTAACGTTAAATTGACGATTGGTTAAGGATTGAAGTCCATCTTAACAGGCTTTGTGAAATGGTTAATTCAGTAGCCTGGCAGCTCATAAAAAGCCTCGAATTTGGAGCCTGGCAGCTCGTAAAAAGCCTCGACTACAGGGTTTTATTTGACAATGTCTCTTTTGATATTTGCTTAAAAAATATCTTCAAGATCATTGGTGTTTATCCAAGTCCATTAATTCGGTGAGTGGATGACTATAAGTTGCCACTACAATAAACCAGTGTTTATAGAACCTGGTCTGGTTTGATTATAAATCGCCAGTTAAATCGGAGTTTATCATAACCTGGTATGGTTCCATCATGAACCGGCAAATGATCAAAGGGAGTCATCAACACTTGCAACTTGGATCATTGTTTTTACTACCGATTATTGATTCAGGCCAATAGTGCAAAACTTAATCAAAGGTATGATACATGTTTCATATTTTATATACAGTTCAGATTATAAACCTAGACCATGTATTTGGGCATCATGACCTGTCCGGTGATAAACCGCCAGGACACTTTAAACTTTGTCTTATGCAGAAGCAGGTGGAATAAACTATTTAAAACATCATAAGCAGTAGGAATTATGAAGCTGCCAGATGAAGCAATGTCATACAAAGGAGAATATGCATGACAACATAAAGTGTTTCAGCTACCCTATTACAAGGCGCTGGATAGCCCAAAAAATATCTGTTTTTTGTCTAAAGTGCTGGAACATAATATCTAAATCAGCACCGGTTTAGGAATCTGCATCAGCTCGGCCTGAAGGTTGTGGATCGTCCTGCTCTGACTCCCCATCGTTCTCTTCTAGCTGCTGGAAGTTAGTGGTTGCCCAATTGATCTTGGTTAGCGCTTTGAAAACAGCTTCATCACTCACGAGTTCAGACGGATCAATATCAGGAGCATAAGTGCGCTTACGGACGGGAGGGATGAGATCTTCCACATCATAAGACAGAGGGTCAACCCGCAAGTTCTCAGCATTATAACTAGGATGATAACCAGACAGATCAGCCTCATCGGATAGTTTGCTGGCCAAAGGCCGCATTTCTCTTGTTAAAGAACGTAAATCGCTATCTGTGAATGCTGATACGTCCTCCTTCATGCTAGGTGCTACCTCTTGAGCTTGCGTTGTATTCCCTCGAAGAGGAAAGGGAGATGCAGCACAGTAGCGTAAGTATTTCCCTTAGTTTTTGAGAACCAAGGTATCAATCCAGTAGGAGACCACGTGTGAGTCCCTCGCACCTGCACAAACAAATAAGAACTTCGCAGCCAACGCGATAAGGGGTTGTCAATCCCTTTACGGTCACTTACGAGAGTAAGATCTGATAGAGATGATAGTTTATATTTTTGGTATTTTTGGTTTAATAAAAGAACAAATAAAAGCGGTAAAAGTAAAGTAGATGTAGATTGATATGTTGAAAATAGATTCGGGGGGCATAGTTCTCTCTAGTGGCTTCTCTCATGATAGCGATATTCTACGGTGGATAAACAAATTACTGTCGAGCAATTGATAGAAAAGGGAATAATTATGAGACTATCTAGGCATGATCATTGTATATAGGCCTCACGTCCAAGACAAGTAAACCGAAACTGTTCTGCATCTACTACTATTACTCCACACATCGACCGCTATCCAGCATGCATCTAGTGTATTGAGTTCATACGTACAGAGTAACGCCTTAAGCAAGATGACATGATGTAGAGGGATAAACTCAAGCAATATGATGTAAACCCCATCTTTTTATCCTCGATGGCAACAATACAATATGTGCCTTGCTGCCCCTACTGTCACTTGGAAAGGACACCGCAAGATTGAACCCAAAGCCAAGCACTTCTACCATTGCAAGAACTATAGATCTAGTAGGCTAAACCAAACCGATAATTCAAAGAGACTTGCAAGGATATTATGAGCACACATAAAAAGTTCAAAGAAGAACCAAATATCTTTCATAGATAACCTTGATCATAAACTCACAATTCATCGGATCTTGACAAACACACCGCAAAAAGAGATTACATCAAATAGATCTCCTCGAAGACCGAGGAGAACTTTGTATTGAGATCCAGAGAGAGAGAGAGAGGAAGCCATCTAGATACTAGCTATGGACCCGAAGGTCTGTGGTAAACTACTCACAACTCATGGTGAGAACGATGATGATGATGATGATGAAGGCCTCCGTGATGGACCCCCCTCCTGGAACAGGCTCCAAGATGGGATCTCTGCAGGAACAGAAGCTACGATGGTGGAATTAGGGTTTTTTGCGCATGGAGTTTCTGGGGTACGTGGATATATATAGGAAGAAGGAGGGCACCGGGGGCCACACGAGACAGCCTCGAGGTAGGGGGCGCGCCCTGGGAAGGGGGGCGCGCCCCCACCCTCGAGGGCAGCCCCTCTGTCCCCTTACTTGGTCCTGAAGTTTCCCGTGCGTGATTTTCTCCAAAAATATCTCTCGCGAAAGTTTCATTCCGTTTGGACTCCGTTTGATATTCTTTTTCTGCAAAACCCTGAAATAGGCAAAAAAACAGCAATCTGGACTGGGCCTTTGGGTTAATAGGTTAGTCCCAAAAATGATATAAAAGTGAATTATAAATCCCGTTAAACATCCAAGACTTCATAAATAATAGCATGGAATAATAAAAAATTATAGATACATTGGAGACGTATCAAGCATCCCCAAGCTTAATTCTTGCTCGTCCTCGAGTAGGTAAATGATAAAGAAAGAAGTTTTGATGTGGAATGCTAACCAATATAGTTTTTCAATGTAATTCTCTTAATTGTGGCATGAATTTCAGATCTGAAAGATTCAAGATAAAAGTCTATGTTGACATAAGAAATAACAATACTTCAAGCAATACTAACAAAGCAATCATGTCTTCTCAAAATACTATGGTTAAAGAAAGTTATCCCTACAAAATCATATAGTCTGGCTATGCTCCCTCTTCATCACACAAAATATTCATATCATGCACAACCCCGATTTCAGCCAAGCATTTGTTTTCATACTCTATCTTTTCAAACCTTTCAACTTTCACGCAATATATGAGCGTGAGCCATGGATATAGTACTATGGGTGGAATAGAGGTGGTTGTGGAGAAGACAAAAAGGAGGGAGATAGTCTCACATCGACTAGGCGTATCAACGGGCTATGGAGAAGCCCATCAATAGATATCAATGTGAGTGAGTAGGGATTGCCATGCAACGGATGCACTAGAGCTACATATGAATGAAAGCTCAACAAAAGAAACTAGTTGGTTTGCATCCAACTTGTTTGCTCACGAAAACCTAGGGCATTTGAGGAAGCCCATCGTTGGAATATACAAGCCAAGTTCTATAATGAAAAATTCCCACTAGCATATGAAAGTGACTAAACATGAGACTCTCTACAATGAAGAACATGGTGTTACTTTGAAGCACAAGTGTGGAAAAAAGATAGTAGCAATTGTCCCCTTTTTTCTTATTTTTTTCTTCCTTTATTTTGGGCCTTTCTTTTTCTTTTCTTTTCTTTGGCCTTTTTTTGGAGGGGCTTTATAGATTCAACCTTTCCTCCCATGGGACAATGCTCTAATAATGATGATCATCACACTTTCATTACAACACAAAATTACAACTCGATACTACAACAACAAAGTATGACTCTATATGAATGCCTCCGGCGGTGTACCGGTATGTGCAATGAAACAAGAGTGACATGTATGAAAAGTTATGTATGGTGGCTTTGCCACAAATACGATGTCAACTGCATGATAATGCATGGCAATATGACAATATGATTCGTGTCATATGAACGGAACAGTGGAAAGTTGCATGGCAATATATCTCGGAATGACTATGGGAATGCCATGATAGGTAGGTATGGTGGCTATTTTGAGGAGCAATATGGTGGCTGTTTTGAGGAAGGATATATAGTGGGTTTATGGCACCGGCGAAAGTTGCGTGGTACAAGAGAGACTAGCAATGGTGGAAGGGTGAGAGTGCGTATAATCCATGGACTCAACAATAGTCATAAGAACTCATATACTTATTGCAAAAATCTACGAGTCATCAAGACAAAGCAATCAACGCATGCTCCTAGGGGGGAGGTTGGTAGCAGTTAACCATCGCGCACCCCCGACCTCCACACAAAGGTTGGCGCTCTACAAATACCTCATGCTCTAACTTCGTCACATAGCGGTTCACCATACGTGCATGATACGGGAATCACTAACCTTAACACAAGTATTTCTTAATTTCATAATAACTCCACTAGCATGACTCTAATATCACTATCCTCATGTATCAAAACAATTATCAAGCATCCAACATCTCATTCTATTCAATGCACTTGGTGTGATTTTTTTTTACTACATTGACATTGGATGTTTATCATGTGAAGACTAGTTTCTTTAGCCTAAACACTTTACTATGCTGTTCTAATAGACTCTCAAATAGATATAAGTGAAGCATGAGAGTTTAACAATTTCTACAAAATATTACCACCATAGTGCTCTAAAAGATATAAGTGAATCGCTAGAGCAAAAACTATTGAACTCAAAAGATATAAGTGAAGCACATAGAGTGTTCTAATAATTTCTAGGCCATATTTAACTCTTCCAAATAGGTGTGTCCATCAAGGATGATTGTGGCAAACTAACAGGCAAAGACTCAAATTTTACAAGACGCTCCAAGCAAAACACATATCATGTTGCGAATAAAAATATAGCTCCAAGTATAGTTACCGATGGATGAAGACGAAAGAGGGGATGCCTTCCCGGGGCATCCCCAAGCTTAGGCTTTTGATTATCTTGAATTTACTTGGGGTTACATTGGCATCTCCAAGCTTAGGCCTTTGCTACTCCTTGTTCCATAGTCCATCAAAGCAATACTCAAAACTTGAAAACTTCACAACACAAAACTTAGACAAAAATTCTTGTGAGCTCCGTTAGTATGAGAAAGCAAACCACTACTCAAAGGTACATCAATGAATTCACTATTTGTTTATATTGGTGTTAAACCTACTGTACTCCAAGTTCTCTATGGTTCATATCCTCCAATATTACTCATAGATGCATCGGAATAAGCGAACAACACACGAAAAACAGAATTTGTCAAAGACAGAACAGTCTGTAGTAGTCTGCAGGGTTCGCCTACTTCTGGAACTCCAAAAAAGTAAAACTAGATTGGTAGATTTGCATAATTTGTCTACCAATCAGAAGCAAAAAGAATCAACTAAAAAGCAAGCTCCAGTAAAATCCCACGACTACATTAGCGAGCGCTAATGATTCTGTTTTTCACAGCAAGATCATATAAACTTCACACAAGTCTTACCAAAGGTTCTACTTGGCACAAACACTAAACAAAACATGAAACCACATCTAATCAGAGGCTAGATGCAATATTTATTCCCTAACAGCAAAAAAAACAAAAAAACATAAAATTGGGTTGCCTCCCAACAAGCGCTACCATTTTACGCCCCTAGCTAGGCACGATACAAGATAGATCTAGGTATTGCCATCTTTGGAAGGCAATCCATAAGTGGCTCTCATGATAGTTAATGTGGTAATTTTGTTTTCTTTCTAGGAAAGTGCTCCATGCCTTTACTTAATGGTAATTGGAATCTAATATTTCCTTCCTTCATATCAATAATTGCACCAATCGTTCTAAGGAAAGGTCTACCAAGAATAATAGGACATGAAGGATTGCAATCTATATCAAGAACAACGAAATCTACGGGCACATAATTCCTATTGGAAACAATAAGAACATCATTAATTCTTCCCAAAGGTTTCTTAATAGTGGAATACGCAATATGCAAATTTAAAGAACAATCATCATGCTCATGGAACCCTAGCTAATCACACAAAGTTTTTGGGATAGTGGAGACACTTGCACCCAAATCACACAAAGCATAGCATTCATGATCTTTTATTTTTATTTTTATAGTAGGTTCCCACTCATCGTAAAGATTTCTAGGTATAGAAACTTCCAATTCAAGTTTTTCCTCATAAGATTGCATCAAAGCATCAACAATATGTTTAGTGAAAGCTTTATTTTGACTATAAGCATGCGGAGAATTTAGCACGGATTGCAACAAGGAAATACAATCAATCAAAGAGCAATTATCATAATTGAATCCCTTGAAATCCAAGGTAGTGGGTTCATCACTATGCAAAATTTTAATCTCTTCATTCCCACTTTTAGCAATTTTAGCATCAAGATCTAAAAACACCGAATCATTGGACACCTTAAAGCAAAATCATCTCCAATCCTATTCTCATCAAGATTAATACTAGAAAACAAGGATCTAATAGGAGACACATCAATAACTTTCAGATCTTCATCTTTATTTCCATGATCTTCCGGTTTAGCAGCCATCTTATTGATCAAGGTGGACTGTTTATCCGAAATTTGGGCAATTAAGTTCTCAAGATGAGCAAAATGAGATTTCAAGCCATAAAATTCCTTAGACATATCATCAAGGTCCTTATTCATATACTCCATAAACTTTTTCTGTTCTTTAAGCTCACTTCTGAAGAAGTCATTATGCTCAAATTGTATAGTCATAAAATGTCTAACATTGTTTCCAATCTCCTCCAGCCTCTTGAGGTGAGGGTCAACACTAGAAGGAAGAGCCATAGTGACAAGCAAGCAATCCAACACACACAAGCAAACAAGAAGCAAGTGAACGATAAACACATGGCAGAAGAAGGGCGAATAAAACGGCAAGGGTGAAGTGGGGGAGAGGAAAACGAGCGGCAAATAAATGTAATGCGAAGGATAAGGGTTTTCGATAGGTACTTGGTATATGCCTTTTGCGTAAGCCGCCCCGGAACGGCGCCAGAAATTCTTCTTGCTACCTCTTAAGCTTGCGTTGTATTCCCTCGAAGAGGAAAGGGAGATGCAGCACAGTAGAGTAAGTATTTCCCTCAGTTTTTGAGAACCAAGGTATCAATTCAGTAGGAGACCACGCGTGAGTCCCTCGCACCTGCACAAACAAATAAGAACTTCGCAGCCAACGCGATAAGGGGTTGTCAATCCCTTTAAGGTCACTTACGAGAGTGAGATCTGATAGAGATGATAGTTTATATTTTTGGTATTTTAGGTTTAATAAAATAGCAAATAAAAGCGGTAAAAGTAAAGTAGATGTAGATTGATATGTTGAGAATAGACCCGGGGGCCATAGTTTTCTCTAGTGGCTTCTCTAATGAGAGCGATTTTCTACGACGGGTAAACAAATTACTGTCGAGCAATTGACAGAAAAGCGAATAATTATGAGACTATCTAGGCATGATCATTGTATATGGGCATCACGTCCGAGACAAGTTGACCGAAACGATTCTGCATCTACTACTATTACTCCACACATCGACCGCTATCCAGCATGCATCTAGTGTATTGAGTTCATACGAACAGAGTAATGCCTTAAGCAAGATGACATGATGTAGAGGGATAAACTCAAGCAATATGATGTAAACTTCATCGATGGCAACAATACAATACGTGCCTTGCTGCCCCTACTGTCACTGGGAAATGGCACCGCAAGATTGAACCCAAAACCAAGCACTTCTCCCATTGCAAGAACTATAGATCTAGTAGGCCAAACCAAACCAATAATTCGAAGAGACTTGCAAGGATATTATGAGCACACATAAAAAGTTCAGAGAAGAACCAAATATCTTTCATAGATAACCTTGATCATAAACTCACAATTCATCGGATCTCGACAAACACACCGCGAAAAGAGATTACATCGAATAGATCTCCTCGAAGACTGAGGAGAACTTTGTATTGAGATCCAGAGAGAGAGAAGAAGCAATCTAGATACTAGCTATGGACCCGAAGGTCTGAGGTAAACTACTCACAACTCATGGTGAGGGCGACGATGATGATGATGAAGGCCTCCGTGATGGATCCCCCTCCCGGAACAGGCTCCAAGATGGGATCTCCACGAGAACAGAAGCTACGGCGGTGGAATTAGTTTTTTTTTGCATATGGAGTTTCTGGGGTACATGGATATATATAGGAAGAAGGAGGGCACCGGGGGTCACACGAGCCAGCCTCGAGGCAGGGGGGCGCGCCCCCACCCTCGAGAGCAGCCCCTCTGTCCCCTGACTTGGTCCTGAAGTTTGCTGTGCATGATTTTCTGCAAAAATATCTCTCGCGAAGGTTTCATTCCGTTTGGACTCCGTTTGATATTCTTTTTCTGCAAAACCCTGAAATAGGCAAAAAAACAGCAATCTGGACTGGGCCTTTGGGTTACTAGGTTAGTCCCAAAAATGATATAAAAGTGAATGATAAAGCCCGTTAAACATCCAAGACTTCATAAATAATAGCATGGAACAATCAAAAATTATAGATACGTTGGAGACGTATCACTAGGGTAGCCGTTCATCACTTCTGCCGGATCAAGATCGGGCACCCAAGCTTTCGCTCGAGTTAAATCCATCAAGGCACCTGCCCTTGTAGGTGATTTCTTCAGCTCTACGAGGCGGGCAGGTAGAATGGATAGCTTTTCCAAAGTGCCCTTGATTGTTGTGGGAGCCGGTTTATTATGGGAAGCAGCACAGACAATCCGTTGAGCATTGGAATACAGCCGCTCTATGAGAGTGTACGTGGCCTTCAATTTCCTTCGCATGTCAGTCCCGAGATGAGCAATACGTTTTCCTGCATCAAAAAGAGGTTGAGTTAAACCGGATAGTGCAGAAATATCATATTCAAGGTTATGTCACATATATTTACCGAAGACAGCAGCAGTCATGGCATTTATCTGCTGCTTTAAACCGGCTAGTTCTTCTGTCACAAGATTAAAAGCTGCTTCTGCATCAGTTTCCCTTTTCTCCAAGGTGGTTTTTTCAGCATCCCAATCCAACCGTTCCTTTTCAAAGTCCTTCTTCAGCTTTTCCATATTTTCTAAAGCAAGTGTCAGCTCATCTTTGACTTTGGAAGCGGCAGTTTGTTGAAACTTCAGAGTATCCTGGAGCTCGGCCACTTCTGAATTTTTCCGGTTTAAGTCAATCTGCCAAGAGGAGAGCATATTATACATTGATGAGACATTTTTCAGTGAAGTCCCAAGCACATAACAAGTTATACACTTGGCACTTGGGGGCTAATGCGACATTGTTCAGAAAAGATTATAAATTGAAGTCCTGGTTCATCCTGAAGGAATAAACCGGCCCTTGGGGACTACGCATATGAAAAGATTCAATGGATATTCTGAAGTCCCGGTTCATCCTAAAGGAATAAACTAGCCCTTGGGGGCTACAATGGAGTAAAGGCAATCTACAAGACTTATGCAAAAAATAAAATGCAAGTTAAAGTAGAAAGTTACCTCATAGCGTTCCTTCATCATATTTACTAAACCGGCTTCATGATCACGACTGGTGAACAGCCGGTTCAGATAACCGGAATGGAGCTCTTGAGCACTAAGGTGAGCATAAGTGGACAAGTCAGCACTCCATTTTCCTTTGTCCTTGCCAGAAATTTCATCCTTCGTAGTATGCTTGGACAAGGCAACAGGTTCACTAGGAGCAGTGTAGCTAAATCCAGTGATCTGAACTTCTTCGGTTGAAGTGGCCGCGGGTTTAGCCGGGCTGGCAGGAGTATTGCTGGCCCAGACAGGACTGACCGGATCAACATTACGATCCATTGGGGCACTCCCTTGATCAACAAGAACTTCGTGGTCCATCAGAGGAGGATCATCATGCAAAATATCAACATTCTCTTCAGCAGGTTCAACAGGTTCAGGATCTTTGGCCGGTTCAGGAATCATGCCATCACCTGCCGGTTTAGTCAGCTTAGCCTTTTTACTAGGCTTGGGCTTTTTGCAAAAGTTAAAGGCGACGATAGTCAGAGGAATAAAGAAAGAGGTTAAAGCGGCAAAATGACAAAAACTTACCCATGAACAGTTTTAAGGGGGGAATCTGCGTAGCTGTTGACTCATCGGAGGACGAATGTGGAGTTTCCTCGTAATTCGAATCAAACGGATTAAGAGGCTTTCGAATATGACCTGCTTTGGGATAAAGAGCGTTTGGAGTGTATAAAACCTCTGAGCGATGCCTCCGGGCCAGTGTGTGTGGTAAACCGATGGACTCAATGGCATGGCCACTGTGCCGCGTGGTGCGGTGAGCTTCATGTTGTTGTTTCTTCAAAAGAAAGTTGGGGTCCAAGTAAGCGAAAGGGTGAGAAAACTATACTTTCTGGCTTGCTCGACGAATTTTTGGTGTTGGCAGAGGTTCTGAACTAGAAGAAAGAGTAATTACCTCAACATCGTCCGCCTTACTGCCTTCAGCGTGTCCTTGGGTACAATCATTATTAATAAAATGCAAGTAAAGAAAGTCAAAGAAGTCAAGAGAGTCAAATAGTACCTCAGAGGCCGGTTCATCATCCTCCGGATTGGATTCAGACACGTGAGTAGTTTTCTTCTTGACGTTCTTCTTAACAGCTTTGGTTTTTTGGCGAGGCACCTTGCCGGTTTATCCTGGACCTTCCTCTTTCAGAATGGGTCATTCTGTTGAAGATTATGAAGTCATTCAGAAGGAATATTAAAAATAGATAGGAAATAAGGCAAAAACGAGGCAGAGGAAAACTTTACCGATGGCAGTTTATTGAATTCGCAGGAGGGAGCCAATCCAGTTTGACTGCAAGTTTCTACCGGTTCATTCAGCAGTTTCTATACAGACTCGTTGATCTCATTTTCTGATAGCACAACTTCTGTATGGCGTAGAGGATCTTTGGGATTCCCACTATATTCGTACATTATACCGGAACGCCGGTTTAGCGGGAGAATGCTCCAGGAAATCCAACAATGAACGAAATCAACTCCTGTTAAGCCATTTGCAGTGAAGGCTCGAAGCTTTGAGAGTTGAGGAGCATACTTGGCCCGTTCCTGGGCACTTAGCCATTGAGGAAAGGGATGGTCCTCAGAAAGCCGGTGGGAACGATAACTCGGCAGCGGATTCTCATTTTCTGGAGAAGTATCTAGACAATAGAACCAAGTTTGATTCCACTCTTTGGGGTGACCGTGGTGATTGGCGTGAGGAAAACTAACGTCCTTTCTCTTCTGAATGGACATCCCGCAAAGCTCAGTGTTTGGACCATCAAAGAATTCCGTGCGACGGTTTAGATGGAAAAAATCCCGGAATAATTCAACTGATGGCTCCTCTTGCAGATAAGCTTCACAGAAAACTTGGGAATTGCATATGTTGGACATAGAATTGGGCCCAATGTCTTGAGGATGAACTTGGAAATCAGCTAGCACATCTCGGAAGAACTTTGACCCGGGTGGGCTAAAACCCCGAGCTAAATGATCAAGGAAAACAATAACTTCTCCTTCTTTGGGCTTTGGAGGACACTCTGATTCGGGGATTCTCCACTGAAGGACATTCTTTGGGCCTAAAGCGCCAACTTCGGCCCGGTTTTGCAATTCTTCCTCGGTAATCCGGGATTGGACCCAGTTGCAGGAGGTGAACTGTTTGGCTTGCTTTGCCATTCTGAACGGAAAGCTGAAAAGATAAGTGAAGCACCGGTTTACTATTTTGTGCAGAGTTAAACCAACAGTGTTTTTGAAGGTATTTACAAAACAGCGGTTTAAACAGGGGCCTAATGGTGTCTACCGGTTTATAGTTTTTGAGATAGCTAAACCGCCAACGAGAATACGAAGGTTATAGATCTGCAGTTATGGAAAAACAGGTTTTGTGCAAACAGTGATGAAGCTATGGATCTACAGCATGTTAGAAATTCAGAAATATCCAGTTTATTTTCAATAGACGCAACAAGGGCCTTAACTGACGCAGTCTAAACTAGTACAATTGGGGGAGATAAAAGCATACTAAACGGAGCGGAATCACTGCTACGGCTATGAGGCAAGAGGATTAGATCTACACTGATTAATGGAGCCATAACGAAGAACTACGAAGAACAGCGCCTACCCATGAGTTCTTGTTGAGTAGAAACCCTAATGAGATCTATGTGTGGGGAAAGAAAGAACTTACCCGAGTCAACGGATGCGGAGGCGCGCCGGCGACTTTCTGACCCAACTAGGTTGATGCAGCGGCCAAAGCTCGATGAAGATGCAGAGCTCGATGGCGGCGGCGGAGTTTGGGCAGGAGCAGACGCGAGGAAGAAGAAGAAGCAAAGGAGCAAGGGGGAAAGGAGATACCCCTTTGCCCTATTTATAAGCCGCAAAATGAAACGGCAGGCGCGGGAATCAAGGAGCCAGAAAAGTAGACATGGCAAGATACTGTTGCCTCGATCTTCGGAGCTTTTAATGAGTAAAAGATAAAAAACATGTACAAGTATTAAATGGGCAGATGATGTCACGACGATATAATATGATCCGGGAAGATGACGTCACGACGGTTTATGAAGCACTTGAAGCTATGAACGATGAAGATTGACATGAACAGGTTCAAATCAATCTGGGGCCTAATGTCAGGGATATTACTACTGGGTGTAAACCGCCCATGAGGGGTCGGTTTATGCCTATCAAGATTACTTCTACTGAAGCCCAGCGGAGCATGGATCATGACACTTTATTCGAGAAGGTTTGAAGCCCAAGAAATGTTAGGGCCCATGATGTGTAAACCGCCATACGGCGTATAACTTGTGTTGTAAGATAGGAAAGATAGAGACTGAGCCGGACACGTTTATGAGCCGGCCTCGGGGCTCTGTAAACCGGGCCGGGCGTCACCTCGTGTATATAAAGGGACGACCCGGTGACGGTTCAAGGACAGAGAACAACTCGAGACACAGGCAAAGCGTATTCGCTCCCTAGTCATCGAAACCCTAACAATATTACACCAAACTAGATGCAGGCTTTTACCTTCATCGAAGGGGCCGAACTAGTATAAACCCTTGCGTCCTTGTCCGCTTTAACCCCTTTAAGCTAACCCGTAGCGATGGCCTCATGACTAAGTCCTTTCGCTAGGACATCTGCCATGACAAAACCACGACAGGTATCAAGACTAGCAAAGCTTAATAGGTAGGAAGAGGTTTAAGTGGTGAGGTTGCAGCAGCGGCTAAGCAAAAGTATGGTGGCTAACTTACGAGTACAAGAATAAGATGAGCATCTACGCAAACGGTCGCAAACTAGTAATGATCGCTAAAGATCCTGAACTACCTGTGAGTCAAACATAACCCCACCGTGTTCCCTTCTCAAAGTGAAAAGAGACAGTCACGGTTCGTGTGTTTTATTTCGGATCCTTTGTCAAGTTTTCTACAACTGGACTTTAACAAATTCCAATCTGCCACATAACCGCGGGCACGGCTTTCGAAAGATCATAACCCTGCAGGGGTGTCCCAACTTAGCCCATCACAAGCTCTCACAATCAGCAGAGATAATGATAACATTACCCCTTATCTTAGGGACAATCTGATCAGGCTCGGAATCCCGGTGCATAAGACATTTCGACAATGGTAAAACAAGTCCAGCAAGACCTCCCGGCGTGCCGACACCCTGATAGTAGCCATGCGTATCTCGTCTCAGGCCACATCCGGATGGGACAAGCTACGGGAGCTAGACCTCGAGTTTCCCCGTGGTGGCCCCGCAGGTTGCCCGTTTGGGACCAACACCATCAGCACTGGCCCCCCTGTTATGTAGAAAAGAAACCTCGGGGACGCGACCCCCTATGCAATTTAATTAATTAATTAAGTTGTTATTATGAGGCAAATTAAAACCAATGTTGGGCCTTGCTGGAGGAGTTTTATTCAAAGACGAACTGTCAAGGGGTCCCCATATACCCAACCGCGTTAGGAACGCAAAAATCAAGGAACATAACGCCGGTTTATCGGCTCCTAAGGTGGCATGAGTGGAACAAAACACCGAGCAAAAGGTCAAGCCTTCCACCCATTGCCAAGTATATAGGTGTGTTAATATATAAGATATATTATGATATTCCAACAACAATTTCCAACATGGAACGATCTTCATTTTCACCTGCAACTAACAACGCTATAAGAGGGGCTGAGCAAGCGGGTAACATAGCCAAACAACGGTTTGCTGAGAAGGTGTCAAAAGGTTAGAGGTTTCATGGCAACAAGGAGAGGGCTGACAATAGATAGGTAATGTGACATATAGCGACAGCATCGAGACAACTAGCATGGCAATGATAGTAAAGGTATCCAAGGTGATGGTCATCTTGCCTAAGATCCCGCAAGGAATAAGAACGAATCCATGAAGTAGACGAAGAAGAAGCCTCAAAGATGAACCAAGTGTAGTCGAACGAATCCTCACGATCGCAACGGAACAAGCACTAACGAGAAGAAGCAAGCAACACGGTAAACACACCATTCAAGAACATGACAAGATACTCAACTAAGTATGATGCACGACAAGTCTATATGATGCAAAACATGGCAAGGGATGAAGCACACAAGAGCAACACAAACCAACAAGTTTAAATGAGGCCGGAATCAACATATAACAATTGCGGTAAGTCCTCATATGCACATTTTGAAAAATGGTTCAGATCTGAAAAACCTTAAGTTCAAGTTGTTAAACAGCAAGATAACATGCACCATGATGATCTATGCTAAAATCTAGTCAAGTTAAATATGAAGTTTGTTTAATTTGGAGCTACGGCCTAGAAGATATGAGCAAAACAAGTCAAGCATGTCAAATATGCAAGATGCATCCAAACATCAAGCAAACACACTCCAAACATGCAAACAACTTGATATTATGCTTCTACATGCAAAATCACACAAGTTTCATGTAGGGCACGCTCAAAATGGAGCGACGGTTCAACACATGCACACGAAACAAGATATAACAACAAGCTGTCCAAATTCAGCAACAAATAACTTTGGAGCAAGGTATATATATGCTACAGCACCCAAACATGATAACAAAAGGCATGGATGTGAAATAGACACGATACTTAACAAGAATGAACTCAGAGCACACCCAAAAACTTGCTCGAAAACAATTAACCAAGCATGGCAAGTTGCAATAAATTTATCCAGACTTGGTCAAAATCTGGGAAGGCAAAAACATCATCACGATACTGACTTCGGAGGCACAAAACAACAAGCATAACAACTCTACTAAGTATATAAAGATCATGTACATGTAATAGACATAGCATACATCAAACAACTCCATTGGAACAACTCCATAGGAGGCATGGATCAATAACAACAAGCTTCGCCAAATTGATCATGCTGATAACAGTCTGACAGATACATTTATAGCAACTTGAGAGCAAGAAATAAATAAGCTACAGCAGGCCATATATGCAAGAAAGGGCATGGATGGATAGAGCATAACATGGACAACAAGACATGATCATTTGACATACTAAAACATGCGTGAATTTGAGTGGGGCATCAAGCAAACATGGCATCAGGTTTAACAGTTTCAGACTTAGCAGTTTTTCAACAAGTTTCAGTAAACAACAACAGCGAGTAGGCTACTTTACAAGCTTGTTGCAAACACCACAAGGCATGTCATGAAAAGTGGATTGCACCACAGCAAAGATGGCATAATTGTGCTTCTAAAATATATTGACATGTGGCATAAGGGACAAACACATCAATTGCTATGAACAAGACAAAACAACATCTCACAACAAGTCTCAGCACTTAACAGCCACATGCACTTTTGCAACAGAGATTAACATGGCAATATGACACCTAACAAGAATGCTACAACAACCATCATGTAGAGCACTTCACAATGAACATTTTAACATATCACACACTCCATTTGGACCAACATGCACAAAGTTATCATCACCACAAGCATGCAACAAATTTACAGTTATCAGCAGTTTTAAACATGTAGCACTCTTGCAACGATGATTAGGGCATCAAGATGAACTCAAACAAGCATGCCACAGTGGAAAAATATGAAGAGCATATCACAACGAACATTTGGACATATTATTCACTCAAAACGGAGTCACGTGCACAAAGTTATCATCATTCAAACATGCACACATTTTTACCAAAACCAGGGACTTAGACAAAGAGGCAACCTCTCGGGGTGGACGTGTCCGTCCCCGGTCGGACACGTCCGGCGGCTGGGGCCCACATGACAGTGGCTCGGCGAGGGAAGATCGGACATGTCCGGGCCACATCGGACATGTCCGGGGCGCGGGTCAACTGCAGCGCCGGGATCGGGGCTCCTCTCGATCGAACTGGGGAACGGCGCGGCAGAGGTGGCACCAGCAGCCAGGCGAGCTCCGGCGAGGGCGTCTGGGAAGGCGGGGGCGGCTGGATCCGGCCGCGCCAGGCCGGATCTGGCCGGAGGCAGGCTCTCGACAACGGGGCGAGGCGGTGGAGCGGGGCGCGCAGGTGACCTCGGGGCAGGGCGGCGGTGGAGGAGCCGACGGGCGGCAGAGGAGCTCCCCAGGATGGGTCCTACGAGGGGAGACGAGGCCGGAGGGGCGATGGTTCTCGGCGGCGGGGCCGATGTGTGGCGACCGGGCGACGGGGGCCGGGCGCGGAGGCGCTGGAGCGGAGCGGGACGCTCGGGCGGCGGGGACGGGCGCGCCGCCGCGGCGGAGTAGTTTCAGGATGGGTGACCGACCGGGAAGTTGCTCCCGGGTCCGCATGAGTGAGGACAAAGTGCGCAGAAAATACTAGTATTGATATGTGAGGCCATTCTAGATCCCGCCATGAGTAACTACCACCGGCGGGTGTGTCCGGGGCGTTACACTGAAGCAGACATAACTTTTACATGCGGACTCCGATTTTGATGATCTTGGGCTCATTTTGAAGCTATGGAAAAAGCCCAGGTCCTCACATAGATAACCACCCAAGATCAGTCAAAATGGAGGATGCAAAATATGCAAAGGTTTTATCAAATATTTGGGTAACCTATTTGGCTTTGGATTTTCTTTGGTATACAGGATAGGAGTGGAATTGTGTAGAGAAGATGTTGACTTGAGAAAATCTATCACGAACCCCTTTGATCCCCTCTTAATAGTGCGGGATCCCTATAACTAAGAATCATAAAAGAGATACACTACATAGCTACCGAGAATCCAATCTTGAGTGTATGTGTTCCTTCGGTGGTCATCACTCCACAACACTAACATCGTAGGAACTAATACCTTTGACTCGAGCCTTTCACTTGAGCTTGATGTTGATGTTTATTCTTGGCTCAACTTGAATGGCAAGACATTGGTGAAGTATTCAAGTAGCCCCCCATAGACAATGTGGGAAGCTTTGCTTTGTATTTATCTTCACTCGTCCATCATGTGATCATCCACAAGCTTCAAGCATGTAATCCTTCGAGATAGTTATCTTGAACTTGCCCTTGTCAACCATGATCATAAACACTTGATGTCATCCTCTCATAGACACTTGAAATATCTCTCTTGATGCGAGCCCATGAGAATCACCTAACCCTCAAAAACATAGACAACACATAGTATGGGTTAGTACACAAAGCGCAATTGACAAATTCTTACCATACCACAAGATCTCATGTGGCACGTGATTTGTGCTTGTGTGTTGACCATCTTTGAATTCAATCTTCGATCTTCATCTTGGTCAACATTTATATTTGATGCAGGATTAATCTTGATGCGCAACTATATGTATATAGCATTCATTCTGAATCCATTCAATATCCTTCTTGCATCACCCATGGAACAAACCTTCCTATATAACTTGATGTCATTGTTTCTACATAGGAATTGTCATTCATTATCAAGTCGCAATGCATATATTTATGTTGATGGATTTCATCCACCAATTCATCCAATATTACTCATGCATTGCAAATGGAATTTTGCTTCAAATGTATATCTCAATGCAAACATTAGAACATTAGGATTGTCATTTAATTACCAAAACCACACATGGGGACTACATGTACTTTCAGCAGTCACTATGTTCTGGTCGTTGTTGATGATTTCTCTCGATACACTTGGGTATTCTTGCTCGAAGACAAGACTTGGACTCAAGACATCTTCAAAAGCTTCGCTAAGAAGGCCCAGAATGAATACGATGTGCGAATTAAGCATGTCATAAGGGACAAGGGAACTGAATTCAAGAACACTCATATAGCTGATTTTCTTAATGATCATGGAATTACTCATGTGTTCTCTGCTGCTTACACTCCCCAACAGTATGGAGTGGTTGAATGAAAGAATAGAACTCTCATTGAAATGGCAAGAACTATGTTCAGTGAGTACAAAACTCCCATTCGGTTCCGGGCTGATGCAATTAACACTGCTTGCCATGTTATCAATCTTGTTTATCTTCACAAGTTCCTTAAGAAAACTTCATATGAGCTTATCACTAGAAAGAAACCAAATGTTTCTTATCTTCGTGTTTTTGGTGCACCCTTGCAAGTTTGTTCCTGAGGCATATGAATGGTTTCTTCTTGGTTATGGGTCAAACTCATATATGTATCGAGTCTATAACTATCATCACATTAAAATTATGGAAACAGTAAATGTGCGGTTTAACGAATCTAATGGCTCTCAAAAGGAGCACCTGCCAAATTAGATAGATGAACCATTGATATCGAATGCTATTCGGCAAATGGAAATTGGGAGCGTCAAGCCTATTGAAGGAAATGCACCCGAATCCTATGATGATGATGCTCCTGTGACTCGACGCAAAACTCGTCAAGCCACTGTTGATGAAAATGCTCCTCCAGATGCTAATCGCAATCATAATCCAAATACCGAGCAAAATTCAATTCTGAAGAAAATGATGATGAAGATGACAATACTCATCACAATAAAAATGCTCATCCTCGAGTGGCAAATCGAGTTGATTTCTCATTAATCCTCGATGAAATCAAGAATCTAGGTTATCGACCCGCAACTCGTTCACGCACTCATTTGGCTAACTAATGTGGAAGTTTCTCCTTTGTTTCATTGGCAGAACCTACCAAGTACGAAGAAGCAATGAATGATCCAAATTGGATGAATTCCATGCAAGAGGAGTTGGTGAAATTCAAATTAAATGATGTATGGGAACTAGTTGACAAACCAAATCCCAAGAAGCACAATATCATCGGCACAAAATGGATTTTCCGCAATAAGCAAGAAGAAAATGGTATTGTTGTGAGAAACAAAGCATGTCTTGTTTCTCAAGGGTATACACAGGTTGAAAAAGTCGTTCCATGAGTTGAAGCAAGCTCCTTGAGCTTGGTATGACACCTTGAAGAAATTTCTGCTCGACAAAGGGTTCATGCCAAGATCCACTGATCCCACACTTTTCACTCGTGTTGTTGATAACGATCTATTCGTATGTCAAATCTATGTGGACGATGTTATCTTTGGTTGTGCTAACAATGCTTGCAGCTTAGAGTTCGGGGAGAGGATGTACAAGAAATACAAAATGTCAATGACAGGTGAACTCACTTTCTTTCTTGGGTTGCAAATTCGTCAACAAGCAAATGGAACTTCATATCTCAGGAGAAATATCTCAATGATTGCCTAAAGAAGTTTAAAATGCAAGACTCCTAATTGAAGGGCTACAAAACACCTATGCCCACGAATGGTAAGCTGGATGCTGATGTGTATGGTAAGGATTTCGATCAGAAAGCTTATCGTTCGATGATTGGATCTCTTCTTTATCTATGTGCATCCAGACCCGACCTTATGTTGAGTGTTAGCATGTGTGCCCACTATCAAGCTGCACTAAAATAATTGCATCACCAAGCGGTCAAGTGCATTCTGACATATTTGGCTCACACCCCCACCTTAGGTTTATGGTATCCTAAGGGAGCACAGTTTGATCTCGTTGGATATTCTGGCTCAGGCTGGGCTGGTGACTTGGTTGATAGGAAATCTACTTCGAGGACATGTCATTTCCTCAGTAGGTCTGTGGTCTGTTGGTCTTAAAGGAAGCAGAATGCATATCATTGTCTACGACTGAGGCCAAATATATTGCTGTTGTGTCACATCCCTAGTCAGTGCTTGCATTAGGACTAGCTAGAGTGTGCATCATGTTTATCTTTCAAAGAAACTTGAAATGGGAATGACAGAAACCCCAGCACCCCTCTTCTAACAACTAGGGTTTAATAAAATCTTTTCCAATGTACCCAAAATGCCCTTCAAAATGTTCATCATTTCTGCCTTGGTCTTAAACCTCTGCCAAAAATGGTGCACAATTTTCTAGGACATGCAAGGTCTCTGGATTAAATCATATGGTATTTGCATTTGGGCATTTAAATGCTATAAAATAATTTGTGTGCCCAAATAATCATAAACTAAAATGTTCCATGCTGTTTAAATTATATACAGTGGGCATGACTAGTTTTATGAGCTACAAAAATGTTCTGGCATTTTTAATAATTCAACAAAGTTGCAAAAGAAATGAAACAGAAAGAAATAGAAAAAAAGAGAGAAAGGGTTACCTGGCGCCTAACCAGCCCACCTGCCGGCCCAGCCCAGCCACCGCTCCAGCGAGCTGCTTGGCTCGGCCAGGCAGGCAGGCAGGCAGGTGCTCGACGGCGGCCGCAGCGCGCGCCACGTAGCTGCCCGCTGATACGTCCAAAACGTATCTCTAATTTCTGCTTGCTCCATGCCTCTTTTGTGTGATATTGCTATGGTATTTATGCACTTCCATACACTTTTGATCATATTTGGACTAACCTATTAACTCAGTGCACCACAGTGTCAGTTCCTGTTTTCTGCTGTTTTTCTATTTCAGGTTTCCCCCATATTAAAAGTGCCCTAAAAATTCCGGGAAAAATACAGGAAAAATCAGCGTATCGGGAGCTTCAAGAAAAACCAAAGCAGGGCCAGAGGGGAGCCTGGGGTGGCCCAGGCGGCCACCCGGCGCGGCCCCACCCCTGGCCGCGCCAGGGGGGCGCCTGGGGCCCCACCTCCGCCTCTAGTGACCCCCTTTTGCATATATATTGCTCGCGTCCCGAAACCCTCGAGGACGGAACCCTTTTTCGCGATCTCGCCTCTGTTCCGCCGCCGCCGCGCTTCCAAGATCGGGAGCACCAGGAGAACTCTTCCCGGCACCCTGCCGGAGGGGAGAACCACCACCGGGAGCTTCTCCACCACCATGGACGCTTCCCGGATGAGCCGTGAGTAGTCCCCCTTGGACCATGGGTCCATGACCAGTAGCTATATGATGTTCTCCTCCCCTCTTTGTTCTTCATGGAATAGACCTCGTGAGCTGCCCTACATGATCGAGGCACATATGTAATCTTTATGCTGTTGCTATGCTGAGTTTGCTGGGATCCGATGGATTATGAGATTATGTTCAGATTGTGTGTGAGTAATATATTTGATTCACCTCTTTTATATTTATGTTCTTGAGTAATTCTTGCATGTTCTCCGTTGCTATTTATTGCTTTGGCCAAGTAGTAGGTAGTAACTCCAAGAGGGAACGTTATGCTTGATTGTGGGTTCATGCCCCTCGATGACTAGTTTGAGTGACAGAAACATGAGTCTAGGGGATGTGTTGTTGCCACAAGGGGGAAAACAACGGTGCTTGTACTTGCGGGGTGCAAGGATTGTTTACTTTACGCAAAGTTCTTTTAATGCAGTTGTCTGTTGCTTTGAGTTTACACTATAGGTGGGATTCGCAACTTAATACCAGCGAGGTGTTCTGGATAGATATCTTAAGGTGGATGATTAGTAGTAGATGCAGATGGATTTCGGTCTACTTGCCTTGGCGTACCGCCCATGCTTTTGATCCTCTACCTTTCTTTACAGCATAGTTAGCATTGGTTTGCGCACATAATCCTGTCAATTGCCCAGCTGTAATTTGTTTACCTCGCTTAGCTGTTTTATCGTCTTTTGGGAGAGAGACATCAGTAGTGAACATCATGGGACCCCGGTCCATATTACCATCACTGATCACACCCGCTATTTACTTCCTGTTCTTATTTCCTAGTTGCAGTCATACCTATCACTATTACCTCTTGCGTTTGATCCTTTGTAAACAGCAAGGCCGGAGGGATTGACAACCTCTCTGTACTCGTTGGGAGCAAAGTTATTTGTATCTGTGTGCAGGTCCTGTCAACCGCTAAGTTGGCGCCGTTAGCGTTGACACCTACTTGTTGGCCCTCGGAGTCTCACGGGATTCGATCCTTGGTATCTTGCCAAGGGAAACTTGCCGTTACGCTACATCTCAAACCTTCCACTTGGGGTAACCAACGAGGGGCGAGAAGCCATCAAGCAAAGTTTCTGGCGGTGTTGCCGGGGACTCCACTCTTCAAGATAGGGGAGTTGCACGCTATCTTTTATCTTTGCTTTTTAGTCTTGTTAGTTTACCTTTCAGTTTTTGCTTTAGTGTCCTTTATCAAAAATCACATAAATAGTTATCTTGCTTGCTGCTGCTATGGGTTCCACCGAGAACACCAAGTTGTGTGACTTCACTAGTCATAACAACGATGACTTTATCTGCACGCCTATTACTACACCTGCCACTTCAGCACCTTCTTATGAGATTAAACCTGCTTTACTGAACCTAGTTATGAAAGATCAATTCTCCGGTGCTGGAGATGATGCTGCTTTGCACTTAAATAATTTTGTTGAGCTCTGTGATATGCAAAAGTACCGAGAAATAGATGGTGATATTGTTAAGCTTAAGCTTTTTCCTTTCTCCTTGAGAGGAGGAGCTAAAATCTGGTTTCAGTCCTTGCCTAGGAATAGCATAGATTCTTGGGACAAGTGCAAGGATGCCTTTATTGGGAAGTACTATCCCCCTGCTAAAATTATCCAACTAAGGAGTAACATAATGAATTTTAAACAATTGGATAATGAACACGTTGCCCAAGCTTGGGAACGCATGAAATCTCTTGTCAAGAACTGCCCTACTCATGGTTTGACTACTTGGATGGTTATCCAAACTTTTTATGCAGGCTTGAACTTTACCTCGCGGAACTTGTTGGATTCGGCCGCGGGAGGAACCTTTATGTCAACTACACTTGGTGCTGCCACGAGGCTTCTCGATGAGATGATGACCAACTATTCCCAATGGCACACCGAACGCGCTCCAACAGGTAGGAAGGTAAACTCTGTCGAGGAGATTTCCTCCCTGAATGAAAAAGTTGACTTGATCATGTCTCTACTTTCCAAGCAATCTTCTATTGATCCTCATGATGTTCCTTTAAATTCTTTGATTGCTCAAGATCAAGTAGATGTGAACTTTATCTCTAGAAACAATTTCAATAACAATGCTTATAGGAGTAATTTTGGTAGCAACCCTAGACCGTTCCCCTCTAATTCCTATGGGAACAACAATGCTTATCCTAACACCAAGAACTCCACTTCTGAACTAGAGATTATGCTTAAAGACTTTATCACTACCCAAAAAGCCTTCAATAAGAGTGTAGAAAAAAAACTAGCCAAACTAGATAATCTCTCTTCGAAGGTAGACAATTTAGCCCATGAGGTAGAGTTGCTTAAAATCAGAACTTCTCCTCTTGAGGAGAGGAAGACCACTCCTATGAATGCTATTCAAGTGCAAATTAATGAAAATATTAGGATGATGGCTAAACTTAAAGAGAGATGGGCTAGAGAAAAGGAGGAAGAAGATAGAATTAAGAGCCTTCCTACCCACCACACTGTTGCTACTATTCAAGTTGTTGAGGATATCCAAACTCTTAGCACCCAATGCACTCCTAGTCCCATTGGACCTATTAATGGTGATGATATGACCTCAACCGTAGAAACTCCTATGACCATAGAAGCTACCAAACAAGTGAGCCTAAAGGACACCACTACCACTTTACTTGATAGTAGTGACCTTGATTTTGATAATTGCACCCTTTCTGAAGTTATTAGTTTTCTTCACAAGATGTCTAGAGATCCCCACACTAGCACACTTAATCTTGCCTTCACAGAGCATATCACTAATGCTCTTATCAAAGCTAGGGAGGAGAAGCTTAGGGTAGAAGCCTCCATACCTAGAAAGCTAGAAGATGGTTGGGGTCCTATGATTAAAATTAAGTTGAATAACTTCTCTTGCTATGCTTTATGTGATGTTGGAGCTAGTACCTCCGTTATGCCCAAAAGAATGTATGATATGCTTAAATTGAAATCTTTTGATCCTTGTACTTTTGGTGTTCGTCTTGTTGATTCTTCCGCAAAGAAACCTTTGGGGAGGATCGGCGATGTTCTTATCGTTGTTAATGACAATTATGTTCCCGCTGATTTTACTATTATGGATATTGAATGTGAACCTTCATGTCCAATTATTTTGGGACGTCCTTTTCTTCGCACCGTTGGTGCTATCATTGACATGAAAGAGGGGAATATAAAATTCCAGTTTACTCTCAAGAAAGGGATGGAACACTTCCCTAGAAAGAAGATTAAGTTGCCTTTTGAGTCCGTTACACAGGCTAGCTATTCTTTTACTCTTGATAAAACTTGATCTTCTCTCTTTGCATTATGCCTAGCTTAAAGGCATAAAAGAAAGCGCTTTTGGGAGGCAGCCCACAACGAATAAAGTTTTATTTTGCTTTTGTTGTGTCTTAATGTTTGTTACTACAGTAGCATCATCATTGTATCTTTTCTTTTCAGCTTTGTGCCAAGTTTAGCCTCCGATTGCAAGAAAGTTCAAAAGTTGTGACGTGCAGTCCAGAAAACAGATTATGTCCTTGGACAGAAAAATTCGTATAAAATCACCAGATCTGAATTTTTGATCTGAATTTTTTCGACAGCGTGCTCTATACAATTGGATTTCCGGCGTCTGTTCTGAGTTTTTGATTTGAGTTGCAGAAGTGCCCAGAAAAAATTATTTACTACCTGCTGGTCTGTTTTTCATAGATTCTGTCCTGTTTTGCCTTTTCTTCGTTTTGCAAACTTTGAGCTTGCTTTTTCTTTGCAAAAACCTTTTGGCAATCTTGAGAAACAGTAGCTCTTCAAGATTATCCTTATTTCCAGCAGGGAAAAATTATTTTATTATGGGTACTAACCTCGCTAATCAGATTATGATGAGTTATGTATGAAGGGAGTTTTCAAGTGTGCGAGGGAAGATGATAAAAAGATTCAGGAGGGTCAAACGCTCAAGCTTGGGGATGCCCCCATGCACCCCCAAGAAATATTCAAGAAGACTCAAGCGTCTAAGATTGGGGATGCCCCCGTGCATCCCCTTCTCCATCAACAATTATCAGTTCGTCTTTCGATCCACTATATTTTAATCACTTCATGCGTTATGTGCTATGCTTGGAGCGTCTTGCTTTTAGTTTCCTTTTTAGTTTTCTTTAGCTTTGCTTGCTGTTCATAATGAGTTAGAACCTAGCTTTCTTTGTGTGGGAGAGAAACACGCTCCACTTCAACCTAGAATACAACATAGGATTTTCATGCTTATCTTTGCTGTGTGTGTTCTTTGTCTTTCCATAGCTAATGTCATGTTTAGCTCTTAGTTTTCATGCCTTTCTTTTTAAAGAGCTTTTGTTTAGTTGGTTGTTGAACTCTCTTGAGTTTTCATGTTTATCTTGTTAAGAGAGTTTGTCTGTTGCACTGAGTTGTGTGTCTTAACTTAAAGTAGGTAATTGAGGTTGCTATTTAATTTTAGTAGTAACTTGCAATAGTTTTGAGGTATTGCCATGAGTAATGTTTGAACTTTTGGTGTCAAGAGCTTTAGCCTATTAGTGATAGATGTCGTATTTTGGACAATCCGTGTTTATTTTCGAAAACCTACAAAATAGTTGAGAACTTTAGCTACTAAATGGATCACTAATCTTTGGAGGGATCGAATATTAGAGTACACTCACGTACCATGAGCCGAGGATGCGCAAGGATAACCAAATCCTCGGGGTACTTGTCTCTTTGAGAACCTTCTAATTAGATTGAGAGTTACCGATAATAAGTGCATGAGTTCTTCGGACTAATGTGAGTATTCGAAAGTTGACACTTCCACCTATCCATATTTTTCTAGCCTCTTCGGTACCGTGCATTGCCCTTTCTCACCTCGAGAGTTGGCGCATACTTCGCCGGTGCATTCAAACCCTTGGCACAATACGCTCTGTCATTATAAGCCTCATTATATCCTTCCTCAAAACAGCCACCATACCTACCTATTAAGGCATTTCCATAGCCTTTCCGAGATACATTGCCATGCAACATCCATCTTCTCATGACTTGATCTTCATGTCATACATGCTTTTGCTTGATCGATGAGCCGCATGCTAGTTGGGCCTTGCCCTAATCATTGCTACATGACGCGCTAGTATCATTGCATATCCTGCTACACCGGCAGAGGCATACATTTGCATACATCATGATAGTTTCATTTTCTTTATGTTGAGTACTTTTGTAAAGTGTGAAAGATCTTCTATACTTCTTGTAATACATAGAGTGTTGCCCCTAAAGTGAGGAAAAGATCCCAAAGAGGACAAAATCAAAAGATCCCAAAGAGGACAAAATCAAAAGATCCCAAAGAGGACAAATGAGAGATAAATAGAAAGAGCCATTGAGGCCACAAAAAAAATAAAAAAAATTAGAAAAAAGAGAAAAAGAAATAAAAAGAGAGAAGGGGGCACACTACTATTTCTTTTGAGAGATCCACACTCGTACTCCATCTTATACCTTGTACTCCATAGAGATTATCATTCATGCATATAGCTATGTGGGGACCTTTACACTATAGAACTTGGCTTGTATATTCCAATGATGAGCCTCCTCAAAAGAGATCTAGGTCTTCTTGAGCAAGCAAGTTGAATGCACCCCCACTAGTTCCATTGGAGAGCTTACCTTAGCTCATATGTGCATCTGTTGCATGGCAATCCCTACTCCTCACATCATATCTATCATTTGGCTTTCTCTCGCCAATGATTTTCCTCATTGATGTGAGCCTTTCACACCTTTTTTGTCTTCCCCCTCTATCATTTTTCTCTCTTTGCCATCCTAAGTGTCGACTTTCTTGCTTACGCTCATCCATTGCATGAGTGCTCAAAATATCGAAAGGGAGTGGATCATTTTGACTTGTACCTGGCTGACGGTCTGGGGATGAGTCAAGATAAGATTCCAAAGAAGACCAAGTCTGAAACTTCAGTAGATTAAGTTCTCGACAATACAAAAACTATGTTTTACTCTCTCATATATCCCTATCCCCTTTCTTGCACGCAAACACCATTTGGAGACATTCGAGTCACTGACAGCGAGAGCTCTTGCACCTTTATGTTCTTATGTTACTTGTTACAATGCTAATATAGACTCTTGCTTGTTATGACTTGAATTGAATTACGTGCCTTGATTGCTTTACTTAAAAGTTCTTATATGGTTGATAGCATGTCACCACAGAAATTATGCTTGTTATCATTTACCTACTCGAGGACGAGCAGGAATTAAGCTTGGGGATGTTGATACGTCCAAAACGTATCTATAATTTCTGCTTGCTCCATGCCTCTTTTGTGTGATATTGCTATGATATTTATGCACTTCCATACACTTTTGATCATATTTGGACTAACCTATTAACTCAGTGCACCACAGTGCCAGTTCCTGTTTTCTGCTGTTTTTCTATTTCAGGTTTCCCCCATATTAAAAGTGCCCTAAAAATTCCGGGAAAAATACAGGAAAAATCAGCGTATCGGGAGCTTCAAGAAAAACCAAAGCAGGGCTAGAGGGGAGCCTGGGGTGGGCCAGGCGGCCACCCGGCGCGGCCCCACCCCTGGCCGCGCCAGGGGGCGCTTGGGGCCCCACCTCCGCCTCTGGTGACCCCCTTTTGCATATATATTGCTCGCGTCCCGAAACCCTCGAGGACGGAACCCTTTTTCATGATCTCGCCTCTGTTCCGCCGCCGCCGCGCTTCCAAGATCGGGAGCACCAGGAGAACTCTTCCCGGCACCCTGTCGGAGGGGAGAACCACCACCGGGAGCTTCTCCACCACCATGGACGCTTCCCGGATGAGCCGTGAGTAGTCCCCCTTGGACCATGGGTCCATGACCAGTAGCTATGTGATGTTCTCCTCCCCTCGTTGTTCTTCATGGATTAGACCTCGTGAGCTGCCCTACATGATCGAGGCACATATGTAATCTTTATGCTGTTGCTATGCTGAGTTTGCTGGGATCCGATGGATTATGAGATTATGTTCAGATTGTGTGTGAGTAATATATTTGATTCACCTCTTTTATATTTATGTTCTTGAGTAATTCTTGCATGTTCTCCGTTGCTATTTATTGCTTTGGCCAAGTAGTAGGTAGTAACTCCAAGAGGGAACGTTATGCTTGATTGTGGGTTCATGCCCCTCGATGACTAGTTTGAGCGACAGAAACATGAGTCTAGGGGATGTGCTGTTGCCACAAGGGGGAAAACAACGGTGCTTGTACTTGCGGGTGCAAGGATTGTTTACTTTACGCAAAGTTCTTTTAATGCAGTTGTCTGTTGCTTTGAGTTTACACTATAGGTGGGATTCGCAACTTAATACCAGCGAGATGTTCTGGATAGATATCTCAAGGTGGATGATTAGTAGTAGATGCATATGGATTTCGGTCTACTTGCCTTGGCGTACCGCCCATGCTTTTGAGCCTCTACCTTTCTTTACAGCATAGTTAGCATTGGTTTGCGCACATAATCCTGTCAATTGCCCAGCTGTAATTTGTTTACCTCGCTTAGCTGTTTTATCGTCTTTTGGGAGAGAGACATCACTAGTGAACATCATGGGACCCCGGTCCATATTACCATCACTGATCACACCCGCTATTTACTTCCTGTTCTTATTTCCTAGTTGTAGTCATACCTATCACTATTACCTCTTGCGTTTGATCCTCTGTAAACAGCAAGGCCGGAGGGATTGACAACCTCTCTATACTCGTTGGGAGCAAAGTTATTTGCATCTGTGTGCAGGTCCTGTCAACCGCTAAGTTGGCGCCGTTAGCGTTGACACCTACTTGTTGGCCCTCGGAGTCTCACGGGATTCGATCCTTGGTATCTTGCCAAGGGAAACTTGCCGTTACGCTACATCTCAAACCTTCCACTTGGGGTAACCAACGAGGGGCGAGAAGCCATCACCCGCCGCCCTCCTTCCTCCCCTCGCCGCTCTGGAGGCTGGGATAGATCATCCACTTTGTCCCCGAGCTCGCTGAGACTGTCCACCCTCCCCAGCTCCTCTCCCTCGCCTTCCCCGCACCATGGTCGACGCCGCCGTGCTTGCGCCGTCGTGGTAGCCGTGTCCACCGCCGTCCCTGAGCCCCGTCGTCGTGTCCGTCCGCTCCACCGTCCTCGACTGCGTCGAGCAGGCTGAGCCCCGAGCGCTCGCCCGCTCTGGAGTCTCCCCCGACCCCGTCTTCCCCAACTCCGGCCGCAGAGATCCCCCTCGCCGCCCCGCTCAGCTCCGACCGTCCCCAGGCTCGCCTCGGCGTCTACTACAACCGCCGTGAGCTCAGCTTCGCCCTCCCCCTCTCTGTTGGCTCTCTCCTGCACTGAACGCACCGCACAAGGCTCACCTGCACGCGCCGCCGCGGAGCTCGTCGCCGACAAAGCTCCGGCCATCTAATGGTCCGGCCACCGTGCCCATCAGCTTCACCATTCCATGTAGATGTTGTAGGACCACTCCACGCACCTCTACGAGCACCGCACCGTCATTTTCGACCTCGCCCAAACTCCAGCAGCCGCTGGACTCGTCGCCGGCGTCATCTCCGGCGACCCCGAGGTCAGCCACCACCACCACTCGACGCGGCTCACTCCCAACTACCTATAGGTGTGCTCCGCCGTCGTTTTGGCAGCCGGAGCACAAAACCCGCACCCCACCGCCGCGTTTGGCCTCGGCGGCGGCTAAACGCCGGCGAGTTAGCTCTGTTTGACCAAGGGTTTGACCCCCCCCTGAGTCACTGACATGTGGGCCCTGCCTGTTAGTCAAACCTAGTTTAGTGTTTAATTTAATTTTAATTAGTCAGTTAACTAACAGTGACACTGACCAGTGGGTCCCACAGGTAAGGTTTGACCTGGGCCGCCCTGTTGACTGGCTGACGTCAGCATGATGTCATGCTGACGCAGTAAAGGATTTTCTGGGATTTTTAGATTTAAAATAATTCAGGAAATTCCAGAAAATGCCTAAACTTAAAAAAATCATATAAATTCAATAGTAGCTTAGATGGAAAAGATTTATATATGAAAATTGATCAGAAAAATCCTATCTTTCCAATGGCATAGGTTTCATGCATGTTTGAGCAAGTTAACCCTGTTGTTTACATTAAAACATGATAATGCACTTAATTAAATAATAGTTTGAGTTTCAATTTGAATCTTTGATTCAAATGGGCTCAAACCCTTCTGGTTATAGTTGCATTAGCCCAAAACACATGCATCTTGCCATATCATGAGCATGCATCATATTGTTGCATTTGTCTATTATTTGATTGTATCGCCGATATTCTCCGTGTTAGGTCCTTCTCCCAAGGATACTTCTGCGTATCCAGCTGAAGAGCAGTACCCGACAGCCACTTTGTCAGGCAAGAAATCATTGATCATTCTGATACAAACCCATCTTCTCGCTCCTGCTCTCTTTTATTGCATTAAGGCAACAGCGTGTGAACTACTACTTGCTGCGGTAGTTGAACCCTATTCCCTTGCATGACCTGTCATTGCCACAGTAAATAGTTGAAACCCACTAGCATGTGTAGGAGTTGATTGAGCCATGTGATGTGTGATCCACCATGCTATTTGTTTATGTTGCCTACTATGCTTAGAGTTGTGTCAGGTCTGATTCATCTGGGTGATGAATCAGAGTGAAATGATCATACCGATAAAGAGAAGGAAGTATGGAATATGCTTGGTAAAGGTATCGATGAAAGGCCATGTATGAGTACATGGTGGGTTGTTTCATTGGAATCGTCCATAGGACCCGAGATCTGTATGTGTGGTTCAAGTTTCAGCTACTACCACACATTGGGATCCTTAATTGACCCTCTCGGCTTATTAATTACCCTCGATCTCTGTCCAGGAGTTGCAACTAGTTTCTGGTGTTTATAGTTTACTGGAGGTCGTGCACAACGCTGACCCTCGGGGTGGGCTGTGATGCGACAGGTACGTGGCATGGTGTACCGGTTGCCCGTTTGGTGACCCGGGAACCCTGTACAGATCGTTTGGGGCCGTGAGCGACACCCCGGCCGGATCTCCCCACGGATGGAACCCAAATAGGCGATAAACCTGGACGAGAGACTTGTGTAGTTAGTCAGGTCGTGGCCGACACCCTCGCTGGGCTTCCACTTGAAGGTTGCCGAGTACATGTCGAGTAAACGGCGATAAGTGGTGGAAGCATGTGTGAAGAAGTACACCCCTGCAGGGTTATCAATCTATTCTAATAGCCGTTGTTCGCGGTACGGACTACTTGGTTACTCTTACAGTTCATAGACAAGTTGATGGATACTACTAAAAGCCTCAAGACAAGTGTGGAGTGTCGTGGATGGCCCTTATGTAGGATGACGGAAGAGGATCCTCGGTGGTGTATTGTTGTGGTGAGTAGAGGACTCGTGTACGTAGTAATATCTTGCAATCTGTTGAGAGTTGTAGAATAGGTTAGCCAAGAGTCAAAGCTGGCTTTCTGCTATGAACTCCACTACCCCCTGTTGATAATGTTGCATGTATGATAGGTTCTGTTGTAAGACTTGCTGAGTACCTTTGTACTCATGTTTGCTTAATAACTGTTGCAGAGGAGAACCCTGCCCCTTCTGATGGGTTCTACATAGACGTTGACGTCGACGAGTAGCTTGTCACCCAGACGGAGATCTGGAGCTTGTGAAGGGCCTTGTAGATAGTCAGGCTACACCAAGCCTGTTTTATTTTCTAAGTTGTCTGTACTCAGACATGTAGCTTCCGCTTGTGCTTGTATGACTGTATGACTTGAGTGTTGGGTCATGTGACCCCTACCTGTATGGATATGTTATGTATGGCTCTTGGAGCCTCTTAAATAAAGTACTTTGAGTCATAGAGTTCTGTTGTGATGCAATGTTGTATTTGCACATATTGAGCATATTATGTGTATGATTGAAATGCTTGGTATGTGTGGGATCCGACACCTAGTTGTTTTCCTTTGGTAGCCTATCTTACAGGGAAATGCCTCCTAGTGCTTCCAATGAGCCTTGGTAGCTTGCTACTGCTCGGAACACGTAGGCTGGCTGGCATGTGTCCTTCTTCGTTCTTGTGTCTGTCCCTTAGGGGAAATGTCACGCGTTGTTCATTTAAGTCCATGTAGCTTGCTACGACTTGGGTTCATATGTTGATGACCGACACGTTCGTTGCTGGGTCATGGATGCCCGTCTCTGTAATTTAGTGCCACTTTTGGTTTATAACTAACCATGTCGGCCCGGGTTCTCTGTCATATGGATGCTAGCGACACTGTCATATACGTGTGCCAAAATGCGCAAACGGTCCCGGGCCAGGTAAGGTGGCACCCATGGGGTTACCGTGCGTGAGGCCGCAAAGTGATATGACGTGTTACAGCTAGATCGGTGTGACTTAGGATCGGGGTCCTGACATGCTGGCTCTTGTTGCACTCAGTTATTGTGGATGAAGCAAACACTGAACGATTATGGCATCAAGGCCAAGCATATTCCTCTGTACTGTGACAATGAGAGTGCCATCAAAATTGCGCATAATCCTGTGCAGCATTCTCACACGAAGCATATTGCCATCAGACATCATTTTATTCATGATCATGTTGAGCGAGAGGATATTGTTATCAATCGTGTCAAGACTGAAGACAATCTGGCTGATATCTTCACCAAACCTCTCGATGAGAAAAGATTTTGTGCGTTATGATGTGAGCTAAATATCCTAGACTTCGCAAACGTGCAATAAGCTAGACTCGGCACCGTACTAACACTTCCACATCTTTGAAGGAATGGGTGCATAACACTCGAAGAGTCTGAAACTTTCGACAAAGTGGAAGTTTCTTTCTAAGAGAAAATACATAAATGAAGAACTAGACTAATCGGGTGGCACGATAATTGTGCGACGCTCGGGGTCATACAGTTCTTATACGGCGGGTTACGCCACCACAATTTTTGTTCGTTGGATTTCTCTCCTCAATGGTTTTTGGTTCTGTTCGAATGCATTTCTCTCATAGCTATTTGTTCTTGGCTTTGTGCTTGTCTGTCTGAGTGAAATGCCTAGGACCCTGTTTTTCCTCTGATCTATCTCTTCTAGTCTATGTTGTTCCGTTGCAAATGCTCAATTGTATCTGGAATGAAAATTATCTGGTTTCCTTGACAATGATTATGATTCGATCCGAACATCAGTCTATTTTGGTGAAAGCTGTCCAAAATTTGGGATTTCCCGCCCATGCCAGGACCACTCTCTTTGACGGTTGCCACATGCTACTCATCAACTGTGAGTTCATCCTATCCATTGAATTGCTATCGTATCTGGTTAGATCCGTCCGATCAAAAACATCTGCATGCGGTTATTTTCTTTCGCCTATAAAAACCGCACCACACCCTTTGTCCTCCTTTACCTTCCTTCTCCTCGCTCTCTCTCATCACCGAAACCCTCGCTGCTCTGCTCTACCGCGAGCTCGACGACGACGACCTATTCGCCGCTTAGCTGCCGGAAAGAGGTCATCGGAGTCATTCCTCGCCGCCGCGGGTCATCATCTTCCTCGCGCTGTCGTAGTTGCTGCACGTCACCGAGCTAGGGTACTTGTAGTTTGGTCTCAAACTTACATCCTTCTTATTTTGAGTTCGTCCACGGTTAATTTTCTCCGGATTTACCGCAGTCTTAGATCTAGATTGTTACCTCTTTTGTGTGGATGTGGTTGTAGTTTTTCCTCGCATCCGAATCCATCAGATCTAGGGTTTGTGTTATGCTTCGATCAAATGAAATGGCTAGCTCGTTATCTAATATTCTTCTTCAGACCTACTAACTCGATCTATATGTTTCATTCTTCCGAAACATCTCTCAAAATCTGCATCTGATTCCTCCACAAAATGTTTTTGTTCGAGAAAATATTTTGCTGAGCATTTTTGACCATGTCCCCATTTTGCCTCCTACCTATTCGTTTTCACAGGTCAATGCAGTCTGTTTAAAATTCTGCTAAGATACACAGTATGGCTGACGATGAAGAGGCTTTCATGGGAACAGCTGACGAATCCAAAGCGCCAAAGGGCCAAAAGGTAGGCCCATCCAATAGTAAAGGAAAATGAGCCGAACAAATGCAAATGAGCAAGAAGCAGATGCACCGAAGAAGAGGAGAGGTGGCAGGCAACCACTCAAAATTATAGTTGAACTTGTCTCTCACGATGACTACAACATTGTTCTCGGGGAAGATTCCAGTCAAAGAAGAGGACGTGTGCAAAAGATTAGGCGTCACTGGGTAAGGAAGTGGTTTAACTACAAGATGGTTCATCCTCGATATGCCAAGAATTTTGCTTTCCATCCCCCATGGGGTGACTGTCGCGAGACTGGGCTCATTCGGGTAGGTGATATTCCTCAAAGGCCTCCACCACCTCCTCACGCTCTTGAGTCATCCATCAAGACTCCAGACTCTTATCCTAAAGAAAAGGCCAAGCGCCTCAAAAATGCTGAGAAGTATGCCGAGAAGGCTGCAAAAGATCAGGCAAAGGAAGAGGAAAATCGTTGTCTTATCAAATCAGACGTCGAGAAGAAAAAGGCTAAAGGAAAAGACGAACGCAGAACAAAGAACAAACATGATCCAAAATCTGCTGCTCTGAAGAAAAAGAGCGCCCTGAGGAAAAGGCATGTGAAGCTAGCTGAGCCAGAAAGTGATTCATATGATCAAGATGATCCACCGCTGACCCGAGAGGAAATTGATGCGATTCTCTCTGAACAAGTGAACGTTGGGACATCCACTATTCTACCTGATCTTTGAGTAAGTGCAGCCCCTGTTGCACCTCTGAAGAAGAACCCATTGAAGAGGAAGACCCCAACAACCACTGTCAACATGGTTAACAAGGTGAACACAGAACCTCATCCTGATGCAATTACCTTACAAGATTTCGGGGTCGAAGCTCCTGTTAGCACTGCCAAACCAGGAGAAAAGCTTTTGATAGATAAGGTGAAGCAAATCAAAGGGCCATATGCAAAAGGTTCCCAATTCTGATGCTGTGAAATAAAAAGCTGCACAATTTGCTTCGAAACTGACTACTCCTCTAGCTGCTATACTTCCGACTGAGCAAAATGTGGCTCGGACTGCTCTTTCTACTTGAAAGTTTGAAAACGACTTTACTGCACCACATTCTTTTGATCACCGGTTCATCATGGAGCAGCTAGACAGATTTGTCGAAGATTTGTTGATGGAGTAGTGGCATCTCTGCCAGTCCCTACTAAAGTTATTTCTCACGCGTTTTCTTTGATCCAAGATATGAGAAATGATTCAGTTGAGATCAATGACCTCATTGGTCAACTCAAAGAGCTTGACAACCGTATGTAGAATACAAAGTCCATGTTTGTTATCAGACAACTTGAAGAATCTTATGATGATATCAACAAGGAGTTGAAAGTTCTTCGTCGTAGAAGATTGGGATTTCATTCGAATCTGGATCAAATTGTTCGCAAAATTTTCCTCGATCACCAAGCCAAGATCATGGTTTACAATGATCTGGTCAAAGGGCACATTGACCCTTCGAGGAAAAATAAGAAGATTGTGAAGAAGAATGATCTCCTACTCATGAACCAGTACAAGCTATTCCTTCGACTCCTCCTGAACCTATTGCAAATGAGTCATCTGCACATAGGACAACTGAAGCAGTGCCTGTGGTTTCTCCAACTCCAGAAGCAAATCCTTCTCAGCACCAAGTGTCCGAAGAAGGTGAAATTCCTTGGTCAGAATGACAAGTTTCTCCTGTCCTCGACGAACCTAAAGATTCGGTTCCTCCCTCTACTTCTCCACCTTCTGAAGCAATTCCATCTACTGCTCAAGAAAATCCTCAACGATCCCCAGTTATCGAAAAAGAATTCGTGCCATCTAAAGTGTCTGAACCTTCACCACTACAAATTTCCATCAACACTTCATGATTTATTCCAGATGTTGGACCATCTGCAACCAAGTCAGTCACTCTTCACCACTTAGATTTCATAATTTATGGTGATGAAGTGTTGTCTGTAGAAGATGAGCTCAAATATCCAGATCCTCGAGAGTGTTTGCCTCTTTTCCCAAGGGGTGTTGGTGTCAAAGAACCTCTTTTTAATCAGAACACACACCCGATTTTCTTTCAAGAAAGTCCATACAGCAAGCCCCGAACTTCAGATTCTCCTCACTTCTGGACAAAGAAACAAGCCGTATATTATTCTCAGATCCTCTATGACAGTCGCAAGATTTTCCCTCATGAGGTTCCATACATTGCTACTATGAAGAGCATCGGCTGTTTCAATCAAATACTGCAAGACATTGAAGATTTTGGCCTCACACACGTGTTTGATTTTCAGCATCCGTGGAATAGAGAAATTGGTCTTCAATTCTATGCCACATTGTACATTTCAGGTGATGCCTCTGATAACTCCAAGTAGATAATGGAATGGATAAGTGAAGGACAACGAATCAAATGCTCTACAGTAGATTTCGTTTCATACTTCCATTTTCCTTGGTTTGAGCATGGCAAGTATGAAATTCGAGTTCACAATATTGATGCAGTGTCTGATGAAGATTTTTGGTGCACAATGGACCTAGAGAAAATTCGTGACTATCATGGTCCTTCTCTTACGAGCGTTTGACCTTCGACAACCAAACTCTCTATCATATGCTCACTTATTCCTTTTGTCCGATGGCTAAGATGAATCCAGACAATGCTATATCTGATATTCTTTGGAAAACAATTCATGCAATATCTCAGGTATTTGTATTCGATGTTGAAGATACGTTTCTGCTAATTTTAAAGGGTTCGGCTCAACATCCCAAGTTCATAAAAGTATCCACTCCTTGGATTCAACGAGTCGTTGACTCTCCTATGAAAACCAAATACTTAGCCAAATGCAGTCACAAAAGCATCATTCCTCCGGTCTGTGACACTGTGCGAGTGATGGAAAATATCTCTTCGGACAAAGCACCTTTGTCTAGCCCTCCTGACTACCACTCCACCTTTGAAGGACCTAGGCTGCCTCAGTGCGAACGCCAACTTGTTGCTCAAGCACCTTCACACCTTGAAGTGAGCTTGCGCACTCAACAACTACTCTTGAAGCATATGAGCGAGGATCGCCAAGAAAAAGAACACCTGGCTACCAATTCAGTGCAATCAACAATCGAACAAAAATAGTGCATATGATTGCGGCTGAAAACAAGAAGCGTCTTTGGAAATTGCTTTGAAAGTTCTTCACCGAGAAGCAATTGAGAAAATCTCAACTCAGAGAACTTTATGACTATATTGATCAAGGGTTCTCAGCTGAAGATTTCCAAGATCGGGTCACTCTGCCCTTGCCAGCTCGTGAACTTAATACTGATCTCCTTCGAATTCAGGTGCGCAAAATGTACGATGAATCAGAAGCAACATCGCCCGCTGAGAAACCTGCCAACAGAAATATTCTTTCTCGCAAGCATCCTCAAGCTGATCCAGATGTGCCTACCTCTTCTCAGCCTCAATCCAGCCTTGATAGATCTGTTGCTGCTGATGAAGATGAAGATATTCCGGCCACCTCCGAATGAGAAACTTCTTTGGACAGTTCTTCAGGTCATGCCACAGAGTGAATCATAATTCACACTTTCTTTCGCACTCATGTTATTCGTCACCTTTTTGACACTAGTTGACAAAAGGGGGAGAATTACATCGAGAGCTTCGATAGATATGCTTTGTTTTGCTCTGTTGGTTGTTGTGTTGAGACTTTTGCACTGTTCGCCTCAAAGTATTTTATGTCTCACCATGTGCTCTCATGTAAAAACGTCTGTCTGAGCTGTAATATTAATAACCCACCTGCTGCAATATATTCTCTCGAAGCCTTTTGTTTTGAAGGTGGAATTATTAACATATGTCTTGAATGATTGCACTTTATTCTTGTTGGATTATCTCATTAGTGCGAATCATCACCTTGAATGATTGAAAATCCTCCAAATAAGTCAATAAATTGCAGTACATATTGTCGTGTATCATAAACCCTACATACATCTAGGGGGAGTATATTTCATCATCAACATAAGTAATGCATGTTCACTCTTGTTCTTACTTTCTTCTCACATATCTATCTTCACTTCGATGATTATCTGTTCTGTCAACAACCGTCCAAAAAGGGGAGATTGTTGGTGCAATAATAGTCCCCTTTGTGTTTTGGAGTTTGTTGACATAAACAGTATGGGACTTATGTGTTTGCTAGTCCACACAGAGTAACAGGTCCCTGATGTATCAAGGAGTTTGATGAAAAAGACGAAGATAAACTCCCTGCGTAGCAGTGACGGTTATCACCGAAGATAAAGCTATCAAGACTGACTCCTAAAAATTGTTGAAGTCTAAGTAATTGGTTTGGTGCATGTTCGTAGAAAATGACTGCGCTTGAGGAGAATGAAGAAGAAGTGAAGATGTAGAATTTATTTCATTATTTCTCTTCATTCATTGAGTAGTAGGACCACCGTACTATTAAGAGGGGTATAGCGTTTCGAAGCTTTGATTCTCTGATGCTAAACCCAAACCTATGAAAGTTGTGGGAGAAATCTCTTTGTGTACTGAGCAAATACTTGCCAGCAAGAGACTGTGACCTTCTTCGCAATGAGAGATTTGTCTCGCACCGAGGAGTTAGCATTACTTGTTCCTCAATTAATGTTACCGTTGCTTCAAAAATTTGGCCATTGTGAATGCGTCGGTTGGCCATTAGCTGGACCCAGTGTCCAAAATGGTCATTTCCCTTCTAGGAAGGTTGCGACTATAAATAGCCACCCCGCACCAGCTTTGTCTGGTGGCTGCTCCATTTGATTCTGAGAAGATTTTCAAGCAACCCACTCTCTAAGCGATTTTAGTTTAAAATCCACCGAGAGAAAAACCCTAGAGCCGAAGAATTAAGTAGTGGTTCAGCATAACTAAAATCTAAGTTTAGTATGCTCCGCTATTACTCTTAAGAGCTGTAAAATCTCTAGACGGCTAGGTGTCAATTTCTTCAGAGACCAAGAGTGATTGTGGTTCTTGAAGAAGAAGTCTGTAAAGGTTCAGAGATAGCCTTCAATTATCTACCACGAGTGATCGACATCGGTTGACTAATAGATTGTGACGCCCGAGTCCGACGTCCCAGAAGATTCCAGAAGATTCCAGATGTTCCGGGTTGCCCGTGTGTTCTTTTGTGGTGGTGTTATTTATTTTTGCATTGCATCATGTCATCATGCCATCATGTCATATTAGTTTTGCATCTCAACCTAATAAATTGTGTGGGCCTTCGGTCCATTTAAATCGAGGGAAGAATGTCTTCTCTTTAAAACATATCATCCCAATATATTAGGGAGCTATATTAATAAATATTCCAATTGGTTGGGATCACCGTAACACACTTGCAATTTTCCCCATGCTTTCACTTCGAGCTTCTCCTTCCAAACCTTGCAAATAATTCTTTTCCGTTGTTTCGAGGTTCCTCCGAAAATTTGAATATTTTTGGGACACTTCAATCATCAAGTCTTAGTTCAAAATTATTTGAATTAAATTCAAATATGTTTGAATTATTTTCCGATCTGGCCTTTTGTATTTTTTCTCCGGTCGTGCTCTTTTTACGTGCCCGAGAAAATAGCCGCTTGCCCCATCCTATCTCTACCTTCCTTCTCCTCCTCTTCTTCTTGTTTTTTTTCTGTTTTATTTTGGGAAAAAAACAGCAGAAGGAGAGAAGCCAGCCGCACCAGGCCTCTCCTCCTCCCTCCTTGGCCCAGGGCGCCTCGGCCCCCCCTTAGGCCCAAGGCCCGGCTACCACCAAACCCTAGCACTCCCCATCGCACTCCCTCTCCTGTCGTTCGCTCCTCTCCTCCTCCGTTCCTTCCAGCCGCCGCCGCACTCACCTCCCGCATCGACCCCCGCTCTGCCTCGTTCTCCCCTCTCTCCCTCGAGGCTCTCTTTCTTCCCCGACCCCAGAACCCTCTCGATCTCTCTACTCCCTCCTCCCGAGCGCCGAACCCTGTGCTTTGATCCCCTTCGCACGCCCGCGGCCGCCCGTCCTCCAACTCCTTCCCCCAGCGCCAAGTACCTCCAGTCCTCCTCGCCACCTCGCCCGCATCGACGGGGCCGGCCAGGAGCACCGGCTGCGCCGGTGGCCGCCACCTCCCCTCGAGCAGTTCCCCTGCCCCGCGCCCGTTCCATGCGGCCCCAGCCGTCGACAGCGCCTAGGGCGCCCGGAGCTGCGAGTCCAGCGCTCCCTCCGTCCTCAGTGCGCCGAGCAGAGGCCCTCGCCCCGGGCGTCCGCCTTCGTCGCCGCCCCAGCGGTCTCCATCCCGCGCCAGAGGCCTGCCGCGCCCTCGTCGTCCCTCCGGCCGGCCAGAGCGCCCCGAGGCCTCCCTCCGTTCTCCTTCCAGTCCATGGCCAGGCTTCCCCTTCGCGCGCCAGCAACAGTCCAGGGCCGAGCCCCTGTAGCCCCTCGTCCCGCTGCTGCTGCTGTGTTCTTTTCGCCTGCTGCTGTTTTGTTTTGTTTTGTTTGTTTCCGCCAAGTGGACGAGGACCCCGAGTTCGGCAAGTTCGACTACATGAGGAATCATCAAGTTCCCCTTCATTTTGTCAAGTCCGGCGAGTTGAAGACACCAAGTACCACGACGTCGACGACCTCGAGAACGACTACATCCGTGTACGACTACGTGAACGAGTACCACGACACCGTCGAACGCCAAGTACCTCTACTTCCACTACCGTCGCAAACGAGAACCCCAAGTACCACGACACGAGCTCCGTGAACGTCTACCGTCGCCCCGAGTGCCACTACCGTCGCTCGACGACCGCGAGTACCACTACCGTCGCCCGAGTACAACTACCGCTACGAGAACGACTACCTTCGGTGAAGAAATGAGAACGTCTACTTCCTCTCCGAACGGAACATCTACTTCCACTACACCCCGAGAATGACTCCTTCCTCTACGATCTCGAACCGTCCCGAAACGAGTGTTTCGAAGGTATAACCCCGAGTCGTGACCCGTGAGATGCATGCTTGTTGTGTTGTATGAAATGTCTCCCTTTTGTGTTCCGTGCCGTCGTGCCCGTTCCGACCTCTTGTCATGTTCCTCGGTTGCCTCGTCACCGACTCGTGGGAACCCGGCAACGGGATCGCCCCACCTCTTTCATCTCGTTTGACTCACCCACGCCATCTTTCTTTTGCACCGGACTCGTAACGAGTTACGGGAACCGATATGTTGCCGTGGCATCATTTTCGGATCGTTGCCGTGGCACCCTTTTCTTTCCACCACGGTGACAAATGCTTCATATCTCTTTTAAGTCAACCTTTTAAAATTGCATAAACTTGTTCATGTCATCCGCGTCATGTTAACAACCTTGAATGTTTAATTGTTGTTTGTTTATAATTATTAAACATGCTCATGGGGATTTTCCGGATATGTTGTTGTTATTTCCGGCCTCATTTAAATTGTCTAAATAGTGTAGTTTTATTATGCTTCACCCCTTGCCATGCTAAAAACAATTAATCTTGTCTTGTAATTAAACGAGAGTCAACTAAATAATTAATTGTGGTGTTTCGTCAATATGCAACTCGTTGCATATTGATCTCCACTTAACTTGTAGTTTTGTTTGTGCACTTTGCCATGCCTTGCATATTTAAACCGGACATGCATCATACTTGGATGTGCATCGTATGCCATGTTTATGCTTGTATGTTTACCGTGTTGTTTGTTTCTTTCCGGTTTGCTTCTCTTGATAGCTTCGGTTTCGTTCCGGAGTTGTGAGGATTCGCTCGTCTGTGTTGCTCCGTCTACTTCATGGACTTGTTCTTCTCCCTTGTGGAATCCCAGGCAAGATGACCGAACCCGGATACCATTACTATCTTTGCCTCTTGCTAGAGTATCGCTCTTTAGTATTTTGCCTCGATGCCCATGATCTTCTTGTCAGCCTCCTACTTGTAACCATTACCCTGTTTAACCACCCTACCTACGCAAACCGTTGCTTGGCTAAGTACGCTTCGCTCAGCCCCTCTTATAGCATTGTTAGTTGCAGGTGAAGATTGAAGATGCTTGCTTCATGTTGAAGTTTGGTTGGGTTATATCACACTATATATATGCTTAAAAATGAAATCATCTATATACTGGCAGGGTGGAAGGCTAAGCCTTTTGCTTGGTGATTTGTTCCACTCATGCCGTTAGGAACCGTATAAACCGGTGTTATGTTCCTTGATTATGCGTTCCTAACACGGTTGGGGTGTATGGGACCCCCTTGATAAACCGCTAAGTGCTAAGTCTTTTCCAGCAAGTCCCAACATTGGTACTATTTGCCTAATAACTAATAAAACTTGCATGTGGACTAGCTATCCCTTTTTTCTTAATTCAACCCCCCCGGGCCAGTGCTCCACATGAGTGTTGGTCCGAACTGGGCAACCTGCGGGGCCACCTCGAGGAAACTCAAGGTCTGGTAAAAACCCGTAGCTTGTCCCATCTGGTCGTGGCCTGAGACGAGATACGCGCGGCTACTATCAGGGTGTCGGCACGCCGGGAGGATTTGCTGGATTAGCCTTACCTTAGTTCGGTTTAACTCGAGCACGGGATTCCGAGAATACTCGGGTCTTCCCACCTATGGAGTTGCGACTCCGCGGATCGTGGGCTTGTGATGGGCCAAGTTGGAACACCCCTGCAGGGTTTGAACTTTCGAAAGCCGTGCCCGCGGTTATGTGGCAGATGGGAGCTTGTTAATTCCGGTTGTAGATAACTTGACACAATGTTTCTAATACACTACCAGCGTGTGTACCGTGACTGTCAATTTCCGAATAGGGATTCGGGAGTTGAACACGGTGGGGTTATGTTTGACCGACTTTAGCTAGGATCACTTCGTGATCATCTTTCGACCGATGCTCTTCTCTTCTCGCTCTCTTTTACGTAAGTTAGTGCTAGTTGCTGCTGCAGACTCTTGTTGCTCCTTCACCTCTCGTTCTTTCTTCAGCCTTGTCCTCACCCAAGGCTTAAATAGTCTTGTTACCCGGGAACGGGATTGCTGAGTCCTCTGTGGCTCACAGTTACTTCACCACACCAGTTGCAGGTTCAGCCGAGCTTGATGCAGGAGCTGGTTCAGTGCTTCACCAGGAGCTCGTTGAAGAGTTTGGTTGTTTGCTTGTGACGTTTCGACGTTCAGTAGTGGTTTCTACTAGGATTCGATCCTGACCTGTGGCTTTATGTTGTTTTGGTATCTTTCTTTTGGATCTTCACCCGTAGTCGGGTTGTGATGTTTTGAATGATGATTGTTTATGTAATGTATTGTGTGAAGTGGCGAGTGTAAGCCAACTATCTCCTTTTGCATTTTAATCCCTCTTTTACACGAGTCGTGCAAAGATACCAAACTTGAGATCATTCTAGGATGGGCTTATACCTTTAAGTCGTGCCTCGACACGTAGGAGGTATAGTCCCATCCTGGGCATTACAAGTTGGTATTCAGAGCCTTCTCCGACCTAGAAGCCCCACTGATTGATCGAATCGTTGACGGTTGAGTCTAGGCACACACTGAAAAACTTTTTGAGTCCTATATTATATCGGAGAGTAGGATTTCTTTGCTTCTCATCCCCTTTCTCTCTGGTGAGGACTCCTGACGATTACTCTTTTCTCTTCTACTTTCAAAAATTGCACCAAATTTTTTTTTAGGATCCCGCGAGTATTCTGGGATTGTTTCGATGTTCTTGTGACAAGGATATTGTTCTCGATGCCTCCTGTTACCGAGGAGTTGAGCTTCGGGGTATCATTGACACAAGCATATCGCGGCAGTACTAAATACTTAAGACGGCCGACATCGAAAATCTCCCCTATACGGCCAGTGGCAAGATAACCCCGACATCACCCAGTACTGGGGAGGTAGTTCGAGAGTATTGCCATAGCTTGTTATAGTGGATGCTTTTCGAAGGTCCGAGGTACACAGTTTCCGAGAAAGACTGGTTATGTGTTGAAGGATGGATACACCTGGATGTAGGTTTAGAGTTGATTGCGTGATGCTTCCCGTGTATCCCCAACACCTGATTGCATAACTGGAAACTTTCGGAAATCTATAGGTGGGTTTTATCCAGTAGATCGTAGGCATTCTTCCAACGAATGCAGGTTAGTGAGTTCGGGGTTCGACATTGAGTGAAGGGGTTATATGACCGATGTTACTATCAGGAGTTGCATCTTAAAGGGTCCTTGGCTATGCTGATCCGGGGATTGCAAAACCTTTTCGTAACGCGTTCATATGCTTTCAACACAAAGATGTTAGAACGAAACTCCTCTCTTGTGTTTGTTCCATCTGTACCTTGTTCCTTTTATTTTACCTTTTGTTCTCCAAGTGGCTTCTCGACTAGTTGATGTACCTACGGAATTCATTCGTTCAATCCTCTGTTCGAATGATATTGTGAAGATCATGTTGCATATCTATCCTTTGTTCTTGTCTTGATTCTGGTATTCGAGTTGCTTCGATGTCAAATGTTGATTCCATACCTTTCCTAATCGGTGTTCTCATATTTCTATGAGAGTGCTAGTCCTTCTTGATCATCGAGATGGTCATGTTAATTCTTTTCCAACCGGTGCCCATTTTGTTCATCCCAAGTTATCTTTGCTTTTCCCCACCCTCCCTCCCTTTTCTTTATGGAGCTGGAATTCTCAGATGAAATATCCATTTTATTCATGTGATGTTTCCTCATTCTTTTCCTTCAATGTTCTTATCCGGTGATTTATCGTGAAGATGCTCAAGAACTTCAAGTTCATCATTCTTTTGTTCTCTAAATTCTGCCGGTGGATGTAATTCAAGATTTCGGTGTTCATCTTATCCTTTTCCTCATTTCACAATGCTTTCTTACTCCGGCGCACCAATTAGTCATTCTCCTCTTGCTATTCATATCCGGAGTGCTGATGAGATCTCAGAAGATTCATAATTCCATTCTTAATCGTTTCAAGCTATTTTGAGGATTATCATCTTACTCAAGCCATTTAATTCAACCGGTGCAATATCTCTTAAGCAATCTTTTTCAACGGTGATTTCTTTTGAGTGGGCCCTAACCCACAGGTCTTTTCCAGGATCTTACCTGACTCTTCTAATTTCTCTGGAGTTATACTCAAATTCTCTTTAAAGTGTGACGTAAGAATGATTTCCATTAGTCACATGCCTTCTCCAAGATCGCTTTCAAATTCTTGTTCATCATTGGTTCAACCTTTTTAATTCTTCATTCCGGAGTGCTCAACAATTCTTCATGGCATTTCTCGTCTTCATTCTCAACATTTCAAGATCGGAGAAGTGTTTCTCTTAAATCTTGGCCGTTCTCTCAAGATTCGTGGTTCTAGCTTCATGCCATCCTCATTATCGTTTGATTGTGAGGAATTCTTTTATACCCATCCGAAGCATTCTTGAATTCTTTTCTTTGTGATCCTCCGAAGGCCATCATTTCAGAATACTTCTTCGTTCTCAGTTTTCAACTTCGCCCTCCCATTATTCTTCATTGATGCATCTTCGTTCGTCTTCTATTCTTACGGTGGTTCTTTCAAGTTTACCCTTCCGTTGTTATCGTTTTAATTCATTTGTTCTTTTCATAATCCTACCGGTGCTTTGTTGAAGATTTATCCAAGTTTGTGCTAGATCTCTCTTTAATTCTTTCCAACGAGAATAAGTAGTATGCCAAATCCTTTGGTTGTCATCAATTTAAATTGGTGAAGGATATGCATAACATAATTCTTATTCTTATTTCATCCAACTGGATTAATCCCTTTGTTAGAGTTTATTCATGAGGAATAAATTCTAGGTTTCAAATTCTTCATCTTGTTTTTCCGGAGATCCAAGTTATTTCAATTATATCAGTTCAAAGCTCCATCTAATTCATCGCAGGCCTTGAACCTTATTCTTTTCATCTTTCACTTCTAATGCTTTCATTACCGGAGTTCTCATGGTGGTTCATCATCATTTAATTCATCCTCGAAGTCTTCATCAAGATTCTTGTTGGAGCTCAAGCATTCTTCATCATGCTTTCCAAGTGCAATTCTTTCTACCTTATTGCTCGAGATGGTGTTATGTCATTCTTGACAATTCCTTCATGTTTTATGATTCACGAGTTATCAAGAATGAGATATTTAAAACCATCATTTCTTTTTCTTTAAGAGATCTTTCCAACCATTCAATTTATTCATTGGAGTATTCTTGGGTTGTATTTCACCTAAAGCTTTTCCCTAAGGATTTTGCTATTATGGTGCTTATTAATGACCCAAGTTCTTCATTTATCATTCCGGTGAAATAAGTTTTTCGTCTGCTTGTTGATCTCAATACAATCAATTGTTTTCCATTAGTGGTTGGTTGTCACCTCATAATTTTGAGATGTTTTCCATAAGCCCACATCAAGCTTATTCTTTCGTTGTTGATTTTCCATCAACCACGTTCAACCCTTCTCCGTAAGGATGCTCTTCAATTCATTTTGAGAGAAGTTGTCTTTTTCTCTTCGTTTAATTCTTTCATTGATTTATATGCTATTCTTTCATTCCAGAGGCTTTGTGATGTTGCTCTCTCCAAACCATAATCCCGTTTTGTCAAGATCATGTTCTTTTCCTTGTTTATCTATTTAACCGGAGTGTTGTATTCTTCATTCTAGTTCCGTCATCTTATCAAGTTTTGCCTATCTTTTAACCGGAGTGCTGTCTGAATCTTTCTTAACCCTTGTGTCGTTCTTTTAATTGTTTCGGAGGCAATATATTGTTGATTTTCATCAAGTATCACTACATCTCCTCAAGTTTTTGTTCTTTTCCTTCCATTTACAGACGGAGTGCTGTCCAAATTCTGTCATTCTTATTCCTTGCCTATACCATTGCAGTTTCTTATTCTTTCCGTCCGTAAGCTCTTGTTTCATGTCTTTCAACCTACAAGGTACTTGTTATGCTCCTTGTTACTCTTTTCTAACGGAGTTTTCATATTCGTTCATCTCCGTTGTATTCTTCTTTCATCTTGTTCAACCTCTCAAGGTTCTTTGGTTTCACTCGTCTGTCAAAGAAGCAACTTTGTTTTACCTATTCCTCTTCCGTTTTTACCCGCTGATATCTCTAGGATCTCGGGTCGAGATCCTCTGTTAGTGTGGGAGAGTTGTGACGCCCGAGACCGACGTCCCAGAAGATTCCAGAAGATTCCAGATGTTCCGGGTTGCCCGTGTGTTCTTTTGTGGTGGTGTTATTTATTTTTGCATTGCATCATGTCATCATGCCATCATGTCATATTAATTTTGCATCTCAACCTAATAAATTGTGTGGGCCTTCGGTCCATTTAAATCGAGGGAAGAATGTCTTCTCTTTAAAACATATCATCCCAATATATTAGGGAGCTATATTAATAAATATTCCAATTGGTTGGGATCACCGTAACACACTTGCAATTTTCCCCATGCTTTCACTTCGAGCTTCTCCTTCCAAACCTTGCAAATAATTCTTTTCCGTTGTTTCGAGGTTCCTCCGAAAATTTGAATATTTTTGGGACACTTCAATCATCAAGTCTTAGTTCAAAATTATTTGAATTAAATTCAAATATGTTTGAATTATTTTCCGATCTGGCCTTTTGTATTTTTTCTCTGGTCGTGCTCTTTTTACGTGCCCGAGAAAATAGCCGCTTGCCCCATCCTATCTCTACCTTCCTTCTCCTCCTCTTCTTCTTGTTTTTTTTCTGTTTTATTTTGGGAAAAAACAGCAGAAGGAGAGAAGCCAGCCGCACCAGGCCTCTCCTCCTCCCTCCTTGGCCCAGGGCGCCTCGGCCCCCCCTTAGGCCCAAGGCCCGGCTACCACCAAACCCTAGCACTCCCCATCGCACTCCCTCTCCTGTCGTTCGCTCCTCTCCTCCTCCGTTCCTTCCAGCCGTCGCCGCACTCACCTCCCGCATCGACCCCCGCTCTGCCTCGTTCTCCCCTCTCTCCCTCGAGGCTCTCTTTCTTCCCCGACCCCAGAACCCTCTCGATCTCTCTACTCCCTCCTCCCGAGCGCCGAACCCTGTGCTTCGATCCCCTTCGCGCGCCCGCGGCCGCTCGTCCTCCAACTCCTTCCCCCAGCACCAAGTACCTCCAGTCCTCCTCGCCTCCTCGCCCGCATCGACGGGGCCGGCCAGGAGCACCGGCTGCGCCGGCGGCCGCCACCTCCCCTCGAGCAGTTCCCCTGCCCCGTGCCCGTTCCATGCGGCCCCAGCCGTCGACAGCGCCTAGGGCGCCCGGAGCTGCGAGTCCAGCGCTCCCTCCGTCCTCAGTGCGCCGAGCAGAGGCCCTCGCCCCGGGCGTCCGCCTTCGTCGCCGCCCCAGCGGTCTCCATCCCGCGCCAGAGGCCTGCCGCGCCCTCGTCGTCCCTCCGGCCGGCCAGAGCGCCCCGAGGCCTCCCTCCGTTCTCCTTCCAGTCCGCGGCCAGGCTTCCCCTTCGCGCGCCAGCAACAGTCCAGGGCCGAGCCCCTGTAGCCCCTCGTCCCGCTGCTGCTGCTGTGTTCTGTTCGCCTGCTGCTGTTTTGTTTTGTTTTGTTTGTTTCCGCCAAGTGGACGAGGACCCCGAGTTCGGCAAGTTCGACTACACGAGGAATCATCAAGTTCCCCTTCATTTTGTCAAGTCAGGCGAGTTGAAGACACCAAGTACCACGACGTCGACGACCTCGAGAACGACTACATCCGTGTACGACTACGTGAACGAGTACCACGACGCCGTCGAACGCCAAGTACCTCTACTTCCACTACCGTCGCAAACGAGAACCCCAAGTACCACGACACGAGCTCCGTGAACGTCTACCGTCGCCCCCGAGTACCACTACCGTCGCTCGACGACCGCGAGTACCACTACCGTCGCCCGAGTACAACTACCGCTACGAGAACGACTACCTTCGGTGAAGAAATGAGAACGTCTACTTCCTCTCCGAACGGAACATCTACTTCCACTACACCCCGAGAACGACTCCTTCCTCTACGATCTCGAACCGTCCCGAAACGAGTGTTTCGAAGGTATAACCCCGAGTCGTGACCCGTGAGATGCATGCTTGTTGTGTTGTATGAAATGTCTCCCTTTTGTGCTCCGTGCCGTCGTGCTCGTTCCGACCTCTTGTCATGTTCCTCGGTTGCCTCGTCACCGACTCGTGGGAACCCGGCAACGGGATCGCCCCACCTCTTTCATCTCGTTTGACTCACCCACGCCATCTTTCTTTTGCACCGGACTCGTAACGAGTTACGGGAACCGATATGTTGCCGTGGCATCATTTTCGGATCGTTGCCGTGGCACCCTTTTCTTTCCACCACGGTGACAAATGCTTCATATCTCTTTTAAGTCAACCTTTTAAAATTGCATAAACTTGTTCATGTCATCCGCGTCATGTTAACAACCTTGAATGTTTAATTGTTGTTTGTTTATAATTATTAAACATGCTCATGGGGATTTTCCGGATATGTTGTTGTTATTTCCGGCCTCATTTAAATTGTCTAAATAGTGTAGTTTTATTATGCTTCACCCCTTGCCATGCTAAAAACAATTAATCTTGTCTTGTAATTAAACGAGAGTCAACTAAATAATTAATTGTGGTGTTTCGTCAATATGCAACTCGTTGCATATTGATCTCCACTTGACTTGTAGTTTTGTTTGTGCACTTTGCCATGCCTTGCATATTTAAACCGGACATGCATCATACTTGGATGTGCATCGTATGCCATGTTTATGCTTGTATGTTTACCGTGTTGTTTGTTTCTTTCCGGTTTGCTTCTCTTGATAGCTTCGGTTTCGTTCCGGAGTTGTGAGGATTCGCTCGTCTGTGTTGCTCCGTCTACTTCATGGACTTGTTCTTCTCCCTTGTGGAATCCCAGGCAAGATGACCGAACCCGGATACCATTACTATCTTTGCCTCTTGCTAGAGTATCGCTCTTTAGTATTTTGCCTCGATGCCCATGATCTTCTTGTCAGCCTCCTACTTGTAACCATTGCCCTGTTTAACCACCCTACCTACGCAAACCGTTGCTTGGCTAAGTACGCTTCGCTCAGCCCCTCTTATAGCATTGTTAGTTGCAGGTGAAGATTGAAGATGCTTGCTTCATGTTGAAGTTTGGTTGGGTTATATCACACTATATATATGCTTAAAAATGAAATCATCTATATACTGGCAGGGTGGAAGGCTAAGCCTTTTGCTTGGTGATTTGTTCCACTCATGCCGTTAGGAACCGTATAAACCGGTGTTATGTTCCTTGATTATGCGTTCCTAACACGGTTGGGGTGTATGGGACCCCCTTGATAAACCGCTAAGTGCTAAGTCTTTTCCAGCAAGTCCCAACATTGGTACTATTTGCCTAATAACTAATAAAACTTGCATGTGGACTAGCTATCCCTTTTATCTTAATTCAACCCCCCCGGGCCAGTGCTCCACATGAGTGTTGGTCCGAACTGGGCAACCTGCGGGGCCACCTCGAGGAAACTCAAGGTCTGGTAAAAACCCGTAGCTTGTCCCATCCGGTCGTGGCCTGAGATGAGATACGCGCGGCTACTATCAGGGTGTCGGCACACCGGGAGGATTTGCTGGATTAGCCTTACCTTAGTTCGGTTTAACTCGAGCACGGGATTCCGAGAATACTCGGGTCTTCCCACCTATGGAGTTGCGACTCCGCGGATCGTGGGCTTGTGATGGGCCAAGTTGGAACACCCCTGCAGGGTTTGAACTTTCGAAAGCCGTGCCCGCGGTTATGTGGCAGATGGGAGCTTGTTAATTCCGGTTGTAGATAACTTGACACAATGTTTCTAATACACTACCAGCGTGTGTACCGTGACTGTCAATTTCCGAATAGGGATTCGGGAGTTGAACACGGTGGGGTTATGTTTGACCGGCTTTAGCTAGGATCACTTCGTGATCATCTTTCGACCGATGCTCTTCTCTTCTCGCTCTCTTTTACGTAAGTTAGTGCTAGTTGCTGCTGCAGACTCTTGTTGCTCCTTCACCTCTCGTTCTTTCTTCAGCCTTGTCCTCACCCAAGGCTTAAATAGTCTTGTTACCCGGGAACGGGATTGCTGAGTCCTCTGTGGCTCATAGTTACTTCACCACACCAGTTGCAGGTTCAGCCGAGTTTGATGCAGGAGCTGGTTCAGTGCTTCACCAGGAGCTCGTTGAAGAGTTTGGCTGTTTGCTTGTGACGTTTCGACGTTCAGTAGTGGTTTCTACTAGGATTCGATCCTGACCTGTGGCTTTATGTTGTTTTGGTATCTTTCTTTTGGATCTTCACCCGTAGTCGGGTTGTGATGTTTTGAATGATGATTGTTTATGTAATGTATTGTGTGAAGTGGCGAGTGTAAGCCAACTATCTCCTTTTGCATTTTAATCCCTCTTTTACATGAGTCGTGCAAAGATACCAAACTTGAGATCATTCTTGGATGGGCTTATACCTTTAAGTCGTGCCTCGACACGTAGGAGGTATAGTCCCATCCTGGGCATTACATAGATTGTCGAGGAGAATAGGGCGAAGCGAGTTTATCTTACGTGTTAAGTCATAGCCCCTCCAACCAGACGTACTTTGGTCCTACACCATTATCGCGTCGCCGACATTGCTCCCACCATCATCGTTGTCATGGAAGATTGATGCCACAACCGCCGTTATCCACCAGTCCCACTCGCCGATGCTGAGCTCCAAAGAGGAAGCCCCAAAAGGAAAAATGACACCAAGGTGCTGCCATCGTCTGATCACACAAGATCAAGGGTTTCCCCTAGAGAGGCCATGATGGTCGGATCCATGTGACAGGGGTGTGGCATCAATGTAGTGGTGCCTCCAATAAGGTGAACGACAACCGCATCCGCTGCCACCGCTAGTCACAGTACCAGGGCGAGACTAGGTTTTCACCCAAACTCCCCGCACACCCTCAATCACACATCAAACCACATCGGCTCCAACAAGACCACCAACGACCCTACCTGATGATATGTCTCTAACATATCTATATTTTTTATTGATCCATGTTGTTATATTATCATTCTTGGATATTTTACAATCATATTATATCATTTTTGGGGACTAACTTATTGACATAGTGCCAAGTATCAGTTTCTGTTTTCTGCTTGTTTTTTACATCGCAGAAAATCAATATCAAACGGAGTGCAAATGCGGCGAATCTTTTTGTGGATTTTTGTTGGACCAGAAGACATCCAATGGGCCAGAGAAGCACCCGGGGGAGTGCCCTAATGGGGGCACAACCTACCAGGGTGCGCCTGGGCCCCCAGGCACGCCCAGGCAGACTGTGCCCACCTCGGTGGCCTCCCGCACCGCCTTTTTGCTCTATAAATACCCCCATACTCATAAAACCCTAGGGGAGTTGACGAAATTTTGTTCCAGCCGCCGCACATTCCAGAACCACTAGAACCAATCTATAGCCCTTTTTCGGCACTTCGCTGAAGGGGAACATGATCACGGAGGAGTTCATCATCCTCATTGGTGCATCTCCGATGTTGCGTGAGTACTTTACCACAGACCTACGGGTCCGTAGGCAGTAGCTAGATGGCTTCTTCTCTATTTGTATCTCAATACAATGGTCTGTTGGAGATCTATTTGATGTAATGACTTTTTGCGGTGTGTTTGTTGGGATCCGATGAGTTGTGGTTTATGATCAAATATTCCTTGATTTAATATCCATTCTTGATTATTCTAGCCTCGTATTTCTTCTCAGATATTTGGGTTTTTATTTGGCCAACTTGATCTATTTATCTTGCAATGGGAAGAGGTGCTTTGTAATGAGTTCGATCTTGCGGTGTCCTTTCCCAATGACAGAAGGGGCAGCAAGGCATGCATGTATCGTTGCTATTAAGGATAAAAAGATGGGGTCTATTCCTACATGAATAGATCTTGTCTACATCATGTCATCGTTCTTATTGCATTACTCCGGTTTTCCATCAATTAATACACTAAATCCATGCTGGATAGCGGTCGATGTGTGGATTAATAGTAGTAGATGTAGGCAGGATTCGGTCTACTAATCTTGGACATGATGCCTATATACATGATCATTGTCTTGGATATCGTCATAATTATTTTCTGTTCTATCAATTGCCCAACAGTAATTTGTCTACCCACCGCATGCTATTTTCTCGAGAGAAGCCACTAGTGAAATCTACGGCCCCTGATCTATTTTCCAATCATATACTTTCAGATCTATACTTCCATTTGCCATTTTCTTTATTTCCCACTTTTGTTTTCAGATCTGTATTATCAAAAACCCAAAAACACCTTGTTGTGTTTTATTTGCTTTTATTCGCATCTTTCAATCTACTACAATTTTATCCTATCCTTATGTCACTTTTTGGCAATGTTACCCGAAAGGGATTGACAACCCCTTTAATGCGTCGGGTTGCAAGTATTTGTTTTTTGTGTGCAGGTACCGTTTACATAGTGTTGCTTGGTTCTCCTACTGGTTCGATAACCTTGATCTCATCACTGAGGGAAATACCTTACCGTTGCTATGCTGCATCCTCCCTTATTCCTTGGGGAAACACCAATGCATCTCAGGCGACATCACCCGAGGATGAAGAAGCACGAAGAACCGCCTCAGCAATCCGCACCATGCGGAGGCCACCAGTGGACAAACTCAAGCTGCAGGCACCAGAACAATCAGCAGCCGATGATATGTCTCCAACGTATCTATAAATTTTGATTGTTCCATGCTATTATATATTCTGTTTTGGATGTTTAATGGGCTTTATTATACACTTTTATATTATTTTTGGTCTAACCTACTAACCCAAGGCCCAATGCAAATTGCTGTTTTTTTTTCTATTTCAGTGTTTCGCTGAAAAGGGATATCAAACGGGGTCCAAACGGAATGAAACCTTCGGGGGAGTTATTTTTGGAACCGTATCTATCCAGAAGACTTGGAGTACACGCGAGGGAAAAAGAGAGGTGGCCACGTGGGTCCAGGGCGCCCCCCCTCCCCCTGGGCGCACCCCCACCCTCGTGGGGCCCCTCTGGCTCCCCCGGTGCCCTCCTTCCTCCTATATATATCCATGTACCCTAAAACCATTGGGGCAATATAGAAAACCCTAATTCCACCGCCGCAACCTTCTATTCCCGTGAGATCCCATCTTGGGGCCTGTTCCGAAGCTCCGCCGGAGGGGTGATCTACCACGGACTGCTTCTACATCAACACCATACCTCACCAATGAGTTGTGAGTACTTTACCACAGACCTTCGGGTCCATAGTTATTAACTAGATGGCTTCTTCTCTCTTTTTGGATCTCAATACAAAATTCTCCTCGATCTTCGAGGAGATCTATTCGATGTAATTTTTTGCGGTGTGTTTGTCGAGATCCGATGAATTGTGGGTTTATGATCAAGATTATCTATGAACAATATTTGATTCTTTTCTCAAATCTTTTATGTATGCTTATAATATCCTTGAAAGTCTCTTCGAATTATTGGTTTGGTTTGGCCTACTAGATCTATAGTTCTTGCAATGGGAGAAGTGCTTGGCTTTGGGTTCAATCTTGCGGTGTCCTTTCCCAGTGACAGTAGGGGCAGCAAGGCACATATTGTATTGTTGCCATTGAGGATAAAAAGACGGGGTTTATATCATATTGCTTGAGTTTATCCTTCTACATCATGTCATCTTGCTTAAAGCATTACTCTGTTCTTATGAACTTAATACTCTAGATGCATGCTGGATAGCAGTCGATGTGTGGAGTAATAGTAGTATATGTAGAATCGTTTCGGTCTACTTGTCACGGACGTGATGCCTATATATAATGATCATGCCTAGATATTCTCATAACTATGTGCTTTTCTATCAATTGCTCGACAGTAATTTGTTTACCCACCGTAGAATTCTGCTTTCATGAGAGAAGCCACTAGTGAAACCTATGCCTCCTAGGTCTATCCTTATCAGATTACTTTCATTCAATTTCTGTTGCCATTTCTTATTTGCTTTATTTACTTTCTATTCTTATACCAAAAATATTATACTATCCTATCTATCAGATCTCACTTTCGTAAGTGACCGTGAAGGGATTGACAACCCCTTATCGTGTTGGCTGCGAAGTTCTTATTTGTTTGTGTAGGTGCGAGGGACTCGCACGTGGTCTCCTACTGGATTGATACCTTGGTTCTCAAAAATTGAGGGAAATACTTACGCTACTGTGCTGCATCACCCTTTCCTCTTTGAGGGAATACAACGCAAGCTCGAGAAGTAGAAAGAAGAATTTCTGGCGCCGTTGCAGGGGAGATCTACGCAAAAGTCATATACCAAGTACCTATCACAAACCCTTATCCTTCGCATTACATTATTTGCCTCTCGTTTTCCTCTCCCCCACTTCACCCTTGCCGTTTTATTCGCCCTTCTTTTTCCCTGTGTTTATCATTCGCTTTGCCTTGCCGTCATGGCTAGCACGCCTATCATTATCAATACTCCCGAGAGTGAGGTTCTTAATTTTAAACAAAGGGAGGAGGAAAATCTAAGAGATGCCTGGTATAGAATTTGCAATGCTCAAAATAGATCTATTAGGAAGCTTTCCACTTCCGTGCTTCTTCGCAATTTTTATGTTGGCATAACTCCATGGAATAGATATATTCTTGATACCATTACCGGAGGGAATTTCTTGGGTAGCCATACTTTTGATTCTTATAATGCTATGACAGAATTGTTTGGGCCACCACCTCTTCTGTTAATGGAACTGTTTTAACTCTGGAACATGTTATGCAAAGGCTTGAAATTATTGAAAACAAAGTTGCTACTGTAGAGTTGGTTGAGAGTTTGGATAGAAAGATCCACAACTGAATTACCCAGTATGGATCCAAAGTAGGAGTTATTCTGATATATTTTTTAAAGAAAAGGAACCTATAGTGTCGGGGATATACCCCGCAGCGTAACCTGGCCGGAAGTATAACCCGGCCGGACTTGGCGTTTCATTAGTAACCCGCCGGAGGATTGGCGACTTATGAGTCTGGCGGTTCACTGGTCTGACGATTCATGAGCCTGGCAACTCATTGGTGACTCGGTGGGTGTTTTAGATGGATAACAGGGCCCAAGGCCGAGAAGGCCGGTTCATATTATGGTGGGCCGGTTTATGAGGAAAGCACAAGGAATATTCTCCTACAAAAGAAGCAAGACTAGGACTTCACTTGTAATTGAGTAATCCTAATCCTACTAGGACTAGTCATGTAACCTGCCCCTTCAACAAATATAAGGAGGGGCAGGGCTCCCCAAAGAGGGACAGGCAAGAAGAAACAATCTCTAGGGCTAGACACAAAGAGCCAGTTTACCGATGACTCTCTCGTGATGATAATGAGACCTAGCCACAAGCAGCAAGTAGGGTTGTTACCGGATGATGTTTGCCGGGGCCCGAAGCTGTCTAAATCCTTGTCTTGTGTTGCGTCTCTCGATTCCGCTCAACCCCTCTCAAGCTACCACATAGATGCGTTGGCCCCACGACTAAGTCCTCACACTAGGACATGTGCCGTGACAAAACCACGACAGTTGGCGCCCACCGTGGGGCCCGCGCACGGTGGTGTTGAGTTCTTGGAGGGATCTCTCATAGGGATCGAGAAGCTCATGATCAGTTGGACAAAGAAGAGTTTAAGAGATTAGGGTTACTTCAGTTGCGCGTCAGCGAAACAGACTGGATTTCCGTCAGGAACGCCGTGAGCTGGCGGAACAGCGTCTGCATGTGTTCAGTTAAAAGATGATGAAGACATTATTTTCGTACGGGTAGGGGACTTGACATCGCCATCGTTCATGGCCTGTGCGTGTTCAGCAGGATCAACAGAAACTTGCCAAAATTATGGAGTCGCCGAAGCCGTCAAAGTTGTCCGAAACCTTTTTTTGATTAGGCACGGTTTAAATTCCTGAAGGCGTCAACCGGAACTATGACTGCTACTCCCCAGCGCACAAACCAAAAGGGACAACGGCGGAAGCTGTTCCATCACATCAAACATCAAGCCCAATGGTTTCAGTACTGGTGTATCTTCAACTAGTACATCACCTGAAGCCAAATTGATTTTGTCTTTTGTCAAACTCTGATTTCTACATGCATGCAAGGAATCTCCCAGGAGGTTAGTTTAAGAAGGAAAAATTATTACGTGGGTTTAGCACGTGATTACAAAGGAAAAAGAGATGGATCAGAGGCAAGCTGTCCGTGCGCAAATCCTGCAGGCCTTGATCAATACGGATCCAGTAAAAAAAGAAGGGCCACGACCCGGACTCCTCGGCGGTTGAGTTTCCGCTGCCGAAGCCGCCCCGGCCCTACCGTGAGCCGCCGGCCGCCGTTGTTGCCTGCAAGCCACCGGCCACTACTACTACTCATCACCCGACAGAAACAAGGGGAACATGGACCTGATTGAAAGCTGTCCGACCAAAACATCAAGTAGCCGGTTCGACTCAGAAACGGATACGACCGAGGCTTAACTTCGGAAGCCGCCTGCTGTCGCCGCACCGGGGGTCGGTCTATGATGTCTACTACACAACCTTCTTCTTATAGACGTTGTTGGGCCTCCAAGTGCAGAGGTTTGTAGGACAGTAGCAAATTTCCCTCAAGTGGATGACCTAAGGTTTATCAATCCGCGGGAGGCGTAGGATGAAGATGGTCTCTCTCAAGCAACCCTGCAACCAAATAACAAAGAGTCTCTTGTGTCCCCAACACACCCAATACAATGGTAAATTGTATAGGTGCACTAGTTCGGCGAAGAGATGGTGATACAAGTGCAATATGGATGGTAGATATAGGTTTTGTAATAAGAAAATATAAAAACAGCAAGGTAGCAAGTGGTAAAAGTGAGCATGAACGGTAGTGCAATGTGTAGAAACAAGGCCTAGGGTTCATACTTTCACTAGTGCAAGTTCTCTCAACAATAATAACATAACTGGATCATATAACTATCTCTCAACATGCAACAAAGAGTCACTCCAAAGTCACTAATAGCGCAGAACAAACGAAGAGATTATGGTAGGGTACAAAACCACCTCAAAGTTATCCTTTCTGATCGATCTATTCAAGAGTCTGTAGTAAAATAACACGAAGCTATTCTTTCCGTTCAATCTATCATAGAGTTCGTACTAGAATAACACCTTAAGATACAAATCAACCAAAACCCTATGTCACCTAGATACTCCATTGTCACCTCAAGTATCCGTGGCCATGATTATGAGATATGCATCACACAATCTCAGATTCATCTATTCAACCAACACAAAGAACTTCAAAGAGTTCCCCAAAGTTTCTACCAGACAGCCAAGACGAAAACGTGTGCCAACCCCTATGCATAGATTCCCAAGGTCACGGAACCCGCAAGTTGATCACCAAAACATACATCAAGTGCATCACGTGATATCCCGTTGTCACCACAGATAAGCACATGCAAGACATACATCAAGTGTTCCAAATCCTTACAGACTCAATCCGATAAGATAACTTCAAAGGGAAAAATCAATCCATTACAAGAGAGTAGAGGGAGAGAAGCATCATCAGATCCAACTATAATAGCAAAGCTCGCGATATATCAAGAGATTGCCATCTCAAGAACACGAGAGAGAGAGAGAGAGAGAGAGAGAGAGAGAGAGAGAGAGAGATCAAACACATAGCTACTGGTACATACCCTCAGCCCCGAGGGTGGACTACTCCCTCCTCGTCATGGAGAGCACCGGGATGTTGAAGATGGCCACCGAAGAGGGATTCCCCCTCCGGAAGGGTGCCAGAACGGGTCTAGATTGGTTTTCGGTGGCAACAGAGGCTTTCGGCGGCGGAACTCCCGATCTAGGCTATTTCCCGGAGGTTTCAGTATTTATAGGATTTTTTGGCGCATGGCACAAGTCAGGGGGGTCTCCGGGCTGTCCACGAGATAGGGGGCGCTCCCACTTGGGGTGGTCGCGCCCCCCACCCTCGTGGGCAGCCTGTGACTCTCCTGGCCCAACTCTTTTACTTCGGGGGCTTCTTTTGGTCTAGAAAAAATCATCAAAAATTGGCTCGTCAATTGGACTCCATTTGGTATTCCTTTTCTGTAAAACTCAAAAACAAGGAAAAACAGAAACTGGCACTCGGCTCTGGGTTAATAGGTTAGTCCCAAAAATCATATAAAAGCCCATAAAACATCCTAGAAGGATAATATAATAGCATAGAACAATAAAAAATTATGATACGTTGGAGATGTATCAGTCTACAACGTTGTCGACCGCGCCTTGTCGTGATAGCGTTGTCCCGCCCCGTGAGCTCGCACACGCCTCTCCCTCATGCTTACCGTTCCACTACGCTTCAGAGCTGCTACCAATTCGATGTCGACCGTTAGTCGCCTCCGCCTCTGAGCGTTCTATCAACCTGCAGTGGCCTGCCTTCACCTGCCAAAGCACCGCGGCGACCCGCTGGTGCTACCGTCGCGGACACACCTCCGACCCGCCAAATTCTGTCATTTCTTCTGACACGAGCTGCCCTGGCTTGACGTCTTAGTCACGGTGTCATGGGGCGCTCCTGCCGCTGCACGTGGAATCGGCACCGCCTCCTCCGCCTTCAGCCGCCCTCGGATGAGCTCGGGCCCGCGGCCCTGGGCTGCTACATCGAGCCGCCGTCAACCGCGCCAGGCCAACCTCGCCACTGCCTCGGGCCGCCCTATTGAGCCACGCGGCGCTTCGCGCATCCGCCGACTTGCTTTGTTTCTCTGCCATGGCCGTAGCAAGTTGCCTTATCTTGAGCGGTTGAGCCGCCGGCCCTGTCGATCATCCTAGTCTACATGGAGACTCGCCGCCGAGTCATACCGCTCCTGCGTCCAAGCTGTCGTGGCCCTCTACCCCAAGCCGGCCTCGATCTTGACACGAGCCGGCCCTGCCGCTTTACTGGTCGCGTTCGAGCCAACCTCACCTTCACACGGCTTTTTATCTGCCATTGAGCCGCCAGGGCTGTATTAAGTTGCCAGTCAGCTTTGTTAAACCACCCTGGCTCACTGATCCCTACCGTAGCTTCTGGACAAAAATGCGAGGTGATATCCTTCTAAGTATAACTTTGGCACATATTCTTTTTTGTCAAAGAACAGTTACTTTGGTCTGTGATATTTTTTCGCATGATTATTATTCATTACAAAGGTGTCTCATAAGGGGCGCGCGCCAAACATCACTTTGCACTAGCATTTCTTGAGCTGCCGAGGCCGCGTTGAACCGCCCCTGCTGTGTTGTTACTGGCCTTGGCCCGCCCGGAGCCGCGCTTTAGGCCGTCATCTGCGAGTTGCAGAGCCACCGCCCCTGCTGATGCGGTCATAAGCCGTTGTGCTCCCTTCGTATGTCATTTGGGAAAATCAGGTGTTATCCCTCCTATATATTTTATCAGGACATTTTAAATTCCTCTGAGCACCATTACACTGCCCCATTGGTGTTTTTATTTACAGGTAAACGACGCGATTGACCTGCCCATTCGTGCGGCTTATCGCCCACGCCAAGGCCGACTCGCCCGTCTGCGTCGGTTTACAATGCCGCGGACAACTCACTCGTCCGCTCCCGCGGCCGGTTCACCAGACCGGTTTACAACACCGTGGCCGACTTATTTATCTATATCGCCTCTGATGTTGCGGTCGTCTTTACTGTCCGACTCTCAGGCCTGGTCTACATCAGCATATTGGGCCGCACATATCTGCATGAGTCTGCGTGAGCTGTTTATTGAGTATGAGCAAGTCACGGCTTGGGTAGCCCGGTTTTATTTCAACAAAATGGAGGCAAATTATCATATAATATCAACCGTTGTCTGCACCGGATGACTCAATGGGCAGGCGAACAAATCGCCGCCACTACAGTTTGGTTAACTTCAAACAACGAGTTAAAAGGAACCATTGGCCGAGTTTCTGACACGGCTCATACGGGATCATTTATAATCTGCCGCAGTCACCTCAACCTTCTGTGGATTCACATTGCGCTATCAACACCAATGATATACACCTTCTACTATGGTCAAATACAGAGAATTTCAAGACAACTCCTCGAGTCGTCTTAAGACTCGGGGGCTACGATGACATGACTCAGCAAATCTTGCCAGTTTCAGCAAATTTAAGAACCCCAGGACGATGGAGGGAAGATAACCCGATCCCAGAGGCTGCTGTCATATTGATGAAAATTTAAAGGCCATTAGAAAATTTCTGGATTAAAAAGTATATGACAATTACAAAGTCCCGGATCAATGAAGAAGTTTCCAGGTCATTATAAAGGAATCTGGTTTAAAATTCGGCTCAAAGGACATCAGTCTTACTGAAGCTCTCAAAATATCTGATTTACAATTCGGTTCAAGGGAAATATGTCTCCTACAAAGCTCTGAAGTTCTCAAATCCGGTTTAAGAATCTCCGGTTCAAAAAGAATTAAATCTCTCGCAAGTTCGAGTTTGAAGGCCGTGAGAAAAATTCCGGCTGAAAATGAAATTTCCGGTTTAAGATCCGGTTCAAGGGAAAGAGGTCTCCCACAAAGCTTTTAAGCTCTCAATATCCGGTTTAAACATCTGGTTCAAGAAGAAATATCTCTCGCAAAGTTCGAGTTCTCAGGAAAAATTAAAGGGACCAAAGAGAGTTTGTTGCACATCACAACTCAAACATAGGCACCCGGCGAGCACAGCTCATCAATATATCACATGGGGGCTTCTGTTTATAAAGCGGAGTTCTGATTACCCATTGATCCGGCTATCAAGCCAATATTATCATAAGAGCATAGCTCTCGATACTTCGGTAATCCGGCTATCAAGCCAATATTATCATAAGGGGCCAAAGAGAGTTTGTTGCACAGCACAACTCAAACATAGGCACCCACTCAGCACAGCTCACAATGTTACTTGGGGGCTCTTGTTGCATAGCAACAAAGAGTTTTTAAGGCCCTTGGAATAGGCTATCAAGCCAGGCTTGGAAGCCAGGTGTATTCACCTAAAACCCCGGGTTAACCTGCCTTCATCAAGTATGTCACTCCATCCAGGTAAACCTGGTATGACCCGCCGAACGTTTGACAATTCAATCTTATACAGACCCTGAACTTGTCAACGTTAAAACGATGATTGGTTAATGTGAGGTCCATCTTAAAAGGCTTTGTAAAATGGTTTAACTTGGTTACCTGGCAGCCCATGAAAAGCCTCGAATTTAGGCCTGGCAGCCCATAAAAAGCCTCGCATGGTTTTATTTGACAAGTTTTTCTCTTTTGTTGAGGTTTACAACATTCTTTATGATAAACCGGTGTTTATTAACCCGGCCTGGCTTTTGACTATAAGTCGCCAGTATGAGATAAGATAATGATCGGTGTTTATTAACCCGGCCTGGCTTTGAATTATAAGTCGCCAGTATGAGATAAGATAATGACCGGTGTTTATTAACCCGGCCTGGTTTTTTTTATAAACCGGCAATCTATGATAATTACCAGTGTTCAAATTTTGGGTTATCACCCTTACTACACTGGCATGGTAAAACCAACAGTGTGATCAAATCTCACTGGAACCGATTTTCAAACTGGGTTATATTATTCAAATCTTTAAATAGCCAACATGGCTGGATTTTTATTATGGTTATCAATAACAAATATTATGATTGAGGTTTTCAAAGTCGCTTCAGCGCAATGGATATTATTTTATCAATGGGTATGACTTATTCTACAAAGGAATAGTCCAGAGTCGTTGCAGGCTTATGACCCGGCACTTGGGGGCTACATTATTCAAATTGAGATTACATCAAATACGCAAGTCCCATGTCACTACCAGCATGCACTATGGCACCTGGGGGCTAATGCAAAGTCAATTTTTGCTCACCTTATTGAAGACCCAACTCATCACATTATAATGAGCCGGCCCTTGGGGGCTACCAATTGCTCTTGTCAACAATTCAAGGTACACAAGTATTAATCCATTATATTGAAGGGTCCACTGCTCCGTTGGTAAAGCACAAAGCTCTTAACCTTGTGGACGTGGGTTCACAGCCCCATGGTGGAGTTACATCATATGATGTTATTTTTAATGAAGCATGATCATATTTATAAAGTCCCTACTCATTATTACATAATGACCCGGCCCTAGGGGGCTACACTGGTTGAAGTTTTTGAGCATCAGGCAATTACAAGTCCCAGGTTGCTGCAAGCATGACAACCCGGCACTTGGGGGCTACATAATATGGAGTATTCAGTTTTTACTAGTGACTGGGATGAACAATCTGGATTTCTTCAAGGTTGCAGCATTTATATTGAAACAAGTCTTAAGCTATCACTATGCTCTTCTCTTAAGACTCGGGGGCTACAGGTAATATGCATATAAAGGAGGAACATCTTCAAATTCTTAGTTTCGGGCAAATCGGGAAGATTAATTGGGTGACCCGGCATTGGCAACAATCATAAACCGGCGTCTATAAATAGTCATGACCCGGGATCACAAGTTTTTATAACCCGGGCATTGAAGGCCGATTAAAATGGATTCTTGATTTACAATATTTCTTATGCAAGCAAATTAATTATGAAGCTGGTCTATTGACTCAGATTTTTTAGAAGGAAGAAATGACAAGGATTTAAGGATGATCAAGTGCCGGTTCATAAGAATATTTAACCCGGAGCACAAGCCGCCAAATTTGTTCTTGTGTTTATGTTGCAGATCAGTTTAACATTGATAAATCCAAGTTAAACTGGGGGCTAGTGTCGGGGATATACCACGCGGCGTAACCCGGCCGGAAGTATAACCCGGCCGGACTTGGCGTTTCATTAGTAACCCGCCGGAGGATTGGCGACTTATGAGTCTGGTGGTTCACTGGTCTGACGATTCACGAGCCTGACGACTCATTGGTGACCCGGTGGGTGTTTTAGATAGATAACAGGGCCCAAGGCCCAGAAGGCCGGTTCATATTATGGTGGGCCGGTTTATGAGGAAAGCACAAGGAATATTCTCCTACAAAGGAAGCAAGACTAGGACTCCACTTGTAATAGAGTAATCCTAATCCTACTAGGACTAGTCATGTAACCCGCCCCTTCAACATATATAAGGAGGGGCAGGGCTCCCCAAAGAGGGACAAGCAAGAAGAAACAATCTCTAGGGCTAGACACAAAGAGTCATTTTACCGGCGAATCTCTCGTGATGATAATGAGACCTAGCCACAAACAGCAAGTAGGGTTGTTACCGGATGATGTTTCCCGGGGCCCGGTGCTGTCTAAATCCTTGTCCTGGGTTGCGTCTCTCGATTCCGCTCAACCCCTCTCAAGCTACCACATAGATGCATTGGCCTCACGACTAAGTCCTCACACTAGGACATCTGCCGTGACAAAACCACGACATATAGTTAAAGAGAGAATATATCAAGATTCCACTAGAATAGATAAAGTTGAGGATATTATCACTAATGTAGGGTCTGCTCTTTCTGCTGTGAAAAATACTTCGAATCCCTCCACCACTAAATTTGCCAAGTTTATGTATGTTCCTAAAAATAAGGGTGAATCATCTAGTAAGGAAATTGCGGATCTCAAATCCATAAGTGTTCACCCCAACTTTCTCACTTTTGCAAGGGAACCTTTTGCTACAAATGAATTTCTTGAATTCTTGCCTAGAAGTTGGATTATCAATAGAAACAAATAAGTTCCTAAGAGTTATAAGTGCTTAATCGGAGAGTTTCCTACAAAAGATGGCAATACCTAGATCTATTCTTGTATCGTGCCTAGCTAGGGGCGTTAAACGATAGCGCTTGTTGGGAGGCAACCCAATTTTATTTTCTTTATTTTTGCTTCTGTTTAGGAATAAATATTGCATCTAGCTTCTGTTTAGAAGTGGTTTTGTGTTTTAATTAGTGTTCGTGCCAAGTAGAACCTTTGGGAAGACTTGTGTGAAGTTTATATGATCATGTTGTAAAAAACAGAAACTATAGCGCTCACGAGTTTGGCTGGTATTGTTTACTAGAAAGTGCTATTTAGTTTATTCTTTTTGCAGATGATTAATAGACAAATTCCTCACGTTTACCAATTTATTTCAATTTTTTGGAGTTACAAAAGTATTCGAAAGTTACAGATTCTTGGCGTCTTGGGAACCAGGGTACCCACACTTGCCTGTCTGCGTGCCGCGACGCGCTCCTACCACGGCCTGGTACGGCCCAGCTGCCCAAGACCCTCGCGAGGGGGGCTAGGCCTCGTGAGGAGAACAACGTCAAGACCCCCTCGGGAGCGGCCTCGGCAAGGTGCTCCGGAGAGGCGGAGAATCCAAGGCCAAGCCTGCCTCAGGAGGAGGCAGTGACGTAAGCAGTGACGCACCGCGCTAGCAGGTGCCAGCGCCCGCCAGCGGCGCAGTTGCCGTTTCGGTGCAAAGGAGGCAGCGCAGGCGCAGGTTCCCAAGGAGCGGGACAAAGGTTTCCCCTTTGGTGCAACAAGACCGAAGACCGCAAGGACGACAGGGAGGATGTCACCACCGAGCCCACCACCGCGTCACTGCCTGATCCTTTTGCAGGCGAAGACTGCTTTTGTCAGGATAGGAACGTCCTTGTGTTCCCGCTCAAAAATGGTCGTTGTGAGATCCCTTCCCGCCTAAATATTTCGGGGGAAGAGGACCCTGGCCGCCTATATAAGTAACTAGGATCCCCACTATGAGGGACAAGTCGATCAGATCCAGAAACACGGCCTCCACGCAAAGGAGCAAGAACTCTTGCCTCCCGACCCTCCTGAGCTCAGGAACTACTGTACTAGTTCATATTCTAGCCCTCCTGAGGCCAATCCACCAAAGCAGGAAATAGGGTTTTACACCACAAGGTGGCCTGAACCTGGGTAAACTCTTGCGTGCTTCACTTGTTGTTTGCTTGAATCTCTTCACTGGACGAGGGCGAGACGCTAGGTAGACGTGAGTGGGAGAGATCTTCGTTCACGCCCCTGTGTTTGAACTTCTTGGGTTTGTGGAGCCCGTAATCCGACATTTGGTGCGCCAGGTAGGGGCGTGTCAAGATCTCGCCTCTCCGACGACCTCGTCCCGTTCTCGTCGTCGACTTCGCTCCACAGCCATGGTGGACACACGCCGAGATCGCGCCGCCCGCCGCGCCGAGAACGTCGCTCAAACGGCGCCCACGGGCAATAGTGTGCCGCCCTGCCCCAACTCGCCGGTCGCCAACGCCGCGACCGACCCGGCCGTCCACGAGCAGTAGGACTCGTCGCTGCCGCTGTCTGTGCGGCGCGATGACCGCATGGCAACGCCTTCACCCTCACAGGCCGCGGCGTCATCCTCGCTGGTCCGCCGCGGGCCAGTCTACCAGTAGCCTGCGCTGTTGATGGCATGGGAGTTCTTGTGCTACCGCCCGGCAGATGACCTCTACAACGAGTGGCTCCACCGCATCACCGAGCTCGTCAATGCCGCTGGGGAAGCACCTGCACCAACGCACTCCTCCCATCCCCCATCGCCCCTAGCGGGGAACGAAGGCCACGGAGTCTCGGCTCCGCCTCCACTCTACGGCGCCGGCTAGGAGGTCAGGCGCGCGACTCCGCGGCGTGAGCCGCCCCGCAGAGCCCATGCGCGCGACAAGGAGAGCTGCTGGGTGATTCCGCATCCCCAGGTAGGGGCTTGCGGTCCCCCTGGGCCGCAGCGCCAAGACCACGCGCCGCATGAGGTGGTGCCGCCAGCACCCCAAGAACTAGCACCGCAGGCGTAGGGGGCTCCTGCAATCATGAGCGTGGCTGGATGTCGTGCCTTAGCTCCTGAGCTACGGCGCCTCGTCTGGCCCGGCAAGTTCAAGCCGGACCTGCCTCCGCGCTACGACGGCACCACCGACCCCACGGAGTTCCTCCAGCTCTACGAGCTGAGCATCGAGGCATCCAACAGCACTGAGCGGGTCATGGCGAACTGGTTCCCCATGGCTCTCAAGGATGGCGCACACTCCTGGCTCCTGAACCTTCCCATGGGATCCATCTCCTCCTAGGGGAGCTTTGTGAGCGTTTCATCGCCAACTTCCAAGGCACCCGCGACCGAGCCCCGGCGGTTGCGGATCTGCGCCGCGTGAGACGGCAGCCGGGAGAGACCCTGCAAAAGTACATCCAATGCTTCAACACCGTGCGCCTCCGGACCCTAGGGTCTTGGACGAGGCCATCATCACGACATTCTCCGACGGCGTCCGCGACGTCAGGATGAGGGAGGAGCTGGCCATCCACAAGGACCTATGCACAGCCCTCGAGATGTTCAAGCTCACGGCAAAGTGCGCCAGGGCGGAGGAAGGACGCCTCTCCCTCTAGGAGCTGCCTGAGGCGGAGGCGGACGACAAGAAAACCAAGGCCAAAGAAGCAAAGCGCAAGGGGCCCGCCGTTCTGGCTGTGGAGCTAGAAGTGAAGCGTGGCTGCGGCTACGACGAACCCCCAGAGACAACCATTCGTACTGCGTCTTCCACAATGTCCACAGCCACAACACTAACGACTGCCAGGAGCTCAGGGCGATGTGCGGCGGGCGCGGCGGGCAGCGCCCTGAGCGCGACAACCGCGGCTACGGCCGTGGAGGTGGCCAAGGTGGAGGATGTTGGGACGGCAGGAACTCGCGCCAAGGGTGGCGCGAACAGCTTTGTGAAGACCACTGGCAGGAGCAGCCTCGTGATGCCCCCTGGCACGACCAGCCTCATGAGGGTCGCCCTCAGGGCAACGGGGGACTGCCTCCACTGCCACCACCGCCAAGAACGAACAATGACGACCGCCAGGGAGATGGAGGAGGGGGCTTTCAGGAGCCGCGTGCAGTCGCATGCATCTTGGGAGGAGCCCATGCTCCGGCTTCCCATCGCATCTTCAAGCAATTCGCCCGCGAGGTGAACGCGGCGCTTCCCAGGCCTGACGCCGCGCGCAATCTCAGGTGGACCAAGCAGGTCATCGCCTTCGACCCCAAGGACCAGCTCAAGTGCACCGCAGCCCCAGGCGCTCTCCCGATGCTCTGCACCCGACCATCAGCAACGTCCTCGTGACCAAGACCCTCATCGACGGTGGAGCAGGACTCAACGTCCTCTCCGTCCAGACTTTTGAGACACTCCAGGTCCCCTACGATCAGCTCCACCCGACCAAGCCATTCTACGGAGTCACGGATGGCTCCACACTCCCGATGGGGCCGGTACGCCTTCTCGTCACCTTTGGTGACCGCGACAACTATCACACCGAGCTCATCGACTTTGACATCGCCAACATCCACCTCCAGTACAACGCCATCCTTCGGTATCCTGCCCTCACCAAGTTCATAGCGGCGACCCATCACGGCTACAACGTCCTCAAGATGCCTGGGAGCGGCGGAGTCATCACGATCGCCTCCGACGAGAATAAAGCGGTGCGTTCCCTGGAGCACGCCTACCAGACTGCGGCGGTCGAATACTCCGATGAGGATGGAGCCGTCCTCGCCCTGCAGACCGCCCCCAAGAAGAAGAAGAACCTGCCCGTCAACAAATCTCAGGATGCGGGGGCTCCTGACGGTTCCGCCTCAGGACTCGCGCCTGCCAACGAGGCGCCCTCCACCCTCGCATAGGGAGGCGTGCCCGACGCCCCTCTCAGGACGAGCTCGGGGGCTCTCCTCTGGAGCGTCTCCGGCCTGACCAGCGTCTCGAGGGAGGTGTTCGGGCACCACCTGCACGCGTGTCTTGACGCGCGTTTTTGTGAGCCCAGCGTAGACCGCACAGCGCTGGGGGCTCGGGACTTCATCGACCAGGTTACCGAAGAACTTCAGTACGCAAGGCTCATCCGCGGAGGGCGTAACCGCACAATGCCGAGCTCACCAGCCCGCAGCCCGAGCGACCGCTTCCGTGTTTGCATTGACGTCACGTGTCTCAACCGACCCGCCTCTTTGGAGCCCTTTTGGCCGACGGCGGTCGGCCAGAGGAGGGCCCTCCCCTGCAGCTACGTCCGCACACTCTTCGGCATCCGCAACGCAGCTGCCACGTTCCAGCACCTCGCGCGGCAGGCCTTGGGGGCTCGGGAGGCTCAATGGCAGGCAGTCCGGATGGAGCGAGAACCGGACCCACGCGACCGCCGAGAGCCTCCGGAGCCCCTGGGCCTCAGGAGCCTGATGATCTTCAGGAGCGACCCGCATGGCTTGCGTCTTCAGCTACCCCAACTCTTCTTTGACAAGTATCAGGTGACGCTTCAGGTCTCCAATCGAGGGCGCCCCTCGGGCTGCATAATTCTCGGGCTGCTCGGGGCTATCCCCCACAGTTGTCTCCTTTTTGTGCATGATCAAGGCTAGTTGCTCCTTCCTATTCGCATTATCTGCATGCTTGGCGTTCTCACTGCCACTAAGGTCATGAGCCCTTGCGAGCCAACTCGCGACCGCCCCATGATTAACGACTGGCCCGGCGTCTGTGCTTAGGTCCATCCCTGCAGCGTCACTAAACCCAAGGGCTAAGCTCTATCTTGCGAGCCATTCCCGTGACGTCACCTCCCGTGGTCCTTGGTGCCTTGTTCTCGCATGGGCTAATCGTGGATGGGTAAGTAGGGGCCTGTGGCAGGTGCCTCGCTCACGCAGGAACCGCGCACCGGTTGTTTTTCTTTTGGATCGTTGCATGAGAAGACTGGGCACGGCGTCTGTGCTCGGGTCCGTCCCTACAGCATCGACAAATCCAACGGCTGAGCTCTGTCTCGCGAGCCATTCCCGTGACGTCACCTCCTGGGGTCGTTGGTGTCGCGGCCTTCTCATGTGATATCCTCTAGAGATGCACTCGGCGTAGGTCGACACAACACCTCTCTTTTCACATTTTGAAGAAGAAGACTCGGGCGCAACCCGCCTCAGGGTAGGATCTCGTGAGCGATGCGTAAGCTCACGAGAACTTCCTCAGAGTCGTTCAGCTCGTCCCGAGGAGGGCCCATATACACCTTGGATGTCCTGTCGTGCAAGCCACGTGTCAGGACGGGGTTGTACACGCCCCGGAGTCTCTCCCGGTGGGAGGCTCCCTCCCACGGTCCAGTGGAAGTGCCATGCTCCGTGCTGGCAGAACCAACCGAGGAGCGGTTATGCCCACGAACCAGTGGAAGCACCAAGCTCCGCGCTAGCCGCTACGACCGAGGTGTGGTTATGCCCACACTCCGCGCAAGTGTGGTAGCTCTATGCTCCGCGCTAGTTATAAACAACTGAGGGCGGCCCCCAGTGGTCGCACCAACCTCAGGGAGCTTTTCAGCTCACGACGCTCACAGCTTCTCCTTGGATGGGTGTCGCGAGGGGGGCTAGGCACGGGGGCTATGCCCAGGTCACGCCTGGCAGACACCACCCTACCAGGTGCCCAGACACCTGGCCTTCTCGCGCCCCCATCCCAGGCGAAGGCTCATGAGCAAGGTATGGTGCTCGTTCTCCCTCATGAGAGCCGTTCGTACGTCAAGGGGGACCCCTGGGCATCGCGGCCCAGAGGCCTCACTAGTCACGTAGCCCCTCACTCCTTGAGCCTGGCGCTCAACGGCGGTTGAGGTATGCGCGGGGCTAGGTCCTGCCAACGTAGAACGCAAACGGGGTCGCTTGAACGTCAAGGGGGACCCCTGGGCATCCCGACCCAGGGACCTCACTAGCCACGTAGCCCCTCATCCCTTGAGTCTAGTTATTACGATAACCCCGGTGACCCGGAGGGCTCAATGGCGATCGAGGTATGCGCGGGGTTGGGCCCTGCTGACGCAGAGCACCTAAGCAAACATGAAAGGAAGCAAGCACGGAATTCATCAAGTTATTACAATAATACCAAGTTTTTCAAATTTGAACAAGTTCTTACGCCTCCCCGAGGCACTCGCACTTCTCTCTCTGGACAGGAGCAGATCAGGCATCACAAAGCGCATCATCACCGGTCTCCGTCTCTTCGGCTGCGGTAGCAGTGGCCTGGAGGAATGCCTCCACCAGCTCCGTGACCTTCGCCCCCAGGGCCTCAGTAGCCGCACCCTCTATGCTCGTGGTCACGGTCTCGGACAGCGAGGCCAGGTCAAGAGCGGGGTCACGAAGACTTAGGTGGCCGCACACCTGCGTCAGGACCAAGGTAAGGAGCGTGCGGCTTTCGATGTGTGCTAACTGGCCAATTGCGTCCGCAACCTCGCGCAGGGACTTCACAAGCGCGGCGAGGAACCCGGCGGGGCCTTCCTCCGGGGCGGCCAGCGGCTTCTTGAACCCTTCCCCGTAGGCGGCCCGCAGCACCGTACGGGCCTCGAGATCAAGGGCGGCGAGGACCTCGCGACTCACTGCTACCGAGGCCGCAAGGGCATCTTCCTTGTCGCGTGCAGCTTGGGTCGCCTTGGCCTGCTCAACCTCGACTTTCAACTTCTCCAGGCTCGCGCAGTCAGCAAACTGCTCCTGTTGCAACTGGGACGTCTCAGCCTTCTGCGCCTCGAGATCCTTCCCCTACCTCTTGAGCTCCAGGGAGTGCCTAGTACCTTCCTCGCGAACGGCCACTAGCTTGCTCTCCTCCTCGAGGCAACACTTCTCGAAGGACGCAGCATCGGCTCGCGCAGCGTCACGTGCCAGCGTGGCTGTCGCAGCTTCCTCTCGACCCTTGGCAGCGATCACTGAGGCCTGGTTCCAGGAGGCCCGCGCGGAGTCGTCTGCCAGGAGCCACCCGGAGATCAGCCCCAGGCGTCCCTCCATCGCGTGGCTGCCACCACCCTGAAGTTTGGAATGAAGCCGGCCCAGCGCGGCCGAGGCGGCCTCCAAGGTCTCAGGGCCAGGCTGTGCCGACTAGCGCACGGGCGCTGACAAGACCGACTGCTCGACCAGGGGCTCGGGGGCTTCGGCCCCCTCGCTGAAGCAGCCGGAGCAGGAGCTACCGCGGCCTCGCAAACAGCAATGAAACCCTCAAGCGATGCCGCCGCCGCGTGCCCGGTGGCCTAGTTGGCCGAGATGCCCAGAGTCGTGGCACCTTTCTCCGCGGCCACATCAGCAGGAGGAGGAGCAGGGCACCGCGACGTGACCTCCCCCTTCACCTTCTTCATCACGCCACCCAGGCTGCTGCATCTGGAGAAGCGCGTCAGGGACGCACCGACTAAGGATAACAGGAGATTGCACACTTACTCGTCGGAGGCGAGGCATGCCCTCCTCTTCACCAATAGGTCAGCTGTAGCCGCTGGCGCTATGGGCGTGCCGGTAGCCCGGATCTTGGCAAGGCGCGAGGCCACAGACCTGGGCACAGCCGTGGTCACCAGTTTCGCTAGCACGGCACTCCTCGGCGGGGTCGCCACGTTGCTTCCCCTGGATGCAGCGCGTCCGGATCATCGTGGAGTGGTCGCCCGGGGCCGTCCGACGGCACCTGCGCCTGACGCCACTGATCCAGCGGATGCCTCGGAGGAGTCCCCCTCGTCAACCACGCACTCGTCGTCCATGGTCTCCTCCGAGTTCCCCTCGTCGCTCCCGTCGTCGGCGCCAGAAGACACGTCAACCGTAGGCGGAGCATCCATGGGCGCCCCGAAACCTGACACGGCCTTCAACAGCTTGACCTTGTCAGGGCGGCTGTACAACGGCAGGTGGATCCCGGAGAGGTCCTCGGGAACCATCCCTAGGAGAGTGATTGAGGCGAAGTCCAGATCGGCCTCGGCAAGCGCCCCCGAGCGCAGCCGGAGCCTGTCGTCATCACCCATTAGCTCCCACAGGGGGCGTGAGTGTGCCTGCAGCGGCGCCAGACGCTGCCTCAAGAACTCCTTCACGATCTGGGCCCCTTCAAGCCTCGAGCCCAGGTCGGCTTCAATCCTTGCCAGAACAGGCCCGGCAAGGGGGTCGGTGAGCTTTGCGTAGCTCCAGCTGGCACGTTTCGCCAGACGAGGGGTAGGCAGTGCCAGCAGTGGATGAACGTGCTGGGCATCCAGATAGACCCACCTCTTCCGGTGGGAGTCTATATTCTTCCTAGCTGTCATCGGCAGGCAGCCCTGGCACTGGAAGACGAAGGAGACACAGCCCGATCATGGACCCTCGTCATACCGATGCATGGAGAAGAAGTGGTGGAAGAGGGCAACAGTCGGCCTCACCCCCACGAGCGCCTCGCAGTAAAAGGCGAAAAGCGACAAGATGAAGATGGAGCGAGGCTGGATGTAGGGAGCATGCATCTGGTAATGTTCCAGGATGGCGTAGAAGAACTCTGAGAAGGGCGGCACGAGCCTGACGGAGATGTTGTGAAGGAAGAAGGGGTAGCAGGACTTCGGCAAGATCCGCGTCGCCGTGGATCTGACCCAAATCCCCGTCGGGCCATGCTCGTTGTGGACGCTCGACAAGAAAGGCTGGACCTCTGAGTAGTCCTCCTCCTTCGTGATGGAGGACTCCTCGGGCGTCGCCTCAAGGGAGAAGCAGATCCGGACGCCGGCGTGGTTGTCGGATTCAGGGCTCCGCAAAACCCAAGAAGTTCGAACACAGGGGTGTGAACGAAGATCTCTCCCACTCACGTCTACCTAGCGTGTCGCCCTCGCCCAGTGAAGAGATTCAAGCAAACAACAAGTGAAGCACGCAAGAGTTTACCCAGGTTCGGGCCGCCTTGTGGTGTAAATCCCTAGTTCTTGCTTTGGTGGATTGGCCTCAGGAGGGCTGGAATATGAACTAGTACAGTGATTCCTGAGCTCAGGAGGTGAGCTTAGGAGGGCCAGGAGGCAAGTGTTCTTGCTCCTTTGCGTGGTGGCAGAGTTTATGGATCTCCTTCTCCCCCCTTCATAGCGGGGATCCTAGCTACTTATATAGGCGGCCAGGGTCCTCTTCCCCTGAAATGTTTAGGCGGGGAGGGATCCCACAACGGCCATTTTTTAGCGGGAACACAAGGACGTTCCTACCCTAACAAAAGCTGTCTTCGCTTGCAAAAGGATCAGGCGGTGACGCGGTGGTGGGCTCGGTGGTGACATCCTCCTTGTTGTCCTTGCAGTCTTCGGTCCTGTTGCACCAATGGGGAAACCTTTGTCCCGCTCCTCGGGAACCTGCGCCTGCGCTGCCTCCTTTTGCACTGAAATGGCAACTGCACCGCTGGCGGGCACTGGCACCCGCTCGCGCGGTGCGTCACTGCTGACGTCACTGCCTCCTCCTGAGGCAGGCTTGGCCTTGGATTCTCCGCCCCTCCGGAGCGCCTTGCCGAGGCCGCTCCTAAGGGGTCTTGACGTTGTTCTCCTCGCGAGGCCTAGGCCCCTCGCGAGGGTCTTGAGCAGCTAGTCGATCAGTTGGGCCGTACCAGGCCATGGTAGGAGCGTGTCGCGGCCCGCAGACAGGCAAGTCTGGGTACCCTGGTTCCCAGGACGTCGACAGTAGCCCCCGGGCCCAAGGTGCGCGCGGAGTTGGCTTCAGGGCAAAGCCTTAGTCGAGAACGAAGCACCGCTGGCCATAAGAGGCTGCGGGCCAGGCCGGCGCGTGACGGTTCGATGGGACGTGGCAACCCCGCTCCCCACGCAGTCTTGGTAATCGTGTGACTTAACAACTCCTTGGCGCAGATGACTGGGATGTTATGGCTGTGACGCCAGTGGCTGGCAGTCGGGCTCCTCAGCCCTATAAATGGGGCTAGGGGGGAGCCCCAAGCCGTTTTCAAGCCAGCATCGTCTTCCTCCTTGCTTGTTCCTCGCTCTCCCTCTTGCTGCGAGATCTCCATGGCGCCGCCGAGGAAGCCGTCCGCCGCGGAGAAGGGGAAGGCCCCGAAGGATCTGGCCCCGCAGCCATCGAAGAGGGGTCGCGGGCGTCCCCGCAAGCATGCCGCTGCGCCCGCAGCGACTCCTCGAGGAAGTGGGGCGGCCTTCCGGGTTCTATCACGGCCGTTGGTGAGAGGCGCGATATGTCCTCCCATGGTGAAGGTGGTCGCGGCCGTGGTGGGAGAGGAGGTGCGAGACGGCGCATGGCGGTCGCGCGTCCTCCACGCCCGCAGCTCCACTCCTTCGACGTGTCGTCGGAGTTCGTGGTGTGGGCGGAGAAGCCTGGTGGCTCGTGGCTCCGGCTTCCCCGCTTGTTCGGCGACGTATTACCAGCTGGAGGCCTCGGCGGCGTCTGGCTGCAGGCTGATGGTTGCTGCAGTGGTGCAGCCTGGGTGGAGGTTGATGTGGCTCCCTCAGGCGATGTGTTCCTGGAGCGCGGCTGGCAACCGTTTGCTCGCGCGCGCCGGCTGCAGGGGAGGTGTGCGCTCCAGTTCGGGTACGATGGCGCCTCCACACTGTTTGCCAGGGTCTTCTCGGAGGAAGGGAGGCGCCTTGGGTGCTGTCCTGAGGCGGATGATGAAGAAGACGATGGGGACGGCGTCTGGAGGAGTAGCTCCTCCACCGGAGATGATCTCAGTCCTGGGAGGCACCACGGGTCACCCCTCTGTGGCAACAGCAGCTCCTCCAGCAGTGGCGGCCGCGATGAGCCACCACGTCGCCGAGCTCGTTCTGGCGATGGGAGGGGGTTGCCGCGCCGCTGTGGCTCGGTGAAGCCGGAGGAACTGGGAGACTCCGACTGAGCGGGAGCGGCCTCTGCTGCTTCTTCTTCTTTTTCCTTCGTGTCCTTTCTGTGTCAAAATTTCAAGTTGCCTCGGGAAGGCGTGTAATGGACTATGATATATGTATGAAGTGAGAACTTTCCGTCATGTTTTTTTGCCTTGGCGAGATTACTTAGCTTTTATGTGTCGCGACGTCTTGAGGCGGAGTGCTCCTGACTCTTTGGCATCATGAGTCCCATCGGGTCGTGAGGACGGCCGAAACTAGAGAGCTTGTGCAGCCCCCGAGCATGGGTGAGCCACTGAGAGCTTCTAAGAGCGTTGAGCGTGGGTTAAAGCACCAATGCCTAAGCCGGCTCGGTAGGATAGGTTGCACGGACTGAGAAGGTCGATGCCAGAGCCTGAGCAGGCTTGGCCAGGCAAGGTCACGGGGCCATGGCAGACGAATGCCGGTGATCGACCGTGCCCCAGCCCCCACGCGCGAGGCGCGCAAAGAAAATCGAGTGGCGCAGCCCTGCTCAACAAACTGAACTTAAAACCGGCAAGAAAGATCCCAAACAAGACTTTCAACCAAATGCAAGGAGCTCGAGAAACACAAGAACTTCATAGCACGAGGTAGAGGAAGGGCTGATAGCCAAGGGAGTAGAAAAAGCTGACAGCCAAACACCAAGCCAAAAAAGGAAAAAGGTCATGTCCGACCCCTACACTACGTCTTCTTCCCAGCGCGGAGCTAAGGACTGCCACTGGGGCGTGGGTGGGAGCCCCGTCTGAAGGCCCGTAGGCAACGCACAGGAGACTCCGAGGCGTGTACAGCCCCAACTCATTATTACGTGAGAGTGTGATGGGCGGAGACCTTCACGGGCATGGAGCCTTGATTATGGATAGAACCTCTTGAGGTGTTCGATGTTCCAGGAATTCTGGATAGGTATCCCATCTTGCGTCTCCAGGTGCACAACACCGGGCCTAGAGACACGGGCGATTCTGAACGGGCCCTCCCACATGGGCGAGAGCTTGTGGAACCCCTCCCGGGAGAGGACCCGCCTCAGGACCAAGTCACCAACTTCAAGTGTTCTTGTGCGGATGCCACGGCAGTGGTACCGCCGTAGCGCCTGCTGATATCGCGTCGTCCTGAGGGCAGCTCAGCGGCGGCCCTCCTCGCTGAGCACGAGGTCCATCCACCAGGCGGCATCCTGGCATTCCACATTGAAGGCCAAGACCCGTGGGGAGCGATGCTTGACCTCGTGAGGGAGGACCGCCTCTGCCCCATAGACGAGAAAGAAAGGAGTTTCCCCCATGGGTTTGGTGGCACTGGTCCGGATTGACCACAGCACGGACTGGAGCTCGTCGATCCAGCCCCTGCCGCAAGCCTCAAGCTTCTTTTTAAAGATGTGCGTCTTGAGGCCACGCAAGACTTCCGCGTTGGCGCGCTCGGCCTGACTGTTGCTCTTGGGGTGAGCCACCGAAGCATAGCAGATCTGTGTTCCAAGGTTAGCACAATATGACCTGAAGAGATTGCTCGTGAACTGCGAACCGTTATTCGTGATGATGCGGCTGGGGACCCTGAATCGCCTCACGAGGCCCTGGATGAACTTGAGAGCCGACCCGGCTGGGATCGCGCGAACAGGCTCTACCTCTGCCCACTTGGTGAATTTGTCGATGGCGACGTACAGGAAGCGGTAGCCCCCCGCTGCCCGGGGAAATGGACCCAGGATGTCCAATCCCCAGACTGCGAAGGGCCAGGAGAGCGGAATCGTCTGGAGACCCTGCGCCGGTTGGTGGATCTGCTTGGCGTGAAACTGGCACGCCTCCCAAGCCCGCACAAGCTCCGTGGCGTCGTTGAGCGCCGTGGGCCAGTAGAAGCCGCTGCGGAAGGCCTTGCCTACAAGGGTACGGGACGATGAGTGATGGCCGCAGTCTCCATCATGAATGTCAGCCAACAGCTCACGCCCTTGCTTCCTCGAGATGCATTCTAGCGAGACGTCGTTGGGGCGCCTCCTGTAGAGTTCACCGTCTTGGATGCAGTAAGCTGAGGCTTGTCAGGACACGCGCTCTGCGTCTTCTTCCTTGTCCGGCAGGGTGTCGTGTTGCAGGTACATATTGAGTTCTTGGGTCCGGCAAACCTCCTCGGGCTCCGCGACGAGCAGTAAGCGGGCTCCGGAGGGCGGTCCGCAGGACGGGGCGCCGTCCAGAGGCGCCGCAGGTAGTTCCCGCTAGGGGGACGCCAGCTCAAGAACGGGCGATGTTGCCGACGGTTTGAGTAGTCGCTCCTTGAAGACGCCCGGCCTCTGAGGACCTCGCCTGGAAGCCCGCTTAGCGATGTCATCCGCTTCCTTGTTGGCGCCTCTTGGTATGCGTTGCATCTCCAGCCTTTGGAACCATTGCCCCATCTTGCGTACCTCTTCCAGATATGCCTCCATGTGCTCATCCTTAGGCTTGTATCTTACGTCGAAGAAGTCTACGAGGAGTCGCGAATCACCTTTGATGGTGAGACGCCTGACCCCCAGCGTAGCGGCGGCCTTGAGCCTGGCAATTAGGCCCTCGTACTATGTGATGTTGTTCGAGACCTTCTCGCCTTGCTGGAAGCAAAGCCGCACAGCGTAGTACAACCTGTCCTGAATGGGGGATACTAACACAGCGCCAGCCCCCGCGCCAAGGTGCGAGAAGGCGCTGTCGAAGTATACCACCCATCCGTCTAGGGCTCGAACGTGGGTGCCTTGGAAGTTGGCGACGAAACACTCACGAAGCTCCCCCCAGGAGGAGATGGATTCCACGAGGAGGCTCAGGAGCCAGGAGCATGCGCCATATTTGAGAGCCATGGGGAACCAGTTCGCCATGACCTGCTCAGTAACGTTGGATGCCTCGATGCTCAGCTCGTAGAGTTGGAGCAACTCCATGGGGTCGATGGTGCCATCGTAGCGCGAAGGCAGGTCCGCCTTGAACTTGCCGGGCCAGGCGAGGCGCCGTAGCTTAGGAGCTAAGGCACGACATCCAGCCACGCTCATGATTGCAGGCGTCCCTGCGCCTGCGGTGCTGGTTCCTAGGGCGCTGGCGCCACCACCTCCTGTGGCGCCTGGCCTCGGCGCTGCGGGCCAGGGGGCCCGCGAGCCCCTGCCCGGGGATGCGGAATCACCTGGCATATCTCCTTATCGCGCGTGTGGGCTCTGCGGGGCGACTCACGCCATGGAGCCCTGCGCCGGTCCTCCTGGCCGGCGCCGTAGAGTGGAGGCAGAGCTGGGACTCCGTGGACTTCGTTCCCCACCACGGACGACGGGGGATGGGAGGAGTTCGTTGGTGCAGGTGGTTCTCCAGCGGCGTGGACGAGCTCGGTGATATGGCGGGCCACTTGTCGTAGAGGTCATTGGCCGAGCGGCAGCGCAAGAGCTCTCGCGCCATCAGGAGCGCATGCTGCTGATGGACTGACCTGCGATGGACCAGCGAGGATGACGCCGCGGCCGGTGAGGGTGAAGGCGTCGCCGTGCGGCCATCGCGCTGAACGGACGGCGGTAGCGACAAGCTCTGCTGCACGTGGACGGCCGGGTCGATGGTGGCGTTGGCGACCAGCGAGTTCGGGCGGAGCGGCGCACCGTCGCCCGCGGGCATCGCCTGAGCGACGTTTGCGGCACGGCGGGTGGCACGAACTCGGCGTATGTCGACCATGGCGGTGGAGCGAAGTAGACGACGAGAGCGGGACGAGGTCGTCGGAGAGGTGAGATCTTGACACACCCCCTACCTGGCGCGCCAAATGTCAGATTCATGGCTCCGTCAAACTCAAGCAGTTCGAACACACGGGCGTGAACGAAGATCTCTCCCACTCACGTCTAACTACCGTCTCGCCCTCGCCCAGTGAAGAGATTCAAGCAAACAACAAGTGAAGCACGCAAGATTTTACCCAGGTTCGGGCCACCTTGTGGTGTAAAACCCTACTTCCTGCTTTGGTGGATTGGCCTCAGGAGGGCTGGAATATGAACTAGTACAGTGATTCCTGAGCTCAGGAGGTGAGCTCAGGAGGTTCAGGAGGCAAGTGTTCTTGCCCCTTTGCGTGGTGGCAGAGTTTATGGATCTCCTTCTCCCCCCTTCATAGCGGGGATCCTAGCTGCTTATATAGGCGGCCAGGGTCCTCTTCCCCCGAAATGTTTAGGCAGGAAGGGATCCCACAACGGCCATTTTGAGCGGGAACACAAGGACGTTCCTACCCTAACAAAAGCAGCCTTCGTCTGCAAAAGGATCAGGCGGTCGCCCGGTGGTGGGCTCGGTGGTGACATCCTCCCTGTTGTCCTTGCAGTCTTCGGTCATGTTGCACCAATGGGGAAACCTTTGTCCCGATCCTCGGGAACCTACGCCTGCGCTACCTCCTTTGCATCGAAACGGAAACTACGCCGCTGGCGGGCACTGGCACCTGCTGGCGCGGTGCGTCACTACTGACATCACTGCCTCCTCCTGAGGCAGGCTTGGCCTTGGATTCTCCGCCCCTCCGGAGCACCTTGCCGAGACTGCTCCTGAGGGGGTCTTGACATTGTTCTCCTCGCGAGGCCTAGCCCCCTCGCGAGGGTCTTAGGCAGTTGGTCGATCAGCTGGGCCGTACCAGGCCGTGGTAGGAGCGCGTCGCGGCCCGCAGACAGGCAAGTGTGGGTACCCTGGTTCCCAGGACGCCGACAGCGGTACCCTTGTTCTTCTTCGCCATTGCTGAAGGTGTCGGAGGACATAGGAGATTTAGGAAGGCGGGAGGCGTAGGAGGAGGAGATCTGAGCAGGAAGGAAGGGAAGCGATAACTCCCCTGCAGCAGAGACGACCCCTTTTTGTCAAACTTCACGGTTGCCGAGACTGCGTGGGGAGCGGGGTCGCCCATGTCCAATCCAACCGTCACTCAACAGCCTAGCCCGCTGCCTTTTTGGGGCCCGCGGCACTTCGTCCTCGGCTAACCTTTCGCCCCGAAGCCAAGTCCGCGCGCTCCTTGGGCCCGGGGGCTACTGTCGGCGTCCTGGGAACTAGGGTACCCAGACTTGCCTGTCTGCGGGCTGCGACGCGCTTCTACCATGGCCTGGTACGGCCCAGCTGATCGACCAGCTGCCCAAGATCCTCGCGAGGGGGGCTAGGCCTCGCGAGGAGAACAACGTCAAGACCCCCTCGGGAGCGGCCTCGGCAAGGTGCTCCGGAGGGGCGGAGAATCCAAGGCCAAGCCTGTCTCATGAGGAGGCACTGACGTAAGCAGTGATGCACTGCACCAGCAGGTGCCAGCGCCCGCCAGCGGCGTAGTTGCCGTTTTGGTGCAAAGGAGGCAGCGCAGGCTCGGGTTCCCAAGGAGCAGGACAAAGGTTTCCCCTTCAGTGCAACAAGATCGCAAGGACGACAGGGAGGATGTCACCACCGAGCTCACTACCGCGTCACCGCCTGATCCTTTTGCAGGCGAAGACTGTTTTGTCAGGATAGGAACGTCCTTGTGTTCCCGCTCAAAAATGGCCATTGTGGGATCCCTTCCCTCCTAAATATTTCGGGGGAAGAGGACCCTGGCCGCCTATATAAGTAACTAGGATCCCCACTATGAGGGACAAGTCGATCAGATCCAGAAACTCGGCCTCCACGCAAAGGAGCAAGAATTCTTGCCTCCCGGCCCTCCTGAGCTCGGGAACCACTGTGCTAGTTCATATTCTAGCCCTCCTGAGGCCAATCCACCAAAGCAGGAAGTAGGGTTTTACATCACAAGGTGGCCTAAACCTGGGTAAACTCTTGCGTGCTTCACTTGTGGTTTGCATGAATCTCTTCACTGGGAGAGGGCGAGACTCTTGGTAGACGTGAGTGGGAGAGATCTTCGTTCACGCCCCTGTGTTCGAACTTCTTGGGTTTGCGGAGCCCGTAATCCGACACAGATTACTATAGATTGTTCTGTTTTTGACAGATTCTGTTTTTCGTTTGTTGTTTGCTTATTTTGATGAATCTATGAGTAGTATCGGGGGGTATGAATCATGGAGAAGTTGGAATACAGTAGGTTTAACACCAATATAAATAAAGAATGAGTTCATTACACTACCTTTGAGTGGTGGTTTGTTTTCTTATACCAACGGAGCTCATGAGATTTTTGGCTAAGTTTTGTGTTGTGAAGTTTTCAAGATTTGAGTATGGCTTTGATGGACTATGGAACAAGGAGTGGCAAGAGCCTAAGCTTGGGGATGCCCAAGGCACCCCAAGGTAAAATTCAAGGACAACCAAAATCCTAAGCTTGGGGATGCCCTGGGAAGGCATCCCCTCTTTCGTCTTCATCTATCGGTAACTATACTCGGGACTATATTTTTATTCACCACATGATATGTGTTTTGCTTGGAGCGTCATGTATGATTTGAGTCTTTGCTTTTTAGTTTGCCACAATCATCCTTGCTGGACACACCTTTTGAGAGAGATAAATATAGTTTAGAATTTATTAGAATACTCTATGTGCTTCACTTATATCTTTTGAGTTAGATAGTTTTGCTCTAGTGCATCACTTATATCTTTTAGAGCACAGTGGTGGTTTTGTTTTGTAGAAATTGTTGATCTCTCGTGCTTCACTTATATGCTTTTGAGAGTCTTTTAGAACAGCATGGTAATGTGCTTTGGTTATAAAACTAGTCCTAATATGATAGGCATCCAAGATGAATATAGTAAAAACGTTCATATAAAGTGCATTGAATATGCTGAGAAGTTTGGTACTTGATGATTGTTTTGAGATATGAGGATGGTGATATTAGAGACATGCTAGTGGAGTAATTTTGAATTTAAGAAATACTTGTGTCAAAGCTTGTGATTCCCGTAGCATGCACGTATGGTGAACCGCTATGTGACGAAGTTAGAGCATGAGGTATTTATTGAGTGTCATCCTTTGTGTGGAGGTCGGGATCGCACGATGGTTAACTCCTACCAACCCTTCCCCTAGCAGCATGCGTTGAATACTTTGTTTTGATAACTCGTAGATTTTTGCAATAAGTATATGAGTTCTTTATGACTAATGTTGAATCCATGGATTATACGCACTCTCACCCTTCCATCATTGCTAGCCTCTCTTGTACCGCGCAACTTTTGCCGGTACCATACACCCACCATATACCTTCCTCAAAACAGCCACCATACCTACCTATCATGACATTTCCATAGCCATTCCGAGATATATTGTCATGCAAACTTTCCACCGTCCCGTTCATATGCCATGCTTCATCATCATTCACATAGAGTCATATTTTGTTCTAGCTTTGAGTTGTAAGTCAATAAAAGTATGATGATATTCATTATTAGAGCATTGTCCCATGTGAGGAAAGGCCAAAAAAAGAGATGGCCCAAAAAAGAGAGAGGGGCTAAAAAAGACAAAGCCCCTCCAAAAAAATGAGTGAAAAGAGAGAAGGGACAATGCTACTATCCTTTTCCACACTTGTGCTTCAAAGTAGCACCATGATCTTCATGATAGAGAGTCTCTTGTTTTGTCACTTTCATATACTAGTGGGAATTTTCATTATAGAACTTGGCTTGTATATTCCAACGATGGGCATCCTCAAATGCCCTAGGCCTTCATGAGCAAGCAAGTTGGATGCACACCCACTCAGTTTCTTTTGATGAGCTTTCATACACTTATAGCTCTAGTGCATCCGTTGCATGGCAATCCCTACTCACTCATATTGATATCTATTGATGGGCATCTCCATAGCCCATTGATACGCCTAGTTAATGTGAGACAATCTTCCTCCTTTTTGTCTTCTCCACAACCACCACTCTATTCCACCTATACTGCTATATCCATGGCTCATGCTCATGTATTGCGTGAAAGTTGAAAGGTTTGAAAAAATTCAAGTATGAAAACAATTGCTTGGCTGAAACCAGGGTTGTGCATGATATGAATATTTTGTGTGATGAAGAGGGAGCATAGTCAGACTATATGATTTTGTAGGGATAACTTTCTTTGGCCATGTAAGACATGATTGCTTCGTTAGTATGCTTGAAATATTATTATTCTTATGTCAATATAGACTTTTGTCTTGAATCTTTTGGATCTGAGCATTCATGCCACAATAAAGAAATTACATTGAGAATTATGTTGGTTAGCATTCCACATTAAAAAAAATCTGTTTTTATCATTTACCTACTCGAGGACGAGCAGGAATTAAGCTGGGGGATGCTTGATACGTCTCTAATGGATCTATAATTTTTTATTGTTCCATGCTATTATATATTGTGTTTTGGATGTTTAATGGGCTTTATTATACACTTTAATATTATTTTTGGGACTAGCCTACTAACCCAAGGCCCAGTGCAAATTGCTGGTTTTTTTTGCATATTTCAGTGTTTCGCGGAAAAGGGATATCAAACGGAGTCCAAACGGAATGAAACCTTCGGGAGAGTTATTTTTGGAACCGTATCTACCCTGAAGACTTGGAGTACACGCGAGGGAACAAGAGAGGTGGCCACGAGGGTCCAGGGCGCACCCCCTTCCCCTAGGCGCGCCTCCCACCCTCGTGGGCCCCTTCTGGCTCCCCCGATGCCCTCCTTCCTCCTATATATATCCATGTACCCTAAAAACATCGGGGCAACAGAGAAAACCCTAATTCCACCGCCGCAACCTTCTGTTCCATGAGATCCCATCTTGGGGTCTGTTCCGGAGCTCCGACGGAGGGGGGATCTACCACGAAGTGCTTCTACATCAACACCATAGCCTCACCAATGAGTTGTGACTAGTTTACCACAGACCTTCGGGTCCATCGTTATTAGCTAGATGGCTTCTTCTCTCTTTTTGGATCTCAATACAAAGTTCTCCTCGATCTTCGAGGAGATCTATTCGATGATTTTTTTTGCGATGTGTTTGTCGAGATCCGATGAATTGTGAGTTTATGATCAAGATTATCTATGAACAATATTTGATTCTTTTCTGAAATCTTTTATGTATGATTATAATATCCTTGCAAGTCTCTTCGAATTATTTGTTTGGTTTGGCCTACTAAATCTATAGTTCTTGCAATGGGAGAAGTGCTTGGCTTTGGGTTCAATCTTGTGGTGTCCTTTCCCAGTGACAGCAGGGGCAGCAAGGCACGTATTGTATTGTTGCCATCGAGGATAAACATATGGGGTTTATATCATATTGCTTGTTTATCCCTCTACAACATGTCATCTTGCTTAAAGCATTACTCTGTTCTTATGAACTTAATACTCTAGATGCATGTTGGATAGTGGTCGATGTGTGGAGTAATAGTAGTAGATGCAGAATCGTTTCGGTCTACTTGTCACGGATGTGATGCCTATATATAATGACCATGCCTAGATATTCTCATAACTATGCGCTTTTCTATCAATTGCTCGACAGTAATTTGTTTACCCACCGTAGAATTCTGCTTTCATGAGAGAAGCCACTAGTGAAACCTATGGCCCCCGGGTCTATCCTTATCATATTACTTTCATTCAATTTCTGCTGCCATTTCTTATTGTTGGAAATATGCCCTAGAGGCAATAATATAAGTATTATTATATTTCCTTGTTCATGATAATTGTTTGTTATTCATGCTTGAATTGTATTGTACGGAAACAACGATACATGTGTGAATATATAGACCACAATGAGTCCCTGGTAAGCCTCTAGTTACTAGCTTGTTGATCAACAGATGGTCACGGTTTCCTGACCATGGACATTGGATGTCAGTGATAACGGGATCACATCATTAGGAGAATGATGTGATGGACAAGACCCAATCCTGAGCCTAGCACGAGATCGTATAGTTCGTAATGCATAAGCTTTTCGGTGTCAAGTATTTATTCCTTAGACCATGAGGTTGTGCAACTCCCGGATGCCGTAGGAATACTTTGGGTGTACCAAACGTCACAACGTAACTGGGTGGCTATAAAGATACGCATCGGGTATCTCCGAAAGTGTCTGTTGAGTTGGTACGAACCAAGACTGGGATATTGTCACTCCGTGTGACGGAGAGGTACCTCTGGGCCCACTCGGTAAGACATCATCATAATGAGCTCAAGGTGACTAAGGAGTTAGTCACGGGATGATGGATTACGGATCGAGTAAAGAGACTTGCCATGACGAGATTGAACAAGGTATCGGGAATACCGACGATCGAATCTCGGGCAAGTACCGTTCCCATGGACAAAGGGAATAATATACGGGATTGAGTGAATCCTTGACACAGTGGTTCATCCGATGAAGATCATCGAGGAACACGTGGGAACCAACATGGGTATCCAGATCCCGCTGTTGGTTATTGACCGGAGAGTCGTCTCGGTCATGTCTGCGTGTCTCCCGATCCCGTAGGGTCTACACACTTAAGGTTCAGTGACGCTAGGGTCGTAGAGATACATGCACGTGGAAACCCGAAAGTTGTTCGGAGTCCCGGATGAGATCCCGGATGTGACGAGGAGTTCCGGAATGGTCCGGAGGTAAAGAATGATATATAGGAAGTCCAGTTTCGGCCATCGGGTGAACTCCGGGGGTCACCGGGAGTGTCCCGGGACCACCAGAGGGGTCCCGGGGGTCCATCGGGTGGGGCCACCCATCTCGGTGGGGCCCCTAGGCCGCAAGGGGGAAGGGGCCAGCCCCTGGTGGGCTGGCGCACCACTTGGGCCCCCCCTCCATGCGCCTAGGGTTGAAACCCTAGGGGAGGGGGGCGCCCCCTATGCCTTGGGGGGCAAGATTCCCCCTTGGCCGCCGCCCCACCCTGGAGATTGGATCTCCAGGGCCGGCGCACCCCCCCTGGCCCCTATATATAGTGGGGGAGAGGGCAGCCGCACCCCAAGCCTCTGGCGCCTCTCCCCCTTCCCGTTACACCACCAACTCCTCCGCAGGGCGCTGGCGAAGCCCTGCAGGATTTCCCGCTACATCCACCACCACGCCGTCGTGCTGCTGTATCTCCGACGACCTCTCCTCCCCCCTTGCTGGATCAAGAAGGAGGTGACGTTGTTGTACCGTACGTGTGTTGAACGCGGAGGTGCCGTCCGTTCGGCGCTAGGATCATCGGTGACGAAGAACGCGAAGAGTACGACTACTTCATCCACGCTTCTTCAAACGCTTCCGCACGCGATCTACAAAAGGGTATGAAGATGCACTCTAATATGCTCGTTGCTAGATGACTCCTTAGATTGATCTTGGTGAAAGCGTAGAAATTTTTTGAATTCTGCTACGTTCCCCAACAGTGGCATCTGAGCTAGGTCTTTGTGTAGCATCTTGCACGAGTAGAACACAAAGCAGTTGTGGGCGTTGAGTTTGCTCAATTTTCTTGCCGTTACTAGTCTAATCTTGATTCGGCGGTATTGTGGGATGAAGCGGCCCGGACCGACCTTACACGTACGCTTACGTGAGACTGGTTCCACCGACAGACATGCACTAGATGCATAAGGTGGCTGGCGGGTGTCTGTCTCTCCCACTTTAGTCGGATCGGATTCGATGAACAGGGTCCTTATGAAGGGTAAATAGAAATTGACAAATCACGTTGTGGTTTTGGCGTAGGTAATAAACGTTCTTGCTAGAAAACCTATAGAAGCCACGTAAAACTTGCAACAACAATTAGAGGTCGTCTAACTTGTTCTTGCAGCATGTGCTATGTGATATGGTATGGCCAAGAAGATGTGATGAATGATATATGTGATGTATGAGATTGATCATGTTCTTGTAATAGAGAATCACGACTTGCATGTCGATGAATTTGACAACCGGCAGGAGCCATAGGAGTTGTCTTAATTATTGTATGACCTGCGTGTCACTGAATAACGCCATGTAATTACTTTACTTTATTGCTAAACGTTAGCCATAGTAGTAGAAGTAATAGTTGGCGTGACAACTTCATGAAGACACGATGATGGAGATCATGATGATGGAGATCATGGTGTCAAGCCGGTGACAAAGATGATCATGGTGCCCCGAAGATGGAGATCAAAGGAGCATGATGATATTGGCCATATCATGTCACTTTAATTGATTGCATGTGATGTTTATCATGTTTTTGCATCTTGTTTACTTAGAACGACGGTAGTAAATAAGATGATCTCTCACTAAAATTTCAAGAATTGAGTTCCCCTAACTGTGCACCGTTGCTAAGGATCGTCGTTCCGAAGCACCACGTGATGATCGGGTGTGATAGGTTCTAACGTTCGCATACAACGGGTGTAAGCCAGATTTACACAAGCAATGCACTTAGGGTTCACTTGACGAGCCTAGCATGTACAGACATGGCCTCGGAACACGGAAGACCGAAAGGTCGAACATGAGTCGTATAGAAGATACGATCAACATGAAGATGTTCACCGTTGATGACTAGTCCGTCTCACGTGATGATCGGACACGGGCTAGTCGATTCGGATCGTGTATCACTTAGATGACTAGAGAGATGTCAATCTGAGTGGGAGTTCATTAAAATTTGATTAAGATGAACTTAATTATCATGAACTTAGTCTAAAATCTTTACAATATGTCTTGTAGATCAAATGGCCCACGCTCATGTCACCCTCAACTTCAACGCGTTCCTAGAGAAATCCAAGCTGAAAGATGATGGTTGCAACTACACGGACTGGGTCCGTAACCTGAGGATCATCCTCATAGCTGCCAAGAAAACGTATGTCCTAGATGCACCGCTAGGTGACGCTCCCGCCCCGGCAAACCAAGATGTTATGAACGCTTGGCAGTCGCATTGTGATGATTACTCCCTGGTTCAGTGCGGCATGCTTTACAGCTTAGAATCGGGGCTCCAGAAGCATTTTGAGCACCACGGGGCATATGAGATGTTCCAAGAGCTGAAAATTGTTTTCCAAGCTCATGCCCGAGTCGAGAGATATGACGTCTCCGACGCATTCTACAGCTGTAAGATGGAGGAAAACAGTTCTGTCAGTGAGCACATCCTCAAGATTTCTGGGTTGCACAACCGCTTGTCTTAGTTGGGAATGAATCTCCCAGACGAAGCGGTCGTTGACAAAATCCTCCAGTCGCTCCCACCAAGCTACAAGAGCTTTGTGTTGAACTTCAATATGCAGGGGATGGAGAAGTCCATTCCCGAGGTGTATTCAATGCTGAAATCAGCAGAGGTGGATATCAGGAAAGAACATCAAGTGTTGATGGTCAATAAAACCACTAAGTTCAAGAAGGGCAAGGGTAAGAAGAACTTCAAGAAGGACGGCAAGCGAGTTGCCGCGCCCGGTAAGCCTGTTGCCGGGAAGAAGCCAAAGTATGGACCCAAGCCTGAAACAGAGTGCTTTTATTGCAAGGGAACGGGTCACTGGAAGCGGAACTGCCCCAAATACTTAGCGGACAAGAAGGCCGGCAACGTCAAAGGTATATGTGATATACATGTTATTGATGTGTACCTTACCAGCGCTCGTAGTAGCTCCTGGGTATTCGATACCGGTGCAGTTGCTCATATTTGTAACTCTAAGCAGGAGTTGCGGAATAAGCGGAGACTGGCGAAGGACGAGGTGACGATGCGCGTCGGGAATGGTTCCAAGGTCGATGTGATCGCCGTCGGCACGCTGCCTCTACATCTACCCTCGGGATTAGTTTTAAACCTTAATAATTGTTATTTAGTACCAGCTTTGAGCATGAACATTGTATCTGGATCTCGTCTTATGTGAGATGGCTACTCATTTAAATCTGAGAATAATGGTTGTTCTATTTATTTGAGAGATATGTTTTATGGTCATGCCCCGCTGGTCAATGGTTTATTTTTGATGAATCTCGATCGTGATGATACACATATTCATAGTGTGAATGCCAAAAGATGTAAAGTTGATAATGATAGTCCCACATACTTGTGGCATTGCCGCCTTGGTCATATTGGTGTCAAACGTATGAAGAAGCTTCATGCTGATGGACTTCTGAAGTCTTTTGATTATGAATCATTTGACACGTGCGAACCATGCCTCTTGGGCAAGATGACCAAGACTCCGTTCTCCGGAACAATGGAGCGAGCAACCAACTTATTGGAAATCATACATACCGATGTGTGCGGTCCAATGAGCGTTGAGGCTCGCGGAGGCTATCGTTATGTTCTCACCCTCACATATGACTTGAGTAGATATGGGTATATCTACTTGATGAAACACAAGTCTGAGACCTTTGAAAAGTTCAAGGAATTTCAGAATGAGGTTGAGAATCAACGAGACAAGAAAATAAAGTTCTTACGATCGGATCGTGGGGGTGAATATTTGAGTCATGAATTTGGCACGCACCTTAGGAACTGTGGAATTGTTTCACAATTGACACCGCCCGGAACACCTCAACGAAACGGTGTGTCCGAACGTCGAAATCGTACTCTGTTGGACATGGTGCGATCTATGATGTCCCTCACCGATTTACCGCTATCTTTTTGGGGTTATGCTTTAGAGACTGCCGCATTCACTTTAAATAGGGCTCCGTCGAAATCCGTTGAGATGACGCCGTACGAACTTTGGTTTGGCAAGAAACCGAAGCTGTCGTTTCTGAAAGTTTGGGGTTGCGATGCTTATGTCAAGAAACTTCAACCTGAAAAGCTCGAACCCAAATCGGAAAAATGTGTCTTCATAGGATACCCAAAGGAAACGATTGGGTACACCTTCTACCACAGATCCGAAGGCAAGGTCTTTGTTGCCAAGAATGGATCCTTTCTGGAGAAAGAGTTTCTCTCGAAAGAAGTGAGTGGGAGGAAAGTAGAACTTGATGAGGTGACAGTCACCCCTCCCGAACCGGAAAGTAGCGCAGCGCGGGAAATTGTTCCTGAGGTGCCTGCACCGACAAGGGAGGAAGTTGATGATGATGATCATGAAGAAACAGATCAAGTTACTACTAAACTTCGAAGGTCCACAAGGGCACGTTCCGCACCAGAGTGGTATGGCAACCCTGTCATGGAAATCATGTTGTTAGACAACGGTGAACCTTTGAACTATGAAGAAGCGATGGCGGGTCCGGATTCCAATAAATGGCTTGGAGCCATGAAATCCGAGATAGAATCCATGTATGAAAACAAAGTATGGACTTTGGTGGACTTGCCTGATGATAGGCACGCCATAGAAAACAAATGGATATTTAAGAAGAAGACAGACGTGGATGGTAATGTGACCATCTATAAGGCTCGGCTTGTCGCTAAGGGTTATCGACAAGTTCAAGGGATTGACTACGACGAGACTTTCTCTCCCGTAGCGATGCTGAAGTCAGTCAGAATCATGTTAGCTATTGCCGCATTCTATGATTATGAGATATGGCAAATGGACGTCAAAACGGCATTCCTTAATGGCTTCCTCAAGGAAGAGTTGTATATGATGCAGCCGGAAGGTTTTGTCAATCCAAAGAATGCTAACAAGGTGTGCAAGCTCCAGCGCTCGATTTACGGGCCGGTGCAAGCATCTCGGAGTTGGAATATTCGCTTTAATGATGTGATCAAAGCGTTTGGCTTTATACAGACTTATGGAGAAGCCTGTATCTACAAGAAAGTGAGTGGGAGCTCTGTAGCATTTCTCATATTATATGTGGATGACATATTTCTGATGGGAAATGACATAGAATTCTTGGAAAGTGTAAAGGCCTACTTGAATAAGAGTTTTTCAATGAAGGACCTTGGAGAAGCAGCTTACATATTAGGCATCAAAATCTATAGAGATAGACCAAGACGCCTCATCGGTCTTTCACAAAGTACATACCTTGACAAGATATTGAAGAAGTTCAATATGGATCAGTCCAAGAAGGGGTTCTTGCCTGTTTTGCAAGGTATGAGATTGAGCAAGGCTCAGTCGCCGATCACGGCAGAAGATAGAGAAAAGATGAGTGTCATTCCCTATGCCTCGGCCATAGGTTCTATCATGTACGCCATGCTGTGTACCAGACCTGATGTGAACATTGCCATAAGTTTGGTAGGGAGGTACCAAAGTGATCCCGGTATGGAACACTGGACAGCGGTCAAGAACATCCTAAAGTACCTGAAGAGGACTAAGGGTATGTTTCTCGTTTATGGAGGTGACGAAGAGCTCGTCGTAAAGGGTTACGTCGATGCTAGCTTCGACACAGATCTGGATGACTCGAAGTCACAAACCGGATACGTGTATATTTTGAATGGTGGAGCAGTCAGCTGGTGCAGTTGCAAGCAGAGCGTCGTGGCGCATTCTACATGTGAAGCGGAGTACATAGCTGCTTGCGAAGCAGCACAGGAAGGAGTCTGGATGAAGGAGTTCATCACCGACCTAGGAGTCATTCCAAGCGCGTCAAGCCCGATGACTCTCTTCTGTGACAACACTGGAGCTATTGCCATTACCAAGGAGCCCAGGTTTCACAAGAAGACCAAACACATCAAGCGCCGTTTCAACTCCATCCGGAATTATGTTCAAGATGGAGACATAGATATTTGTAAAGTGCATACGGATCTGAATGTCGCAGACCCGTTGACTAAACCTCTTCCACGGGCAAAACATGATCAACACCAGACCTCTATGGGTGTTCGATTCATCACAATGTAACTAGATTATTGACTCTAGTGCAAGTGGGAGACTGTTGGAAATATGCCCTAGAGGCAATAATAAAAGTATTATTATATTTCCTTGTTCATGATAACTGTCTGTTATTCATGCTTGAATTGTATTGTACGGAAACAGCGATACATGTGTGAATATATAGACCACAATGAGTCCCTGGTAAGCCTCTAGTTACTAGCTCGTTGATCAACAGATGGTCACGGTTTCCTGACCATGGACATTGGATGTCAGTGATAACGGGATCACATCATTAGGAGAATGATGTGATGGACAAGACCCAATCCTGAGCCTAGCACGAGATCGTATAGTTCGTAATGCATAAGCTTTTCGGTGTCAAGTATTTATTCCTTAGACCATGAGGTTGTGCAACTCCCGGATGCCGTAGGAATACTTTGGGTGTGCCAAACGTCACAACGTAACTGGGTGGCTATAAAGGTACGCGTCGGGTATCTCCGAAAGTGTCTGTTGAGTTGGTACGAACCAAGACTGGGATATTGTCACTCCGTGTGACGGAGAGGTACCTCTGGGCCCACTCGGTAAGACATCATCATAATGAGCTCAAGGTGACTAAGGCGTTAGTCATGGGATGATGGATTACGGATCGAGTAAAGAGACTTGCCATGACGAGATTGAACAAGGTATCGGGAATACCGACGATCGAATCTCAGGCAAGTACCGTTCCGATGGACAAAGGGAATAACATACGGGATTGAGTGAATCCTTGACACAGTGGTTCATCCGATGAAGATCATCTAGGAACACGTGAGAACCAACATGGGTATCCATATCCCGCTGTTGGTTATTGACCGGAGAGTCGTCTCGGTCATGTCTGCGTGTCTCCCGAACCCGTAGGGTCTACACACTTAAGGTTCAGTGACGCTAGGGTCGTAGAGATACATGCACGTGGAAACCCAAAAGTTGTTCGGAGTCCCGGATGAGATCCGGAAGTGACGAGTTCCGGAATGGTCCAGAGGTAAAGAATGATATATAGGAAGTCCAGTTTCGGCCATCGGGTGAACTCCGGGGGTCACTGGGAGTGTCCCGGGACCACCGGAGGGGTCCCGGGGTCCACCGGGTGGGGCCACCCATCCTGGTGGGGCCCCTAGGCCACAAGGGGGAAGGGGCCAGCCCCTGGTGGGCTGGCGCACCACTTGGGCCCCCCTCCATGCGCCTAGGGTTGAAACCCTAGGGGAGGGGGGCGCCCCCTATGCCTTGGGGGCAAGATTCCCCCCTGGCCGCCGCCCCACCCTGGAGATTGGATCTCCAGGGCCGGTGCACCCCCCTGGCCCCTATATATAGTGGGGGGCGAGGGCAGCCGCACCCCAAGCCTCTAGCGCCTCTCCCCCCTCCCGTCACACCACCAACTCCTCCGCAGGGCGCCGGCGAAGCCCTGCAGGATTTCCCGCTGCATCCACCACCACGCCGTCGTGCTGCTGGATCTCCGATGACCTCTCCTCCCCCCTTGCTGGATCAAGAAGGAGGTGACGTTGTTGTACCGTACGTGTGTTGAACGCGGAGGTGCCGTCCGTTCGGCGCTAGGATCATCGGTGACGAAGAACGCGAAGAGTACGACTACTTCATCCACGCTTCTTCGAACGCTTCCGCACACGATCTACAAAAGGGTATGTAGATGCACTCTAATATGCTCGTTGCTAGATGACTCCTTAGATTGATCTTGGTGAAAGCGTAGAAATTTTTTGAATTCTGCTACGTTCCCCAACACTTATTTGCTTTATTTACTTTCTGTTCTTATACCAAAAATACCAAAAATATTATACTATCCTATCTATCAGATCTCACTTTCGTAAGTGACCGTGAAGGGATTGACAACCCCTTATCGCGTTAGCTGCGAAGTTCTTATTTGTTTGTGCAGGTGCGAGGGACTCGCGCGTGGTCTCCTACTGGATTGATACCTTGGTTCTCAAAAACTAAGGGAAATACTTACGCTACTGTGTTGCATCACCCTTTCCTCTTCGAGGGAATACAACGCAAGCTCGAGAAGTAGCAGCCGACCGAATGCACGACTGTCGGACACAACACGAACCTTCATTCTGTGTCAAGCACTGTGCATGGAAGGAAAAAAAGAGCGCTGCCCGAGGCTAGAAACCACCAAGGTTCCGAGCCACAGCCAAACATCAGGTGCGTCGGTGAGCACCATGCACGCTGAGCACCCACCATGACCAGATATGTCACGCCCGCCGCACGTCGCTGCCCCTCCACGTCGCCACATTCCCCTAGCTGGCTAAAAGCCTTGATGAAGACCCTTGTAGCACCATCCCCGCCCGAGCCCCTTGACCACCATGCTCGAGACCGCCGCTCACCCCTTGCACGCACGCGTCGTCACCACGGCCTCCCAGCACGCCCAGCAGCCCGAAGCAGAGCAGCGGGGGCGTGCCTCGCCAGATCCACGCCACCCACTATCCGGGAGCACTAGCGTCGCCCCTTAGCGCCACAGCCACGTCGACGCGCTGCTCCTAGTTGCCCCCGATGAAGCCTCACCGACGCGCCGTTCCTAGTCGCCTCGCCTATCAGCTTCCCGGCCGCACCTCCATGCGACAAAGTCGGTCTGCCTGCCCGAACGACCCGCAGAGGAGGGAGAGAAGAGCCTTGTCGCCGCCGGTGCACGCCAGGCTTTGCCCGGCGGCGGCGGCGAGGGAGGTGAGCGGTGAAGTGAGGGCTAGCGGCGGCACTGCCTAAGGTTGCACCCGGGCCGCTCGCGAGAGCAGCACGGGGCCCGTTTTCGACCAGCTTACAAACAAGTGCTTTGGTGTGAACTTGGGTTAGGGTTTCCTTAATTAGGGACTTTTCTCTTTTCTCTGATTTGACTCAAATCATTGAGCTGGTTGTTTTGTGTTGCTATTCTAGTGTCCATCCACAACCAATGACATGTATGTTGAGGTTGGAAACATCCTTTCCATTATAGCTGGCCAAACGGGCCGTGCTAACTGGGCTAGCCCGGTAGGACAAAGAACAACACGGCCTGGGCTAAATGGGATAGGCCTGGCATGCGGCATGCCATGGGCCATGCCTGGGCCTGGAGACTGGGCACGCAGGCCGGCATGACACGACCCATTTGTTTTAAATCCATTTTTTATATATGACCTAAATTACAGCACAATAGGCTAAAAAAAACAGGTGGCCCAGCGTGCTAAACGTGCCACGGGCCAGCCCGCTTAATAATCAGGTCATGCTTGGGCCAAGGAGCGACGCCCGTGGGCTGACCCGGCCCGACTATTAAATGTGCCATGACGGGCCGTGCTGGGCCATGCACGATTTGTTGGGGAACGTAGCATAATTCAAAACAATTCCTACGCTTCACCAAGATCAATCTAAGGAGTCATCTAGCAATGAGCATAAAGGAGTGCATCTACATACCCTTTGTAGATCGCGAGCGGAAGCGTTCGAAGGAACGTGGATGATGGAGTCGTACTCGTCGTGATCCTCGTCACTGATGATCCCAGCGCCGAACGGACGGCACCTCCGCGTTCAACACATGTACGGTACAGCGACGTCTCCTCCTTCTTGATCCAGCAAGGGAGGAGGAGAGGTTGATGGAGATCCAGCAGCACGACGGCGTGGTGGTGGATGCAACGGGAAAAGCTGCAGGGCTTCGCCAAGACCCTACGGGAGGAGGGAGAGGTGTAACGGGGGGGAGAGGCACCAGGGGCTGAGGTCCGCCTGCCCTCTCTCCCCCCACTATATATAGGGGGCCAGGGGGGCGCCGGCCCTAGGAGATTGGATCTCCTAGGGGGGCGGCGGCCAAGGGGTGGCTTGCCCCCCAAGCCTAGGGGGGCGCCCCCCACCCCTAGGGTTTCAACCCTAGGTGCAGGGGGAGGCCCAAGGGGGGTGCGCCAGCCCACTAAGGGCTGGTCCCTTCCCCCAACGGCCCACGGGGCCCTCCGGGATGGGTGGCCCCACCCGATGGACCGCCGGGACCCTTCCGGTGGTCCCGGTACACTACCGATGACCCCCGAAACTCTCCCGATGGCCGAAACTGGACTTCCTATATATCATTCTTTACCTCCGGACCATTCCAGAGCTCCTCGTGACGTCCGGGATCTCATCTGAGACTCCGAACAACATTCGGGTTACCGTGTGCATATATCTCTACAACCCTAGCGTTACCGAACCTTAAGTGTGTAGACCCTACGGGTTCGGGAGACACGTAGACATGACCGAGACGACTCTCCGGTCAATAACCAATAGCGGGATCTGGATACTCATGTTGGTTCCCATGTGTTCCTCGATGATCTCATCGGATGAACCATGATGTCAAGGATTCACTCAATCTCGTATGTTATTCCCTTTGTCTATCGGTATAGCACTTGCCCGAGATTCGATCGTCGGTATACCGATACCTTGTTCAATCTCGTCATGGCAAGTCTCTTTACTCGTTCCATAATCCATCATCCCGTGACCAACTCCTTAGTCACACTGAGCTCATAATGATGATGTCTTACCAAGTGGGCCCAGAGATACCTCTCCGTCATACGGAGTGACAAATCCCAGTCTCGGTTCGTGCCTACTCAACAGACACTTTCGGAGATACCCGTTGCGTACCTTTATAGCCACCCAGTTACGTTGTGACGTTTGGCACACCCAAAGTATTCCTACGGTATCCGGGAGTTGCACAACCTCATGGTCTAAGGAACAGATACTTGACACTGGAAAAGCTTAAGCATTACGAACTACACGATCTTGTGCTAGGCTTAGGATTGGGTCTTGTCCATCACATCATTCTCCTAATGATGTGATCCCGTTATCAATGACATCCAATGTCCATGGCCAGGAAACTGTGACCATCTGTTGATCGACGGGCTAGTAACTAAAGGCTTACCAGGGACACGTTGTGGTCTATGTATTCACACATGTATCGTTGTTTCCGTATAATACAATTCAAGCATGAATAACAGACAATTATCATGAACAAGGAAATATAATAATAAACATTTTATTATTGCCTCTAGGGCATATTTCCAACACGATTAGCACGGGTCGTGCCAAGCAGGCCCATTTGGTCAGGTTTGCTTTCCATTCACAAACACCCGGCCGAGAGGATGGTTGTATTTGAAGGCCAAACCACCAACAGGAGATTCTCTGGGTACGCTAAGTGGGTTAATATAATCATTCCTTTTATTCATACAAACTGGGATAGTGACCAAGTTTAGTGTGTACACCAGAAATGGCAAAGAAAGTTTCAGTCTATACAAATTGTGAACAATTTTTATGTTAGTGTGTACAAATTAAAAAAAATTGTTTACATATACTCCCTTTCGTATACAAGTGTGTACTTCTAAAATTTCTCTGTGTATTCATATTGCTCTGTCAACAAACCATGCTTTTTTGTATGGTTAAGTGGATTTCAAATGTTGGATAGACCATGTTCTAAAACTGTACATATATCATAGTTTTAATTTGTAGAGCAAGCTCTATTTGAATGATATGTTTAAATTCTATGATAAATGCTCTATTTAACTGCTCTAAAGACCGATGTCTGAATAGTTGATAGAAGTCATGCTCTGTTAAAGTTTCTTAAGAACAATTCATAGTACATATGCATTTGATTGTATATTTTTGTGCACATATGATTTTGTATTGCATTTTAAATCTCTCTGTATAATATATTTGTGTAGTGAACACATGCTCAGTTTGAATTGATTTGGTTAACTAAATAACAAGATTATAGCTAGTTTTGCTCGTTGTATTTAGTGTACTATTTAATTTAGGCATATGATTTTTTCAGGAAGGATGGAACTGTGGTGTTGTGGATTGGTTGGATTCAAAATGGCCTAAGGCTGGTTGTAATGGGAGTATCATAGGTAGTATCATGCATGCCAACTAAGCAATTTTGATGAGGTGGCATAGAATTAAATGAAGAAAGAGAGCCTTGAGTATCATATCATGATACTGTATCATATTAAATGATGTGTTACTTTGTGTCATGCATGGCAATAAATATAGTCCTATATGATACCAACATATGATACCATGCATTACGAATGTATGCATGATACTAGTATATGATACTCTCCATTACAACCAGCCTAATGCACTAAAAAGGCATTTAAGAAGCTTTGGGGCGTGTTTGGCACTCGTTTCGGTGTAGCCTGGCTCAACGAGGTCTGGCTCACCGGAGGCTGGGTGCGAAAATGAAGGGTAAAAACTAACATCTGCGCACTATTTGCTTGCCCTCATCTAGACCTCTCGCATTAGAGGAGCAATTTTGGCATAGTGTTTGGTTGCCTTCATTGGCTCGCCTCACGCAACTACACGATGTTTGGTTGTATACGTGGGATATGATTAAGAGCTAACACTTGTACTTAACACACAGTTACACCGTGCCTCGCGACTACGGTGGGCGGTGAATGTGGCGAACGGTGACCACGGCGTCGCGTACGACATGACGAGCACGGTTTCTAGGACGAGCGCTCGTGCCGGCGCCGCAGCGAACTAGTTGCTAGTGTTGCCGCCTAAGAGAAAGTCCATGCAGAGGTGCGCTAGGGCAGAGGACGGGGGAGGAGAAATGCGGTGCATGTCGGACCATGGTGATTGCATGGACGGTGGTCGTGGCGCCGCTTCCGACATGACATGCACGGAGTCGTGCATGAGCAACCCCATCGGCGGCGTGGCGAACTAATTGCTAGCCTCGCCTCACAGAGAAAATCTGCACTGAGACAGTGGACAGAGGAGGAGAAATGCAGTGCTCGCGCCATGGCAGCGCGGTGCAGTAGGACGAGACAGAGGAGGCCAAGATGCCCGATGCCCGAAATGACTCCAGTGTAGTAGGATGTGGGCAAAGAGGTCAAGAGGAACGGTGCAGAAATCAAAAGAGACGAATATGAGGGCTCTGAGACAGACGATGGAGGAGAAGAAATAAAGTGTGCGTGTACTTGCGACGTCAGTGTGGTAGGATCGTCGAAACGGAAAACTTGCAACACTAATGTCGTGTGGGTATGATGAAGCTACCGGTCAAAGGAAATTTCAAACGGTTGACCGTACGCGAAAAATTTGACAAAATTCATCCAAAATAGCTTCGAGCATGAACACAAAATTGAGCATTTACGGTCAACAAAACTACGAACCGATCGCAAAAATGGAATCGTAACATCGATGTGCATCTTTTTCGTGTAGAGCTTATCTCGAATTGAAGCACTGTTGTGTAGATAAGATGGGAGAAGCAAGAAAGGAGATTAGGGAGGAGGTTAGTGGAGGTGAAAGAAGAAGCACATATAGAGCTCGCATCCCTCCAACCTCCTCTCTAGTGAGCCATGCCCAGATGCGCTTTAAGTTCTATGCGATGTAGGCCCAATAGTGAACGCAGCTAACCAAACAGCCTAGTTTTTTCCCGCGCGGGCCTGGTTGGGCTTTATGCGGGCAACCAAGTGCGCCCTTAGGTTATGTATGAGCAGAGCAAGATAGACAATCTTGCTAAAGAAAATGACTCATCCAAGCTTATAGAGAAGAAATGAAGCATCTAGATGATAAGTACCAGTTGAACATTAAGCTTACCAATGATTTTGCGAATCTATTGAGAAACAGGTCCACAGGGAGAATTGGAGAAGGGGGACTAGCCTCAGCCGTCGCCCCCTCCCCCTCTCTTCCACCTCATCGTTCCTAGAAACGTGCGCTGGTTAAGCCGGGGCACCACCGCTGATGGGGACGACGGGTATCTGGGTTGTAGCCCGGCTGTCTGGAGGGATAGGCGGCACGAGATCGCCCTTTCGAGTTCGTCTATCCCGTCAACTTCATAGGAAGGGAGGATAAGGAGGGGATGTGGCCAATCGGCAGTGCATGATCCCCGGAGCAGCGGTTCCAATCATGTCGGTGGTGGTCTCCCCTCAGCCGGGGATGACGGGTCAGGTGGTGGGTCCTTGTGGCAGCGTCGATGGCGATGGATCTTGGGATCCCGCTCCTAGGGATGTCACAGGACGCACATGGCGGCCATAGCTTCCTTCGGCGTAGACGGTGCTTGATGTGGGATCACCGTGGATGTTGTCGTTGTATGGGTCAGGACATCGGTTTTTGCGATGGTGGGTGCTCCCTCCAGTGCCCAGAATCGGGGCGGCGACCCCTTTTCGTCGACGGCGGTGGACTCCGGGGTCGTGTGGGGGACTCGGATTCTGGAACTCAAGGTGGTGACGGCCTTTCTAAGGCTGGTGATAGTATGGGACGTCCCCTCCATCAAGAAATTGGGTTCGATGCAGCTCGTCAGGTGACACATGCGCCTCTTTTGGAGTTGTCGGGCGGTGTGTGTCGCCGGTAGGTGAATCCACAGGTGGATGCTACGCACGATGTCTTATGCGGAGACGTTAAGTCATGCCTGCTACCGGAAGGTGCTGCACGGTGGCTCTCACGGAGGTGTCATGTTTAGCCTGTTGCTGTTGGATCAAAGGTGGTGTGTTAGTAGCAGGAGGCATGCGGCATATGAGGTCTTTGTCTATCGTTGTCTTCTCCAAAGGTATACAAATATCGAGGCATCGATAGCCGGATAAGGACACATGGTACATAGGGCTTCAACGACGAGTTTATGCACTCCGGTGGAAACACAAGATCTTTGATTGGGCAATGTTGACGCGCGCCAGCGTCCTGTCCTTGCTGAAGGTGGTGGATTGCAGCTTGGCGTTGGGGATGAGAATCTGGAGTTCAACCTTGTGGTCGACTCGGCGCACGTGCGATGATTTCTTTTTGAAGGCGTGGCCTAGGAGTTGTCTATTTTTCATTTGATGTGGCTGTAACATAGGGTTAGTGGATATCTAGTGGACTTACCGTCGCGAGACATGGGGCCCGAGGGTTTTTCCGCTTTATTTCCTGACAAATGTTGTTCGACTGCTGAATTTTGCATTATTAATAATATATGGTTGCATGCATCGTCTTGACATAGAGGCGGGGATACCCACCCTTTCGTAAAAAGGAAAAAATAAGAGGGGGCCAAGCATGAGAAGGAGACCATGGAGGTGAAGAAGGAGGTTGAGCTGTTGAAGCACATTCAGGCTACCCAGGCAGAAGTGACGTGGAATTGAAAAAAAGATGTAGGTGAAGGTATTGATGTAGGAGAAGAAAAAGCTAGAATATGCAATAGCTAGCCTGCTGAAGGCTATTGAGGGGAACGAGAGCAAGATTAAGAGGATCGATGCAATCTGTGAGGGGTGAATGTAATAGGTAGTTATTATTTAGGTTAGCTGGTTGTGATGTGATGTACTATCTCTACTCCTAATGGAGCTGTTGGTAGTCTTTGTTCCAGGGTTTTTTTCGTCCCACCTCGTGTGGTTTTTTTCAACCGATTTTTTTTGTCACACCATCCCCACCCCCACCCCACCCCACTCACCGCACGCAGTCAGGTTCCGTTTCCCCCTTACGTCCCCGATTCATGCATGAAAATCAATTCTTTCCAAACGCAATAATGCATGACAATCAATTCTTTCCAAACGCAATCAATTAACTTCAGGTAACCAGACACAATCAATTCATTCATGACGGTCATCAATCTCCTTTCCTCTTTCGGTCAAACGGTGATCAATCTCTCCTTCCTTCTCTCCTTCTTTCAACCTTCTTCCTTCCATCACCATGGATTACCTGGTACCAAAGAATCTCTGCTCCTAATGGAGCAGTCCGTACGTCGTTTGTTCATTCGTACCCAGCCTCCCATCGATCGATCGAAAGAAACAAATCCCTAATGGCAGGAAATCACCCCCGTCCATCGATTTTAACCTTTTTTGGAATGAGATATGCGGTTTCTGATTTTGTAGCCATTCTTTCCAACTCTGCTTCTGCCTTTCCTTCCGCCTATGGCCCTTCTCACGTCTACCGATCCAATCTGCTCATTCCCTCCCTTCTCATCCTCTTCCGGTTGGTCGTCATCCCGCCTTCCCTTTTCCTCCATGCCCCACTCCCCCTTCTACTCTGCGTCCTGCTCGTCGCCATGGAGAGACCTAACATCCAGAGGACAGCCGGCTCATCAGGACGGATGGCTCGGCTCGCAGAGGGCGATGTCCACCCAAACGATGGTCTGCTCGCGAAGGGCGAGCTTAACATCTGGACGAACAACGTGGCAGACGATGATGGCCTCACATAGGGGATAGGGCAGAATCATCGGGGCAAAGGCATGCTGGCGTAGTATGGTGTCCGCCCGGATTGACGGCGATGACAACGTGGCTAACAACGACGACCACTAGGCACTCCCAGACGATGGGGCAGCATCCTCGCAGACGGCGGCTTGCTCAAGGCAAGTGACGTGCTTGTGAAAGGCGGCGTCGAGAGTGGCAACCAGCGGGATGGTGATAACCACATGTGCGCACTCGAACATAGCGGCAACCAGCACAACAACGACGACACGCTCGCCAACACGGTATATACACTGGCCGGCATGCTGCACCGGTTGGCCAGCGTGGTACAGGCTCTCGCTAATGATGACATATGTGAGGCGCGCGAGGACAACGCGGACGATGGCGAGCTCGGTGCTGCCGGTTCACGTACGTACTGAAATTTTTTGACTAATGGTCTATGTACTGGAAATTTGACAATAATATGCGGGATACAAGTTCAACTTTGTAATGTGTTAATGACATGGTACTGCTCATGTGGTAATCAATTTCTCATACTTCGTTTCAACTAGGCGCAATATATATGTTGATGACATGCGTATTATTAATGTGAATTTAAAAAGTTAGTCAACCAAAAACAGGACATGCTTTTGGGAAAGTTGGGCCAATCTTTTGTATGCATATAATATTATCTAGCCTCGAAATAGGGGGGGGGATCATCCAAATTTACCAGAGATATCATCTCCTTTGTATGCAGGCTTGAGCTTGGAAGCGGATGAAAAAGGACTAGAGGGAGTACATGCATATGTCAATCCTCGTTCGCTGCCCGTCCGCCTCCCTTAGCCCAGATCCACCTCCTCCGGGCCATGGCTGAGTTCCAACGACGCGGCGAAGAACAATACATTTGCTGCGAGAGGAAACTCAAGGGCGACGGGGGCACGGGGGTCACTGGATGCCAACCGTCGACGAGCACCCATGGGATCCGATGATGGGTGATCACGGTTGAGCCGGAGCCGCGTCGTGGTATTTTTTTAATCATTGTCAGTTTTGTTTCAGAGACACAAAATTGATTGTAGATGCAGTCAAACTTTCAGTTTTGTATATTATTGTTTGGCCTTCTACCCCAGTAGTCATATTAATTTAAAAAAAATTAATGCTCCATTATTTGTAACCTTTGATACCGAGAACCATTGAAATTTCGCGTTGTTTAAGAAGAGAAGTCACATGGTTCATGGAGCCAAAATTATTTTGTTACATGAGAACATTTTTCTTCTTCCCGGTTGGGCATCTAAATGAAGAAAGTTAAAGTGATATATGGTGGTTAGTGAAGCTAAAAGATGTCGGTGTTTGTTGGGCTTTTGTGTTGGTTGGGTGGTCTTAAACTGCAAGAGCCTTTGCACTTGTCGTCATTGTGGACTAACGAATTTCTTATCACCTATAGGTATGAACATATTTGTATCCTTCTCATCTCTAAAGGTGTACTAATTATTAGATTACGAACAACCAAATTATTTATCTTCGAAAGTTCCATTGATTTATGTGCATATAGAAGAGAGAGAAGTCAACAGAAAGCTTTGAAATAATGGGCGAAGGAAGAAAATTGATTTTGTGGCACAAAAAACTTGGTTATGTTTCATTAAAATGTGTCATTTGATGTACTTGATCCTTCCAAAGATTTATGTTTGCCATAGTTAATATTGAATCACTAGAATATATAGCTCACATCATTGAATGAGATGAGATTTCAACATCCTGGTTGCGGTTGATCCATTATGCAACCATGAAAAATACAATAATTCTGAGGTCCTTGTATGGATAATAGATTTGACTCTCAATTGCAAATGTGGAAAAAGGATGTGTGAATTGTACCCAACCTCTTGTAGGATTTGAGGGAGACTGCCAGCGAATCATCGGTTGAGAAGCTCTTTTGCAATGAAGGTGATGATTTCGAAAATCACGGCTATCATGGACAAACCGGTGTACTCCCAGATGGTGATGTGTCTGGTGGTAACAGGGTGTACTCCTAGACCGGGATGTCGTCCGGTGTCAATGGAGTGCGACAACATACAAGAAAATGAAAAGTGGGAGGGTGAAAAATCCCGAAATGGTTGTATCCAAAAAGGTTTCAGTACTGGGAGGCAGGTTATGTGGGGAGGCAGGATGAAGGCAGAGTAGGACGGGAGGACGATTGGTATGGGGGCCTTGACTTTTATGATTGGTTCAAGTGCAACAATTGCTAACTCTTATTTGCTTCCAACAACAATCTATGTAATGTTATATCTCTTGTCATACATTTATGTATTCATCATAGTGTTAATTTGACTCATGTTTTGAATAAATTATAATATAGACAAGAATAAGTATCATAATTGTTGCCATGGTGCCCATGCCAAGTCCGGCAGTGGATTAAAAGTTTAACCTATGAGGTCATTTTTGTCTGTTGTACAGAGTATAACCATTAATTCGAGTGCTCTAGAGTAGTGGAGTAAATGAGCCAAGATTAAGTTCGAAAAGTTGTCTTAGCCCGTGCAAAGGTTAAGATTTCCTTTAATGTATAAGCTTCTAAGACATACTATAACCATCTAATGTTAACACTGAGAAAAATTAACATATGTGTGTGTGCAAGCGAGCAAGTGAGTGAGATAGAGGGAGGGAGAGGAGAGGGTGCGAGAGTGAGAGGTGTTGGGAGATGGAAGGGGAGAGAGATATGAAGAGTGATAGACACAGGGGGCGAGAGACAGATATATATATATATATATATATATATATATATATATATATATATATATATATATATATATATAAAGATATATATAAAGATATATATTTGTGTTTGAAAGTGAGGTTGTAAGGAGAGAGGGTACTTGCATATTACAATGAGACAGTGAAGAGATAGAGAGCTTTAGTGTGAAATATACCACAAGTGCACAGTTACGTGTTTGAAATTCAAAGCGTGTTTTGATTGAGGTGGAATGAGGAAATGAGAGCCCCATATGTCACTAATTGAGGTGGCGGACATGAACTCGAGCCGCGGAGATGGTCTGTGTGCAAGCGAGCGAGTGAGTGAGAGAGAGAGAGTGAGGGAGAGGAGGGGGTGCGAGAGTGAGAGGTGTTGGGAGAGGGAAGGGGAGAGAGATATGAAGAGTGATAGACACAGGGGGGCGAGAGACATATATATATATATATATATATATATATATATATATATATATATTGTGTTTGAAAGTGAGGTTGTAAGGAGAGAGGGTACTTGCATATTACTGTCACACCCTGCATTTTGTAACATGTTATTTGCATCAATGAAGCATGAAAATTTGGACCAACAATTTTTTTAGCATCATTTGGCTTTTATTTGGAATTGAGTTTTTCTTCATGTGCTTTTTCATGTGCTCATTAAAGTCAACTATTACCTCTTGTAGAATTCATCTCCATACCCAAAACTTCTGCCCAATGATCATGCCAAGTGTTATATAACAGTATAGTATTTTCTTACAAAATTAATTTGGCCAAAATGTATTTTATAAATTTAGTTTTCCAAAAACCCCTGAATTGAGATTTGCACTGCAAGTTCTTGATTTATGGTGAGAAAATTATTTCAAAAAGTACATTTGAAACCTAGTAGTCATAGGACTCCCAGAAACCACAAAAGTATAATTTTAGAAGTTATTTTCCTATTTTATTTAAAAGCTTTTTCTTAAGGCCAGAAATGGTCTTTAATAGGGAAAAATTATTTAAGTATTTCAAAAATATTTGCCAAAATTCAGGGAGACTCAGAGGACATATATTGTCCATATATAAGAGTTTCAACACTTGGTCATGTTCAAAATAATGGGCTAATCCCTCTAAAACCCTTTCTGGATATTTCAAGCTTTTGAAATATTTACAAAGGAAATATTCTCCAAAAATTCCAGGGAAATTCTATCATGTCACATATGACATATATGATGATCTTGCCAAGTCCCATGCCTTGGGAAGCAAGAAAACATGCTCAAAACCCTTCATAACCATTATGTCCATATTTGAAGTTTGAGCACCTCTACATTGCCAAACTTGTCCAAATGCTCTCAAATTTGGTGCACATGCTAGAAATGCCTAATAAGGAATCTAGACCAAATGGCACAAGATTTGGAATAGAGCAACTTGATCAGAACACCCCAAAACCCTTTCTGTTCAAATGCAAATTTGAACAACTTTACATTACCAACTTTTTACCTGGAGCTTCAAACTTTGTGGGCATGATCAATACACCAAATGATGAAACTACACCAAGTGGTGCATCAAGGGGAGATGATTAGCTTGACTCAAACAAGATGAAGCCATTTCTGTTGATTTCTAGGGTTCACCAAAGTTACATTGGCTAGTTTCTTCAAATGAGCCCAAATTTGGTGAAGCACCCTATTTTCACATGTCATCCAATCCTGTTAAGTGTCATGGCAAGTGGAGATCATTTGCTTGACCAAACACTGATCAAACACCTTCTGCAGAATTACCAAAACCCTCTTCTTGATCACTTTTACCTTTTAGCTTGGCCTCAACTTTCTACCACACGTTCATCTGGTTACTAGCTACCTCTAGTAACTTCCCCAAGTCCCCAGCTCCATGATTGAGGGGTAAAAACCCTAGTTCACCCTGCTGGACATCCATTTTCTACCAAGTCACCAGCCTCTCTTCTCTCTCACAGCATCTCCAGAGCATCCAAAGCTTCAACCGTAGTGCTTGCATCACCCTGGACCCCCCAGACACAGTGGACGTGTCCAGAGGGCCAATGGCATGCCGTGGCATGCGATAAGGGCGCTCCAGAGCGTGCTACAGTGCACCCACGCACTGTAGCTTCACCCAATCGCCTGCCCCCGACAGCCTCGGGCTTTCCCCTCGCGCCTCTCAACGTGCCTCGACGTCCGCAGCCACCACCGGTGCTGTCCCCCTCCTCCTGCGCCCTCCAGTGGCCGTCGCCACACGCGCACCGGCCGCCCGCGACGCCCACTCCTCGGGCTCGCACGCGCGCATGGTCTGGAAGCCTCCCCACTCCTCCTCTCTCCTCAAATGGACGTAGGGCTCGTCCAGCAACGCCGTATACTCGCTCCCGTCGCCTCCCGTGCGCTGTAGCGTCGAGCAGGAGCTCGCCGGCGCACAGGTCCACGGGACCCCGCCGTTCCCCTATAAATAGGACCCCCCCGCCCCCCGAGCCCTCCTCTCAGCACCAGCAGCTTCACCACAACCTCTTCAGTCCCCCAGCACCGCTAGTTCATCCCCGAAGAGCTTCAGTGCTCGGGATCGACCGGAGCTCCGCCGCGTCGGGCCGCCGGTGATCTCGCAGTACGGGCCTCTTCTGCCCCTCCTTTGGCTCGATCTAGAACCACCATGCGTCACTGATGCTTTCCCCTCGCTTTCCCCTCTCTGTAGCAATCGGAATCGGCCGGAGCGACGACCTCCCGAAGCTCCTCCGCCGTCTCACCTCGCCACCGACGAACCCGACCTCCCCGGCGTGCCGCACCACCACCACTACCTCCGCAACTCGACGTTGAATCCGTCCCTGCCCTCTGTTGCCATCGCCGTGGCCGGAATCATCGCCGGTGAGCTCGCCGTCGCCGTGGCCGTGAGGTTGGAGATGACAGGCGGGCCCCGCCTGTCATCCTCACCCCTCTCTCCCTCCCCTCACAGCCGCTGACCGCCGGGCCCCGCCCGTCAGGTTTGAAAACCTGACGTGCGCGCGCTGGCGCCCGAGCGGTCGGGCTGGATGCCCTGGGCCGTGCACTGTGGCCACTCTGGCCCAGTTGCACAGGGCATTTTCTTCTTTTCTTTTCTGTAATTATTTCAAACATTTTTACAGAAAAGAATATTGGTCCAAATGAAATAATTCCAACTCCTAAATTCTTGTAATATTCCAACCTATTTAATGGTGTCACTTTCACACACATCCATGAAACTTTTCTGTTCTGTTCAGATTTAAATTCAAATTTGAGCAATAAAACTCATGTTCTAAAATCATTAGATTCCATTCTGTTACTCCAAAACTCCAACTAAGAATTTTCTCCATCTTAGAAATCCCTCTAGTATTTAACAAAAATAAGTTGACATTTTTCTGAGCACTTTGATTTTTCTGTTTTATTTGAGGTCTTATTTTTCCGTTGTTATTATGCGATGTATAGATACCGTATTTGACGAAGTTGCTGAAGAAGGAGAAGGAGAAGGATTTGAAGACTTTGAAGACCAAGCCAATCCAGGCAAGCAGCCCTTTGACCATGATACACTTGTTCTTCGGAACCCGTTGTTTTCGATGCATGATGGTAGAGTTACGGTGGTAACCTAGTTGGAACACCACATGATGCATGCCTTGCTCTTAATCTTGCTATGTGCTAGATGACGTGCAACTAGTAAGTAGTGATGCTTAGTGATGCATGTGTGATTTGAACCTTCGTGGTTGAAATCTTTGCATGAACCCATCGGGTGCCCCTAATGCCCGAGGGTGATGTTGAGTTAGGTCATCACTTGAGGAAGAAGTGATGTGCCGGTAAATCTTGTGCATGGGTGAAATAATGGATTAGATTTATGTGTGACTACCGTCCCAACCAAACATGTGCAACCACACTACCCCTTATGAGACGGGGCTTTATTGATTACTTAGGTCGATACTAGCATGGTGCCCGCATTACTAGTGACGGGAAGACTTGAGGTCTTTTCCGGGACGGGGTCGTGCTTGGATAGACGGCCATGACTGTTTTTACAGGGCACCGGACACACCGTTGGTCCCTTCGGGTACGCGTGACATTGAAATTAGGGCAAGTCCCGTGATCTATTGTTTGTACTCGAGGGCCGTGTACCAACGAGTGGACTCTATGTTAGTGTCGTCTAAGGAAAGATAATGACCAGGTGCTTACCCCGGGTACTTGAGGTACCGCGGGTCGTGGATGACACGGAAGTTCCCCGGATCTTGTGGGTAAAGTGCGCAACCTCTGCAGAGTGTAAAACTATTCGAATAGCCGTGTCCACGGTCATGGACAGTTGGGTGGTGCTACTTAAACTATGTCCAGAATTTTACTTCATCGGTGACAGTATGTGTGTGATGAGTCAAGGTGGTGACTTGACTCGATGAGTTGAATCATATTCATGTTGATATCGGTAACCTGCCTTCGAGGTTACGCGAGTTCATTGATGCATAAACTTGATGGTAGAATATTTACTCTAGCCCATTGCTAGATTGCTCATTACTGTTCAGTTTGCATTATTATTTTGAACCACATTATGGGTTGCTTGCGAGTACATTCAAAGTACTCATTGGCTTGCCACTGGTTATTTAATTGGCCAGGCATGGAGGAACAGGAATATGATGAAGAGTTCTTTGGAGACGAACATGCGAACTAGGACGCTATCCCAGTCAGAATGCCTGTAGGGTTAAGGCAGATGGCATGGGTTCTACCTATTATCGAAGACTTCCGCTATTTGAGTTATTTGCTATTCAGCCCTTGAGGCTTTATCTATGTAAGACTTGGCCATAATGGCCATAATTTGTGTAAGACGATATGTATGGATCTCTGGGATCACTGTACACGTGCATTCGGTGATCTCGACTTCTAAGTCGGGGTCCCCACAATTACGATGAGACAGTGAAGAGATAGAGAGCTTTAGTGTGAAATATAGCACAAGTGCACATTTACGTGTTTGAAATTCAGAGCATGTTTTAATTGAGGTGGAATGAGGAAATGAGAGCCCGATATGTCACTAACTGAGGTGGCGGACATGAACTCGAGCTGCGGAGATAGTTTGTCGAGAAAGAAAAAGATGTTGAGTGATTTATTGGTAAAAAAAGTAGACCTCAAATGTGCACGAGAAATCTATAGATACATGTTAACTTGATTAAATCTTCATGCTAACTATACATATTCTGAAGCACCACGTAAATGTGCTGAAGTTTGGTAGGATGGTTAAATAATTAGGGCAAATGTGCACGTAAATGTGCAGGATGGTTAAATAATTTTTTATTACATTTGCTGAAGCACCACGTAAATGAAGATAAAGATAATATTCCTGATCATGTAAGGGAATATCTTAATTGCACCAAGTAGACCTTAGTTTGTAACATATAATTACACGGCCCTATATATACATTGTACATTGCAGATGAAGTGGATTTCAATTATTTTTGAAATTTTTGTTGGCTATCTTTTTTATACATGTGAAATATAATCTACATTATATGCTCAATCAGACAAATTTTATACATGCAGAATTTGATTTGCAATGTATTCATAGGCGCAATAAAAAGAATTAAAAGCCCGTGGCAACGCACGGGCGTTCTACTAGTGTATTCTTAAGATTGTAGCTTCTTATGATCTGTTGATATATGTACGCTGAAGACTTGAGAATTATTATGCTATTATGAACTTAAGATAAATGCTTACGACTTGGAAATGGTTTTGCTGAAGTTTGGTAGTATAAACAATTATAATAGGGTTCATATGTTGTTGAATTTGGGAAATTTGGTTTAAAAACTCAAATGTATTTAAATACAGTTGCAAATTTGAACTGAAGAGATTAATAGATATATTTATTATTTAAATGTTGTTGCAAAAAAATGATTTTTTTGTTTAAAAGAAATGTATTTAAAGGTTGTTGCCAAAAAGGAAATACATTGATTGATTTATTTGTTTAAAATAAATTTACTTCAATGTCAGTGCAAACAAAGAAAATGCATTAATTGATTTTTTTGTTCAACAGAAATTTATTTAAATATTGATGCAAAAAATAAACTATGTTGATTATTTTTTGTTTAAAAGAAATTTATTTAAACGTTGGTACAAAAAGAAAATAAATCGGTTGAATTTTGTTTAAAAGAATTTATTTAAAGGTTGGTACAAAAAAGGAAATATATCGATTGATTTTATGTTTAAAATGAATGCTTTTAATAGTTGGTGCAAAAAAAGGAAATGCATTGATTGATTTTATGTTTAAAAGGGACGTATTTAAATGTTGGTGCAAACAAGGAAATATATTGATTGATGTTTTGTTTAAAAGGGATGTATTTAAAGGTTGGTGCAAAAAAGGAAATATATTGATTGATTTTATATTTAAAATAAATGTTTTAAATTGTTGGTGCAAAAAAGGAAATGCATTCATTGATTTTATGTTTAAAAGGGACGTATTTAAATGTTGGTGTAAACACGGAAATATATTGATTGATGTTTTGTTTAAAAGGGATGTATTTAAAGGTTGGTGCAAAAAAGGAAATATATTGATTGACTTTATGTTTACAATTGAATGTTTTTAATTGTTGGTGCAAAAAAGGAAATATATTGATTGATTTTATGTTTACAATGAATGTTTTTAATTGTTGGTGCAAAAAAGGAAATACATTGATTGACTTTATGTTTACAATGAATGTTTTTAATTGTTGGTGCAGAAAAGGAAATGCATTGATTGATTTTATGTTTAAAAGGGACGTATTTAAATGTTGGTGCAAAAAGGGAAATATATTGATTGATGTATTGTTTAAAAGGGATGTATTTAAATGTTTTTGTAAAAAAGGAAATACATTGATTGATTGATTGTTGCGGGGTAAATACATTGATTGATTTGTTGTGTAAAAGGAATGTATTTAAATGTTCTTGCATAAAAGGAAATATGTTGATTGTTTTTATGTTTAAAAGGAATATATTTAAGTGTTGAGCAAAGAAGGAAATATATTGGTTGATTATTATTTCTGTTTAAAAGCAATTCATTTAAATGTTGTTGTGAAAAAGGAAATGTATTGGTTGATTTATTGTTTGAAAGAAAATCTATTTAAAGGTCCCTAGGTTGCCCCTCCACAACATCTCTTCAACATTCAAAAAGTTACTGAGAAAGTAATTTGATTGTCATTAGACTGAAGTGGTGCATTTGTTTTTATTTTCCTGTTTGCTTGTTCTAGTAGTTGTTGTAAAAGACATTGCGGTTTTTAATAATGGAAATGGAAGAGGAAGCTCTCTTTATCAAAGGAAAAAAAAAGACTGAAGAGATGCAAATCAAAAGAGTTTCCTCGAGACGGCGAGAACCACTGGGAGACAAGTTGCAGAAGGCATGTGCAAGACAATCAAAACACTGGAGTGGAACTATATCTACTTTATTGTTCACCAGCACCGCTAAGCCTTGCTTTTATCCAAGCTCCCGATAATTAACATGCTGGAAATGGTACTAGTATATGTTGTCACGAGCATTGAACCATCACTTTGCTTTGCTGGACATGCTAATGACTGTGTTTCCATGAGCACTCACTTTGCCTTGCCGCAGTATATAGTTAGCATCAAGGAGGCGTAAAAAACAGAAGAGTTGGCATCGAGGAAAAGGCAAGTTGCCACTGAACACGTTGGAAACAATTCGTCCTCGACGTTTCCGATGTTTGCATGATCCACCATCATGCATGTGGTGAGCGTAGTCAGCTAGTCATGCAGTTCGTTGCAAATCTTGACCCCATAAAAAAAGGAAACAAATGCATGCATTCCCGCCTATTTTTAGACGACCAAATCTTCTGGAGACGCATTTTTATTGATTCGCGCTATTTACAGAACAAAACCGCTCCAGTTTGCATGCAGCCTGCCTACCGATGCTAGCTAGCTATACATGCTGCCGGTCGCAGAATTACTACTACGCGGACTTGGGTGGAACCACAATGGGGCTCCGCACGATGTGATCATCGGAGACCCACTTCAGGTTGCCCTCGGCGCCGGCGACGTTCGGCTGTCCCGCCCACCGCACCGTCACCGTGAAGCTCTGCTTCTCCTTGACCTCCGCGAACCGCAGCATCGGCGGCTGCACCGTCACCGACACGTCTCCGGGCATGTCCACCACGGCGGTGTACACGGAGTTGGGCTTCCCGACGTTGGTCACCGTGCGGTTGACCGAGATCGGCTGGGCCAGCAGGTTGACGATGAGGGACGGGTAGTTCAGCTCTGCTTCGGTGGTGGCCTTGAGCTTGGCGCAGGTGACCGGGCGGTGGGCGATCTCGGTAACGCCCTCGTCGCCGAGGCCGAGGCCGCAGAGGTAGGGGATGTAGTCGTCGGCGTGGAGGTCGTAGACTAGGCCGGGGTCAAAGGCGAGCGCGGGGTTGACGTAGCCCGCGCCCATGGCGTAGAAGGTGGCGTGGCGGTACTGCTCGTCCTTGAGGGGCACGCCGGTGCGGTCCACTGCGTCCGACGTCGTCATGATCGCGGATTTGATGGCCGCCGGTGACCAGTCCGGGTGCAGGCTCTTGATGAGTGCGGCGATGCCGCTCAGGTGCGGCGTCGACATGGACGTGCCAGACTCCACGAAGAAAGAGAGGCCGACGCCCCCGTCGGAGAACTCCGTGTGCGACTCGCTCGGCGCCCACGCCGCGAGTATGTTCATGCCGGGCCCCGTGATGTCCGGCTTCAGAATGCCCGGGCTGGCCTTGCTCGGACCCCGGGACGAGAAGAAAGTAACGGCAGGCGCTGGCAACGCGCCCATGACCGTGCCTTTGAACGCGATGCTCGCCGTCGGGTTGGCCGTGGAGTTAATGTAGGCCGCGATCTTGGTCCCGGCGTCGTAGCTCACGTGCGACGCAGGGAGGACATGCGGGTCGGCGAAGGTGGTGTACCCTTCGGCTGCTCTGTTCATCACGATCATGCCCACGCCGCCGTATCCGGACACGGTCTGGCCAGCCTCGATGCGGCCGTTTAGGCCCCTGCTCTCGCAGAGCACCACCTTGTCGCTCACCTCGGCTCCGCGCAGCACGCTGCAATCGCGGCTCGTCTCGGAGCCGTCGGCGCCGGGGTACACGAGCGGAAGCGGCTTTGCGGCGGAGTTGTTGCCTGGCTGGAACAGGGACTCGCCGTCGAACTCCTCGCCGTTGCCGAGCCTCACGGTGGTGCGTATCGCGCGGTCCATGGTGCCGGCCGCGACGGTGAGCATCCAAGGCGCCCCGTTGCCGACGGAGCCCGGCTCCGGGCCGGCGTTGCCCGCCGCGCAGCTGACGAAGATGCCGCGCTCCATGGCCTGGAACGCCGCGATGGCGATGGGGTCGTAGTTGAACTGCGTCCCGGATTGCGCGCCGATGGAGAAGGACAGCACGTCGACGCCGTCCTTGACGGCGGCGTCCAGCCCGGCCATGATGTCCATGATGGAGCAGCGGCTGCGAGTGCAGACCTTGTATATCGCCAGGTGCGCGTGCGGCGCCATCCCGGAGGCCGTGCCGTCCGCGTTGCCCCGGACGTTGGCGTTCTCGACGAAGTTGCCCGCGGCCGTGCTGGCCGTGTGCGTGCCGTGGCCCGCGTCGTCCACCGGCGGCGCGGACGAGTTGACGGCGGCGCTGCCGAACGCGCGCGCCCCGACGATCTTGTTGTTGCATCCGCCGCCGGCGACGGCCTTGAACTCGCACGTGCCCTTCCAGGTCTTGGGCGGCGGCTCGAGGCCGTCGTCGCCGAAGGAAGGGTGGCTGGGCAGGATCCCCGTGTCCAGGATGCCAATCACCACCCCGCGGCCGAACCCGGAGCGGCTCCAGAACCCCTCATTCCCGAGGTGGAGGCCGAGGAAGCCGGGCGAGCGGGTGGTGGCGAGCGGCAGGAACACCTCCGGGTACAGCCGGAGGCACCCCTCCGTGGCCCTCAGCGCCTCGGCCTCCTCGTCCGTGAGCCGCGCGGCGAAGCCGGTGAACACGTGGCTGTAGGAGTATATGATGCGCGGGCCGTGGTCCTCGGCTCCGCCGTCCGGCTCCGATTCGGGCGCGGCCGTCCGCGGGAGGAACGATCGGTGCCACTCCTCGACGGAGTCGACGGGACCGCCCCTCGGGTGGAGGTGCACGATGTAGTTCTTCCTCGCCCGCAGGTAGGACGCGCCGAGCAGCGGCTGCAGGGAGAGGAAGAGGAAGGCGATGACCCACCGGGACTCCATGAGCGGCGGCGAGGTGGAGTGGGACCGGTGGGTGCGGCGACGATGGGCTCCCGCTGTGGCCGCGGAGCCCGTCTTTATACAGCAAGGTGGCAGCCGAGGCCTGCGTCGCGTGAGGGGGGGAGTGGGGTGGAGTGATGGGGGGGGAGCAGTGGCACTGGGCGTGAGCTGGAGGGCAGTGGCGCAGCTGCGTCACTGGCGTAAAATGATGGCGTTTCATTGCGTCGGTACTGCTCCGCTGCCCGGTGGATCTACGTGCCGCTGACTGCGGTCCGTGGGGGACCCCACCCCTGTCTCGTGCGATTGCTGGCCCGGTCGGAATCGGATTCCGGTTGGGACGCTCGTGAACCGGGGGGAGATATTTCCAGCGTGCCGGTGGGCGACGGTGAGGCCAGTCGTGTAACGCAGCGGCGGTGCGGTGAGCTATCGGGGGTCAATGGCCGGTTGACACGTGCCGGGCCCTCCTTTTGACGACGGTGGCGTGAGCGCGCGTATGCACAGGGTGTTCGACGTGGGCGGGCTCCCGCCGGTGCTGTGAGTCGGTCGGTCCGGGGACTGGAAACGCATGACGGTGGTAGTTGATGATTCCCCTGCAAGGAAAACGGAGGACCCGGGTCACGCATATCTGGGAAAGGGCGGCACGACCGGCATTTATGCTTCGTGGAAATACGGAATAATGCGACGCACCTGGCACCTGCCTAGCAGCAACTCGCAAACCCTATTTTGAATTTTGGACTAGAGGGAACACAAGGGACAATCAATTTTTTTCTGAACACATTACATATGTAAATGCTCATACATACGCACATACAGTTATATCTATAAACGCACACATGCACGCACTAAGAGACTGAACCGACATATACAATCTTAAGATTTACAAAGTCATCGTAGAAAAATTACATCGCCGAAAAGCTTAAAATAAACCTGTTAATAATGCGAGCGCCGAGGATACCATTGTCTCTACTAATCACAAATTGATTCACGTAAAGGGACAATCGGACAAAAGTAACAAATTCGTGTTTCCAATACGGCGTGGCGTAGCCACAGCCACGTAAAGGGCGGCACGACCGGCATTTATGCCGTTGGAATACGGAATAATACAACGCATCTCGCATCTGCTTAGCAGCAACGCGCAGCCGTATTTTGAATTTTCAATCTTAAGATTTTGTAGGCGCCTCGCCATTGATCCGGACGTCTCCTCCAACTAACACCACATCGTCGAAAATCATGAAGTAAATTCAAAATAATGCGAGCATCAGGACTTAAATCCCTATGACGTTGTCGAAAATCGTGAAGTAAATTCAGAATAATGCGAGTAAATTCAGAATAATGTAAGATATCGCTGTCCTTCTAACCATCTAACCACGTCTTAATTCACCTAAGAGACAATCAATCAGTCGGACAAAACTAACAAATTCGTGTTTCCAACGCGGCGTGGGGTAGCCACGGCCGCAGAGCTCGTTTGGCAGCGCCTTGGGCTCAGTCTCAAACATACTGCCCCTATGCACGGGCGCACCGTCTTCTAGGATGCGGACATTGGTGCTCACGAGCGCAGAAAAATGGAAATGCGTACGTTTGCGCAGGCCTCGAGCAGATTAACCTTTAGCTTTTAGCCCGATCCACGAGGATTGAACTTACGCCTATACTATAGCTCCAGGGCCAGGGGTCAGCAGTAAAAGTTTATGTAAACGTAGCCCGTGGCGCAAGTATCCAAGGCGCCAGCCAGCGTGCGTGCACTGCACCCGTCCTGCCGTCGTGTCTGCTTGGTCGGATCGCTCAAACGTAGATACTCGCGCCATTTTATACTGTACAACTTTTTTTTAACTTTTTAATCTATTCATCTTCAATCACGACGATATAATGGACATTAGAAATCAGGCTCATAGACCATCTAGCGACGATCACAAACACCAAAGCGAGCCGAAGACGCGCTGTCGTCATCGACCCTCCATCGACGAAGTCGGGCACAAGTTGTTGTAGTAGACAGTCGGGAAATCGTCATGCTAATGCCCCGTAGGACCAGCGCACCAGAACAGCAACCACCGCCGATGAAATATGATGTAGATCGAAAGGATCCAACCCAAAGACACACGAATATAGACGAACAATGATGAGATCCGAGCAAATTCACCAAAGATAGATCCGTCGAAGACACGCCTCTACACACCCACTAACGATGCTAGACGCACCACCGAAACAAGGGCTAGGCGGGGAGACTTTTATTTCATCTTCAGGGAGCTGTCGTCATCTCGCCTTCCCGAGGAGAACACACACTCTAACAAAACTGAAGGGAACGACTAAAATAAGAGCCCTTCGCCGGCCCTTGTCAGGATTAACCGCGTCACCATGACCCTAGGGCCATCGGAGACGAGGCGGACCTGCGCCGGCGCGTCGAGAGACAAAAACCCTAACTTGTTTCGAAGAAGGAGGAGACGGCGTGAGAGTATTTGCTTTTATCCCGCAGTTGTGGCCGATGCCAATGCATTACAATTATTTGCATATTACTACCTCCGTCGTAAATTATTTCTCTTAGATTTATCAACATAATATGTACTTTCTTGTAAGAAAATATAAGAGCATTGGAGATTTGGAGTATGTATTTATCTAGACAAATCTAAAATGCTCACTTCTCTTGGAGCGCATGTTTGTCAGAGACACATACGCCCCGCAGATATAGCAAGTTGTTTTTTTTTTTTTTT
>LR738709.1:408502971-408544378 GCA_902687465.1 Secale cereale
TTTTTTTTGCGAATAGCAGATATAGCGAGTTTCCAATAGTATGATGCAAACAATACGAGCTCAGGATGTAAGCACAATTATACGGGGAAATTGTGTTGATAAGTCAAGTCCAACTGCAAAAAGTTTATATTCCATCACCCTCTTCCTCTGCTCTAATTATAATTATTATTTTCTTTATTCTCCACCGCATATATGATGTGGATCAGTGGATGCCGACGGCCTGGTTAAGCCCTGCCTGAGTCCCGCATGACACGGCCGGCGCCATGCAGATCGAATAGGAAATTAATATGCATGGTCACGTCGGATCTAGTCTAGATTATCATCAATCACACAATCATGCAAACACACTGGATGGATGTGTGTTGGTTTACCTACTAATGGCCTACCTACACCACTGACCACCGAGACTAGGTATGCCCGTTGATGCTGCTGGCAGATATCTTTTCCAAGAACAAGCAACAATAGTTGCATGTCATTTTCATTATAAAACTTTAAAACGATGGGGGAAATGGTTGCCAGGACCAGCTACTTCCTCGGAAGATTCTGCCTTAGATCAACTCTAACGAACATGAAGTGCGGCTCGCCGCACCCGGCCGCACCCGCTGCCGGGTATAGTCATTATCCAATCCGGCAATACACTCATTGAAACATTGCAAAAAAAAAAAAACTTAATATGGTTGTATTTATCAATCTAATATATCAAACTTATATTAGAAGCATTGCACCGATACATAGGCAATGAGTAACCGTTTATGTGTTTAGGTTGTTTACTTCATTGATGTACATACTATATTGTCAATAGTTGATCCAAACGGAGGGAAGGTGAAAATTAGACATGATATATACATTACTGTTTTCTGATGATTACTAATAATAAAGTCCAATGATTACTATAAGTTGTTATAATCAAAGATATGCCACATACTCCTATGACATGCGAGTGTGCTACCTCTTGTCTTGGTCCTCCTTCACAAAGGCACGGTTCACTGCACAGTGTCCACACCCTTGGGCATCTACCTGAATAGCCAAACCAACCAGCGTGTCAAATACATTATCATCAATATAATGCAGAGGTAACGGAGTTTGCTACTCAATGTATACATATGTATTTGTCGTCTTTATCGAGAAAATGTACCTTCATCGTAGCTGGTGTAGATTGAGTTGTCGACTCTCGCCCCTTTCATAATGTGCCTACCACTTGAGCCCTGGTAAAAGTCAAATCTAATTGCAAGAAGACTGTTATTAGTATGCACCTAGCAAGATCAGTCATAGTTTAAGTACCAAGCAATCACATTAACAACCAAAACTGGAGGGCACACCAGAACCAAATTTGTACATGTTCACCGGATCTTAATCTATCCAAGTATCCATACAATTAGTACAGCTTCCGTAATGATGTGTGTATAAATCAGCAGCAAATGAATGGCAACCCGATTTTCTCCTATAGCAAGCGAGCAACATATAATGAATCTTATTTGCACAACAGTCTATATCTATTTGCTTGTGCATTTCAGAAATTCGTTGTTCATGGTCAGTTAGACAGAAAATCAGTGAGCGGGAGGAAGAGAAAGAGATATGGACAAATAGAGAAAGAGCGAGGGGGAGATAGTCGCAGAATGGACAGCAGTCGCATCTGCGGGCGACACCATCCTACTCTCCTTCCCTCCATTGTCCTTTCATGTTTTAGAAACACCTCTTGTATGCTCTTGTCTTCTAATTGAGCCAAGCCCGATTCAACACGAGTGAGACTATAGATCAACTAAATATCCTAACTAAACATGCAACAATTGAAACTGGAGATCAACTTAATATCCTAGCTCCACATGTAACAATCGAAACTGCGGTAACACACTGGCTTCGGCTATGCATCTTAAAAGGTTAGAACACGCAAGGAAAATAGTTTAGAATGACTACAGTACATGAGGCTGTAGGTAAAGATGGTACCAAACACAGGAGACCAAAAATGGAACTACTACCGCTGTTAAAATAACACCCCTCCCGCAACAAACCCCCATTACTATTATTTTGAATAAAAGGGATTTTCTTAGGCCATGTATCAGCAAGATCCTCGGTTCATATGCTACAAACATACTTCATGAACATATTAGATGCAACTATAATATTTATATGAGAAGGATACCTGAAATGAAAAACCACACATGGCAGGCTCTCTCTCACCTCTGGCTTACTTCCTACGACACAACAAACTGATGTGCAATCTGCATAGAAAAATTTGAAGATCTGTAATAAAATATGTAATAATATGGATTGAAAATCAAGGTGAGGCAGTGAGCATAAAAACACAAGGAATTATCAACATTGAAGCAATACACTAACTGGTAGGACAATGTCACAATGATGCATATGGAAAACGGGTATAGTGGTGATACCAAGATTAAACAATAGAGATTTAGTACTTTTACTGGTTGTAAAAGGCATTCACTCATTAGGCAGAGTATATAAGAGGCAACCATGCAAGGCAGAGCAATACTCGCATAATTAAATGGCATCACAACAAATATGAACCCAAAATGCAGGGAGGTTTGTACAACAGACAAGTAATTAGCTACTCGCCAAATCCAGTACTATATTTGAATGCCTCTTCTTATCCTTTTTCTGAAACTAATACAAAAGAGAACCAATTAGCCACCCACAAATCGAGTGTTATATTTGAACGTCTCTTCTGGTCATTTATCTGAAACTGTTTAGTTTACACCAACTTTAGTACATACCAAAATATGTATGTAAATAAACCAGAGGAGACTAAAAATTACATCCCTGATTAACAAAATCATCTATAAAGGGCAGTGGCAAAGGATAACCATCTGCAGTTAAGCCTTGATTATCAGCCAATTTCAGAACCAATCAGCATCCTATAACTATGATCATGCGTGCAATCTGACACGGAGGCCAAAACATTGCTATCTATCTTCGCAAAAATCCATTATACGCTTCGGTACATCTGAGAGTTGAGGATCTTCAATTTTATTTAGATGAAACTACTTGGCAGCTAACAAACATACCTTGAGGGATGTTGCGCTTGAGAGATCGACGGTGCCCTTGCTAGCTCTGGTGGCACACAGCCTCCCTTTGCTCTCCTTCCAATAGATAGAAGAGTACACTAAACCAGAAACCAAAAGGGAATAAGGGAGTGGAAGACCAAGAATTAAGCAGACCCCAAGAAATCGAAGGGGAAAAACTAAAAGAAGACCAAACAATACTTGTGCGGGACCAAATGATGCATCACATAGCAATGAAACTGGAGGTTAGAAAACTACTCAATCTTTCGTGCCATCATGGATTCAATCTGATCTAAATGTAACCAAACAACAATAGACTGAGATCTATGAAATTTGTGCAAAGGTGTGATTGGCGCATGAAGGCTGAAGCTATAGTTTAGCTCTGTTCACATATCGGTAGGGCTAATTGTTTGACTTGTCGTGGTTTAGATAACAGACATAGTGCCATAGGATTTATTTGAACCATGAATACAAACTTTTCGAGCATTATAGTTCTGTCTTGAAAGTTAATCACACAAGATGTGATACTAACCATGAAGAAAACAAAAGCTTTGATGCTTACCTTATAGACCATGATGCCTCCCAATCCTAGAGCCCTTCAATATTGTAAGTATGTGACGCCTCTCAAAGAGGATGAAGGACCTACAGGCTACACACAACCACACGTAAGATGGATCCCAAGGAACCAATTACGGATAACAACCTGCAAGAAAAACAGGGCGATGCTACCTAAGCACAAAACACATTTTTTTAAGAAAATGGATAGCTGCATCAGGTTGGACCAATGGATTGGAAGCTCATCTCAACCACCTTCAAACCTAGTAATGGCCATCACATCATGGGTACAGAATGAAACCCCAACTTCTCATGTTTTAGCTGTTAATACATTCCCTCGAGCTCATAATAAATATATAAATGGAAGTATCCTTCTAGACACCATTGTTGCTCCCACATGCTTTCTAAATCTAAGAATCTATCTAAATCAAATCTTATAGACTCAAACAAAGTATCCATGCCAAATAATAATACGGGGAACTCAATATAATGAAACTTAGAGAAATTAAACTCATGAGACACATCACCAAAATTAACACTGACAGTTTCCTACTTGCAATCTATCTCAGCATTAACAGTGTTCAAAAAAGGCCTACCAAATATTATGGGACAAAAATCATCTTGTGGAGAGCCAGGAACTAGAAAATCAGCAGGGTATTTTATTTTTTCCACACAAGACTTCAACATCTCTAACAATCCCAAGTGGTGTGATGGTGTCTTTGTTTGCAAGTTTACTATTAACATCAATATCTTCTATTTCAGCGGGTGCAATCTCATGCATAATTTCTTGATATAAGGTAAAAAGGGATAGCACTCACGCTAGCACCCATATCCATAAACCATGATAGCATTGATCTCCTATTTTGACTAAAATAACAGGCATGCAAACAACGAGCTTATTCTTATCTTTAGTATTAGGTTTGGCAATTCTAGCAGCATCATCACATAAATAAATAACATGCCCATCAATATTATCAACCAAGAGATCTTTAACTATAGAAATACTAGTTTCTACTTTAATTTGTTTAGAGGGTCTAGGTGCTCTAATATTACTTTTGTTAACCACGGTCGAGACTTTAGCATGTTCCTTTATCCTAATAGGGAATGATGGTTTTTCAATATAAGCAGTAGGCACAACTGGATCAACATCATAAAGGATAGTTTCTTCTTTAAATGTAACTGGTTCCTCAACATTTTCTTTAATAGGTGAATGATATTTAAACCACTAGGTAGAAAGTGCGGCTTGCTGCCGGATACAATCATATCCAATCCGGTAATATAGTCATAGGAGCATTGCAAATATAGAAGAATAGAAATGATATTGGTTCAGTGAAGTGCCATACACCAAATCTTTCTCTATGAATAAGTTATGAATTTTAAGATGGGTTTTAGATGTGGATAACATATTGGATACAATATATTGACAAAGATGATGAATAGTTTAGACATAAGCATCCTTAGAAAGAGACTTCTGATTTATAGGATTGGCTTTGGACCCCAAACTCGTCCATGATGCCCTTCTTCTTATAGCGTGGGTATGTGATCAATATAGACAAAAATCACACCCATTGGATCCATCCTGATATGATTGGGTGATTTGCACGTTCCCTTAAGAACAAGCACAAACATACTAAATCCTAAAAAGTAAGATTGATGATCATCTTCACACTGATAGAAGCAGACTCACTACGTATGTTGTCCATCCCACCTCATAAGACATATTTCCTCGGATAGCCAAGCGAAAGAGGAGGGAGATCTCAAGCATGAAAAAACATATGTATGAGCAGGAAAAGATGTGCAATCAAGCTCAGAGATTGCAGATAACGGATCTCTCAAGGCACCAGTTTCGGTAGTCACATGAAAATTTATCCAAAAATAAGCAGATGTGTAAAGTCAAAGAAGAACAGTGCAAAGGATACAATGAGCTTATATAAGTATACAAAGGCGAGAACGGACGTTTGGCTCTCGGAAGCCATGGAGGCTTTTCTGAAAACAAATCAAAAATCAAACTTTTCGGTTTCAGAAGAATCTGAAAAAAATGTGCAAGTAAACAAGTATGTCACGTCTATGTGTGTAAATTTTTATAATGAAAAACATTGAAATGTGACCTGTACAAAAAAGAAAAATTCATGACCTATAAGGATGAATAGTATCATGTGTTAAAAAGCCCCAAATTTGTCTTTTTTGCACCGCTCTCATTTCAAGTTCTTTTGCCCTGAAAATTTACACACATGTGTGTTATGCCTTCATGTATATATGTGTTTTTTCAGCTTTTTTTTAAACGTAGAAAATATGAAATTCGACAAAATTCAAAATTTTCAAAACCAAGCTCCGTGGAGCTTGGCCTCCAAAGACAATATCCGTACAAAGGCAGGCTATGTAGACATAACTTGATATCTTCGATATAATAGTTCATAGATTCAGATATAGACCGGATATGTTTAGCTTATAGACACCACCAGTACATACATAGTACATAACTTAATTGACTCATCCCGATCTATAGTTAGGAAGTGCGGCTTTACTGCGCCCATGCCGGGAGCAGTTACATCCAACCCGGTAACAAAGCAATTGAAGCACAATTAAGAATGGTAAATAACAACTAAATTAATATGAAAAATAAGTCTGGCATTGCATATATATATTTACACCACAATGAGTCTTGCCACAACTCATTTGTTTGAGACAGTTACTCATGTTGGTGCAAGCTGAATATACATATACTAAGCATACATATCCGAGAAAAAAATTATACACAGGGATGGTACATGATACAATATACACCAATAGCTGAGATAGGAAGTGCGGCTTGCAACACCACACATGATGTATACGTAAAGTGGCAGCACACACAAATAAAGATAACAATGAGACCATTGATCCAGCATTATGATTTCTCAAAGACACACGAGGAAGCAAACCTTTATTAATAGTGATAATTTGGTTAATTACATTATTTGAGCATGTCACTGAAAATGTAGCCACTAATCTACAAAATATGAAGACTGATGAAGAGTGTCACAATATACAAAACATAGTAAAGTTACTATCAGGAAACAAGACAATTGTTGAGCACTATTGTGTCAGTTTACACAAATTGTCATTGATGTTTATTTTGCACTAAGGGTACCGTCTGATGGCGTAATTCTTGCCAAATATAATATAAATTAATTTTAAAATGTTGCTTCTATTTTGGAGTGTGAACATACGTTTGCTTGTTTCATAACAATCAGTTTCTTCCAAGCAATTATTTCAATCTAACCTAGACTACTGAAATAACCACACTACGTTAGCCTCTAACATCAAGGCAATTGAAACTTGCATCTTAATAACAGAATTATTGGTCTACTAAGACTTCATAGCCAGATGAATTGTGAGCTTATGAGGGAATGCATATGTTCAAAACATTACATTTTTTAGCATTGTGATAGTTCTGCACATGAAACAATTTTATTGAAAAATGGTGATTTCTTCCTTAACTTTTTATAATTGAAAGGACACACGAAGGGCATATTTCTTTGATAACTTAAACATACATGGCAAATTCTAAGCAAATGATTTGATCAAAATTGAAGAAATATTACATGTAGACCTTATGTAAGCCTTGCGGCTTCTCATAGTGATGACTTCAATTAGAAGGCATTGTGAGGTCAATCTTGTCTTGCTTTTATGCCCCTGCCACAAAAAAATTCAAAGTGCATGATACGTCTCCAACGTATCTATAATTTTTGATTGTTTCATGCTGTTATATTATCATTCTCAGATGTTTTATAATCGTTTTATAGTCATTTTAAATCATTTTTTTTGTACTAACCTATTGACATAGTGCCAAGTGCCAGTTGTGGTTTTCTGCATGTTTTTTACATCACAGGAAATCAATATCAAACAGAGCCCAAACACCGCGGAACTTTTTGGAGATTTTTTGGGTCAGAAGGAACACTATGGGCCCTGGTGGTACCTGGGGGGAGTCCCGAGGAGGGGACAACCCACCAGGGCGCGCCAGGAGGCCCAGGCGCGCCCTGGTGGGTCGTTCCCACCTCGGGTGCCCCCCGGACTGCCTCTTTGCTCTATAAATACCCCAAATATTCCAGAAACCCTAGGGGAGTCGATGAAATATTCATCCAGCCGCCGCAGAGTCCAGAAACACCAGATCCTATCTAGACACCATCACAGAGGGGTTCACCACTTCCATTGGTGCCTCACCGATGATGCATCAGTAGTTCTTTGTAGACCTACGTGTCCGTAGTTAGTAGCTAGATGGCTTCCTCTCTCTCTTTTGATTATCAATACAATGGTCTCTTGGAGATCCATATGATGTAACTCTTTTTGCGTGTGTTTGTTGGGATCCGATGAACTTTGAGTTTATGATCGGATCTATCTTTTTATATCCATGAAAGTTATTTGTGACGCCCCCGATTTGACTGTACACTAATCATTCACGCAAATGTGTATGACCAAGAATCAGGGACTCATTGGAAGATATCACAACACAACTCTAGACACAAATAAAATAATACAAGCTTTATATTACAAGCCAGGGGCCTCGAGGAGTCGAATACATAAGCTCGAAAACACAAGAGTCTGCGGAAGAAATAATATCTGAGTACAAAAATAAGTGAAACAAGTTTGCCTTAAGAAGGCTAGCACAAAACAACACGATCGAAAAGGCAAGGCCTCTTGATTGGGACCTCCTAACTACTCCTGGTCGTCAGTTGTCTCCACGTAGTAGTAGGCTCCGTCGGGGTAGTAGCAGTCGTCAAGGGTGGCATATGACTCCTGGACTCCACCATCTGGTTGCATCAACCAGAAATAAGAAAGAAGGGGGAAAAGGGGGAGCAAAGCAACCGTGAGTACTCATCCAAAGTACTCGCAAACAAGGATCTACACTACATATGCATTGGTATCAATGAAAAGGGTAGTATCTGTGGACTAAGCTGCAGAATGCCAGAATAAAAGGGGAGAAACTAACCTTTCCCATGGCGCTCGCGGTGGCAAACAACGAATGGTAGGCGGTCAGATCAGGAACCAACTGTAGCACGAGCACGATATCAGCCAGGTAGTTGCAACAACCAGGAGAAGAGGAAGCACAGACGAAAGAGAGAGTTGGGTAGGGCACCTGAGGCGAGGAGAACACTGGAACTCCAGATCCGGAGCGAGCTGTGGCGCCGGCACCGCGAATGGCTGGACCTCCTCCCGAGGAACCACGACAGCATCGCCGATAGCTCGGCCACCTCACCATCTTTGCGGCCCGCACTCAATCCTGCCTGGCCTCGACGCGGAGGAGGAGGGAGGTGACGTAGAGGAGCGGTGGCCAGCTGGGCGGAGGAGCCGGTGGGGACAGGGAGCGCGGGAGGATGGCGGCGGCGGAGGCAGGAAGCGTCGCGCGCGTGCGCAGAAAAGGTGGATGGTGATACGTCTCCAACATATCTATAATTTTTTATTGTTCCGGGAGCGCGGGAGGATGGCGGCGGCGGAGGCAGGATGCGTCGCGCGCGTGCACAGAAAAGGTGGATGGTGATACGTCTCCAACGTATCTATAATTTTTTATTGTTCCATTCTATTATATATTCTGTTTTGGATGTTTAATGGGCTTTATTATACACTTTTATATTATTTTTGGAACTAACCTACTAACCCAAGGCCCAGTGCAAATTGTTGTTTTTGCCTTTCATTGTTTTTTGCAGAAAAGGAATATCAAACGGAATGAAACCTTCGGGAGAGTTATTTTTGGAACAGTATCTACCTAGAAGACTTGGAGTACACGCGAGGGAACGAAAGAGGTGGCCACGAGGGTCCAGGGCGCGCCCCCACCCTCATGGGCCCCCTCTGGCTCCCCCGATGCCCTCCTTCCTCCTGTATATATCCACGTACCCTGAAAACATCGAGGCAACAGAGAAAACCCTAATTCCACCGCCGCAACCTTCTGTTCCCGTGAGATCCTATCTTGGGGCCTGTTCCGGAGCTCCGTCGGAGGGGGGATCGATCACGGAGTGCTTCTACATCAACACCATAGCCTCACCAATGAGTTGTGAGTAGTTTACCACAAACCTTCGGGGTCCATAGTTATTAGCTAGATGGCTTATTCTCTCTCTTTGGATCACAATATAAAGTTCTCCTCGATCTTCGAGGTGATCGATTCGATGTAATATTTTTGCGGTGTGTTTGTCTAGATCCGATGAATTGTGGGTTTATGATCAAGATTATCTATGAACAATATTTGATTATTTTATGAAATCTTATATGTATGATTATAATATCCTTGCAAGTCTCTTCGAATTATTGGTTTGGTTTGGCCTACTAGATCTATAGTTCTTGCAATGGGAGAAGTGCTTGGCTTTGAGTTCAATCTTGCGGTGTCCTTTCCCAGTGACAACAGGGGCAGCAAGGCACGTATTGTATTGTTGCCATAGAGGATAAAAAGATGGGGCTTATATCATATTGCTTGAGTTTTTCCCTCTACATCATGTCATCTTGCTTAAGGCGTTACTCTGTTCTTATGAACTTAATACTCTAGATGCATGCTGGATAGCGGTCGATGTGTGGAGTAATAGTAGTAGATGCAGAATCGTTTTGGTCTACTTGTTACGGACGTGATGCCTATATATAATGATCATGCCTAGATATTCTCATAACTATGCGCTTTTCTATCAATTGCTCGATAGTAATTTGTTCACCCACCATAGAATTCTGCTATCATGAGAGAAGCCACTAGTGAAACCTATGGCCCCTGGGTCTATTCTCATCATATTTATCTTCCATCTACTTTACTTTGCTTTCTTCACTTTCTGTTCTTATACCAAAAATACCAAAAATATTATACTATCATATCTACCAGATCTCACTTTCGTAAGTGACCGTGAAGGGATTGACAACCCCTTATCACGTTGGCTGCAAAGTTCTTATTTGTTTGTGCAGGTGCAAGGGACTCACGCATGGTCTCCTACTGGATTGATACCTTGGTTCTCAAAAACTGAGGGAAATACTTACGCTACTATGCTGCATCACCCTTTCCTGTTCGAGGGAATACAATGCCAACTCGAGAAGTAGCAAGAAGAATTTCTGGCGCCGTTGTCGGGGAGATCTACGCAAAAGTCATATACCAAGTACCTATCACAAAACCTTATCCTTCGCACTACATTATTTTCCTCTCGTTTTCCTCTCCCCCACTTTGCCCTTGCCGTTTTATTCGCCCTTCTTTTTTCTCCTTGTGTTTAACCGCTCGCTTGCCTCGTGTGTGTTCGTCTTTATCGCGGGTTGTTGCTACCATGTCTGAGATGGGGGAAGATGCTGTTGAAAGGGGTAGTAACGATGAGGGCAACTTCACCTTTGTTGATCCTCCGAATGAAACTACCACTTTACATACTAAGAAATTCCGGGTTGGTAGTGGTAATATTATTGGAAAAGGAGTTCTTCTAGACTTCTTTACTTGTGCCGGTGTTTTACCCACTACGGGTGGATCTATTCTTCATAGAACTAGTAGTCTTGCGGATGCCATATCTATTCTTATAGTCGAAATTGAAAGGCAATTTATCCATATGCATCCTTGTATTCAGAGTATCTTTTTGGAATTTTCCAATATTGAGCATTCTTCTGTTAAGCGCGCAGCTACGATCTTTTTGGCCCATGAGTTCAGATTCATAATGAAGGAGGCTAAAGAAATCTTTACGCATTATAGAGTGGATGTTGGTTGCCCTCCCATAGAATCTATTTTATTCAATCGAGAGGACATAATGCGTTTGCAATCTTTAGATCATGTTGATTTTAATGAGAACCTTAGGAAAAAGGTTCCTACCGATATCTTGGTTGATAGAATTTCTGAATTGAATGATGATTTTGCTATTCAAAACAATGGGTTAGGTTTTTCCCTTGAGCGAAGGCTCATGACCTTTTGCCAAAAGAATGCTCATAATGATGAATTGGTTGTACAATATGAAGGGCCAAAGGAGCAACCTATACCTCCTGAGCTTGATATGGGGGACTTTTGTCCTATTAAATTTAGCCCTTTTGATTACTTTTGATTGCCACAAAGAAAACTTGCTGCTGAATGTAGAGAATATGAGATGAGTTTTCGCGATCTACCTTATCATTATGGCAATACCTAGATCTATTCTTGTATCATGCCTAGCTAGGGGCGTTAAACGATAGCGCTTGTTGGGAGGCAACCCAATTTTATTTTCTTTGTTTTTGCTTCTGTTTAGGAATAAATATTGCATCTAGCTTCTGTTTAGATGTGGTTTTGTGTTTTAATTAGTGCTTGTGTCAAGTAGAACCTTTGGGAAGAATTGTGTGAAGTTTATGTGATCATGCTGTAAAAAACAAAAACTTTAGCGCTCACGAGATTGGTTGTATTTTTTTACAAGAGAGTGCTTTTTAGTTGATTCTTTTTGCAGATGATTAATTGACAAATTCCTCATGTTTACCAATTTATTTAATTTTTTTAGAGTTATAGAAGTATTCGAAAGTTATAGATTACTACAGACTGTTCTGTTTTTGACAGATTCGGTTTTTCGTGTGTTGTTTGCTTATTTTGATGAATCTATGAGTAGTATCGGGGGGTATGAATCATGGAGAAGTTGGAATACAGTAGGTTTAAAACCAATATAAACAAAGAATGAGTTCATGACAGTACCTTTGAGTGGTGGTTTGTTTTCTTATACTAACGGAGCTCACGAGATTTTTGGCTAAGTTTTGTGTTGTGAAGTTTTCAAGTTTTGAGTATGGCTTTGATGGACTATGGAACAAAGAGTGGCAAGAGCCTAAGCTTGGGGATGCCCAAGGCACCCCAAGGTAAAATTCAAGGACAACCAAAATCCTAAGCTTGGGGATGCCCCGGGAAGGCATCCCCTCTTTCGTCTTCATCTATCGGTAACTTTACTCAGGACTATATTTTTATTCACCACATGATATGTGTTTTGCTTGGAGCGTCATGTATGATTCGAGTCTTTGCTTTTTAGTTTGCCACAATCATCCTTGCTGGACACACATTTTGAGAGAGATAAATATGATTTAGAATTTATTAGAATACTCTATGTGCTTCACTTATATCTTTTGAGCTAGATAGTTTTGCTCTAGTGCTTCACTTATATCTTTTAGAGCACGGTGGTGGTTTTACTTTGTAGAAATTATTGATCTCTCATGCTTCACTTATATACTTTTGAGAGTCTTTTAGAACAACATGGTAATGTTCTTTGGTTATAAAACTAGTCCTAATATGATAGGCATCTAAGATGAGTATATTAAAAAAATTCATACAAGTGCATTGAATGATATGAGAAGTTTGATACTTGATGATTGTTTTGAGATATGAGGATGGTGATATTAGAGTCATGCTAGTGGAGTAATTGTGAATTTGAGAAACACTTGTGTTAAAGTTTGTGATTCCCGTAGCATGCACGTATGGTGAACCGTTATGTGACGAAGTTGGAGCATGATTTATTTATTGAGTGTCATCCTTTGTGTGGAGGTCAGGATCGCGCGATGGTTAACTCCTACCAACCCTTCCCCTAGGAGCATGCGTTGAGTACTTTGTTTTGATAACTCGTAGATTTTGGCAATAAGTATATGAGTTCTTTATGACTAATGTTGAGTCCATGGAATTAGATGCACTCTCACCCTTCCACCTTTGCTACCCTCTCTTGTACCGCACAACTTTCGTCGGTACCATACACCCACCATATACCTTCCTCAAAACAGCCACCATACCTACCTATCACGGCATTTCCATAGCCATTCCGAGATATATTGCCATGCAACTTTCCACTGTAAGGGAACGTGACAGAAAACAAAAAATTTCCGACCTACGCACCAGCCCAGGACCACTATGGAGACTGCATACATGGATTGATCTTTTTCGTTACCGACTCGTAGCGCAACGGAAGTAGAGTCGATGACTAACGGCGATGCAGATCCCCGCAGCTAGGATTTACAACCTCCCAACCACGAGGATGTATACCCTCATCCGCCCCACGGACAGCCCTCCGGGAGGCAGTCAGATAGTCCCACGGATGGTGTCGTGGACAGCCCTTCGGGAGGACCCTCAAAACTCGGACAGTCACTCGGACAGCCCTTCAGGAGGATTCACAGAACTCGGACCGTCACTTGGCCAGCCCTTTGGGAGGCACTCTCAAAACAGCCCCTCGGGCAAAAGTATCGAAACTACGACCTCTATATGGGGTTGCACACATACAGTGTCATTTATCCGGCAGGGCTTCGCCGTCCAGAACTGGTTCCCACCGGAACCAAGACAACCATTCGGCTCTACGAAACTATTTCGCTGGGAGGGAGAGAGAAGCTGATCATGCATGGTACTTGTATGTGAGAAGGGATGATGGTTTCGGCAGCCCCTCACCTCCTATTTATAGGAAAACCAAGGGGTAGTGTGCCTCCACAAATACCCAAAGTGCCCATGCTTTATGTCATACATAAGGGCAAAATGGGGAGGCAAGTGGAGCACCAAATGGTGGAAGGAAGCCTCATGGGGGGGCCCCAATGGCACCAACGAAATTGGCAGTCCTCTTGGGTGGCTCCACCACCTTCCTATCCATCCATGTCATCCCAAAATATCTTGGGACAAAGCCCAAAATAATGGCTTTCCATAAAATATCCCAAAAAGCACTTTCACTATTTACGACGACATTTTTGGCATCCGTTCGAATTGAAAATATTCATGTGGGCTTAGAACATTTCCAGTACGCACCATAATGATTTTCAACACGTTCTGGAACAATTCCAGTTTAGTGATTTTCATCTGTGAAAAGCATCTGAACCGGTTCTCGCAGCTCCGAAACATTTCCGGTTTTTATTTCTGAAAATTCCAAAAAGTTTCCAGAATGATTCTGGCACCCTCCAAGAATTATCAGGCATGTGTCGAAACCATTTTGACTTAATGTCATACCCCAAAACAACTTTTTTGGTTTCACCAGAACTCATCCGGTGACCTCTCTTTTCAGAACTTTTCAGATGTCTCCGGAAAACTTTTTCCGAAAACTTTCTCTCAGACTCCCTGTCTAGTATTCAGCAGATAGATGACCCTTAAGCGTGTGACCCTATAGGTTCGGTGAAGTATATACATGACCCGGAACCCCTTCCGGTCAATGATCAACATCGGAGCCGTGGACACCCATATTGACCCCTATACCCACACGAATGAATATTCGAGTGAACCTCCAGTTGACGTGTGTTATTCCTGTTGCTTCGCGATATGTTACGAATACCCGGGGTGAGACATGTTGGCATCCCTATGGATCAACTCCTTGTCCACTATGCCATTTACCTCGTTACCGGTATTGTTCTCTTTTCTCGTTCCGTGTTCCGGCATCCCCGTGATCAAATCACCCTTTGTATGGCCAGACAATGATGGATACCGTAACACCGAGAGGGCCCAGAGACATCTCTCCATCGATGGAGGAGAAAATCCCAATCTTGAGCTATCAAGTTACTTAACATACCTTTCCATGAACCCGTAAGCTGCCGTAATAGCCACCCATTTACGGATGACGTTTAACAAACCCCAAAGTTATGAAGCAAGCATGAAGAAACTCAATACTCTCATGGTCTAAGGAATTATGCAAACATAAACTTCCTGTGTTATTAAGCATTAACTTGTGAAGAATGTAACTCATAGCATAACATCAATTCGGGCCGATTCAACACAAATGTTCCTCTAACATTTTGCCCTCAAAGTTGCTGGCATAGACATGCCCATGATCAGGAAAACAGAACCATCATGCAACACTTGAGCTAGTCTTAGAGGCCAGACTAGGAATACATTTTATCGTTTATTATTCCACATGTGCATATGAGTCTTCCTCCGAGCCTCGCTTTTATTTGCAGACTCGAGAACCATATCAGTTATAGCATGGAACATAAACCTAATTATGAACAGGGAGATAATCAATAACATTTATTATTGCCTCTAGGCCATATCTCCTACATCCACCATTCCATTCATATGACATGCTTCATCATCATTTACATAGAGTCATATTTTGTTCTAGCTTCGAGTTGTAATCTTTGAGTTGTAAGTCAATAAAAGTGTGATGATCTTCATTATTAGAGCATTGTCCCATGTGAGGAAATGCCAAATAAAAAAGGATGGCCCAAAAAATAAATAGAGAGGGGCTAATAAAAAACGGAAAGCCCCTCCAAAAAAATGAGAGAAAAGAGAGAAGGGACAATGCTACTATCCTTTTCCACACTTGTGCTTCAAAGTAGCACCATGATCTTCATGATAGAGAGTCTCTTGTTTTGTCACTTTCATATACTAGTGGGAATTTTCATTATAGAACTTGGCTTGTATATTCCAACGATGGGCTTCCTCAAATGCCCTAGGTCTTCATGAACAAGCAAGTTGGATGCACACCCACTTAGTTTCTTTTGATGAGCTTTCATACACTTAGAGCTCTAGTGCATCCGTTGGCAATCCCTACTCACTCACATTGATAACTATTGATGGGCATCTCCATAGCCCATTGATACGCCTAGTTGATGTGAGACTATCTTCCTCCTTTTTGTCTTCTCCACAGCCACCACTCTATTCCACCTATAGTGCTATATCCATGGCTCACGCTCATGTATTGCGTGAAAGTTGAAAGGTTTGCAAAAAATGAACATGAAACAATTGCTTGGATGAAACCAGGGTTGTGCATGATATGAATATTTTGTGTGATGAAGAGGGAGCATAGCCAGACTATATGATTTTGTCGGGATAACTTTCTTTAGCCATAGTATTTTGAGAAGACATGATTGCTTTGTTAGTATGCTTGAAGTATTATTATTTCTTATGTCAATATAGACTTTTGTCTTGAATCTTTCAGATCTGAACATTCATGCCATAATTAAGAGAATTACATTGAAAAACTATGTTGGTTAGCATTCCACATCAAAAATTCTGTTTTTATCATTTACCTACTCGACGATGAGCATGAATTAAGCTTGGGGATGCTTGATACGTCTCCAACGTATCTATAATTTTTTATTGTTCCATGCTATTATATATTCTATTTAGGATGTTTAATGGGCTTTATTATACACTTTTATATTATTTTTGGGACTAACCTACAAACCCAAGGCCCAGTGCAAATTGTTGTTTTTTGCCTATTTCAGTGTTTCGTCGAAAAGGGATATCAAATGGAGTCCAAGCGGAATGAAACCTTCAGGAGAGTTATTTTTGGAACTGTATCTACCCAGAAGACTTGGAGTACATGCGAGGGAACGAGAGAGGCGGCCACGAGGGTCCAGGGCGTGCCTAGGGGGGCAGGCGCGCCCGCCACCCTCGTGGGCTCCCTCTGGCTCCCCCGATACCCCCTTCCTCCTATATATATCCACGTACCCTGAAAACATCGAGGCAACAGAGAAAACCCTAATTCCACCGCCACAACCTTCTGTTCTCGTGAGATCCCATCTTGGGGCCTGTTTCGGATCTCCGTCGGAGGGGGGATCGATCACGGAGTGCTTCTGCATCAACACCATAGCCTCACCAATGAGTTAGTTTACCACAGACCTTCGGGTCCATAGTTATTAGCTAGATGGCTTCTTATCTCTCTTTGGATCTCAATACAAAGTTCTCCTCGATCTTCGAGGTGATCTATTTGATGTAATCTTTTGGCGGTGTGTTTGTCGAGATCCAATGAATTGTGGGTTTATGATCAAGATTATCTATGAACAATATTTGATTATTTTCTGAAATCTTTTAAGTATGATTATAATATCCTTGCAAGTCTCTTCGAATTATTGGTTTGGTTTGGCCTACTAGATCTATAGTTCTTGCAATGGGAGAAATGCTTGGGTTTGGGTTCAATCTTGTAGTGTCCTTTCTCAGTGACAGGAGGGGCAGTAAGGCACATATTGTATTGTTGCCATCGAGGATAAAAAGATGGGGTTTATATCATATTGCTTGAGTTTATCCCTCTACATTATGTCATCTTGCTTAAGACGTTACTTTGTTCTTATGAACTTAATACTCTAGATGCATGCTGGATAGCGGTCGATGTGTGGAGTAATAGTAGTAGATGCAGAATCGTTTCGGTCTACTTGTTACGGACGTGATGCCTATATATAATGATCATGCCTAGATATTCTCATAACTATGCGCTTTTCTATCAATTGCTCGACAGTAATTTGTTCACCCACCGTAGAATTCTGCTATCATGAGAGAAGCCACTAGTGAAACCTATGCCCCCGGGTCTATTCTCATCATATTAATCTTCCATCTACTTTACTTTGCTTTCTTTACTTTCTGTTCTTATACCAAAAATATCAAAAATATTATACTATCCTATCTATCAGATCTCACTTTCATAAGTGACCGTGAAGGGCTTGACAACCCCTTATCGTGTTGGCTGCGAAGTTCTTATTTGTTTGTGCAGGTGCGAGGAACTCGCGCGTGGTCTCATACTGGATTGATACCTTGGTTCTCAAAAACTGAGGGCAATACTTACGCTACTGTGCTGCATCACCCTTTCTTCTTCGAGGGAATACAACACAAGCTCGAGAAATAGCAGATGGTGGCTAGGGTTGTCACCCAATCCCTCTCTCTCTCTCTTTGCCATTACCCACAGCCCAACCATCCACGGGACGCCACCTAAGACCGAACATGCAAAATCTCGAAACTACCCTCGGCGGACACCCAAATTTACAGCACGGTGGCACGACCCATGTGCCTATCGGTGGCAGCACCGGGCGCGCATCCACCCAAAGCCAATGACAAAAGTGGCCCACGGTCTAAAGACCCAACTCGTCAGCTAGATAAGGCATAAATCTAGAAGTACTGAGAAGCACTATTCATTGCTAGTCACATCACTCTCGATCCAACGGCTAGGATCATCTCACCTCAAGATCCAACGCCCTGGATTCGTTTGGACACTTAATCCAACGATGCAGAAAGTTGATGCCCTAAGAAGGCTCCAATTTAGCTCACAATGTAACAATGGGATTTTTCCTTGGGGAGATCAACATGAGTAGCAAAAGATCTACAAAATGAGGCTACTTTCTCAGAGTCAAGTCCATATTTATTACTAAAATCATTGAAAGCATCGGTACACATAAAAGTTTTTACACAATCAAAATCAAGTTTCAATCCTGACTCCTTACCTTCGTCGAGTTCCAAATCTTCAACATTGCGTTTAATTCTTTCAAGAAGGTCCCACCTGAATTCAATAGTCTTCTACATAAGGGATCCAGTACAGGAAGTATCGAGCATCGATTGATCATTATGAGAAAGCCGAGCATATTTTTTATGTATAATGATTTCTCTCGAGAGCTCATGATTGGGGCATGAATATAACATTGACTTAAGCCTCCCCAAGCTTGAGCAATACTTTCTCCTTCATGGGGCCAAAAATTATAGATATAATTTCGATCACGATGAACTAGATGCATAGGATAAAACTTTTGGTGAAATTCCAATTTCAATCGATCCAGCTACAATATCATCGCATAGCCTATGCCATGTCAATGCTCCCACCAAATATAAAGGGAAAACCTTCTTCTTAACTTCATCTCCAGGTAAACCTGCAAGCTTAAATAACATACAAACTTCATCCACATAGGTTAGGTGCATATCATGATGTAGTGTTCCATCTCCTGCATAAGGATTAGCTACCAGTTTCTCTATCATACCCGAAGGAATCTCATAATCAATGTTTTCAGTAGGTGCAGTAGGTTGAGGAGCAACTCTTTGTGCTTTCGGTCGAGGTGAAGATACGACGAACAAACCCCCCAACGGATGGTTTTTCATAGTAGTAAGTAACGGAAAATTTCAGCACGTAATATAAATTTTCCCTTACCAAATTCCGCTTACCAAAGACGCTTCACTCCAAGAACGGCGCCAGATAAGAGTCTTAATGACCCTCAAGTATAGGGTATCAATCATAGTCATTTCGGTAAGTAAGATTGTCGAACCTAATGAGGAGTAGAAGGAAATGACAAGCGGTTTCTAGCAAGGTAATTTCTACAAGCACTGAAATTGTGGTAACAAGTTGTTTGATAGCAAGATAGTTTGTAACAAGTAACGAGTAGCAATAGTAACAATAGGTGCAGCAAGGTAGCCCAATCCTTTTGTGGGAAAGGACAGGACAAAACGGTCTCTTATAATAAGCAATGCGTTCTTGAGGACACACAATAATTTCATCTAGTCACTTTCATCATGTTGGTTTGATTCGCGTTTGCTACTTTGATAATTTGATATGTGGATGGACCGGTGCTTGGATGCTGTTCTTACTTGAACAATCCTCCCACTTATGATTAACCCCTCTCGCAAGCATCTGCAACTATGAAAGAAGAATTAAGATAAAATCTAACCATAACATTAAACATGTGGATCAAAATCAGCCCCTTACGAAGTAGCGCATAAAATAGGGTTTAAGATTTTGTCACTCTAGCAACCCATCATATAATAACTACTCCACAATGCATTCCCTTAGGCCCAAAGATGGTGAAGTGTCTGTTGGGAAACGTTGCATGGAAAACAAAAAAAAGTTCTACGCACACACAATGATCTATCCATGGAGATGCATAGCAATGTGGGGGAGAGTGTGTCTATGAATCCTCGTGGACCGTAAGCGGAAGCATTTCACAACGCGGTTGATGTAGTTGAACTTCTTCGCGCTTCGACCGATCAAGTACCGAACGTACGACACCTCCGCGTTCTGCACACGTTCAACTCGGTGTCGTCCTCGCCATCTTGATCTAGCAAGCGTAGCGAGGTCGTGATGAGTTCCGTCAGCACAACAGCGTGGTGACAGTGGTGGTGAAGCAATCTCGCAGGGCTTCGCCCAAGCACTGCGATGATCTAGAATGGAGGAATAATCTAGAGGCGGAGGGGTGCTGACACACGGCGTGGAATTATTTGTGCATTGTGTGGCACCCCTCCACACACATATATATAGGTGTGGGAGCGGAGGAGGCAGCCCTAGGGCGCCTCCAACAAGGCCGGTGGCTACCCTAGGATTTTCCTAGTGGTGTGCCCCCTGCCAAATAATGGCACAAGGGGGAAGGAAAGGGGGGAGGCGCCCCCTTCTTTCATTCCTCCCTTCTCCGGAATATGGTAAGAGGGGGTGGCTGTGATAGCCTGGCTTATTAGGGATGATAGACTAATCATATCAATAAGGAATTCCTTCTTTTCCGGGAGCCCATTATGAAAGAACTCCAAAGTTAAGCGTGCTCAGCTTGGAGTAATTTCAGGATAGGTGATCGGCCGGGAAGTTGCTCCCGGGTGCGCACGAGTGAGGACAAAGTGCGTAGAAAAGACTAGTATTGATTAGTGGGGCCAGTCTAGATCCCACCAGGAGTAACGGCCACCGGCGGGTGTGTCCGGGGCGTTACAAGTTGGTATCAGAGCCGACCCTCGCAGTTACACGGATGTTTGCGGATAGGTGTGCGGTCATGTTGTGCATGACATTTGCGACCCATCGTGGCACACGACATGGCACATGTGCCGGACTAGAATCGCAAACGTATGTGCCAAGAGGGAACGTTCTTGTGGCGCGACGAGGACGGCGGTTTCTCTGAGTGGGGGTGTATGTGATAGCCTGGCTTATTAGGGATGATAGATTACTCACATCAATAAGGAATTTCTTCTTTTCCAGGAGCCCATTCGGACAAAACTCAGAAGTTAAGCATGCTCAGTTCGGAGTAATTTCAGGATGGGTGACCGACCGGGAAGTTTTTCCCGGGGGCGCATGAGTGAGGACAACGTGCGCAGAAAAGACCAATATTGATATGTGGGGCCAGTCTAGATCCCGCCAGGAGTAACGACCCCCGCCGGGTTTGTCCGGGGTGTTAAAGTGGCGCCCGCCCTTTACCATGTATTAGGTGTGGCAGCCCTAAAGGGGGTGCACAGCCCATATGGGCTGGTGTGTTCCTCTCTACATAGCCCAACAAGGCCCAATACACTCCCGGTGCTTCCGGAACCCCTTCCGATATACCGATAACTTTCCTATACATCCCGAAACCATTCCGGAGACCAAATAGCATCGTCCTATATATCAATCTTTGCCTCCGGACCATTCCGAAGCTCTTCATCATGTCTGTGATCTCATCCGGGAATCCGAACAACATTCGGTCACCAAACCATATAACTCATATAATACCAAATCAACATCGAACGTTAAGCGTGCGGACCCTATGGGTTCGAGAACTATGTAGACATGACCGAGACACCTCTCCGGTCAATAACCAATAGCGGAACCAGGATGCCCATATTGGCTCCTACATATTCTACGAAGATCTTTATCAGTCGAATCGTTATGACAACATACACAATTCCATTTGTCTATCGGTATGTTACTTGCTCGAGATTCGATCGTCAGTATCTCTATACCTAGTTCAATCTCGTTACCAACAAGTCTCTTTACTCGTTTCGTAATACATCATTTCATGACTAACTCATTAGTCATTTGCTTGCAAGGCTTATTATGATGTGCATTACCGAGAGGGCCCAGAGATACCTCTCCGATACTCGGAGTGACAAAGCCTAATCTCGATTCAAGCCAAACCAACAAAACACCTTCAAAGATACCTGTAGAGAATCTTTATAATCACCTAGATACGTTGTGACGTTTTCTAGCACACAAGGTATCCCTTCGGTATCCAGGAGTTGCATGATCTCATAGTCAAAGGAATATGTATTTGACATACATGAAAGCAGTAGCAATAAACTGTATGATCAAATGCTAAGCTAATGGATGAGTCTTGTCCATCACATCATTCTCATAATGATGTGATCCCGTTATCAAATGACAACTCATGTCCATGGTTAGGAAACCTTAACCATCTTTGATTAACGAGCTAGTCTAGTAGAGGCTTACTAGGGACACGATATTTGTTTATGTATTCACACATGTATTTACGTTTCCGGTCAATACAATTCTAGCATGAATAATAAACCTTTATCATGATTAAGGAATATAATAATAACCATTTTATTATTGCCTCTAGGGCATATTTCCATCAGTCTCCCACTTGCATTAGAGTCAATAATCTAGTTCACATCGCCATGTGATTAACACCCAAAGAGTTTACTAGAGTCAATAATCTAGTTCACATCGTTATGTGATTAACACTCTAAGGTATGATCATGTTTTGCTTCTGAGAGATTTTTTAGTCAACAGGTCTGCAACATTCTGATCTGTGTGTACTTTGCAAATTTCTATGTCTACAATGCTCTGCACAGAGCTACTCTAGCTAATTGATCCTACATTCAATATGCATCCAGATTGATACTCAAAGTCATCTAGATTAGTGTCAAAGCTTCCATCGACGTGACCCTTTACGACGAACACTTTATCACCTCCATAATCAAGAAACATTTCCTTATTCCTCTAAGGATAATTTTGACCGTTGTCCGGTGATCCACTCCTGGATCACTCTTGTACTCCCGTAGCAGACACGTGGTAAGGCACATTTTGATCTGGTACACAACATGGCATGCTTTATAGAACATATGGCTGAGGCATAGGGAATGACTTTCATTCTCTCTCTATTTTTATGCCCGTGGTCGGGCTCACACTTTTTTAGCACCTTTAGGATTGACAAAACCTTCTAGTTGCACCATATACAACTCTTCTTTAATAAATCCATTAAGGAATGCAGTTCTGACATCCATTTCCCAGATTTCATAAAATACGGCAACTGTTAACATGATTCGGACATATTTAAGCATCACTACAAGTGAGAAAATCTCATCGTAGTCAACACCTTGAACTTGTCGAAATCCTTTCGCAAAAAGTTGAGCTTTGTAGACAGTGATATTACCATCAGCGTCTGTCTTCCTCTTGAAGATCCATTTATTCTCAATGGCTTGCCGATCATCGGGCAAGTCCACCAAAGTCCACACTTTGTTCTCATACATGGATCCTATCTCAGATTTCATGGCATCAAGCCATTTATTGGAATCCGGGCTCATCATAGCTTCTTTATAGTTCGAAGGTTTGTCGTTGTCTAACAACATGACTTTCAGGATAGAGTTACCATACCACTCTGGTGCGGTACATGTTCTGGTTGACCTTCGAGGTTCGTTAGTAACTTGATCCGAAGTTTCATGATCATTATCAATAGCTTCTTCTCTGGTTGGTGTAGGCATCACGAAATCAATTTTTTCTGATGATCTACTTTCTGATTCGAGTGAAGGTACAATTACCTCATCAAGTTCTACTTTCCTCCCACTCACTTCTTTTGAGAGAAACCCCTTCGCTAGAAATTATCCATTCTTAGCAACAAAGATATTGCCTTCGGATCAGTGGTAGAAGGTGTGCCCAACATTTTTTTGGGTATCCTATCAATACGCACTTCTCCGATTTGGGTTCGAGCTTATCAGGATGAAGCTTTTTCACATAAGCATCACAACCCCAATCTTTAAGAAACAACCGCATTGTTTTCTTGCCAAACCATAGTTCACATGGTGTCGTCTCAATGGATTTAGATGGTGCCCTATTTAATTTGAATGCAGCTATCTCTAATGCATAACCCCAAAATGATAATGGCAAATCGGTAAGAGACATCATAGAACTGACCATATCCAATAGAGTACGGTTATGATGTTCGGACACACCATTACACTGTGGTGTTCTAGGTGGCGTGAGCAGTGAAACTATTCCACATTGGTTCAAATTAAGACCAAACTCGTAACTCAAATATTCGCCTCTACGATCAGATCGCAGAAATTTTATTTTCTTGTTACGATGATTCTCTTCTCCACTCTGAAATTCTTTGAACTTTTCGAATGTTTCAGACTTGTGTTTCATTAAGTAGATATACCCATATCTACTCAAATCATCTGTGAAGGTGAGAAAATATTGATACCCGTTGTGTGCTTCAACACTCATCGGACCGCATACATCGGTATGTATTATTTCCAATAAGTCATTACCTCGCACCATTGTTCTGGAGAACATAGTTTTAGTCATCTTGCCCATGAGTCATGGTTTGCAAGTATAAAATGATTCATAATCAAGTGATTCCAAAAATCCATCAGCATGGAGTTTCTTCTTGCGCTTTACACCAATATGACCTAAACGGCAGTGCCACAAGTATGTTGCACTATGATTATCAAGTCTGCATCTTTTGGCTTCAATATATTATGAATATGTGTATTACTATGATAGAGATTTAATAAACCATTCACCTTGGGTGTATGACCATAGAAGGTTTTATTCATGTAAACAGAATAGCAATTATTCTCTAACTTAAATGAATAACCGTATTGCAATAAACACGATCTGATCTTGTTCATGCTCAACACAAACACCAAATAACATTTATTTAGGTTTAACACTAATCCCGAAATTATAGGGAGTGTGCGATGATGATCATATCAATCTTGGAACTACTTCCAACACACATTGTCACCTTACCCTTAACTAGTATCCGTTTATTCTGCAACTCCTGTTTCGAGTTACTAATCTTAGCAACCGAACAAGTATCAAATACCCAGGGGCTACTACGAGCACTAGTAAAGTACATATCAATAACATGTATATCAAATATACCTTTGTTCACTTTGCCATCCTTCTTATCCGCCAAATATTTGGGCAGTTCCGCTTCCAGTGACCATTTCCTTTGCAGTAGGAGCACTCAGTTTCAGGCTTAGGTCCAGCTTTGGGCTTCTTCACGGGAGTAACAACTTGCTTGCCAGTCTTCTTGAAGTTCCCTTTCTTTCCCTTGCCCTTTTTATTGAAACTAGTGGTCTTGTTAACTATCAACACTCGACGCTCTTTCTTGATTTCTACCTTCCCTGATTTCAGCATCGTGAAGAGCTCATAAATCGTTTTTGTCATTGTCGGTGTCAAAACCGACAGATCTCAGGTAGGGGTGCCCAAGCTGTGCGTCTAAGGATCGATGGTAACAAGGGACTGGGACACGATGTTTACCCAAGTTCCGGCCCTCTCTATCGAGGTAATACCCTACTTCCTGCTTGATTGATCTTGATGAATATAGGTTTACAAGAGTTGATCTACCTCGAGATCGTGATGGCTAAACCCTAGAAGTCTAGTCTATGTAATTGTGATTCTGGTAGCCTCTATGGTCTAAACCCTCCAGCTTATATATACGTCAGAGGGGGCCTAGGGTTACACAAAGATGACTTGGGGGGGCGGAATCATTACATACGTACATCGATTTTGCCTTTCTACATACATAGGAGTCCTATCCGGACACGGGGGATGACCTTCCGCTTTTATCTTCACGGCCCATCTTCAGTAGCCCGGGCACCCGAGGACCCCTAAATCTAGGACTCTCTCAGTAGCCCCCAAACTTGCCTTCAATGACGAGGTTGTATCCGGCTTCATGTCTTTGGTCTTGCAAGGCAGGTTCTTCTTTGGAACAAATGACAGTTCGGTTCCGATTTTGACACTGTGCCCTGTTGATTCCTTCCTATCGTCGCTTCGGCTTCCACACGTAAGATGAATGTGAATAGTCCATGTATTTTAACAAATAAAACCTTGGCCGCATAGATACGGCGTCTATTTAAAGAGATTGGATCTCAGATGCCATTCCATACCACGCAAAAACTCTTAGAGCTAGCCACGAACAATACTCCAAATATGGCCAGCGCTCCGGGCTCCTCCTCACGCCCCCATGGCCCTCAAGCAGGCGGTTGGGAAAGCTACTCAGTATCTCATGCCCATCTGAAATAGACTTCAGACGGAGGGATATCTCCCTCCCATGGATCTAGTCTTCATTCGAGCTGGACTTACCTCGATCGACGGTGAAGCCTTGGCGGAAAACTTCCCCAATCCAACTAAAGAGGAGCGGGTGTGCTTAGTCTCCTTCCTCTTGAGAGGCGTAGGATTTCTAACATGTCCTTTCCTTAGAGGTTTCCTGGAGTTTTATGGGCTCCAACTGCACAATCTCGCGCCAGGCTCTATCCTGCATATTGCGGGTTTTGTCGCTCTTTGCGAGCTATTTTTTGGGCTGTGAGGCTCATTTCAAGCTATGGAGGAAATTCTTTTGTCTCGTCCCGCGCTCGCAAAAGGGATCTATATTTGAAGTGGGCAGCGCCGAAGTGTGGCGCATAGTAGAGACAGGTTACCTGTGCGGCACTCCTAAGAAGGCATCCGAAGAGTGGCCCTTAGAGTGGTTTTATATCGAAGACGTTGTTCTTCCGGACCCAATCCGGCGTGCTCTTCCCGAATTCTCCAGCACTCCTTTGAAGAAATGCTTCAACTGGCGTCCCCAAAGCTTCAAGGAAGAAGACAGTGCGGAGATCAAGAGGCTAGTTAGCAAGATCAGAGTACTCGCCCACTCCAAACTTTCGATAATTGAAGTAACGGTCATTATGATAAAGTGAGGCGTTTAGCCATTTCAGTCCAGAGGGTTTCCCATGTGGCATTACAATGGGCAGGACGATGGCTATCGCTGCCTACGCGAGGGTCCGGATACCCCTGCCGCCTTGGCTGCCATCTTAGCTGATCTTTATAAGGGGGAGAAGGAAGACTTCGTCCACTTCAAATGTCTTGAAGGTTTTTCTATGTATTACCCCATTGACTGGGTGAGTTTTTTCGATTGCTAGCTTTATACAATCCCTTTTCTAGGATATGCTAACCGAACTAAATCCGACTGTTTCCAACAGGAATGGAGGGTGATCGAGGGGATTTATTGCCCGCTCCGCAGCCAGAGGACCATGTTCGCGACAAAGATCCCAGATTTTAAGAAGATCCAGATATATTTATAGAGCTTATTGATGGAGTTTTCCATCAGGCGAGCCATGATGGTATAGAAGTGGCCATTGTATCCGATTACCCTGGCCTTCTTCCCTCCTCCCATCACTACTGCACGATGCTGCTAACGCGACACTACGATCAGAGACTCTTCGAGAAACTATGTGCGATGCAATCATCACAAACGGTGGTGCATGAAAACCGTCAAAAATGTGTAAAACATTTGCGAAGACGGATGCATCAAACACGGTTCAGATTTTAGTTGCGTGTGCGATGAAGGGCATACGGTTAAGTTCAATTAACTGTTTGCAATGAGGAGGAACAAAAGAAACGGGCAGCCAGATGAAGGCGTGTGCGATACACAGCATACGGTTCACTCGGATGAACTGTTTGTGATTAGGCAACACAAAAGAAACGGGCAGCCAGATGAAGGTGTGTGCGATATACAGCATACAGTTCACTCGGATGAACTGTTTGTGATTAGGCAACACAAAAGAAATGGTCGGCCAGATCAAGGTGTGTGCGATATACGACATGCGGTTCACTCGGCCTTATCGTCAGTGTGTGACCTCTGTGGCAACCGTTCGCTCCCCACTAGCCTCTTCTTGTATCGTGACAATCGTCCATCGCCTCTTCGCCTTTCCCTCTCGATTTGGAACTATTGTCGCATGCTCTTCCTCCCTCCATTTGTCTTCACCCTTCCTTCTGCCATTGTTCGATCGATCGTCTTCTCCATGGAGGGAATAGGTCGGAAATGACCCCGTTATTCTTGCCCCGATCTAAAAGATGATGTGGCGGAGGAATTCATTGATCGGTGTGACGTCATCACCTCGGCTAGCATGGCAGGTTCGTACAAGACCATTCTCGACTCAACAAATAGGATCATTACAAAGAACCCAAGGGTTCAGGAGCGGTTTGATTTCCCCTATCTTCTTCGCCATGATCCTGCTCGCCGTTGCGAGGACGATGGAAGCCTTGCCTTCTGCAAGTTGATGCCGCTTGATAATGATACGTGTGATGTTAAGATGCCATTGCTTAAGGGAAAGGCCTAGGTAGGTGCAAATGGAGATTGGGTTGTTTATATTGGGAACATATGCAAGTGGGAACTTGTGAATGCGTACACTCATCACCGGGTTCCACTTCCAAAATCTCAGACTGTCTGTCGGGGTTTTGGGGCCACATATGCCAACGGATGGCTTATCATGCATGGGGTTAATAGAACGTCGCCGGGCCCTGGAAGCGGGATGAGGCGAAACTTAGGACGCCTACAGATCTTACCCAGGTTCGGGGCTCTCCGTGGAGATAACACCCCTAGTCCTGCTCTGCGGGGGCTCCGCGTCATGACTGATGTCACTATGGTAGCTACAAGGTTGCTCCTCGAGCTGTGTGGTCTAGAGGAACAAGATAACCAAGGCTAGCTCACTTCCTACGCCCTAGGGATTGGGGATGGTTGCAAGGGTTTCTATCTCTCTCTCTCTTCTTCTCAGAGTCCAATCCTCTCTCTTTCTAACCTCTCCCCATGGAGGACCCTGGGGGTTTATATAGGCCTACCCCCTGGGATACAATCGTAATCTAGATGGAGTGGCCCCCGTCTGTCAGCGTCTTGCGGTGCTGGTCTTGCCGCCTGTCTGCTGGGGCCCACTGCCCGCGGGCCCACATGATTGCCTTTTACTGTAGACATGCTTCTGCTCACGACAGCCTCGTCAGGGGAGAAGTGGCTACAGTGTCGCCATCTTCTGACGTACATTGCCTCCACGCCCTGTCCCGTCGTCTTGATGAGGTTCAGACTTCCAGGGCAGGATTCGCCGTCTGCTACCAGGCGGCCGCCTCCCCTGGCCGTCTGCCAAGGGCGGCTTGCTTATGACTTACCCGCTGGCCGGTGGGGCCAGCCGCCTGCTGGCCCTGCCAGCTGCGGGCAGTGGGATCGTGGCTTCCTCTGACCGATGCTTGGTCACAAGCAGCGTGGCTACAGTGACCCGCCGCTTTAGGAGATATCCATGAGGTACACGCTCACTTTAGCCACGCCCTTATCGATTCTCTAAGGACATATTCACCTGTAGCCATGCCTCAGCTGCGTGGTGGTCCCACAGCACACGTCCTGAGGGAGGAGCATGGGACTGTCTGCTAGCTGCTGGCATTGGTGCCGCCGCCTGTTGGGTCCCTGCCGCTTGCTGGCAGCCGGCTCCTAGGGCAAGCTACCCTACGAGGCGACCCGATGAGCAGACGGCCGGGGGGGGGGAGCAGGCGGCCACAATTTGTCTTGAAATACCAAGGGTGGTCGCTGAGGACACCCATGGTCAATATCTCCGACAGTAGTCCCCGAAGCTGGTGGAACTCCGCGGCTGGTGCTGGAGGGCTGCGGGGTTCCAGCAGCTTCCCTCCTTAGGCAGGCTCAGCGTCCTTCATCCGTCTTCAGTAGGGATCTATCTGCCGGCAGCCGGACCCGCGTTGAGGGAGCCGGCTTCTGGCAGCCGAACCTTTGTATTTGAATCTTCGGGGGGAAGGCACCGCCTGGTTGGTAGGCGGTCAAGCAGGCCAGCCGATCGTTGGCGGCTGTCCACGCGTCATTGCCCCGTCGTGTCGGTCTGCCAGCCCACGCACATGACGGGACATAACAGTGGGCCGGGGCCCGCCACTACAGGGCCTCGGTCCTCGCACGGATCCAATGCGGCAGGGATAATCGATTGCCCTCCGACGCACATTTAATGCGTGCGGATTAGGCGCGCAAAAGGCGGAGTCGTGCGGGGCGTGGAGCAGTTGATCCCACGCCCGCCCCCTCGGCTTCGCCGCCCCGAGCCTATAAGTAGGCCTAGGGAGGAAGTGGCACCGTTCTCGCGCTCGCTCCTCCCCGCTTTCCTTCTTCTTCCTCGCTTCCTCCCGCTCCTCTCGCTAACGTCGTAGCGAGCTGCTGCCTGAACCATGGCCGCCGCAACGTCTACCCGCCACCATGGCCAGTGGGACGGCAGCGAGGTCCTGGAGGAGCACATCGACGTCCTCCGCCAGTCGCGAAAGCTGCCTCCTGCTGACAAGGTCGCCGTGCGCCTAGCGCCGACGGCGAAGATCAGGCCGGCCCCACGGCAGGGCGAGCGGGTCGTCTTCCGCTTGCACTTCCTGTGCGGCTTCGGCCTCCCGGCGAGCAGCTTCTTCCGATCTTTCTTAGAATTTTTCAACATCCGACCCCACCACCTCACGCCAAACACGGTGGTGACGCTCTCATCCTTCGTTGTCCTGTGCGAAGCGTACCTCGGCATCCTCCCCACCATAGAGCTGTGGACCGAGATTTTTTACGTGAAGCTCGGCACCGCAGTCCAGAGCATGGCCGCCCAGTGCGGGGGGTGCATTGCGATGAAGCGCAGTGGAACAAGGAATTTCTTCCTGGCGCCGCAGCTCATGGCGTCGGTAAAACAGTGGCAGAAGACGTACTTCTACGTCTCCAACATCGACCCCGAACAAGACTTCATCTGGCTGCCGAACTGGGCGCTGGGTCCGCCTGCTGAGCCTCGCGACTCCTGGAAGACCCGAACTACCTCCCTCACGGAAGGCGCCTCCATCGCGATGCGCCGTCTCCGGGAGCTGAGGGACGGCGAGGGTCTGGTCTTCGCGGATCTGCTGCTCATGCTTGCGGAGCGCCGAGTGCTGCCACTTCAGCACCACCCTCATCTGATCTGCGACATGAGCGGGCGTCGGGACCCCAGCCGGACATGCACCAAGCCAATGCCATACAAGGAGGTGGCTAACTTGGTGAACCACATCTCCAACTGCAAGGTCTACGACTTTGGCTGGGCCTTCGGCAAGCCACCATACAACCACGACAACCAGCCGCCTACAGTAAGTTCTTTAGCCCTCTCTTTTTTTCTTTTCCATCCGACTGCTGTAGCCGTCTGATCCTGATGTCTTCTTCAGATCTTCCCCGGCCAGCCGGCGCCGGGTTCTGGCCAACCAGGCCGCCCCTGGAACCGGATCGCTCCCAGAGCGACACAAGCGACCCCGATCTTGGGGCCGCCGCCATGGAGGAGGAGGAGGTGACAGGCGGCGGGGGTCAGCCATCAGGCGGCCTGCCAGAAGGCGGCGTCGAGAGCTGGCCAGACGACGACGAGGAGGAGGAGGAAGCACCCGTTCGCGCCAGCCAGCAGGCCGGGCCGTCTGGCGCAGCCGGCGGCGGGAAGCGGCGGTCCTCATCAGGGCTGTCTGGTGCCCCGCCCAAGAAACTCTGGCTGTCGACCGCCGCCACTAGGCGTCGGGAGGCGGCCGCCAGGGCGATTGTGCCCAGGATGCCCAAGGCCAGGCCGGTCGTGTCCGGGTGAGTGCCTTGCGTCCTTCTTCTATTTTATGCTTATCTTTCTCAGCCGATCCCCTCTTGGCTGACTCCTCGTTTTCTCCAGCATGTCCATGCAGCGCGCCGCTTTCCCTCTCGCGGGCGCCAGTAGGCTCTGTTGTGGGGGGCACGGATGCCCCCCCTGCGCCCTCTCGCGTGGATCCATCCGCCGCGCTCCGGGTGGCGAGGGAGAGGAACGCCCGCGAGGCGCGCGAGAAGCGCGAGGCCGCGGATCGTATCGCGAGCTGTTGCCGATGCCGCAGCCAGGGCAGAGGCCGAAGCCACCAAGAAGGCCCAGGCAGACGCCGCCCGAGCCCGGGAGCAGGAAACAGGCTCCCAGCAGCCAGCAGGCCGCACCGTTCTCCTGGAGGCGGGCTCTCTAGAGCCGTGTGTACAAGCGCTGGCTGCTGACGAGTAGCCGGCTCCAGACAAAGAGGGGGACGACCGCGTCATCCTAGAGACGCAGGTGCCGCCCCCTGTGCCGCCAGCAAGGGAGCAGGGCAGCCGGCCCGCGGGGGCGGAGGTGCCGCCAGCTGAGGGCGTGCTGGTGACTTGCCCGCAGCCGGCCCCCAAAGCCCGAGCCCGCCCGCGCCCCGTGAGGGCGGTCTCCGTGCTGCAGCAGGTGGAGGCCGGCGGTGCCAGCTCGTCCGCGCTGAAGAATGAGGCCACCATCGCAGCACCGTCAGGTTGGAGGCCCGGAGGTGGCGGCGCACTGATTGTCGCGTCGCGGGACTTCCTCGACCGCTTCAACTCCCTGGGCAACGTCGTGCAGACGGTGATGCAGGAGTTCGTGGCTGCGCGGTCCTCCGTTCGGGTACATATGATTCATGTTCTCTTGCTTTTATTCTTTCAATTTCTTCTGTGGGGGCGCGTTAGCGCACCCACTGGTTGTAGTCCCCGAGTTCCGAGCCGGCTGCTGAGCAGGCGGCTTGGAACTCCAAAGTGTGCGTCATGGGCTGATCTTGTGTCTCATTGCAGGAGTACCACAACCTCCGCGTGGCCTCCTACAACGCTTAGCGCCAGGAGCTGGCGCAATTGCAGGCTGCCCTGGCAGACAGCCAAGGTGAGTGCTTCCCTTCTCCTCCTTGCGGGGCGCGTCAGCACACCCGCTGGGTGTAGTCCCCGAGTTCCGAGCCGGCTGCTGAGCAGGCGGCTTGGAACTCCAAGGTTATCTTTTTTGCTGCTGCTGACATTATTGTTTTTCTCCCTCTCTTGCCAGTGATCACAACCAACCTCCGCAACCAGCTGGGCAAGGCCCAGTCGGAGCTGGATGCCAAGGAGCGAGAGCGTGGTCTTGCCGCTCAGGACCGCGACCACCTGGCCAAGGAGCTGGCAGACCAGGCGGCGGCCCACAAGGTTGAGCTCGGGAAGATGTCGGACGCCGAGATGCTTCTTCGGGCAGAATTCGAGGCCGAGCGCTCGAATTGGGTCGAGAAGGAGGCGGCTCTCCAAGACGGCTACATAGCCATTGGAGACATGGTCGACGGTGAGATGTCTATCCTTTCTTCTTGTACTCGCCATCTGTTACATCCGTCTTTCTTTTCTTTTGATTCTTCTTCTAGTTTTGGCAGAGTTCTTCCTGGGCTACTCTGTGGCCGCCACCTAGGCCATCAAGGCCGAGCGTGACAAGTGGCGCCAGGCGGGCCGGGTGATCGCACCTAACGTGCCCAGGACCCCAGCCGAGGAGCTTCTTGCTATTCGGGTGCGTCTCCAGCCGGTCCGTCGTCTGCTTCGCCGTCTGCAGCGTGCTGGTGCCCAGGTGCTGGCCGCCCTCTCGCCAGGTGTGCCGGCACTCCGCACAGCCAGTCAGACTGCCGACTGGCTGGAGGCAGCCGGCCACCGCTTCGAGTCCTGGAAGGGCTCCGCAGCGAGGGCTGGCACGCGGACCGCCCTGGAGTTCGTCAAGAGCTGGTATCCGGGCCTGAGCCTCGAATAGCTGGAGACCTTCCGTGCGGAGGCTCAGCCTGAGTTGGCCGTGGTGCAGAAGGACCTCGTTCAACGCGCCGCTGCCCTTGCCGAGTATGCCGACACCTCCATCTTCATCCCAGAGTTGGATGACAGGGGCCATGTGGTGCCACCCAGAAACTTCAGGCTGGACCTGGCGGCGTCGGAGGAGCTGGACGAGGAGATCAACTCTAGTGATGAGGGCGAGGAGGAGGAAGGCAGCGACGAGGAGACGAGCTCCCAGGAGGCGGATCCGTCTGCTGGCCACCAGCCTGACCGGTCCTCGACAAGCGGACCAGGTGTGGTGGCCCCGCCTGCTGCAGGAAGCGGCCAGGCCGAGACCCACCAGGCGCCCCCCTCGGAAGCCGGCTCCGTCGTGCCGCCCGCTCCGCCTGCTGCGCCCTAAGCTTTTACTCTTGTATCTTTTGGTTCCTGTTTCTCTGTAAGACTTGGTAGGGTTAATCCGAACAATTCCACCCGCTGGGTGTATCAGTAAGCTGCTACTGGAAGGCGGCCCTTGAGGCCTTTTTGATGTAAATATTCTTTTAATGCTGCATGGTTTTTATGCAATTGTGCCGAGTCCTAGGATTAGCCCCGCCCTTGATTCCTTATGGCAATTTTCCTTTTGCCGTCTCCTTTAACTGCCGTCCTGCCAGCTAGACAGCCACTCTGTGGTTCTATGGCTGGGTCAGGAACTTGGCTGTTTTCAGGGTGGGCAAGTATCCCGCCCTCTTGAAGGCGGCGTGGCTAGGCCCAGAGCCAGCTGGTCGGCTGTGTGACAGCCAGCTATTCGTGTGAAGGGCCAGCTTGCCCTATGTCTTTTTTCCTTAGCCATTTTTCATGGGGGCACCACTTCTTGCCTTTGGCTCCTGCCAGTCGGACAGTCGCGTTCTGCGAGTCCGTGACTGAAGGCAGGAGAGGGCTTGGATGCCATCACATTACTTGTCCAACTATTTAAGGAGAAGTTTTAAACATAGGGCTAGGCGGCCAATCCCCGGGCCGTCTGCTAGGCTCCGGTGCCGGACAAAGGAATGAATAATACTCATTCACATGCATAATTCTTATCATATAGATAAAGGGTTGGGTAGTCCCCGAGAACTCCTCGGGGATCCCATTGGTTCTCAAAATAAATAGATAGCGCGACACGTACTGTCTTTCAGCTATAAAAGCGACGAAGTAGGTTTGCGTTCCATGGGCGCTCCAACTCCTTGCTTGAGTCGTCTCTCTTGCGTGCTCTTGGCTTCTGGGCATCAATGAGGTAGTAGGCATCGTTGCCTAGTACCTTGTTGACGATGAACGGTCCTTCCCAAGGAGCCGAGAGCTTGTGCTGGCCGGCTGTTCAGCTGGAGTACAAGGTCTTCCTCGCGGAAAGAGCGTGGCTTGACTCGCCGGATGTGATAGCGGTGGAGACCCTGCTGGTAGATGGTGGAGCGGCTGAGTGCTACTAGCCGGGCCTCCTCCAGCAGGTCGACGCCGTCTTCGCGTGCTTCTTTGGCCTCAGCTTCCGTATACATGGTGACGCGAGGCGAGTCAAACTCAACATCCGCTGGGATGACGGCCTCGGCCCCATACACGAGGAAGAAAGGAGTGAAGCTGGTGGATTTGTTCGGAGTGGTTCTGAGGCTCCAGAGGACAGACGGCAATTCTTCGATCCAGCAGCCGGCTGATCGTTCCAAAGGTTCGACCAGCCAGGGCTTGATGCCAGATAGGATAAGGCCGTTGGCGCGCTCGACTTGGCCGTTGGACTGTGGGTGGGCAACGGACGCTAAGTCCTGTCGGATGCCCTGTGTTGCACGGAAACGGGCAAGTGCGCCTTTGGCAAAATTTGTGCCGTTGTCGGTGATGATGCTGTGCGGTATACCATACCGGACTGTGATGTCTGCGATGAATGTCACAGAAGTTGGGCCATTGAGTTTCTTGATTGGTTTCGCTTCGATCCACTTGGTGAATTTGTCCACTACCACGAGTAAATGTGTCAAGCCGCCTCTGTTGTCTTGAAGGGGCCCACCATATCCAGACCCCTGACGGCAAATGGCCAAGTGATCGGAATGGTCTTGAGTGCAGAAGCCGGCAGGTGTTGCTTGGAACTGAAGCGCTGGCAGCCATTGCACTTTTTTACCAAATCATTGGCGTCGTCCAGAGCAGTCGGCCAGAAGAAACCGTGGCGGAAGGCTTTGGCGACGAGGGATCTTGAGGCCGTGTGATGGCCACATTCCCCTTGGTGAATGTCCTTCAGGATAGCCATCCCCTTTTCTGCTTCCACACAGCGCTGGAAGACGCCCGTTGCACTTCTTCTGACAAGCTCTTTGTTGATTATGGTGTACGCTGAAGCTCGACGTTGAACTTGCCGTGCCAAAGTTTCTTCTGCTGGTAGCTCTCCTCTGAGCAGGAAGGTGAGGATTGGCTGTGCCCAAGACGGTGCTGAGACTCCTGTTACTTCTGCCAGAGAGACCATGGTGGTTGGGCTGGGAGGCGGAGGGCTGGGCTGAGCCGTCTACTGTGCTTCCAAAGTCCCCGAGCCATCTGCTGGAGCTGGCGCCTCCTGGCCGCTTGCTGGAGCAGTCCCCGGGCCAGGAACCGGCGCAGCTACAGGTGGACCGTCTGCTGGGGTTGGAGTACCGAGGCCACCTGCTACAGCAGTCTCTGGGCCAGCTGCTGAAGTTGCCGGGCCGCCTGCTCCAGGGTCGGCTAGTATGAAGATTGACTCCGACTCTTGTGAAGGCTTGATAGACAGCTTGCGCAGGCATTGAAGAGATACGCCGGCTGGTATTGCTTAGCGGGAGGAGCCGATTCGTGCCAAAGTGTCGGCTTGCATGTTGTCGGCTCATGGTATGTGGAGGAACTCGCAGCCATCAAAGTGTCCACTGATCTGCCGGACAAGGAAACAGTAGCTTGCCATGTTTGCGTCTTTGGCGTCCCAGTCCCCAGACGACTGCTGGACAACCAAGTCTGAGTCACCATAGCACAACACTCGGCGGATGCCAATCTCCTTGGCCATCTGGAGCCCGTGGATAAGTGCCTCATACTCGGCTACGTTGTTAGAGGCGGCAAAGTGGATCTGCATGGTGTACTTGAGCTTGTCTCCCTTGGGGGAGGTGAGGACGACGCCGGCTCCTAAGCCAGTGTGCATCTTTGACCCGTCGAAGTGCATCCGCCAATGGGTTGAATCTGGAACAGGCGGCAGGTACTGGGTTTTGGCCCAGTCGACGAGGAAGTCGGCCAATGCTTGTGACTTGATAGTGGTGCGCGGCTGGTAGAAGATGGTGAAGGGGCCCAGCTCTATGGCCCACTTGGCCACTCTTCCTGAGGCATCTCTGTTGCCCATGATTTCGGCAAGCGGGGTCGTGCAGACGACCGTGACTGAATGCTCTTGGAAGTACTGATTGAGTTTCTTGGCGGTGAAGTTCACGCCGTAACACATCTTCTGGTAGTGAGGGTAGTTCTGTTTGGATACTGACAGCACCTCGCTCAAGTAGTAGACGGGCCTCTGGACGGGCAAGGCTCTGCCGTCTTCTGGGCGCTCGACCATAATGATAGTGCTGACCACCCGGCTGGTGGCGGCTATGTAAAGGAACATGGGTTCCTTGTCTGCTGGCGCCGCCAGGATAGGCAGGGTGGACAACAGTCTCTTGAGCTGCTGGAAAGCTTCGTTTGCCTGGTCGTTCCACTCGAAACACGTGGTCTTCCTCATCAGTTGGTACAGGGGGAGTGCCTTTTCTCCCAGCCGGCTGATGAAACGGCTGAGAGATGCCAGGCACCCCGTGAATTTCTGGACATCTCGCACACGAGTCGGCCGTTCCATTCTCTCAATGGCCTTGATCTTTGCGGGGTTGCACTCGATGCCGCGTTCGGATACCAGGAAGCCAAGGAGTTGGCCGGCTGGTACCCCGAAGATGCATTTCTCCGGGTTTACTTTGATCCGAAAGTGGCGCAAGTTCTCAAATGTCTCTTGGAGATCCTCCAAAAGGGTTCCTCTCTTCTCCGTCTTCACCACGATATCATCCACATAAACGTGGGCGTTTCTGCCAAGTTGCTCGAGGAGACACTTCTGCATGAAACGCTGAAAGGTGGCGCCGGCGTTTCTCAGGCCGAACGTCATGGTCAGATAGCAGAAGGCCCCAAATGGCGTGAGGAAGGCGGTCTTCAGGCGGTCAGCTGGATCAAGCTTGATTTGGTGGTACCCGGAATAAGCATCAAGGAAAGACAACAGCTCGCATCCGGCTGTGGAGTCGATCACTTGATCTATCCGCGGCAGAGCAAACGGATCTTTAGGGCAAGCTTTGTTGAGGCTGGTGTAATCAATGCACATGCGCCATTTGTTGTTCTTCTTCAGCACTAGGACTGGATTTGCGAGCCATTCGGGGTTAAAAACTTCCATAATGAAGCCGGCTGCTAGCAGGCGGGCAACTTCTTCCCCAACGACTCTTCTCTTCTCTTCTGATAGGCAGCGTAGTGGCTGCCTGACAGACTTTGCATCTTCTCTCACATGGAGTTTGTGCACAGCGAAGTCCGTCGGGACACCCGACATGTCTTTAGGGGACCATGCAAAGATGTCCCGATTCTCACGGAGGAAATCGACGAGCTCGCTTTCCTATTTGCTGTCTAGTTTGACCCTATGACAGCAAATCGCTCTGGGTGAGATGGGTCCAAGGCAATCTTCTTTGTCTCCTTGGCCGGCTGGAACGAGCCTTGCGGCTCCGCCTCCCTGGGATCGGCTGGTATGGCTGGCTGCTCGCCAGCCATTGCCACCAGCCATTCCAGGCGACGCTTTTCCTCAGCTACGACAAGGGACTCTGCCAGGCGGCTGCTGGCTGTTGCACATGCGATGGACTTCTCGTAGTCCCCGGCTATGGTGATTATTCCCTTGGGGCCCGGCATCTTCATCTTGAGGTAGGCATAATGGGGTACTGCCATGAACTTTGCAAGAGCTGGTTGGCCCAAGATCACGTGACAGGTTCACCACTTCAAACCAGACCGTCTCCCTCCGGAAATGCATCTTGTCACCAAACAGGACATCGACCTTGGCCTTGCCGATTGGTGAGCAAAAGAGGCCTGGCACAATGCCATGGAACATGGTCCTGGTAGGCTGAAGTTGCTTTTCCTTGATGCCCAACTTCTCCATGGTGTCATGGTACATGATGTTGATGCTGCTGCCGCCGTCTACCAGTACTCGGGAGAAGCGATAGGCCCGCCTGTCAATGGAGAGAGTAGCGTCCAGGACCAAGGCATAGGCCCCTGGCAACGACATGAGAGCCGGGTGATCTTCTCGGCTCCAGCTGACAGGCCTTTCAGACCAATGCATGAATTCTGGGTCTTTGACGGCAACGATGTTGACTTCTCTGCGCTGTTGGCGCCGGCTGTGTCTATCGTCCGTCTGGCTGGTGAAGACAACATAGGCTCCGTTTTCTTCTGGGAATTGGTCCTGGACCTTGCCGCCGGGACGGGCAGCCGGCGGATTAGGAGGCGGGGCCGGCTGCCCAGCAAGCGGTGGCAACAGAGCTTCTCCCCCGGCAATCCTTGTGAGCCAATGACACTTTCGTGTTGTGTGGTTGGAAGGCTTCGCGCCACTGTGGAACTTGCAGGGGGCGTCCAAAGCTTGGTCAAAGGAGAAAGCTGGCTGCCAGACCGGTTTGCCGCCCTTCTGGCGCTTGGCTCCTGCTTGAGCTTCTGGCTGCTGGCCGTCGACTGCTGCCACCAGTAGGCTGTCGGCAGCCGGCGCATGGGTCTTGCGTTTCTGGTTGCTTGGCTGCTGGCGTCGGCTGGACTCTCCAGCCGGCGTCTTGGGAGTTGGAGGAGTCATCTTGCCAGAAGCATCCACTTGTAGCTCGGTCTTCATGGAGGAGTCAGCGGTGGCGTACTTGTCTGCTATGCTCAACAGCTCATCCAGCGTGGCCGGCTCGTCACAAAGGAGCTTGTGCTTGAGTAAGGTGCCCTCTCTGCACCCGGCCGTGAAATACTTGATGGCTTGTACCTCGTGCACTCCTTCACAAGAGTTTCGAAGCTCTGCCCAGCGTGTCAGGTAATCGCGGGCCGACTCGTCTAGGCCTTGGACACACAGGGAGAGCTGGCGCGGCTTGGGAGGATGCTTGTAGGTGCTGGTGAAGTTGCGAGTGAAGGCGTCAGTGAAGTCCAACTAGCCGTTGATGCTATTGGGTTTGAGGCTGTTCAGCCAGGTCCGAGCCGTGCCCTGGAGCATAAGAGGCACGTACTTCATTGCAACGCGTCTGTTGCCGGTAGCTATGCTGATGACTGTGGAGTAGTCCACCAGCCAGTCCTCTGGTTTCACTGATCCATTGTACTTGGGGGTATCTCTGGGAGCGAGAAGCCCTTGGGAAAAGGCTCATTGCGGATGCGGGGGCCGAAACAAGCCGGACCGAGGTCGTCCTCTTCTTCGACCGCCTGGGACCGAGCCAGACGGTCCAGGCGGTGGCGGGCGTCATTCTCCCCAACCCCCTCGTGATGGTCGCTCGGGGAAGGAATCGACGAGCTCTGCGCCGAGGTCGATGATCATGTCTACCGGTGGGTCAGAAGAGCCTACTGACTCCACGTCAGAAGCGCGCTCGTCGACGATGTGGAGCTTGTCGAGGAGCTCGACGAGGCAGCTCTCCGGCGCTACTAGCTCGGCCGCTGGAGAGGGCTCGTCATGAATGTGGACGCCGCCGAGAAGGTCGGCGAGCCCGCTCGCGGCGCATGCGGCCTCAGCGCCGCGAAGCATCCCGGTTTCCACGCCTGTAGGCGTGCTGGGCTGCCTGCTCTCGCCAGGCAGGAACAAAGTTCCCGCCCAGAACATGTCTCCGGACGACGGTGCACCTAGCCCCACGGTGGGCGCCAAATGTCGGGGTTTTGGGGCGACATATGCCAACGGATGGCTTATCATGCATCGGGTCGAAAGAACGTCGCCGGGCCCTGGAAGCGGGATGAGGCGAAACTTAGGACGCCTACGGATCTTACCCAGGTTCGGGGCTCTCCGTGGAGATAACACCCCTAGTCCTGCTCTGCGGGGGCTCCGCATCATGACTGATGTCACTATGGTAGCTACAAGGTTGCTCCTCGAGCTGTGTGGTCTAGAGGAAGAAGATGACCAAGGCTAGCTCACTTCCTATGCCCTAGGGATCGGGGATGGTTGCTAGGGTTTCTATCTCTCTCTCTTCTTCTCAGAGTCCAATCCTCTCTCTTTCTAACCTCTCCTCATGGAGGACCCTGGGGGTTTATATAGGCCTACCCCCCAGGGATACAATCGTAATCTAGACGGAGTGGCCCCCGTGTGTCAGCGTCTTGCGGTGCTGGTCTTGCCGCCTGTCTGCTGGGGCCCGCCGCCCGCGGGCCCACATGATTGCCTTTTACTGTAGACATGCTTGTGCTGACGACAGCCATGTCAGGGGAGAAGTGGCTACAGTGCCGCCATCTTCTGCCGTACATTGCCTCCATGCCATGTGCCGTCGTCTTGATGAGGTTCAGACTTCCAGGGCAGGATTCGCCGTCTGCTACCAGGCGGCCGCCTCCCTTGGCCGTCTGCCAGGGGCGGCTTGCTTATGACTTACCCGCTGGCCGGTGGGGCCAGCCGCCTGCTGGCCCTGCCGGCTGCGGGTAGTGGGATCGTGGCTTCCTTTGACCGATGCTTGGTCACAAGCAGCGTGGCTACAGTGACCCGCCGCTTTAGGAGATATCCATGAGGTACACGCTCACTGTAGCCACGCCCTTATAGATTCTCTAAGGACATATTCACCTGTAGCCATGCCTCAGCTGCGTGGTGGTCCCCCAGCATGCGTCCCGAGGGAGGAGCTGTGGGACCGTCTACTAGCTGCTGGCATTGGTGCCGCCGCCTGTTGGGTGCCTGCCGCCTGCTGACAGTCGGCTCCTAGGGCAAGCTACCCTAGGAGGCGGCCTGATGAGCAGACGACCGAGGGGCGGGGTGGGGG
>LR738709.1:408544404-408556723 GCA_902687465.1 Secale cereale
GGGGGGGGGGGGGGGGGGAGCAGGCGGCCACAATTTGTCTTGAAATACCAAGGGTGGTCGCTGAGGACACCCATGGTCAATATCTCCGACACTGTCATGAGGTTTAGCACACATATAGTCTATGTACGTTCAGATACGATCATCATGACTATCGTCTAGGGAAGATAGTAATTTCTCGAGTTCCCTGCCGCTCTTGGGATTACAAGAACTATGCTGTTGTTGCTATGTTCGACAAGCTTGTTGCCGTCTCTGCTTCCAAGGATGGATGGATATTACTCAAAAATCAATTTCTGGACACGAATGAGTACTGTGATGCAATTCAATACGAGCGTCTTGTGTTTGTTGTCACCACTTGTGGCACTGTTTTTGCATGGGATCCTTATTGTTTTGGTACGTTTGTCTTCCACCGCAATTAGAATTGTTTCATCCACATGCATGCTAGTTAGGTATCACCGTACTAATTAACCTTCTCGTGTTTCCAAGGTCCTGTGAACATTCCACCACCTATACTTGAAAAAATTTATAACCAAGGGGGAGATGACGATGGTGATGATCACGAGCAGGACCCATATACTCAGTGGCGCTCGGCAAATTATTCCGATGGGTCACCTCTTCTTGTATGTATATAGGGCACTGCTGATGTTACTAACGAAGCAGGTGTTGTGTCCCATGGTCGCACTATTCGGACCTATTCCAACATCCGTTGCAGGGTATTCGGGATGGATACTAGTGTACTAGCGCCAGCACCTTCTGAATGGTTCCGTATTGAAAGTCTTGGAGGAAACTCTCTCTTCCTTGGAAAAAAACTATCCAATGATGGTGAAAGGCGATACAACTGTTGTTGACACAACGTTACTACCATTTATGAGAAGCAACTATATCTATACCCTGGACATTCCTATGGTTCCCTACCCTAGCTATCACAATATGCGTCCTGATATAGGCCGCTTCATCCTGGATGATCAGTCCTGTGTTGTTCTCGGGATTGACAATAGCTGGCCCTTCCCAGAGAATCAGTTATGGTTCAAAGCAAGCGTTTCCAACGCCGAGGATTGGTTGAGATGAAGTTCATTTCATCACTTTGTTATTTGTTGTGTGAGAAAAACTTTACTTTACTAGAATGTTTTGTTGGAAATAATCTATAATACAACATGTGTCCTCATTGTTGTTGTGTGTTGATGACTTGGTGTATGTAATGAATGGTACATTTGCATATGCGTCCCATCAACTCACGCATGCTCGCACGTCACACGGGTCGCGTGGTGGCACATATATTATTTTTCTATTTGGATGACAAAAAAAGTACAATGCCACTTTGTATTGGTGTCCATATGAACAGTGCTAGTGATTTTAGTTGCAAAAATTAGATAGCGCTCGTGATTTTTAGCTGCATATTTTGATAGATCGCAGTGTTACAAGGTTGACAAATGGCAATGTTACTAGATAAACAAATGTCAATCTTTCCATTTTGACAAATGGTAACATACCCAAAATGGCAGATATGCAAATCTTACCCAATTGTTTGTACGTGGTTGCACACGGGTCATGCAAAACAACCGTTTGCGTTGTAGGGGTGAAGAAATCCTGCTCGGCACATTTTCCCTTGGTTTCCTGGGGAAGCTGTCGGTTTGCATCTGGGTGTTCTAACTAAAACGTTTGCGATGAGTGTTTCATATTTGAAAACCATTGACATTTTTTTTCAAAAGAAAACCGTTTGATAAGTCTGTACATTAAGAGAGAAAAATGCAAGTTCGTTCAAACCATATCTTTCATTCAATCACACTACGAATTTATATTCATATGATCGAGAATTAGGGATACAGTATTAAACCCCAAAAAAACTATTTCCGGTGGTGGCGGAGGCGGCGTGCCACGTCGTCGTTGTCGTTGTCGTCCTCCGGGATGCCGTTGTTGAAGTCTTCAAGGCAGCACAACATTTTCTTCACTTGTAAATCAAACATCATGTCCTCGCACGATCGACGAGCGGAGCACGGGAGGACGACATCTGGCATCGCTGAGAGGTAGCGGTCAACGGCATCGTCCCATGCCGTTGAGGGGGGCGCGCGCACGGGCACGGGCACGGGCGCGGCGGGTGCAGCCAAACGCACGGGGGCCGGCACCACGGTGGGTGGAGGGGCGCGCATGGGCACGGGCACGGGCGTTGGCGCTGGCATGTACAAGAGCTCGCGCGGGTCCGCGGAGACCTCGCTGACGCCCGCGGCTTCAAGCTCTGCGATAGTGCTCGGCAACCAGCCCGTCAATGCTATGAGGATGGTCGCCGGCGCGGGCGCGGGGAAGGGAGCTGGGATGGGAGCATGGGCAGCAACCTCCGCGGCCAGCTCATTCTGGGTCATGTCCATGAGGCCCCATTCCTCCTTATTTTCTATCTCCTCCGGCTCGGAGTCGACTTCATCAAACTTGAAGACTAGTGGCAGATGATCATTCTGCGCCATGGTGTTGGTGGAGGTCTGTGGGAGGGAGGGGAATGGGACGTGAATAGTAAGGCCGCCCGTATTAACCAGCGGCTCGGGCGCCATTAATGGAGAGGAAGGCGGGCGGCCATGGAAGTCAAAGGGCTCGCTTCCTAGTGAGCGCGCGCAGCGTACAGCTCGCACGCTTCCCGGTGAGTCTGCGCATTGGAGGACAGCTTGCACACCTCTCGGTCAGCCTGCCCACCGGACTACGTTCACACGCCTCCTGTTCAGTCAAGGTTAAGCAGCTGTCCGCACGGCACCTCCTACAACCATTAAAACCAAGACACGTGGAATCACATGAATGGTTAACAGAACGCACACGGTTTGAATTCTACAAACGTTTGAGATATTAAAGTGGCAGCTACTTTTTTTCAAAATGCCTCCGTTGACTATCATTATTCGAGTGTGCCTTCTCTCGAAATGGACACGAAAAATGCCACAACATGTCGGGTGCCATTCCATGATAGCATGCCAAGTTTCATGAATTTCAGACGAGTTTTGGATTTACTAGAATTTAAAAACCAGCCACCTCAATGTTTTGCCGGCAATCAACGGTACCTTGGTGTTTGCAATTCATTCCCATTTCTTGCATGGGGCCTAAGCATGCACCCAAGGACACATATTTGATTTTTCAACCAATTTATATGCACTGGAGCATGTGCATGTAGTTCAAATTTGAATTATGCACATAAATGCATTGAAAACTAAATTAATGCATAAAAATGTCCAAATACTTCAAATGAACCCTGGAAAGGTTGAAAGTTGGCACGTTATCATCATTTCACCCACATAGCATGTGCAAAAAAGTAGAGAGGGTTACGGCAAGAACTGGATGCACTTCGTGTACAAAACGGACAATCTCTTTCGAAGTATCGGGGTTTGGGACGAAAACTCATCTGTTACAAAGGCATTTCATTTTTTTGAACTTATTTGAAGTCCATAATTTTTGTGTGTTCAAAACGCACCATTCAAATCCACATCATCAATTATCAACCCTTTCTGAATTCATTTGGTATTTTTCATGCATTTACTATTTTTTTAGAGCTAAATGACCCTGAAATTGGAAAACACTTCGAATGAACTATGAAAAGGTTGAAAGTTTGTATGGTATTATCATTTCACCCACATAGCATGTGCAAAAATGTAGAGAGGGTTACGGCAAAAAATGGATGCACTTCGTGTGCAAAATAGACAATCTCGTTCGAAGTATCAGGGCTTCAAACGAAAACTCATTTGTTAGAAAGGCTTCCATTTTCTTGAACTTATTTGAAGTCCAGACTTTTGGTGTGTTCAAAATGCACCATTCAAATCCTCATCATCAATTAACAACCCTTTCTGAATTCATTTGGTATTTTTCATGCATTTACTGATTTTTTAGAGCTAAATGACCTTGAAATTGAAAAAACACTTCGAATGAACTCTCAAAAGGTTGAAAGTTGGCATGGTATCATCATTTCACCTGCATAGCATGTGCAAAAAAGTAGAGAGGGTTACGGCAAAACTGGATGCACGTCGTGTACAAAATGGACAATCTCTTTCAAAGTATGAGGGTTTCGGTCGAAAACTCATCTGTTATAAAGGCATTTCATTTTTTTAAACTTATTTGAGGTCCAGACTTTTGGTGTGTCCAAAATGCACCATTCAAATCCACATCATCAATTATCAACCCTTTCTGAATTCATTTGGTATTTTCATGCATTTACTGAATTTTTTTAGAGCAAAATGACCCTGAAATTGAAAAACACTTCGAATGAACTCTGAAAAGGTTGAAAGTTGGCATGGTATCATCATTTCACCCACATAGCATGTGAAAAAAAGTAGAGAGGGTTACGGCAAAAACTAGATGCACTTCGTGAACAAAATGGACAATCTTTCGAAGTATCAGCGTTTCGGACGAAAACTCATCTGTTACAAAGGCATTTCATTTTTTGAACTTATTTGTAGTCCAGCCTTTTCGTGTGTTCAAAATGCACCATTCAAATCTTCATCATCAATTATCAACCCTTTCTGAGTTCATTCGGTATTTTTCATGCATTTACTGATTTTTTAGAGCTAAATGACCATGAAATTGAAAAGCACATTGAATGAACTCTGAAAAGGTTGAAAGTTGGCATGGTATCACCATTTCACCCACATAGCATGTGAAAAAAAATAGAGAGGGTTACGGCAAAAAATAGATGCACTTCGTGTACAAAAAGGACAATCTCTTTCGAAGTATCAGGGTTTTCGACGAAAACTCATCTGTTACAAAGGCATTTCATTTTGTTGAACTTATTTGAAGTCCATACTTTTGGTGTGTTCAAAATGCACCATTCAAATCCACATCATCAATTATCAACCCTTTATGAATTCATTTGGTATTTTTCATGCATTTACTGAATTTTTTTAGAGCTAAATGACCCTGAAATTGAAAAACACTTCAAATGAACTTTGAAAAGGTTGAAAGTTGGCATGGTATCATCATTTCACCCACATAGCATGTGCAAAAAAGTAGAGAGGTTTACGGCAAAAACTGGATGCACTTCATGTACAAAATGGACAATCTCTTTCGAAGTATCAGGGTTTCGGACGAAAACTCATCTGTTACAAAGGCATTTCCTTTTTGAACTTATTTGAAGTCCAGACTTTTTGTGTGTTCAAAATGCACCATTCAAATCCACATCATCAATTATCAACCCTTTCTGAGGTCATTTGGTATTTTTCATTCATTTACTAATTCTTTTAGAGCTAAATGACCCTGAAATTGAAAAATTATGTTGATGCTGCTCCATTATAGCATGCCAAGTTTCATGAATTTCTGACGAGTTTTGGATTTACTAGAATTTAAAACCCTAGCATCTCAACGTTTTGCCGGCAATCAATAGTGGCCTGGTGTTTGAATTTCATTCCCATCTCTTGCATGGGACCTATAAATTCACCCAAGGACAGACATGTCATTTTTCAACCAACTTTGGTGCATTGGAGCATGTGCTTGTAGTTCAAATTTGAATTATGCACATAAAATGCCTAGAAAACCCAGTTAATGTATAAAAAGGCCAAACCAAACCCGAAAAATTCATTCCCATTTATTGCATGGGACCTAAGCATGCACTGAAGGACACATATTTGATTTTTCAACCAATTTGTATGCACCGGAGCATGTGCATGTAGTTTAATTTTGAATTATGCACGTGAAATGGCTAGAAAACCAGTTTAATGTATAAAATGTCCAAACGAATCCTGAATAATTCCAATTCTTTTACGACACACATATAGTTGCATGTTCACTGCAGATAAATGGTCTAGCAATTCAAACATCATCCATTGCCGCTGTGACCCCATTTTATAATTCAAATCAAGTAGATCCCACACAGTTTATTATCACAAACCATGTGAGATATAGTACAAAATATCTTGGAGCACCGTCGGTGTATAGTATGCGAGAAGGTGCATCGGCTACAGTCCACATCCAGCGTGTCAAGCACACTAGCTCACTGCCCAAAAACTCCCGCCTCTGCATCCCTCGTAATCTCGAAAATATCTACTGCCTGGAAGGTTTTAATGTTTGATAGCACACAATTATTATGTGCGGATCATGTGTGATGTTTGTTACTCCCGCTCTGCTTCAGTCCCTTGATTCAAATTTTCAGTAGCCCTGACATTTTACTCCCGCCTCTGCATCCCTCGCAATCTCAAAAATATCTGCTCACCCTTGATCCAAATTTTCAGTAGCCCCGCCTTGCTACTCCCGCCTAGTAAAATTTTCAGTTGCTGCAGTATTTCCTCAAACACAACCTTGCCCCTCCTCCACACACACACACCAAAACCTCCGCTCACACAAACAAACACAACCCTCGAAACCGTTGGTAGGTCACCGCCATCGCCGGCACCTCCATCCTGAACCTCTGCCTGTGTGCTGGGGAGCTCAAGGAGCCAATGGCCAAAAAGAGGTTTATCGCAGCCTTTTCGCCCGACGCCGTCGAGGTGGCCGCCAGGTGTCTCCGTCGTCCTCTGCAGGCCCGATCCTCCGTCGCCGGTCCCCTGATCCGCTCGTCATCGCGCCCCTACGCTGGTTCGAGGACTTCCCCATCCTCCCTCGGACCCGGCAGCCGACGAAGTCCTACCTCAGGGTCCGGAAGCAGTGGTATGGGACGTGGGTCGCCGAGATTACAGATCAAGAGACCCACACCCGCCAGTGGCTCGGTAGCTTCCAGACGGCCGAGCTCGCGGCCATGGAGTACGACCGCTGGCAGGTCCGCTACCACGGCGCAGCGGCTAAGCTCAATTTCCCCTTCGGCATATGTCTGGTCCACCTCGTTCCACCGGAGCCAGGGGTGGTGAGCTTGGCTATGGCGTGGGAGGACCGCGAGGCATGGGAGCGCCTCGAGGCCGAGGCCGCTGACGAGGCCTACATGCAAGAGCTCCGCCGCCAGCACCCGGAGCTCGTGAAGGCGGAGCAGGCAATCCTTGCTGGCGCGGAGGGCGGCGAGGTTATCGCGCTCTCCTCTGATGACGAGGTCGAAGGCGGCGAGGACGGCGGCGCGAGGGGCGTCGAGGTGGGCCCTGGGGACGAGGAGATCGACGTCGATGAGTGGAGGAGTGCCTTCCCCAATGACCCCGACGACAGTATTGGCCCGGACCCGGCTCGCGGCACACCGTACATGACGAGGAAGGATTGGCTCGACCTCTACTTCGACCGAAAGTGTCGGCGTCCTGGGAACCAGGGTACCTAGACTTGCCTGTCCGCGGGCCGCGACGCGCTCCTACAAGCGGCCTAGTGCGGCCCAGCTGATCGACCCGCTGCTCAAGACCCTCGCGAGGGGGCCAAGCCTCGCGAGGAGAACAACGTCAAGACCTCCTCGGGAGTGGCCTCAGCAAGGCGTCCCGGAGGGGCGGAGAATCCAAGGCCGAGCCTGCCTCAGGAGGAGGCATCGATGTCAGCAGTGACGCACCGTGCCAGCGGGTGCCAACGTCCGCCAGCGGTGCAGTTTCCATTTCGGTGCAAAGGGGACAGCGCATCCGTTGGTTCCCAAGGAGCGGTGCAAAGGTTTCCTCTTTGGTGCAACAAGACCGAAGACCGCAAGGATGATACGGGGGATGTCACCATCGAGCCCACCACCGTGTCACCGCCTGATCCTTTTGCAGGCGAAGACCGCTTTTGTCAGGGTAGGAACGTCCTTGTGTTCCCGCTCAAAAATGGCCATTGTGGGATCCCTTCCCGCCTAAACTTTTCGGGGGAAGAGGACCGTGGCCGCCTATATAAGTAGCTAGGACTCCCATCGCAGAGGGGAGAGACGAACACACTTTGCCACCACAAAAGGAGCAAGAACACTAGCCTCCTGACCCTCCCGAGCTCGCCTCCTGAGCTCAGGAACCATTGTACTAGCTCATATTCTAGCTCGCCCGGAGCCAATCCACCAAAGCAGGAAGTAGGGTCTTACACCACATGGTGGCCCGAACCTGGATAAACTCTTGTGTGCTTGTTCGTTGTTTGCTTGAATCCTTCCACTGAGACGAGAGCGAGGCCCTAGGTAGGCGTGCGTGGGGGAGATCTTTGTTCACGCCCCTGTGTTCAAACTTAACGGGTTTTGCGGAGCCCTGAATCCGACATTTGGCGCGCCAGATAGGGGGCGTGTTGAAATCTCGCCTCTCCGACGACCTCGTCGCGTTCTCGTCACTGACCCTGCTCTAGAGCCATGGTGGACACACGCCGAGCTCACGCCGCCCGTCGCGCTGCGACCGTCGCTCACACGGCGCCCGCGGGCAACGGCGCGCCGCTCCGCCCCAACTCGCCGGCCGCCAACGCCGCCACCGACCCGGCTATCCATGAGTAGCAGGACTCCTCGCTGCCGCTGTTTGTGCGGCGGGATGGTCGCACGGCAACACCTTCACCCTCGTCGGCCGCAGCGTCATCCTCGCTAGTCCGCCGCGGGCCGGTCTACCAGCAGCCTGCGCTGCTGATGGCGCGGGAGCTCTTGCGCTACCGCCTAGCAGATGACCTCTACAACGAGTGGCTCCACCGCATCACCGAGCTCGTCAATGCCGCTGGAGAAGCGCCTGCACCAACGCACTCCTTATGTCCTCCGTCGCCCCCAGCGGGGAATGGGGGCCACGGGGTCCCGGCTTCGCCTCCACTCTACCACGCCAGCCAGGAGGGCCGGCGCGAGGCCCCTCGACGTGAGCAGCCCCGCAAAGCCCACGCCCGCGATGAGGAGATCTGTCAGGTGATTCCGCACCCTCATTTAGGGGCTCATGGCCCCCCTGGCCCACAGCGCCCAGACTGCGCGCCACAGGAGGTGGGGGCGCCAGCACCTCAAGAACCAGCACCACAGGCACAGGGGGCGCCTGCGATCATGAGCGTACGCGGGTGTGGCGCCCTAGCTCGTGAGCTACGGCGCCTCGTCTGGCCCAGCAAGTTCAAGCCGGACCTGTCCCCACGCTACGACGGCACCATCGACCCCATAGAGTTCCTCCAGCTCTACGAGCTGAGCATCGAGGCGTCCAATGGCACCGAGCAGGTCATGGCGAACTGGTTCTCCATGGCCGTGAAGGACGGCGCACGCTCCTGGCTCCTGAACCTCCCCGTGGGATCCATCTCCTCTTGGAAAGAGCTTCGTGAGCGTTTCGTCCCCAACTTCCAAGGTACATGAGACCGAGACCCGGCAGCTGCAGACCTGCGCCGCGTGAGGCAGCAGCCGGGAGAAACCCTGCAAAAGTACATCCAACGCTTCAACACCATGCGCCTCCGGATCCCCAGGGTCTCGGACGAGGCCATCATCTCCGCGTTCTCCGATGGCGTCCGCGACGTCGGGATGAGAGAAGAGCTTGCCATTCACGAAGACCTGTGCACTGCCCTTGAGATGTTCAAGCTCGCGGCAAAGTGCGCCAGGGCGGATGAAGGCCGCCTCTCCCTCTACGAGCTGCCTGAGGCGGAGGCAGACGACAAGAAGACCAAAGCCAAGGAGTCGAAGCGCAAGGGACCCACCATGCTGGCTGCGAAGCCAGAAGTGAAGCGTGGCTGCGACTACGATGACCTCCCCAGAGACAACTGACCATACTGCATCTTCCACAACGTCCACAGCCACAACACCAACGACTGCCAGGAGCTCAGGGCGATGCACGGCGGGCGCGTCGGGCAGCGCCCTGAGCGCGACAACCGCGGCTACAGCCGTGGAGGAGGCCGAGGAGGAGGACGTTGGGACGGCAGGAACTCGCGCCAAGGGTGGCGTGAGCAGCCTCGTGAAGACCACTGGCAGGAGCAGCCTCGTGACGCCCTCTGGCGCGACCAGCCTTGTGAGGATCTCCCTCAGGGCAACAGAGGCCTGCCTCCACTGCCACCACCACCAAGGAGGAACGACGACGACCGCCATGGAGACGGGGCAGGGGGCTTCCAGGAGCCGTGTGCAGTTGCATGCATTCTGGGAGGAGCTCATGCCCCGGCTTCTCACCGCATCTTCAAGCAGTTCGCCCGTGAGGTGAATGCGGCGCATCCCAGGCCTGATGCCGCGCGCAACCTCAGGTGGACCAAGCAAGTCATCGCCTTCAACCCCAAAGACCAGCTCAAGTGCACTGCGGCCCCACGCACCCTCCCGATGCTCCACCCCGACCATCAGCAACGTCCTCGTGATCAAGACCCTCATCGACGGCGGAGCAGGGCTCAACGTCCTCTCTGTCCAGACCTTCGAGACGCTCCAGGTTCCCTATGATCAGCTCCACCTAACAAAGCCATTCTACAGAGTGACGGATGGCTCCACACTCCCGATGGGGCAGGTCCGCCTCCACGTCACCTTTGGCGACCACGAATACTACCACACAGAGCTCATCGACTTCGACATCGCCAACATCCACCTCCCGTACAATGCCATCCTAGGGTATCCGGCCCTCGCCAAGTTCATGGCGGTAACCCATCACGGCTACAACGTCCTCAAGATGCCCGGGAGCGGCGGAGTCATCACGATCGCCTCCGACGAGAAGGAAGCGGTGCGTTCCCTAGAGCGTGACTACCAGACCGCGGCGGTCAAGTGCTCCGATGAGGATGGAGCCGTCCCCGCCCTATAGACCGCCCCAAGAAGAAGAAGAACCTACCCGTCGACGGACCTTAGAACGCGGGGGCTCCCGACGGCCTGGCCTCAGGACTCGCGCATGCTGACGAGGGGCCCTCCACCCTCACATAGAGAGGCACGCTCGACACTCCTCTCGTGACGGGCTTGGGGGCTCTCCTCTGGAGTGTCCCCGAGCTGACCCGTGCCTCGAGGGAGGTGTTCGAGCACCATCTGCAAGCGTATCTTGATGCGCGTTTTTGTGAGCCCAGCGTGAGCCGTTCAGCGCTGGGGGCTCAGGACTTCATCGACCAAGTTATAGAGGAACTTCAGTACACCAGACTCATCCGCGGTGGGCATAACCGCACAACACCAAGTTCACCTACTCGCAGCCCAAGCGACTGCTTCCGCGTCTGCGTCCACATCGCGGGTCTCAACCGAGCCGCTTCTCAGGAGCTCTTCTGGCCGACGGCGGTCGGCCGGAGGAAGGCCCTCCCCTGCAGCTACGTCCGCACACTCTTCGGCTTCTGCAACGCAGCTGCCACGTTCCAGCATCTCGCGCAGCGGGCCTTGGGGGCTCGGGAGGCTCAGTGGCAGGCGGTCCGGACAGAGCGGGAGCCGGGCCTGCGCGACCACTGAGAGTCTCCGGAGCCCCCGTGCCTCAGGAGCCCGACGATCCTCGGGAGCGACCCGCACAACTCGCGTCTTCAGCTACCCCAACTCTCCTTCGACAAGTATCAGGTGACACTTCAGGTATCCAAACGAGGGCGCCTCTCGGGCTGCATCATCCTCGGGCCACTGGGGGCTGATCCCCCGTGATTATCTCCTTTTTTTGTATGATCAAGGCCAGATATTTCTTTCCATTCACATTATGTATATGCTCGGCGCCCTCACCGCCACTAAGGTCATGAGCCCTTGTGAGCCCACTCGCGACCGCCCCATGATTAAGGACTGGCACGACGTCTGTGCTCGGGTCCGTCCCTGCAGCGTCGATAAACCCAAGGGCTGAGCTCTGTCTAGCGAGCCATTCCTGTGACGGCACCTCCCATGGTCCTTGGTGCCTTGTTCTCGCATGGGCTAATCGTGGATGGGTAAGTAGGGGCCCGTGGGAGGTGTCTCGCTCACGCGGGAACCACGTGCCGGCTGTTTTTCTTTTGGATCGTGGCATGAGAAGACTGGGCACGACGTCTGTGCTCGGGTCTGTCCCTGCAGCATCGACAAATCCAGTGGCCGAGCTCTGTCTCGCAAGTTATCCCCATGACGTCACCTCCTGGGGTCGCTGGTGGTGCGGACTTCTCATGCAATATCCCCTGGAGATGCACTCGGCGCAGGTCGACACAACACCTCTCTTTTCACATTTTGCAGAAGAAGACTCAGGCACAACCCGCCTCAGGGTAGGGTCTCGTGAGTGATGCATAAGCTCACGAGAACTTCCTCAGAGTCGTTCAGCTCGTCCTGAGGAGGGCCCATATACACCTTGGTTGTCCTACGGTGCAAGCCACGTGTCAGGACTGGGCTGTACACGCCCCCGGAGTCTCTCCCGGTGGAAGGCTCCCTCCCACGGTCCAGTGGAAGTACCAAGCTCTGCGCTGGCAGATCCAACTGAGGAGCGGTTATGCCCACGAACCAATGGAAGCACCAAGCTCCACGCTGGCCTATACAACCGAGGCGCGGTTATGCCCACACTCTGCGCAAGTGTGGTTGCTCTATGCTCCGCGCTAGTTTTAAACAGCTGAGGGTGCCCCCCAGTGGTCGCACCAACCTCAAGGAGCTTTTCAGCTCACGATGCTCACAACTTCTCCTTGGATGGGTGTCGCGGGGGGGGGG
>LR738709.1:408564988-408680514 GCA_902687465.1 Secale cereale
GGCGCCTGGGGCCCCTGTGGCCCCCCCAGGCTCCCCTTCGGAAGCAGTGTCATTCCCGGAACGCTGATTTTATATATATTTTTTCTGTATTTTTTTGGGCAGTTCTCGAAACGTGAAAACCTGAAATACAAAAATAGCCGAAAACAGAAACTGGCACTGGGGTGCACTGGATTAGTAAGTTAGTCCAAATATGATCAAAAGTGTATGGAAGTGTATGAATATCATAGCAATATCACCCAAAAGTGGCATGGAGCAAGCAGAAATTATAGATACGTTTTGGACGTATCAACATCCCCAAGCTTAATTCCTGCTCGTCCTCGAGTAGGTAAATGATAACAAGAATAATTTCTGTGGTGACATGCTATTAACCATATAAGACTTTCTCATAGTCATATGACAAAAGCTTACTGAGACAGTGATTCTAAAGTAACTAAGTTGTCTCAAGAGAAAATCACAAATGACTGAAAGTTTTACAATATGAAACTGAAACATCAAAAAGATTTGCAATGAACATGATGTACAACTATGACCAAGTGATATCTAGCTTGCCCCCTTTAGTGATGCAAAACATAAATGCAAGGGCACCTTCAAGGTTTAAGTGATGACTAGATACAATCATTTCAGAATAAACGATATCACAATCATGCAAAAGACAATGCTACTTTGGGACAATGCACATTACACTTAGAATGACAATCATGCTCTCAGTAGTTGATGCTTGAAGTGCTAGAGCTTTTTATTATAAAACATGGAAGCAATTGTGTCAACGGTAGTAGTACTTCATATGTGTCATGTATAAAACATCTTATAAGTTGCAAGCCTCATGCATCGAATACCAATAGTGCTCGCTCCTTGTCCTAATTAGTTCGGATCCCCATGGGTTATCATTGCATTGCATATGTTTTTACCAAGTGTCACAAAGGGGTACCTCTATGCCACCTGTACAAAGGTCCAAGGAGATAGATCACATTTGATTTCTCGTTTTTGATAAATCTCAACTTGAGGACATCCATACCGGGACAACATAGAAAATAGATGATGGACTCCTCTTTAATGCATAAGCATATTCTCATGAGAGATTGAGGATTAAGGTCCAAGCTAAAACTTCCACCATGAGGCATGGCTTTGGTTGGCGGCCCAATGTTCTTCTCTAACAATATGCATATTAATCCAACCCACGGTAAATCACCCTTACTTCAGACAAGACGAACATGCATAGCAACTCACATGATATTCAACAAAAGTGTGACAGTTGATGGCGTCCCCAGAAACATGGTTACCGCTCAGCAAGCAACTCATAAGAAATAATATACATAAGCAACATATTCTTTACCACAATAGTCTTTAGGCTACTTTCCCATGAGCTATGTATTGCATGATTAATTTTCTTAGTGCAGGTGGAGGTTAGCAAAAGACTGGGAGCGACCAACTAAGAGAGCAATGACGGTCATAATCATGCAGAGCGACAAAGCAATATTGAATCAGGCATGGTAGTTATATCGCTACTTAGAAACAAAAGATCATCAAGGCTTGACAGACTTTCTTTACAGTCGTGAATATGCGTGAGCATACGCCAAGTCAATCAAAATAAATTCTCGAAGGAAGATATTACCAAACCATACCACATCATAGGCAAACAAACCAAGTTGGTACTCCAATGACACATTGGGAACCCCCCAGCTATCTGAGATTAACCATAAGAAAACCTGAACTACTAAGCACCATCATGAAAGTAGCATATTTATCATAGACACATTAACCCATGCAACGGAAGCAAACTCTCTTAATAAGGTGAGCATGGTAATTTAAAAAGAGTTCAAGCAACCAACTAAATAAAAGCTCTTTGAAAAGATAAGCATGAATACTAAGAGCAAAGCACGATAGTAGCTATTAAAAGATAAAGAACACACACAGCATAGATAGACATGAAAATTCTATGTAATGTTCTAGGTAGAGGTGGAGCGTGTTTCTCTCCCACATAAAGGAATTCTGGGTTCCGACTCGCTATGAAAAACTAAAAAGAAAACTAAAAGCAAGACGCTCCAAGCATAGCACATAACACATGAAGTGATAAAAATATAGCGAAGCGAAAGACGAACTGATAATGTTGATGGAGAAGGGGATGCACGGGGGGCATCCCCAAGCTTAGACACTTGAGTCTCCTTGAATATTTCTTGGGGGTGCACGGGGGCATCCCCAAGCTTGAGCGCTTGACACTCCTGAATCTTTTTCTCGTCTTCCCTCGCACACTTGAAAACTCCCTTCATACATAACTCATTCATAATCTGATTAGCAAGGTTAGTACCCTTAATAAAATAATTATACCTTTCTGGAAATAAGGATATTCTTGAAGTTCTACTGTTACTCAAGGTTGCCAAAAGGTTTTCGCAAAGAAAAAACAAGTTCTTAATTTGCAAAGTGAAGGTAAGGCAAAACAGGACAGAATCTGTGAAAAACAGAACAGCAGGCAGTAATTGACCTGTTCGGGATACTTCTGCAACTCAAATCAAAAAACTCAGAACTGACGCATGAAATAAAATTATATAGAGAACGATGTCGAAAAAATTCAGACCAAAAAGATGATCTGGTGATTTTATACGAATTTTTCTATCCAAGGACAGAATCTGTTTCCTGGACAGCACCTCACAACTTTTGAACTTTCTAGCAATCAGAGGCTATACTTGGCACAAATATGAAAAGCAAAGATACAATGATGATGCTACAGCAGTAAACAACATCAAGACACAACAAAAGCAAAAAATTTATTCATGTGGGCTGCCTCCCAAAAGCGCTTTCTTTTATGCCTTTAAGCTAGGCATAATGCATAGATCAAGTTTTATCAAGAGTAAAAGAATAGCTTGCCCGTACAACGGACTCAAAAGGTAACTTGACCTTCTTACGAGGGAAGTGTTCCATCCCTTTCTTGAGAGGAAACTGAAATTTTATATTACCCTCTTTCATGTCAATGACAGCACCAACGGTGCGCAAAAAGGGACGTCCCAAAATAATTGGACATGAAGGATCACATTCAATATCCATAATAGTGAAATCAACGGGCACATAATTATCATTGACAATAATAAGAACATCATCGATCCTCCCCAAAGGTTTCTTTATGGAAGAATCAACGAGAGCATCACCAAAAGAACAAGAATCAAAATGTTTCAATTTAAGCATATCATATAGTCTTTTGGGCATAATAGAAGTACAAGCTACACTATCACATAAAGCAAAGCATGAGAAGTTATTTATCTTAATTTTAATCATAGAATCCCAACCATCTCCTATCTTTCTAGGTATGGAGGCTTCTACTCTGAGTTTCTCCTCCCTAGCTTTGATGAGAGCATTAGTGATATGCTCTGTGAAGGCAAGATTAAGCGTGCTAGTGTTGGGATCCTTAGCCATTCCTTGTAGGAAGGTGACAACTTCTGAAATACTACAATTATCAAAATTAATTTTACCATTAGTGGGCATAATTGTAGTGTCATCCTCTTTGTTTAATTCGCTCTCTATTATAAGAGTTTGAACATCTTCCCAAGTTTCGGGAAGCTTAGGAGCAATTTTAAACAGAGGCTCATACTTTTTTCCTGGAAGGCCATGCCATGGGCATAACTCTCCGTCATAACTAGTGTAATCACAAGGTTTATCTTTTTTATAAACCCCGTCAAAGATAAGTGGGGCAATGGAAGTAGGGGTGTACCCCTCCCATTTAGTGTTTTTGGTAGAACTCATAGTAGCAAGCAAGCAAGATAACTATTTTTGTGATTTTTGATAAAAGGAACTAAAGCAAATAAGAAAGGTAAACTAACAAGACTAATAAGCAAAGGTAAAAGATAGCATGCAACTCCCCTATCCTGAAGAGTGGAGTCCCCGGCAACGGCGCCAGAAAATACTCCTTGATGGGCCTCGAACCCCTCGTTGGATTACCCCAAGTGGAAGGTGTAAGATGAAGTAAGTAGAAGTGTTTTCCCCTAGCAAAGATGCCAAGGATCGAATCCCCAGAGACTCCTAGGTTCAACAGGTAGGTGTCAACTGCTAACGGCGCAATTAGCAATCAACGTGGACCTGCACACAGATACAAATAACTTTGCTCCCAACGAGTACAGAGAGGTTGTCAATCTCTCCGGCCTTGTAGTTCACAAAGGGTTAAAAGCAATATGATAGTAGTGATAGATAGTGTTTTGCAATAGTAAATAAAATAGCGAAAAGTAAATAGTGTATGTGATCAATGATAGTAATATGGACCGGAGTCACATGATGTTCACTAGTGATGTCTCTCTCCCAAAAGATGATAAAACGGCTATGTGAGGTAACAAATTACAGCTGGGCAATTGACAGGACCACGAACGCAAACCAATGCTGATTACATTGCAAGAAAGGTTGAGGTTCAAAGCATGGGCGGTACGCCAAAGTAAGTAGACCGAAATCCATCAATATCTACTACTAATCATCCAACTTGAGATATCTATCCAGAACATCTCGCTGGTATTAAGTTGCGAGTCCCACCCATAGTGTAAACTCAATGCAACAGACAACTGCATTAAAAGAACTTTGCGTAAAGTAAACAATCCTTGCACCCGCGGGCACAAGCACCGTTGTTTCCCCCCTTGTGGCAACATCACATCCCCTAGACTCATGTTTCTGTCACTCAAGCTAGTCATCGAGGGGCATGAACCCACAATCGAGCATAACGTTCCCTCTTGGAGTCACTACCTACTACTTGGCCAAAGCAATAAATAACAACGGAGAACAAGCAAGAATTACTTATGAACTAAAATATAAAAGAGGTGAATCAAATATATTACTCAAGATCAATCTGAACATAATCTCATAATCCATCGGATCCCAGCAAACTCAACATAGCAACAGCATAAGGATTACATAGGTGCCTCGATCATGTAGGGCAGCTCACGAGGACTAATTAGTGAAGCACAAGAACGGGAGGAGAACATCACATAGCTACTGGTCATGGACTCATGGTCCAAGGGAGACTACTCACGAGTCATCCGGGAGGCGTCCATGGTGGTGGAGAAGCTCCCGGTGGTGATCCTCCCCTCCGGCAGGGTGCCGGGAAGAGTTCTCCTGGTGCTCCCGATCTTGGAAGCGGCGGCGGCGGCGGAATAGAGATGGGATCGCGAAAAGAAGTCTTGTTTCAAGGGTTACGGGGGACCCTTTAAATATCTGCCAAAGTAGGGCATCGGGGGGCTCTCGGGGGGCCGAGGCGCCCCCCCCGGCGCGGCCCAGGGGGGGGGGGGGCGCCCACAGGGCGCTTGGGGCCCCTGTGGCCCCCCAGGCTCCCCTTCGGAAGCAGTGTCGTTCCCGGAACGCTGATTTTTTATATATTTTTTCTGTATTTTTCTGGGTAGTTCTCGAAACGTGAAAACCTGAAATACAAAAACAGCCGAAAACAGAAACTGGCACTGGGGTGCACTGGATTAGTAAGTTAGTCCAAATATGATCAAAAGTGTATGGAAGTGTATGAATATCATAGCAATATCACCCAAAAGTGGCATGGAGCAAGCAGAAATTATAGATACGTTTTGGACGTATCAGGGCTCCAGCCTCCCCCGCCAGAGCAGCCGGAGCAGAGGCCAACTCCGCAACCCCGCCGGAGACGGGGACGTCTTCAAGCGACACCACCGCCGCACGCTCGGTGGCCCAGCCGTCCGGGGCACCCAGCACCGTGGCATCCTTCCCCGAGGTCGCACCAGCAGCCGGAGGAGCAGGGCACCGTAGCGTGACCTCCCCCTTCACCTTGTTCATCACACCCCCAGGCTGCTGCATCAGGGAGAGCGCATCAGGGGCACGGCAACTAAGGATGAGTAAGAAATTGCACACTTACTCGTCGGAGGCAAGGCACACCCTTCTCTTCACCAACAGGTCAGCTGCAGCTGCTGGCGCCCTGGGCGTGCCGATAGCCCGGGCCTGGGCGAGGCGCGAGGCCACGGTCCTGGGCGCGGCCGCGGTCGCCAGGTTTGCTGACATGGTACTCTTCGGCGAAGTCGCCACCTTGCTTCCCCCGGACGCAGTGCATACAGATCGACGTGGAGTGGTCGCATGGGACCGTCCGGAGGCACCTACGCCTGGCGTCATTGCTCCGGAGAACGCCTCGAAGGAGTCCCCTTCGTCGTCCAGGGTATCTTCCGAGCCCCCCTCATCGCTCTCGTCGTCAGCACCAGAAGACACGTCGAACGTGGGCGAAGCGCCCACGGGCGCACCAAAGTTCGGCATGGCCATCAACAGCTCGGCCTTGTCAGGGCGGCTGTACAGCGGCAGGTAGGTGATGGCTTCTCGCCCCTCGTTGGTTACCCCAAGTGGAAGGTTTGAGATGTAGCGTAGCGGAAGTTTTCCCTTGGCAAAGATACCAAGGATCGAATCTCGTGAGACTCCGAGGGTCAACAAGAAGGTCTCAATAGCGCCAGAGACTTTCGCTTGACAGGACCTGCACACAGATACAAATAACTTTGCTCCCAATGAGTACAGAGAGGTTGTCAATCCCTCCGGCCTTGTCGTTTACGAAGGATCAAACGCAAGAGATAATAGTGATAGGTATGACTGCAACTAGTAAATAAGGACAGGAAGTAAATAATGGGTGTGATCAGTGATGGTAATATGGACCGGGGTCCCATGATGTTCACTAGTGATGTCTCTCTCCCAAAAGACGATAAAACAGCTAAGCGAGGTAAACGAATTACAGCTGGGCAATTGACAGGATTATGTGCGCACCAATGCTAACTATGCTGCAAGAAAGGTAGAGGCTCAAAAGCATGGGCGGTACGCCAAGGCAAGTAGACCGAAATCCATCTGCATCTACTACTAATCATCCACCTTGAGATATCTATCCAGAACATCTCGCTAGTATTAAGTTGCGAGTCCCACCCATAGTGTAAACTCAAAGCAACAGACAACTGCATTAAAAGAACTTTGCGTAAAGTAAACAATCCTTGCACCCGCAAGTACAAGCACCGTTGTTTTCCCCCTTGTGGCAACAACACATCCCCTAGACTCATGTTTCTGTCACTCAAGCTAGTCATCGAGGGGCATGAACCCACAATCAAGCATAACGTTCCCTCTTGGAGTTACTACCTACTTCTTGGCCAAAGCAATAAACAGCAACGGAGAAGATGCAAGAATTACTCAAGAACATAAATATAAAAGAGGTGAATTAAATATATTACTCACACACAATCTGAACATAATCTCATAATCCATCGGATCCCAGCAAACTCAGCATAGCAACAACATAAAGATTACATATGTGCCTCGATCATGTAGGGCAGCTCACGAGGTCTAATCGATGAAGTACAAAGAGGGGAGGAGAACATCAGATAGCTACTGGTCATGGACCCATGGTCCAAGGGGGACTACTCACAACTCATCCGGGAAGCGTCCATGGTGGTGGAGAAGCTCCCGGTGGTGGTTCTCCCCTCCGGCAGGGTGCCGGGAAGAGTTCTCCTGGTGCTCCCGATCTTGGAAGCGCGGCGGCGGCGGAACAGAGATGAGATTGCGAAAAAGGGTTCCGTCCTCGAGGGTTTCGGGACGCGGTGTAAATATATGCCAAAGGGGGGCACCAGAGGCGGTAAGGGGGGCCCAGGCGCCCCCCCGGTGCGGCCAGGGGTGGGGCCGCCCCCCAGGGCGCCTGGAGCCCCTCTGGCCCCCCTCTGGCCCTACTTCTGCCGCATGGAAGCTTCCGGAGCGCTGATTTTTTATATATATTTTCCCGGAATTTTTCTGGCAATTTAAGTAATGGGAAAACCTGAAATAGAAAAACAGCAGAAGACAGAAACTGGCACTGGGGTGCACTGAGTTAATAGGTTAGTCCAAATATGATCAAAAGTGTATGGAAGTGCATAAATATCATAGCAATATCACACAAAAGAGGCATGGAGCAAGCAGAAATTATAGATACGTTTTGGACGTATCAACATCCCCAAGCTTAATTCCTGCTCGTCCTCGAGTAGGTAAATGATAACAAGCATAATTTCTGTGGTGACATGCTATCAACCATATAAGAACTTTTCACAGTCACATGACAAATGCTTACTGAGATAATGAATCTTTAGTAATTAAGTTGCCTCATGAGAATATCACAAAGAACAGAAAGTTTTACAATATGATACTAAAACACCCAATAGATTTGTAGTGAGCATGGTGTGCAAACATGACAAAGTGATACCTCGCTTGCCCCCTTTAGTGAAGCAAAACATAAATGCAGGAGCACCTCCGAAGTTTAAGTGACGACTAGATACAATGATTTCAGAATAAGCGATATCATAATCATGCAGAAGACAATGGTACTTTGGGACAATGCACATTACACTCAGAATGACAATCATGCTCTCAATAGTTGGTGTTTTGAAGAAAGAAGGTGGAGACTCTCGAACCGTGGCTTTTGATGGCAAGGTTGAAAACCCGTGGTTGGAAGCAAAGACTAAACATGTACCAGAGCTCTTGGTTTTTAAAAACAGAGATAAAAATTATTTTTGGGAGATGCATATTTCGTCAACGAATGCTAGTAGATAACTCAATTATTTCTCGAGCTGGACAAGTTTCGAGGAACGACTCCTGCACGGGGACGATCACATCCCCTTAATCTCCTTTGTTTATCACTGCCAAAAGTTTTCTGATTTCTCATGAACAAAGCGTGAAGGAGGGTTTGTTTGTTGTATTTTTTTATGAGCCGGGCGCACTCATGCCAGTTCCTTCTCGTATTAGGGGTTTGCAGATTAGACATGCAATCCCGGGGTGAAACTTGTCCAACTTAAAAAGATCATGAATTAACTACTACTTCCTCATGAGCTATAACAGAGGCACAAAAGAGAAATGCTTTTGAATAATTTCGAGATGGTACAAGAAAGTCTTCGTTAGGAATGGCAAGTAAATACCATGTATAGGAAGGTATGGTGGACTCATATGGCATAACTGGTTTGAAGGATTTTGGATGCACAAGCAGTCAGTCCGCTTAGCACAGGTGAAGGCTAGCAAAAGACTGGGAGCGACCAACTAAGAGAGCAATGACGGCCATAATCATGCAGAGCGACAAAGCAACATTGAATCGGGCATGGAAGTTATATCGCTACTCAGAAATTAAAGATCATCAAGGCTTGATAGACTTTCTTTACAGTCTTAAATATGCGTGAGCATATGCCAAGTCAATCAAAATAAATTCTTGGAGGAAGATATCACTAAACCATACCACATCATAGGCAAACAAATCATGCTGGTACTTCAATAACACATTAAGAACCCCCAGCTATTTGAGACTAACCATAAGAAAACATGAACTACTAAGCACCATTATGCACATAGCATTTTTATCATAGACATATCAACCAGTGCCACAGAAGCCAACTCTCTTAACAAGATAAGCATGATAACTCAAGAGAGTTCCAGAAGCAACCAACTAAACAAAAGCTCTTTAAAAAGAAAAGCATGAAAACTAAGAGCTAAACATGACATTAGCTATTGAAAGACAAAGAGCATACACAACAAAGATAATCATGAAAATCCTATGTTGTGTTCTAGGTTGAAGTGGAGCGTGTTTCTCTCCCACACAAAGAAAGTTGGGTTCTAACTCGTTATGAACAGCAAGCAAAGCTAAAGAAAACTAAAAAGGAAACTAAAAGCAAGACGCTCCAAGCATAGCACATAACGCATGAAGTGATTAAAATATAGTGGAACGAAAGACGAACTGATAGTTGTTGATGGAGAAGGGGATGCACGGGGGCATCCCCAAGCTTAGACGCTTGAGTCTTCTTGAATATTTCTTGGGGGTGCACGGGGGCATCCCCAAGCTTGAGCATTTGACCCTCCTGAATCTTTTTATCATCTTCCCTCGCACACTTGAAAACTCCCTTCATACATTACTCATCATAATCTGATTAGCGAGGTTAGTACCCATAATAAAATAATTTTTCCTTGCTGGAAATAAGGATAATCTTGAAGATCTACTGTTTCTCAAGATTTCCAAAAGGTTTTTGCAAAGAAAAAGCAAGCTCAAGGTTTGCAAAACGAAGAAAAGGCAAAACAGGACATAATCTGTGAAAAACAGACCAGCACGTAGTAAATAATTTTTTCGGGGCACTTCTGCAACTCAAATCAAAAAACTCAGAACAGACGCCCGAAAGCCAATTGTATAGAGCACGCTGTTGAAAAAATTCAGACCAAAAAGATGATCTGGTGATTTTATATGAATTTGTCTGTCCAAGGACAGAATCTGTTTCCTGGACAGCACGTCACAACTTTTGAACTTTCTTGCAATCAGAGGCTAAACTTGGCACAAAGCTGAAATGTAAAGATACAATGATGATGCTACTGTAGTAACAAACATCAAGACACAACAAAAGCAAAATAAAAGTTTATTCATTGTGGGCTGCCTCCCAAAAGCGCTTTCTTTTATGCCTTTAAGCTAGGCATAATGCAAAGAGATCAAGTTTTATCAAGAGTAAAAGAATAGCTAGCCCGTATGACGGACTCAAAAGGTAACTTAATCTTCTTTCTAGGGAAGTGTTCCATCCCTTTCTTGAGAGGAAATTGGAATTTTATATTCCCCTCTTTCATGTCAATGATAGCACCAACGGTGCGAAGGAAAGGACGTCCCAAAATAATTGGACATGAAGGTTCACATTCAATATCCATAATAGTAAAATCAACGGGAACATAATTGTCATTGACAATGATAAGAACATCATCGATCCTCCCCAAGGGTTTCTTTATGGAAGAATCAACAAGACGAACACCAAAAGAACAAGAATCAAAAGGTTTCAATATAAGCATATCATATATTCTTTTGGGCATAACGGAGGTACTAGCTCCAACATCACATAAAGCATAGCAAGAGAAGTTATTCAACTTAATTTTAATCATAGGATCCCAACCATCTTCTAGCTTTCTAGGTATGGAGGCTTCTACCCTAAGTTTCTCCTCCCTAGCTTTGATGAGAGCATTAGTGATATGCTCTGTGAAGGCAAGATTGAGTGTGCTAGTGCGGGGATCTCTAGACATCTTGTGAAGGAAATCAATAACTTCGGTAAGGGTGCAATTATCAAAATCAAGGTCACTACTATCAAGTAAAGTGGTAGTGGTGTCCTTTAGGCTCACTTGTTTGGTAGTTTGTATGGTCATAGCATCACCATTAATAGGTCCAATGGGACCAGGAGTGCATTGGGTGCTAAGAGTTTGGATATCCTCAACAATTTGGATAGTAGAAACAGTGTGGTGGGTAGGAAGGCTCTTAATTCTATCTTCTTCCTCCTTTTCTCTAGCCCATCTCTCTTTAAGTTTAGCAAACATCCTAATGTTTTCATTAATCTGCACTTGAATAGCATTCATAGGAGTGGTCTTCCTCTCCTCAAGAGGGGAAGTTCTAATTTTAAGCAACTCTACCTAATGGGCTAAATTGTCTACCTTCGAAGAGAGATCATCTAGTTTGGCTAGTTTTTCTTCTACATTCTTATTGAAGGCTTTTTGGGTAGTGATGAAATCTTTAAGCATAATCTCTAGTTCAGAAGTGGAGTTCTTGGTGCTAGGATAAGCATTGTTGTTCCCATATGAATTAGAGGGGAACGGTCTAGGGTTGCTACCAAAATTACTCCTATAAGCATTGTTATTGAAATTGTTTCTAGAGATAAAGTTCACATCTACTTGATCTTGAGCAATCAAAGAATTTAAAGGAACATCACGAGGATCAATAGAAGATTTCTTGGAAAGTAGAGACATGATCAAGTCAACCTTTTCATTTAGGGAGGAAATCTCCTCGACAGAGTTTACCTTCCTACCTGTTGGAGCGCATTCGGTGTGCCATTGGGAATAATTGGTCATCATCTCATCGAGAAGCTTCGTGGCAGCACCAAGTGTAGTTGACATAAAGGTTCCTCCCGCGGCCGAATCTAACAAGTTCCGCGAGGTAAAGTTCAAGCCTGCATAAAAAGTTTGGATAACCATCCAAGTAGTCAAACCATGAGTAGGGCAGTTCTTGACAAGAGATTTCATGCGTTCCCAAGCTTGGGCAACGTGTTCATTATCCAATTGTTTAAAATTCATTATGTTACTCCTTACTTGGATAATTTTAGCAGGGGGATAGTACTTCCCAATAAAGGCATCCTTGCACTTGTCCCAAGAATCTATGCTATTTCTAGGCAAAGATTGAAACCAAATTTTAGCTCCTCCTCTCAAGGAGAAAGGAAAAAGCTTAAGCTTAACAATATTACCATCTATTTCTTGGTACTTTTGCATATCACAGAGTTCAACAAAATTATTCAAGTGCAAAGCAGCATCATCTCCAGCACCGGAGAATTGATCTTTCATAACTAGGTTCAGTAAAGCAGGTTTAATTTCATAAGAAGGTGTTGAAGTGGCAGGTGTAGTAATAGGCGTGCAGATAAAGTCATCGTTGTTATGACTAGTGAAGTCACACAACTTGGTGTTCTCTGTGGAACCCATAGCAGCAGCAAGCAAGATAACTATTTTTGTGATTTTTGATAAAGGAAACTAAAGCAAAAACTGAAAGGTAAACTAACAAGACTAAAAAGCAAAGATAAAAGATAGCGTGCAACTCCCTTATCTTGAAGAGTGGAGTCCCCGGCAACGGAGCCAGAAAACTTTGCTTGATGGCTTCTCCCCCCTCGTTGGTTACCCCAAGTGGAAGGTTTGAGATGTAGCGTAGCGGAAGTTTTCCCTCGGCAAAGATACCAAGGATCGAATCCCGTGAGACTCCGAGGGTCAACAAGAAGGTGTCAATAGCGCCAGAGACTTTCGCTTGACATGACCTGCACACAGATACAAATAACTTTGCTCCCAACGAGTATAGAGAGGTTGTCAATCCCTCCGGCCTTGTCGTTTACAAAGGATCAAACGCAAGAGATAATAGTGATAGGTATGACTGCAACTAGTAAATAAGGACATGAAGTAAATAATGGGTGTGATCAGTGATGGTAATATGGACCGGGGTCCCATGATGTTCACTAGTGATGTCTCTCTCCCAAAAGACAATAAAACAGCTAAGCGAGGTAAACTAATTACAGCTGGGCAATTGACAGGATTATGTGCGCAAATTAATGCTAACTATGCTGCAAGAAAGGTAGAGGCTCAAAAGCATGGGCGGTACGCCAAGGCAAGTAGACCGAAATCCATCTGCATCTACTACTAATCATCCACCTTGAGATATATATCCAGTACATCTCTCTGGTATTAAGTTGCGAGTCCCACCCATAGTGTAAACTCAAAGCAACAGACAACTGCATTAAAAGAACTTTGCGTAAAGTAAACAATCCTTGCACCCACAAGTACAAGCACCGTTGTTTTCCCCCTTGTGGCAACAGCACATCCCCTAGACTCATGTTTCTGTCACTCAAGCTAGTCATCGAGGGGCATGAACCCACAATCAAGCATAACGTTCCCTCTTGGAGTTACTCCCTACTACTTGGCCAAAGCAATAAACAGCAACGAAGAACATGCAAGAATTACTCAAGAACATAAATATAAAAGAGGTGAATCAAATATATTACTCACACACAATCTGAACATAATCTCATAATCCATCGAATCCCAGCAAACTCAGCATAGCAACAACATAAAGATTACATATGTGCCTCGATCATGTAGGGCAGCTCACGAGGTCTAATCGATGAAGTACAAAGAGGGGAGGAGAACATCACATAGCTACTGGTCATGGACCCATGGTCCAAGGGGGACTACTCACAACTCATCCGGGAAGCGTCCATGGTGGTGGAGAAGCTCCCGGTGGTGGTTCTCCCCTCCGGCAGGGTGCCGGGAAGAGTTCTCCTGGTGCTCCCGATCTTGGAAGCGTGGCGGCGGCAGAACAGAGATGAGATCGCGAAAAAGGGTTCCGTCCTCGAGGGTTTCGGGACGTGGTGTAAATATATGCCAAAGGGGGGCACCAGAGGCGGTAAGGGGGGCCCAGGCGCCCCGCCGGCGCGGCCAGGGGTGGGGCCGCCCCCCCCAGGGCGCCTGGAGCCCCTCTGGCCCCCCTCTGGCCCTATTTCTGCCGCATGGAAGCTTCCGGAGCGCTGATTTTTTATATATTTTCCCGGAATTTTTCTGGCAATTTAAGTAATGAGAAAACCTGAAATAGAAAAACAGCAGAAAACAGAAACTAGCACTGGGGTGCACTGAGTTAATAGGTTAGTCCAAATATGATCAAAAGTGTATGGAAGTGCATAAATATCATAGCAATATCACACAAAAGAGGCATGGAGCAAGCAGAAATTATAGATACGTTTTGGACGTATCAGTAGGCCCCAGGAAGATCCTCCGGAACCATCCCCAGGAGAGCTCTCGAGGTGAAGTCCTGATCGTCTTCGGCCAGCACCCCTGGGTGCAGCCGGAGCCTGTCGTCATCGCCCATCAGCTCCCACATGGGGTGCGAGTGAGCCTGCTGCGGAGCCAGACGCTGCCTCAAAAACTCCTTCACGATCTGGCCCCCTTCGAGCCTCGAGCTCAAGTCAGCCTCAATCTTCGCCAAGACGGGCCCGACAAGAGGGCCGGTGAGCTTCGCGTGGCGCCAGCCGGTAAGCTTCTCCGGACGGGCAGTAGGCGGCACCAGTAGAGGATGGATGCGCCGGGCGTCCAGATAGACCCGCCTCTTCAGGTGGGACTCTATCTTCTTCCCGACCGTCATTAGGCGACATCCCTGGCGCTGGAAGACGAAGGAAACACAGCCCAAGCACGGGCCATCGTCGTACTGACGCATGGAGAAGAAGTGGTGGAAGAGGGCGATGGTCGGCCTCACCCCCACGAATGCCTCACAGTAGAAGGCGAAGAGCGACAAGACGAAGATGGAGCGAGGTTGGATATGGAAGGCGTGCACTTGGTAATGTTCCAGGATGGCGTAGAAGAACTCGGAGAAGGGGGCATGAGCCCCATGGAGATGTTGTGGAGGAAGAAGGGGTAACATGACTTCGACAAGGTCCGCGCCATGGTGGATCCAGCCCAGATCCGCTTCGGGCCGTGGTCGTTGTGGGAGCTCGACATGAACGGTTGGACCTCTGAGTAGTCCTCCTCCCTGATAATGGTGGACTCCTCAAGCGCCGCATCAAGAGAAGAAGCAGATCCAGACGTCGGCGCGACACCCTTGTTCCTCTTCGCCATGGTCAAAGGAGCCGAAGGACGCAGAGAGGCAGGAGGCTGATACGTCCAAAATGCATCACTATTTTGTATCATAATTTATCCTTATTCATTGATATATTTCACATTACGATGATGTTCTCATGTTGTTTTGGCCTATTTTACACAGTTTGCAACTTTCCGGTGCTGAAGCAGCAGACGCAGGATTCAGCGGTAAAAAGTGGACGCTGAGTTGCTGAAGAAGAATACCTCCAAATTACCTGAAAATCGACGGAGGATATTTTCCGGACGAATCACGAAGACATGCGAAAGGTCAACCAGAGGGGGGGCACAGGGTGCCCAGGCGCCCTGGGGGCGCGCCCCCCTGGCCGCGCCGGGGGGGCGCCTGGTGCCCGTGGCCCACCTCCGGCCGCCCCCTTTTGCCTATATACTCTCCGTTATCTGAAAACCCTAAAAAGGAGAGTTTTTACGGAGTTCCGCCGCCGCTCCGTGGCGGAAACCTACAGAGAAGAAAAAGCCATCTCCGGCGGGCAGATTCCGCCGGGGAGATCACCTCCCAGAAGGGGAGATCGTCGCTATCGTCATCACCATCGTCACGGGCATCATCGAGATCATCATCAACATCATCCCCAACACTAGCACCATCTCCATCTTCATCCAAATCTCATCTCACAATTGCAACTTGTGTTGTAACTCGTACTACCTATCCTCTCTACTCCATCGGTGTTGATTACTACTTTGTGGTGAATGCTATTGAGTTTTGTTGGAGAAATATCATTATGTCCAGATTGTTTATCATCTATTTATTTCCACTGATCATGATCTCTTTTATGTCTCGTGAGTAGTTACCTTAGTTCTTGAGGACATGGGGAAAGTCTTGTTGTTAGTAGTCATATGCTGTTGAAGTAATATGTGTTGTTTGATACTTAAGTTGCGTTCTCATTCTACTAGTGGTGTTGTGTGAGTCGAACACTCAACACTTCGCCTTATTAAGGACCTAGGAGAATACATTGTGTACAAAGAATGCTTACGGTGGGTTGCCGGAGTGATAGAAACCTGAACCCCAGTTCGCACGCTTTTGCATAAGGGAACAATGGATCCTCGATCGTATTGCTATGGTTAGGCTTTTGCCTTAAATACTATCTTGTATTTGCGGATGCTTGCAAGGTGTTTAATCATAAGAGTGCATTCATCTTAGTCTAGAGAGTGTACTAGCATAGATCCACCCACTCAACACTTATCAACACATAACATAGTATCGATACGGAATATGGCGAAAGCACATGACTACCTCTCCCGTGTGTCCTCAGGATCGCTTTAGCCTTTATAAGTTCAGTTGCTAGGCCTCTCCTTTGCTAAGAAAGGATTGGGCCACTTGTTACTCTCAGTGCCTTTTACTTTGCTTGCTTTTACTTTCCTGTTGCTTATATCGAGAAAACCCCTAAAAAGTTATCTTTTAGTGCTTGCAGTAATTTCTTGCTCAGAATCGCTTATTAATACCTTCTGCTCCTCGTTGGGTTCGACACTCTTACTTATCAAAAACGCTGCAATAGATCCCTTACAGTTGTGGGTCATCAAGTACCGTTTTCTGGCGCCGTTGCCGGGGAGCGTAGCGCTATTGGTAAAGTGAAACTGGTAAGAAAGTTTTTAAAATTCTGTTTTTTATTTTTGCTATTGCTGCTCTTTGCCCTTATGGACAACCCTGTTATTGGATCGTTGCTTGTGGGAAGACGCCCCACACCTGTGGTGGTTGCTCCTCCCCCTACTGAAATTGTGCCCTATAAAATACCAGCTGATATTATCGATTATGTTTTGGCTAATCGTTATGCAGGAGACAGACATCCCGGTGAACACTTGCTATATTTGTCACAACTATGTTCATTATTTAAGGTTGCAGGTGTATCGAGGGAGTTTGTCATGAGGAAATTGTTTGCTGTATCACTTATAGATAAAGCTTCAGATTGGTATAGGCTTCTCGATAACTCACACTTGCTTGACTGACAGGAGCTTATGTCTCTCTTTTATACTAAGTTTTATCCTCTTCATGAAATTCATCGAGACAGGAACTATATCTATAACTTTAGGTCTCGTGACGGAGAAAGCATTGCTCAAACTTGGGGGAGATTGAAGTCCCTAATGCTCAAATGCCCTATTCATAAGCTTCCCAAGGAAATTATACTTACAAATTTTTATGCTAGGCTTTCTCGTCAGGGTAAGGAGATGCTGGATGCCTCCGCTAGTGGGGTATTTCAGAAGAAGAGTGTTGAAGAAAGGTGGCATCTCATTGAAAGGATCCAGAGGAATACCGAAGATTGGGAAATTGATAAAGGTATTGAACCCGCTATAAATTATGAACATGATTATATTGAGAGCTATGTGAAAACTGATTACTTCAATACTTTTTGCTCTAAGATTGGTCTTGATTCCCATCTAGTGATTGATTTCTGTAAGAATTTTGCCTCTCACGTTGATTCTTTTAAAAAGAAGAAAGACCAGCATCATGAACCTTTTAAAGAGCTACCTGTTGATATTCATGTTGTTGACCCTATTTTGCCTGCAGTTATATATGAACAGCCTCCTTTTCCCGCAAGGATAAGGGAGCACTCTCTTGTGACAGGCATAATAAATAAAAGTGAGAGAAGAGTTGATGAGCCTGAGGACCAGATCAGGGTCGATCCTCAAGTTGCATTCATTAAAGACCTTGTTACTAATGATGTCTTGGATTCCAATATAAATTTTTGTGCTGTTTCCACTAACCTTGTCACAGCCAAGAATAAAGGCCCAATTTCAGGTACTCCAGTGGTATCTGTTAAAATAGGAGATCACAATTATTATGGGCTATGCGATTTGGGATCGAGTGCAAGTGCTATCCCCTATTCACTTTATGAAGAGATCATCGGTGAGATTTCCCCTTGTGAACTTGAATAAGTTGATGTTACTATTCATCTTGCAAACAGAACAACTATCTCTCCTATCGGAATTGTGAGGGACGTTGAAGTCCTATGTGGAAAGGTAAAATACACTACCGACTTTCTAGTACTTGGTTCAGAGAGGGACAATTTTTGTCCAATCATTTTTGGTAGACCTTTTCTTAGAACTTGTGGAGCTATAATAGATTGCAAGAAAGGTAAAGTTTCTGTTGAATTCGATGGTGAGCCATATGAATTTAATTTTTCTAAGTTCTGTAAGCAGCCTCGTGGTACTGATTTACCTAGTGATGATAAACTTATTGAAAGTATTGCTTCTATTGCTATTCCCCCTAATGATCCTTTGCAGCAATATATGGAGGACCACGAGAATGATTTGCATATGCAGGAAAGAAATGAACTAGATGAAATATTCTTGAGGCAACCTGCTATCCTGAAGCACAACCTCCCGGTTGAACCTTTGGGAATTTTATCAAAACCGAAAGAAGACCCGATGTTCGATCTTAAACCTCTTCCCGATACGCTCAAGTATGCTTATTTAGATGAAAAGAAAGTATATCCTATCATTATCAATTCTAACCTTTCAGGATATGTAGAAGAGTGACTATTGGAAGTACTTCGTAAACACCGAGGCGCAATTGGCTATACCCTTGATGACCTTAAGGGGATTAGTCCATCTATCTGTCAACATACTATCAACCTTGAGCCTGATGCTAAACCAGTTGTTGATCATCAACGACGGTTGAACCCGAAGATGATGGATGTTGTAAGAACTGGGATTCTCAAGCTTCTAGCCACAGGTATTATCTACCCTATAGCTGATAGTAAGTGGGTAAGCCCAGTACATTGTGTTCCTAAGAAAGGAGGTACAACTGTGGTTCCTAATGATAAAAATGAACTAATACCTCAGAGAATTATTATTGGATATAGAATGTGTATCAGGAAGCTGAACAAGGCAACCAGGAAGGATCACTACCCATTGCCGTTCATCGACCAAATGATTGAAAGGTTATCCAAAAATACCCACTTTTGTTATCTCGATGGTTATTCTGGCTTCTCTCAAATTCATGTTCACACTGCTGATCAAGAGAAGACCACTTTTACTTGTCCCTTTGGTACTTATGCTTACAGGCGTATGCCTTTTGGTTTATGTAATGCCCCTGCTACTTTTCAAAGGTGTATGTCTGCTATCTTTCATGGTTTCTGTGGGGATATTATGGAAGTATTCATGGACGATTTCTCCGTCTATGGAACCTCCTTTGACCATTGTCTTCACAATCTTAATAAAGTTTTGCAGAGATGCAAGGAGACAAATTTGGTACTCAACTGGGAGAAGTGCCACTTCATGGTTAACGAAGGAATTGTTCTTGGTCACAAGATTTCCGAAAGGGGAATTGAGGTGGACAAGGCCAAGATCGAAGCTATTGAGAGGATGCCCTATCCAAGGGACATCAAAGGTATTCGCAATTTTCTTGGTCATGCTGGTTTCTATAGAAGATTTATTAAAGGCTTTTCTAAGACCTCGAGGCCCCTCACTAATCTTCTCCAGAAGGACGTCCCTTTTGTATTTAATGAGGATTGTAAGGAAGCTTTTGAAGTACTTAAGAAAGCTTTAATAACCGCTCCTATAGTACAACCACCTGACTGGAATTTACCTTTTGAGATTATGTGTGATGCAAGTGATTTTGCTGTTGGAGCTGTCTTAGGACAAAGAGGTGATAAGAAATTGAATGTTATACATTATGCCAGCAAAACCCTTAATAGTGCTCAAAAGAATTATGCTACTACTGAGAAGGAATTCTTAGCTGTAGTATTTGCTTGTGATAAATTTAGGCAGTATATTGTTGATTCCAAAGTTATTATTCATACTGATCATGCTGCCATTAAGTACCTTATGACAAAGAAGGATGCCAAGCCAAGGCTTATCAGATGGGTACTCCTTCTTCAAGAATTTGATTTGCAGATTGTTGATAGGAAAGGAGAAGACAATCCGGTGGCGGATAATCTTTCAAGGATGGAAGATATACCGCACGACCCTATTCCAGTCAACGATAGTTTTCCAGACGAGCAACTTGCCGTTGTAAAAGTACAATCTCTTTCCGATCCTTGGTATGCAGATTATGCCAATTTTATTGTTGCAAAGTATTTGCCTCCAGGTTTAACATTTCAGCAAAGGAAGAAGTTCTTTCATGATTTGAGGCACTACTTTTGGGATGACCCACATCTTTTCAAAGAAGGTCCCGACGAGATCGTGAGAAGATGCATACCGGAACATGAGCAGAAGGACATTCTCAGACGGTGTCATGATAGTCCCTATGGAGGACATCATGCCGGTGAGAGGACTGCACATAAGGTTCTTCAATCAGGTTTTTATTGGCCTACTCTCTTTAAGGATGCTAGAAATTATGTTTTAGCCTGTGATAAATGTCAGAGAGTTGGTAACATTAGTAGAAGGAATGAGATGCCTATGAATTACTCACTAGTGATTGAACCTTTTGATTGTTGGGGTTTTGATTTTATGGGTCCTTTTCCTTCTTCGCACAAGTACACGCACATTTTAGTAGCTGTTGATTATGTGACCAAGTGGGTTGAAGCAATCCCCACTGAAAGTGCTGATCACAAGACATCTTTGAAAATGCTTAAAGATGTAATTTTTCCTAGGTTTGGTGTACCAAGGTATCTCATGACTGATGGGGGATCACACTTCACGCATGGAGCTTTTAGAAAAGCTTTAGCAAAATATGATGTCAACCATAGAATTGCTTCACCATATCACCCTCAAACTAGTGGGCAAGTTGAGCTCACCAATAGAGAGATTAAGTTGATCTTGCAGAAGACAGTAAATAGAAATAGAAAGGACTGGTCAAACAAGCTAGGAGATGCTTTGTGGGCGTATAGAACTGCTTACAAAAACCCCATGGGCATGTCCCCCTATAAGATGGTCTATGGCAAGGCTTGCCATTTGCCATTAGAGTTAGAGCACAAAGCTTTCTGGGCTGTTAGAGAGCTTAATGCTGACCCAAAATTAGCTGGTGAGAAGCGTCTCATGAACTTGACTTCTCTAGATGAATGGAGAAGTGAAGCTTACGAGAGCGCTAAAATGTTCAAGGAAAAGGTAAAGAAGTGGCATGATAGGAAGATTCTGAAACGTGAATTTAATGTTGGTGATAAAGTTTTGTTGTTTAGATCCCGTTTCAGGTTTTCTCCAGGCAAACTACTTTCCAGGTGGGAAGGGCCATTTCATATTGAAGAAGTTTATCGGTCTGGTGCAATTAAGATTGACAATTTTGAAGGCACCAAACCTCAAGTTGTGAATGGGCAAAGACTTAAACATTACATAGCAGGAGACCCTGTCAATGTTGATGTGAATATAATATACACAACATCTCACGAAGAACATGTTGCAGCCCTGTTTCAGACGCCGGCAGAAGCAGAATAAGGAAAAGGTATGTAGTACGATAAAGAAACATCGCGAACCGCCATAAAAGTTCTGTATTACGAGTTTTTGCAAAATTAGTAAAATTCTGAGCCTATGTGGAGCCGGAGATGAGCTCCAGGGGGTCCAGGCGCCCCCCTGGCGCGCCCTACCTCCTGGCCGCGCCGCCAGGGCGCCTGGACACCCGGGAGTCCGTCTCCGACCCCGCTTTAGCCTGTTACCTTCCTTTCTGTGCATAAATTTTTGCTATATATTTGCCCGGATTGTTCCGGCAACGTATCTTGCGATTTCGTGTGTTTTCTTTTCGATCTGTTTCTGCCAGGGAATATTTCAGCTGAATCTAGGTGCCATGGCTTCTCCAAGTTCCCCCAAGGACAAGTTCGTCGTCAACGTCATCAACCCTTACCTCGCTGAGGTGAAGAAGCACCCTCAGGTTGTTCGGATGGAGGACGGTGTCCTTCATCAAGAAGATCTGAAGGGACCTATCAAGGAGGGGAGCATCTAGGCCAGGCTGGAAGAAGTGGAGCAAGAAGTCTTCGAGTACAAGAAGATGATCGAGCGTGGTGTTGAAGCTAACTTTGACATCATCAACGAGCTGAAGACCTACTTTCTGAAGGAGATGAAGGAGATGTGGAAAAGCATCACTGCGTATGAAGAAAGAATTGAGGAGCTCCAAGGGCAAATTTATGATCTACATAACCAGAACTGTGAGTATGAACTAAGGTTTATGCGCATGGGTATGGGTGCTGAATGCAGGATTCAGGAGACAAACTTCTCATATGCGACTGGAGAACCCCTTCCATGGAAGCGTTTCGCCGGAGACTACGTGATCAACGCCAACAAGGATGAGGAGTGAAATCTCCTTGGGTAACGGCATTCCCTTGGCTTGTTCCAAGCTTGGGGGAGTGCCCGGTATCTTTATCTTTATCTTTTGTCTTTTAGAGTCAAGTAGAGTCATATCATGTTTAGGGAGGTTATTATATGAAATAGGTGTGTGCATTGAGGTCTATCACTCCTTCGGTGGAGAGATTGTATCCGTGAGTGTGGAGTCGTCTATGATGGAATATTAATGAGAAGTTTATTTGTTCCTGTTGCTGCACCCGGTATTCTCTTCACGCAATCGACCTTATATGATGATTCTTATGGGGAGTATTGACCTTATATCAGGTATGGCTGTGAAAACTTTATTTAATCTTGGCAAACATAGCTTTGGTCATAACAACAAGCATGATTTTCCTAAAGTATCGACGTAGCCAAAACCTTTATGTTATTATGCTTGAAGTGTTATGCTGACAAGGAAGACAACTTGATGTGGTATGCTTATTTCAATGTTTATGCTTTATATTGTTTGGCATCGTAGTCATCGTCAATTGTCTGTTCTCTCAAAACCTTTGCTAGCCAAACTCTGTACTAAGCGGAATTCTGCTTGTGCATCCATACCCTTAAACCAATACCTTTCATATGAGTCCACCATACCTTCCTACTCGTGGTATTCCACTACCACCTCCTAAAGTACAAAATTTATGTGTTATCCTTAAATGTTCAAAAATCTTTTATTTTGTGCCTCTGTTTTAGCTCATGAGGAAGTAATAGTTAATTCATGGTCTTTTTGAGTTGGACAAGCTTCACCCTGGGATTGCATGTCTAATGTGCAAACCCATAATACGAGAAGGAACTGGCAAAGAGTGCGCCCGACTCGAAAATAATATAACAAACAAACCCTCCTTCACGCTTTGTTCATGAGAAATCAGAAAACTTTGGCAGTGATAAACAAAGGAGAATAAGAGGATGTGATCGTCCTCGCGCGGGAGCCGTTCCTCGAAACTTGTCCAGCTCAAGAAGTAATTGAGTTATCTATTAGCATTCGTTGACAAATCATGCACCTTTCAAAACTTGTTTTCATTCTGTTTGATTTAAGGATAGCACATGAGTTTTCCCTACTTCCCTAGAGCAGGGCCTATCTTTTAATTTTAAATTGAGTCAGTTATTCCTACTTCCTTCTATTTCTTAAAGAGAGCAGACATTTGATGTTGACAAGGATTCATTCATATAAAGTTGCATTAAGATTTGTCATATCATATCCTTGTTGACATTATCATTTGATAAGTAAGTTGTTTGTCAAGCCCAGCTAAGGCAAATATCTTCCTTTGTGTTAACACTTTCACTTCTTGCCTGATAACATGTTCTTTCAAAAGCTTCAATTAATCTCATCAAAACATAAAGAAAGAGCAAAAGTAAAAGTTATTAGTTGTTCTTTGACCAAAGGACATGTTTGCCATGATTCAATGAGTTTCCTTAGCCCTACTTCCGAATATAAGTGTTACCACTCTTTTATAAGGGCCTTATGAATTGAAGATTGCTGTTGAGGATATTTGAGTTGGTGAAGAAACTGTGATGCTTCTTGTCCGTATTCTATTTATCGACACTTCACTCTCTAAACTTGTGGACAGGTTTACCGAGCTCAATATTCGCTTGGGGACAAGCGAGGTCTAAGCTTGGGGGTGTTGATACGTCCAAAATGCATCACTATTTTGTATCATAATTTATCCTTATTCATTGATATATTTCACATTACGATGATGTTCTCATGTTGTTTTGGCCTATTTTACATAGTTTGCAACTTTCCGGTGCCGAAGCAGCAGACGCAGGATTCAGCGGTAAAAAGTGGACGCTGAGTTGCTGAAGAAGAATACCTCCAAATTACCTGAAAATCGACGGAGGATATTTTCCGGACGAATCACGAAGACATGCGAAAGGGCAACCAGAGGGTGGCCACAGGGTGCCCAGGCACCCTGGGGCGCGCCCCCCTGGCCGCGCCGGGGGGGGGGGCGCCTGGAGCCCCTGGCCCACCTCCGGCTGCCCCCTTTTGCCTATATACTCTCCGTTATCTGAAAACCCTAAAAAGGAGAGTTTTTACGGAGTTCCGCCGCCGCTCCGTGGCGGAAACCTACAGAGAAGAAAAAGCCATCTCCGGCGAGCAGATTCCGCCGGGGAGATCACCTCCGAGAAGGGGAGATCGTCGCCATCGTCATCACCATCGTCACGGGAATCATCGAGATCATCATCAACATCATCCCCAACACCAACACCATCTCCATCTTCATCCAAATCTCATCTCACAATTGCAACTTGTGTTGTAACTCGTACTACCTATCCTCTCTACTCCATCGGTGTTGATTACTACTTTGTGGTGAATGCTATTGAGTTTTGTTGGAGAAATATCATTATGTCCAGATTGTTTATCATCTATTTATCTCCACTGATCATGATCTCTTTTATGGCTCGTGAGTAGTTACCTTAGTTCTTGAGGACATGGGGAAAGTCTTGTTGTTAGTAGTCATATGCTGTTGAAGTAATATGTGTTGTTTGATACTTAAGTTGCGTTGTCATTCTACTAGTGGTGTTGTGTGAGTCGAACACTCAACACTTCGCCTTATTAAGGACCTAGGAGAATACAATCTGTACAAAGAATGCTTACGGTGGGTTGCCGGAGTGACAGAAACCTGAACCCCAGTTCGCACGCTTTTGCATAAGGGAACAATGGATCCTCGATCGTATTGCTATGGTTAGGCTTTTGCCTTAAATACTATCTTGTATTTGCGGATGCTTGCAAGGTGTTTAATCATAAGAGTGCATTCATCTTAGTCTAGAGAGTGTACTAGTATAGATCCACCCACTCAACACTTATCAACACATAACATAGTATCGATATGGAATATGGCGAAAGCACATGACTACCTCTCCCGTGTGTCCTCAGGAACGCTTTAGCCTTTATAAGTTCAGTTGCTAGGCCTCTCCTTTGCTAAGAAAGGATTGGGCCACTTGTTACTCTCAGTGCCTTTTACTTTGCTTGCTTTTACTTTCCTGTTGCTTATATCGAGAAAACCCCTAAAAAGTTATCTTTCAGTGCTTGCAGTAATTTCTTGCTCAGAATCGCTTATCAATACCTTCTGCTCCTCGTTGGTTCAACACTCTTACTTATCGAAAACGCTGCAATAGATCCCTTACGGTTGTGGGTCATCAGAGGCGTAAAGGTAAGAAATCCGAGCAGGAAGGAAAGAGGGTGATAACTCCCCCAGCAGAGAAGGCCCCTTTTTGTCAAGACGCACGGTTACCAAGAGAGCGTGGAGAGCGGGGTTGCTCGCGTCCCATCCAACCGTCATGCGCCAGCCTGGCCCGCAGCCTTTTTGGGGCCCGTGGCGCTTTGTCCTCGACCAAGGCTTTGCCCTGAAGCCAACTCCGTGCGCACCTTGGGCCCGGGGGCTACTGTCGGCGTCCTGGGAACCAGGGTACCCAGACTTGCCTGTCTGCGGGCCGCGACGCGCTCCTACAAGCGGCCTGGTACGGCCCAGCTGATCGACCAGCTGCTCAAGACCCTCGCGAGGGGGCCAAGCCTCGCGAGGAGAACAATGTCAAGACCTCCTCGGGAGCGGCCTCAGCAAGGCGTTCTGGAGGGGTGGAGAATCCAAGGCCGAGCCTGCCTCAGGAGGAGGAAGTATTGTCAGCAGTGACACACCGCGCCAGCGGGTGCTAGCGTCCGCCAGCGGTGTAGTTGCCATTTCGGTGCAAAGGGGACAGCGCAGCCGTTGGTTCCCAAGGAGCGGGGCAAAGGTTTCCTCTTTGGTGCAACAAGACCGAAGACCGCAAGGACGATAAGGGGGATGTCACCATCGAGCCCACCATCGTGTCACCGCCTGATCCTTTTGCAGGCGAAGACCGCTTTTGTCAGGGTAGGAACGTCCTTGTGTTCCGGCTCAAAAATGGCCGTTGTGGGATCCCTTCCCGCCTAAACATTTCAGGGGAAGAGCACCGTGGCCGCCTATATAAGTAGCTAGGACTCCTACCGCAGAGGGGAGAGACGAACACACTTTGCCACCGCACAAGGAGCAAGAACACTAGCCTCCTGACCCTCTTGAGCTCGCCTCCTGAGCTCAGGAACTGTTGTACTAGCTCATATTCTAGCTTACCCGGAGCCAATCCACCAAAGCAGGAAGTAGGGTCTTATACCACACGGTGGCCCGAACTTGGATAAACTCTTGTGTGCTTGTTCGTCGTTGGCTTGAATCCTTCCACCGAGACGAGAGCGAGGCGCTAGGTAGGCGTGAGTGGGGGAGATCTTTGTTCACGCCCCTGTGTTCGAACTTAACGGGTTTTGCGGAGCCCTGAATCCGACGTAAAGTAGTTTAGCTTAGTTTAAATTTATGTTTTATGTTCGGTTATGCAAAACTATCTATGTTTATGTTTGAATGCATGCTACTTTTGGTTGAACCTGCTTTGAACTTGATCAAATTGAAGTTTACAACCTTAAGTTTGGGGGATCGACTAGAAAAGGCCAAAAATTGCTGGAGTATATATATATCCACTAAGGGTTTTAGTCCTTTAACTTTTTAAGGATCGCCTAGAGATGTCTTTATGACTTGTTTATTTCAGTTCTTCACAATGTGATGCTCTATATGTGCAAGTATTTGCTGTGCAGTTCAATTTCATCAATAACAGTTTCAACAATACCACTATGAATTACGATATTTGGTTGTTGTTAAGGATATTGCAGTTAACATGCCTTTTTGTTTTTCAATTGTTGTTTAGTAACATGCATTGTACTGAATGACTAAATATGCAATCCCAGGCTACATAGCAACAAGGAAGAGTGTTACCTTAATGTTCTGATGATGTCTAGATATACATGTAATAAAATCTTATATAATGGGATGGATGGAGTGTTGTACTACATCATTTTTTTAATTGTTGTTTAGCTTCTAATATTAACTTGGTGCTTTTAGGTACATATATCATTGCCAAAGATCCACACTTTGACCCTTTATGCGTATGGGGCAATGAGATATTCATGAACTAGCATCAAGTGAGGAAACTGGTAAAGATTGTTACTAAAATGGGTCAAAAGATGTCAATCATATTATTTGTTTACACATTATGCAAGACAACCGTGAATTGCAGAATGGTAAGTAAGAACCATGTAGCCTTATTTTTACTGCCCATAATGTGTTATGTTAGATGACAATATCTGAATCTTTTTTCTTTTGCAGTGGATCCTGAAGCAGTTTACTCAAGTTTTCTCTCAAACTACATGATTGGCGGCCGACCATCACAAGGGGTTGGACTAGGGTCCTGCATGCCTTCTGCATCTAGGAGAGCACAATAGGGCCATTCCGCTTCACCTTGTTCAGCAACTCGAATGTCTGTCGCCTCTTTCTTTACCATCTGTAATAGTACAAGTCTAGAACCCTGGTACCTCATTATTTATCAGGTGCTTCCGTAATTCTTAAACATATGTACCTGTGAATCGAATAATGCATTGGTTGTTTGAACCTGATGGATATGAATAAAGCTATAGCCTACTTTCAAGTTTAAATTAGGTATAATTATAAATAGTAGCAATTAAATTAGGGCGAAATTACGTTGTGCAGGTCATTAAATTACGACACACACGGTTGGTAAAACACAAACGTTTGCGATATACACCATAATCCGAGACGGTTCACAGAGAGGAAACGTGTGCAAGCATGCACACAGTTGCCGTTCGCAAAGCGTGTGCGATGTCAAACACTATCACATACGGTGCGGGAAAACTAAATGCGTGTGATTGTCTACCTATCGTACACGGTTTATGATCATGAACTGTTTGTGATGTGCTAGGCATCGTAAATCTCCCGTGCCTGGAATATGCCTAGAATCTTCCTGGAAATCTCCCGTGCCTAGAATCTACCTGGTTTTAGGCAGAACCACAAAACTCCAACTGCGATGGCAATGCGAGCACAAACGAGTAGCAAGGATGAAGCGTTTGGGATATTCGAGATATAGGAAATTGTTATATAGGGACAACTGTATGCAACAAGTGTTGGGGAACGTAGTATTTTAAAATTTTCCTACGATCACGCAAGATCTATCTACCAGATGCATAGCAACGAGAGGGGAGAGTGAGTCTACGTACCCTCATAGACCGAAAGCGGAAGCGTTAGAACAACGCGGTTGATGTAGTCGTACGTCTTCACGGCCCGACCGATCAAGCACCGAAACTACGGCACCTCCGAGTTCTAGCACACGTTCAGCTCGATGACGTCCCTCGAACTCCGATCCAGCCGAGTGTCGAGGGAGAGTTCCGTCAGCACGACGGCGTGGTGACGATCTTGATGTTCTACCGTCGCAGGGCTTCGCCTAAGCACCGCTACAATATTTATCGAGGAGAACTATGGTGGAGGGGGGCACCGCACACGGCTAAGAGATCAAGAGATCAATTGTTGTGTCTAGAGGTGCCCCCTGCCCCCGTATATAAAGGAGGGAGGGAGAGGCCGGCCCTAGAGGGGGCGCGCCAAGTGTGGGGAGTCCTACTAGGACTCCCAAGTCCTAGTAGGATTCCCCTTTCCTTTCCGGAGTAGGAGAGAAGGAAAGAGGGGGAGAGGGAGAAGGAAAAGGGGGCTGCACCCCTTGTCCAATTCGGACCAGAAGGGGGGTGCACGCCTCCTTCCTTTTGGCCTCTCTCCTCTATTCCCGTAACTCCCCGGTACTCCGAAAATACCCGAATCACTCGGAACCTTTCCGATGTCCGAATATAGTCGTCCAATATATCGATTTTTACGTCTCGACAATTTTGAGACTCCTCGTCATGTCCCCGATCTCATCCGGGACTCCGAACTCCTTCGGTACATCAAAACTCATAAACTCATAATAAAACTATCATCGAAACCTTAAGCGTGCGGACCCTACGGGTTCGAGAACTATGTAGACATGACCGAGACACGTCTCCGGTCAATAACCAATAGCGGAACCTGGATGCTCATATTGGCTCCCACATATTCTACGAAGATCTTTATCGGTCAAACCGCATAACAACATACATTGTTCCCTTTGTCATCGGTATGTTACATGCCCGAGATTCGATCGTCGGTATCTCAATACCTAGTTCAATCTCGTTACCAACAAGTCTCTTTACTCGTTCCATAATACATCATCCCACAACTAACTCATTAGCTGCAATGCTTGCAAGGCTTATAGTGATGTGCATTACCGAGTGGGCCCAGAGATACCTCTCCGACAATCGGAGTGACAAATCCTAATCTCGAAATACGCCAACCCAACAAGTACCTTCGGAGACACCTGTAGAGTACATTTATAATCACCCAGTTACGTTGTGACGTTTGGTAGCACACAAAGTGTTCCTCCGGTATTCGGGAGTTGCATAATCTCATAGTCATAGGAACATGTATAAGTCATGAAGAAAGCAATAGCAGTAAAACTTAAACGATCATAGTGCTAAGCTAACGGATGGGTCTTGTCCATCAGATCATTCTCCTAATGATGTGATCCCGTTGATCAAATGACAACTCATGTCTATGGCTAGGAAACATAACCATCTTTGATCAATGAGCTAGTCTAGTAGAGGCATACTAGGGACACTCTGTTTTGTCTATGTATTCACACATGTATTAAGTTTCCGGTTAATACAATTCTAGCATGAATAATAAACATTTATCATGATATAAGGAAATAAATAATAACTCTATTATTGCCTCTAGGGCATATTTCCTTCAGTCTCCCACTTGCACTAGAGTCAATAATCTAGTTCACATCGCCATGTGATTTAACACCGATAGTTCACATCGTCATGTGATTAACACCCAAAGGGTTTACTAGAGTCAATAATCTAGTTCACATCGCTATGTGATTAACACCCAAAGAGTACTAAGGTGTGATCATGTTTTGCTTCGTGAGAGAAGTTTAGTCAACGGGTCTGTCACATTCAGATCCGTATGTATTTCGCAAATGTCTATGTGTCTACAATGCTCTGCATGGAGCTACTCTAGCTAATTGCTCCCACTTTCAATACGCATCCAGATTGATACTTAGAGTCAGCTGGATTTAGTGTCAAAGCTTGCATCGGCGTAACCCTTTACGACGAACTCTTTATCACCTCCATAATCGAGAAACATTTCCTTAGTCATCCAGTTACTAAGGATAATTTTGACCGCTGTACAGTGATCTACTCTTGGATCACTATTGTACCCTCTTGACAAACTCATGGCAAGGTACACAACATGTTTGATACACAACATGGCATACTTTATAGAACCTATGGCTGAGGCATAGGGAATGACTTTCATTCTCTCTATATTTTTCTGCCGTGGTCTGGCTTTGAGTCTTACTCAACTTCACACCGTACAAGTCAGGTAAGAACTCCTTCTTTGACTGATCCATTTTGAACTACTTCAAAATCATATCAAGGTATGTACTCATAGAAAGTCTTATCAAGCGTCTTGATCTATCTCTATAGATCTTGATGCCCAATATGTAAGCAGCTTCACCAAGGTCTTTCTTTGAAAAACTCCTTTCAAACACTCCTTTATGCTTTCCAGAAAATTCTACATCATTTCCGATCGACAATATGTCATTCACATATACTTATCAGAAAGGTTGTAGTGCTCCCACTCACTTCTTGTAAATACAGGCTTCACCGCAAGTCTGTATAAATCTATATGCTTTGATCAACTTATCAAAGCGTATATTCCAACTCCGAGATGCTTGCACCAGTCCATAGATGGATCGCTGGAGCTTGCACATTTTGTTAGCACCTTTAGGATTGACAAAACCTTCTGGTTGCATCATATACAAGTCTTCTTTAATAAATCCATTAAAGAATGCAGTTTTGTTATCCATTTGCCAGATTTCATAAAATGCGGCAATTGCTAACATGATTCGGACAGACTTAAGCATCGCTACGGGTGAGAAAGTCTCATCGTAGTCAACTCCTTGAACTTGTTGAAAAACTTTCACAACAAGTCGAGCTTTGTAAACAGTAACATTACTGTCATCGTCAGTCTTCCTCTTGAAGATCCATTTATTTTCGATGGCTTGCCGACCATCGGGCAAGTCAACCAAAGTCCACACTTTGTTCTCATACATGGATCCCATCTCAGATTTCATGGTCTCAAGCCATTTTGCGGAATCTGGGCTCATCATCGCTTCCTCATAGTTCGTAGGTTCATCATGGTCCAGTAACATGACTTCCAGAACCGGGTTGCCGTACCACTCTGGTGCGGAACGTACTCTGGTTGATCTACGAAGTTCAGCAGTAACTTGATCCGAAGTTTCATGATCATCATCATTAGCTTCCTCACTAATTGGTGTAGGAATCACTGGAACCAGTTTATGTGATGTACTACTATCCAATTCGGGAGAAGGTACAATTACCTCATCAAGTTCCACTTTCCTCCCACTCACTTCTTTCGAGAGAAACTCCTTCTCTAGAAAGGATCCACTCTTAGCAACAAAGACCTTGCCTTCGGATCTGTGATAGAAGGTGTACCCAACAGTTTCTTTTGGGTATCCTATGAAGATTTACTTCTCCGATTTGGGTTCGAGCTTATCATGTTGAAACTTTTTCACATAAGCATCGCAGTCCCAAACTTAAAGAAAGGACAGCTTAGGTTTCTCGTCAAACCAAAGTTCATACGGTGTCATCTCCACAGATTTAGATGGTGCCCTATTTAACGTGAATGTATCTGTCTCTAATGCATAACCCCAAAAGCGATAGTGGTAGATCGGTAAGAGACATCATCGATCGCAACATATCTAATAAAGTACGGTTATGACGTTCGGACACACCATTACACTATGGTGTTCCAGGTGGCGTGAGTTGTGAAACTATTCCACATTGTTTCAAATGAAGACCAAACTCGTAACTCAAATATTCTCCTCCACGATCAGATCGTAGAAACTTTATTTTCTTGTTACGATGATTCTCTACTTCACTCTGAAATTCTTTGAACTTTTCAAATGTTTCAGACTTGTGCTTCATTAAGTAGATATACCCATATCTGCTCAAATCATCAGTGAAGGTCAGAAAATAACGATACCCGCCGCGTGCTTCAACACTCATTGGTCCACATACATCAGTATGTATGATTTCCAACAAATCTGTTGCTCGCTCCATAGTTCCGGAGAACGGAGTTTTAGTCATCTTGCCCATGAGGCATGGTTCGCAAGCACCAAGTGATTCATAATCAAGTGATTCCAAAAGGTCCATCATTATGGAGTTTCTTCATGCGTTTTACACCAATATGACCTAAACGGCAGTGCCACAAATAAGTTGCACTATCATTATTAACCTTGCATCTTTTGGCTTCAATATTATGAATATGTGTATCACACGATCGAGATCCAACAAACCATTTTCATTGGGTGTATGACCATAGAAGGTTTTATTCATGTAAACAGAACAACAATTATTCTCTAACTTACATGAATAACCGTATTGCAATAAACATGATCAAATCATATTCATGCTCAACACAAACACCAAATAACACTTATTTAGGTTCAACACTAATCCCGAAAGTATAGGGAGTGTGCGATGATGATCATATCAATCTTGGAACTACTTCCAATACACATCGTCACTTCATCCTTTTAACTAGTTTCTGTTCATTATGCAACTCCCATTTCGAGTTACTACTCTTTAGCAACTGAACCAATATCAAATACCGAGGGGTTGCTATGAACACTAGTAAAATACACATCAATAATCTGTATATCAAATATACCTTTGTTCACTTTGCCATCCTTCTTATCCGCCAAATATCTAGGGCAGTTCCACTTCCAGTGACCATTTCCTTTGCAGTAGAAGCACTTAGTTTCAGGCTTGAGTTTAGCTTTGGGTTTGTTCATGGGAGTGACAACTTGCTTGTCATTCTTCTTGAAGTTCCCCTTCTATCCCTTTGCCCTTTACTTGAAACAAGTGGTCTTGTTAACCATCAACACTTGATGCTCTTTCTTGATTTCTACCTTCGCCGATTTCAGCATTGCGAAGAGCTCGGGAATTACCTTCGTCATCCCTTGCAAATTATAGTTCATCACGAAGTTTTACTAACTTGGTGATAGTGACTAGAGAACTTTGTCAATTACTATCTTATCTGGAAGATTAACTCCCACTTGATTCAAGTAATTGTAGTACCCAGACAATCTGAGCACATGCTCACTGGTTGAGCTATTCTCCTCCATCTTGTAGGCAAAGTACTGTCAGAAGTCTTATACCTCTCGACACGGGCATGAGTATGAAATACTAATTTCAACTCTTGGAACATCTCATATGCTCCGTGGCGTTTCAAAACGTTTTTGAAGTCCCGGTTATAAGCCGTAAAGCATGGTCCACTAAACTATCAAGTAGTCATCATATCGAGCTTTTGTCAAAACGTTCATAACGTCTACATCTGCTCCTGCAATAGGTCTGTCACCTAGTGATGCATCAAGGACATAATTCTTCTGTGCAGCAATGAGGATAATCCTCAGATCACGGAACAATTCTGCATCATTGCTACTAACATCTTTCAACTTGGTTTTCTCTAGGAACATATAAAAATAAACGTGGAGCAACATCGCGAGCTATTGATCTACAACATAGATATGCTAATACTAACAGGACTAAGTTCATGATAAATTAAAGTTCAATTAATCATATTACTTAAGAACTCCCACTTAGATAGACATCCCTCTAGTCATCTAAATGATCACGTGATACAAATCAACTAAACCATGTCCGATCATCACGTGAGATGGAGTAGTTTCAATGGTGAACATCTTATGTTGATCATATCTACTATATGATTCACGCTCGACCTTTCGGTCTCCAGTGTTCCGAGGCCATATCTGCATATGCTAGGCTCGTCAAGTTTAACCCGAGTATTCTGCGTGTGCAAAACTGGCTTACACCCGTTGTATTTGAACGTAGAGCTTATCACACCCGATCATCACGTGGTGTCTCGGCACGACGAACTTTCGCAACGGTGCATACTTAGGGAGAACACTTATACCTTGAAATTTAGTAAGGGATCATCTTATAATGCTACCGTCGAACTAAGTAAAATAAGAAGCATAATAAGATAAACATCACATGCAATCAAAATATGTGACATGATATGGCCATCATCATCTTGTGCTTTTGATCTCCATCTCCAAAGCACCGTCATGATCACCTTCGTCACCGGCGTGACACCTTGATCTCCATCGTAGCATCGTTGTCATCTCGCCAACTATTGCTTCTACGACTATCGCCACCGCTTAGTGATAAAGTAAAGCAATTACATGGCGATTGCATTTCATACAATAAAGCGACAACCATATGGCTCCTGCCAGTTGCCGATAACTTTACAAAACATGATCATTTCATACAAAACTGTATAACTCATCATGTCTTGACCATATCACATCACAACATGCCCTGCAAAAACAAGTTAGACGTCCTCTATTTTGTTGTTGCAAGTTTTACGTGGCTGCTACGGGCTTAGCAAGAACCGTTCTTACCTACGCATACAAAACCACAACGATATTTCGTCAAGTATGTGCTGTTTTAACCTTCACAAGGACCGGGCGTAGCCACACTTGATTCAACTAAAGTTGGAGAAACTGACACCCGCCAGCCACCTGTGTGCAAAGCACGTCGGTAGAACCAGTCTCGCGTAAGCGTACGCGTAATGTCGGTCCGGGCCGCTTCATCCAACAATACCGCCGAATCAAAGTATGACATGCTGGTAAGCAGTATGACTAGTATCGTCCACAACTCACTTGTGTTCTACTCGTGCATATCATCTACGCATAGACCTGGCTCATGATGCCACTGTTGGGGAACGTAGTATTTTAAAATTTTCCTACGATCACGCAAGATCTATCTACCAGATGCATAGCAACGAGAGGGGAGAGTGAGTCTACGTACCCTCGTAGACCGAAAGCGGAAGCGTTAGAACAACGCGGTTGATGTAGTCGTACGTCTTCACGGCCCGACCGATCAAGCACCGAAACTACGGCACCTCCGAGTTCTAGCACACGTTCAGCTCGATGACGTCCCTCGAATTCTGATCCAGCCGAGTGTCGAGGGAGAGTTCCGTCAGCACGACGGCGTGGTGACGATCTTGATGTTCTACCGTCGCAGGGCTTCGCCTAAGCACCGCTACAATATTTATCGAGGAGAACTATGGTGGAGGGGGGCACCGCACACGGCTAAGAGATCAAGAGATCAATTGTTGTGTCTAGAGGTGCCCCCCTGCCCCCGTATATAAAGGAGGGAGGGAGAGGCCGGCCCTAGAGGGGGCGCACCAAGTGTGGGAGTCCTACTAGGACTCCCAAGTCCTAGTAGGATTCCCCTTTCCTTTCCGAAGTAGGAGAGAAGGAAAGAGGGGGAGAGGGAGAAGGAAAAGGGGGCTGCACCCCTTGTCCAATTCGGACCAGAAGGGGGGTGCACGCCTCCTTCCTTTTGGCCTCTCTCCTCTATTCCCGTAACTCTCCGGTACTCCGAAAATACCCGAATCACTCGGAACCTTTCCGATGTCCGAATATAGTCGTCCAATATATCGATTTTTACGTCTCGACCATTTTGAGACTCCTCGTCATGTCCCCGATCTCATCCGGGACTCCGAACTCCTTCGGTACATCAAAACTCATAAACTCATAATAAAACTATCATCGAAACCTTAAGCGTGCGGACCCTACGGGTTCGAGAACTATGTAGACATGACCGAGACACGTCTCCGGTCAATAACCAATAGCGGAACCTGGATGCTCATATTGGCTTCCACATATTCTACGAAGATCTTTATCGGTCAAACCGCATAACAACATACATTGTTCCCTTTGTCATCGGTATGTTACATGCCCGAGATTCGATCGTCGGTATCTCAATACCTAGTTCAATCTCGTTACCAACAAGTCTCTTTACTCGTTCCGTAATACATCATCCCGCAACTAACTCATTAGCTGCAATGCTTGCAAGGCTTATAGTGATGTGCATTACCGAGTGGGCCCAGAGATACCTCTCCGACAATCGGAGTGACAAATCCTAATCTCGAAATACGCCAACCCAACAAGTACCTTCGGAGACACCTGTAGAGTACATTTATAATCACCCAGTTACGTTGTGACGTTTGGTAGCACACAAAGTGTTCCTCCGGTATTCGGGAGTTGCATAATCTCATAGTCATAGGAACATGTATAAGTCATGAAGAAAGCAATAGCAGTAAAACTTAAACGATCATAGTGCTAAGCTAACGGATGGGTCTTGTCCATCAGATCATTCTCCTAATGATGTGATCCCGTTGATCAAATGACAACTCATGTCTATGGCTAGGAAACATAACCATCTTTGATCAATGAGCTAGTCTAGTAGAGGCATACTAGGGACACTCTGTTTTGTCTATGTATTCACACATGTATTAAGTTTCCGGTTAATACAATTCTAGCATGAATAATAAACATTTATCATGATATAAGGAAATAAATAATAACTTTATTATTGCCTCTAGGGCATATTTCCTTCAACAAGGCTCCCTATCCCCGACGGTTTCTAGGTCATGTTTGAAGGACCCCCCTATCGCCCACATTCACTTGGTGATGGTTCCAAATGCCATCGCGGAAAGGGGTTTTAAGCCGTTTGTTTAGGACCGACGTGCACCAGTGCATGTAAGTACCCAGGAGACATCCCCTCCAAGAGAGCCTTACCTTTGCGGCTCACCCACCGCACTGTCGCATGCTCCAAAGGGGCGGCACTCATCTCGCCGTACTACATCAAGGGCATCTCCTAAGAAGACGATGCCTGCGCAGGGCATGTATTCGAAGCGAAAGGAAACGATGGTCACCGTCGAGCCCCCTCCTTCATCTACGAGGTATAGTTTTCAACATGAGCTCAGTAGCTAGGCCGAATTGTCACATTTTCCCTTCGTCTTATTTGAGGAGGGGCATACACCGAACAATGTCCGAGGACCCTGCCGGCCAAACACCAACCAATTCGGCCTAGGATCCATCCACAAGGACAGGAACCGATACAGACGTAATGCCGGACTGTCCTCTCCAGGAGGATTCGGACAATGTATCAGTTACAAATTCCGAAGTGGAGAGAGTGATGAATCATCAACGGCGGAAAGTGGCCATGCGCGATCATCTTTTACTGAGGAGGCGTTCAACGCCCTCAGCTCTGCGGATGCGTATATCCGAGCTGCTCGGGATGGACTTGCTGGAGCCACTCACTTGCTTTCAAAGGATATGCGAGTAAGAAATTTAATAAGCATATGCCAGTAGCTCTCGAGAATTGAAGCAGTTGGCCCAACTGATTTAAGGATCATTATGCCTGCAGGTTCTCAAGAAAAACAATGCACATTATCCAAGGATGTTGAAGAAAACCGGACCAAGCTAAATGCTCTCACCACCGAACTGGAAGATTTGAAGAAATCCAAGAAGGTTTTGATGGTAAGGAGGAATAGTGTCCGACAAATACGATTTTGCGCCGTCAATGATGTTTAAGCATACATTGTTTCAATTACAGTGGGGGAATCGACAAATCAACTAGAGGAGAAGCTAAGGGCTGCTCAGGAGGATAAAAGACATGCCGAAGGGCAAGAAGCCGTTGGTCAGCGTATATTAACACGAACCATTAATGAGAAGAACAAACTGCTGGATGAAAATGTGAAGCAAGCCGAAGAGCTAAAGGACCTACGGGCCCAACCGTCGGATGCTTTGAAGGAAAATAGAAAGTTAAAAGGCGGCATATTCATTATGACCTTTAACCTAGCTTTCAATATATCCCAAAATTCATAGCTTCACAATGCTATTCCTGCAGGTTCGTTAACTGGGCGGCCTGAAGGAGAAGTATCCGGATTTCAAGGCGACATGCTACAAGAGCTCTCCAGGGTGCATGAGCAAGTTCGGAAAGCCATGAAGAATATGGCCAAAGCCTTATGGCCATCCGATTCTCCTCCAAATTTTTTGGAGGATCTGGCGAACTTATTCAAAGGAGCCTGGCATCGCTTTTAACTATGGAAGGCGTCAGCATGCCGAGAAGGTGCTCAAGAGGCCTAGGACATGGTGAAGACGCGCTATACGGGGCTTGATCCGAATCATATGGCCCGAGTTGGACCTCGGGAATAGGATGGGAAAGAAATTCCTGTGAGCTTGGTGTATGACCAAGTCATGATAGCCGCAAAGTATTCACAAAAGACTGTAGTTTAGACAGTCTTATAGATGGCATAGATAAAGAATAGGCGTTTGATTCCATGTAAGAATGTACTTTATCATCAAACTTATCTCCAACCGAACTTGTAATTTTTTTGTCATGGCAGACCTTCGGCTTCAACCTCTGTAAACCCAAGGGTTGGAGTGTTTTCGGATACTATACTTGTTCGGAAACCTGGCAATCCGGTCATTTTTCTTGAACAGACAAGTTGTGTTAGGGGAGTTATGTTATATTAGTATTTAACGTAAGAAACATCTTCCAGGGAGAATAGTTCCGTTAAGGGTTCCTTTCCCTGGGTCAGCATGCGTACTTATGCATGCTTATGCTTTGATCCTAAAAAACCGGGAACGTAGAGTATAAACATAGAAACGAGGCAACCCAGCTTGGCAAAAACTTAAGTCATAAAGGTGCATATAATGGCGAAGAGACTGTATGAAACAGACGACATGAGTATTGTAAGCAATAAGCTTTAATAACATGCTTCGTTATAGAAGCCCCATGTATCTTGAGGCATATACATTTGAAGAAGTTCACCCCTAACAGATCGGTGTAGCCAAACACTTTCTGGGAAGAAAAAACAAAAAATGAAGAGGAAGAAAAACAAAGGAAGAAACCAAGACAAAAAATAGAAAAATAAAAGGTGCTACCGAACTATCCGTAGAATCGTCGGAGCCTGGCAGCGTTCCATGGATTCGGCTCAAGGCGATTGTTTGATGCATTTCGAAGGCGATAGGCTCCTCCGGTGAGAACTTTGTCAATGATGAAGGGGCCCTCCCATCTTGGTTTGAGCTTATCCTTTTTCTTTTCTGGGAGGCGCAAAACGAGTTCGCCAACGTTGTATGTTTTGGCCCGCACTTCTCTCCTCTGATATCGTCTAGCCTGTTGCTGATAGAATGCGGAACGAGCCTGCGCGATATCGCGCTCCTCTTCAAGGCTGTCTAGGTCGACCTGCCGATCGGGCTCGGCCTCTCGCTCTTCATTAATATGCACTCTGATAAGTCTCCAACATATCTATAATTTTTTATTGTTCCATGCTATTATTTATGATGTCTTGGATGTTTAATGGGCTTTGTCATACACTTTTATATCATTTTTGGGACTACTAACCCAAAGGCCCAGTCCAGATTGCTGTTTTTTGCCTGTTTCAGGGTTTTGCAGAAAAGGAATATCAAACGGAGTCCAAACGGAATGAAACCTTCGGGAGAGATATTTTTGGACAAAATCACGCACGGGAGGCTTGAGAACCACGTCACGGGAGCCACGAGGTGCCCACGAGGGTGGGGGCGCGCCCCCTTCCCAAGGCGCGCCCCCTGCCTCGTGGGGCCCTCGTGAGTCCCCCGGTGTCCTCCTTCCTCCTATATAAGTCTACGTACCCCGAAACCATCAGCAACAGAGGGAAAACCCTAATTCCACCACCGTAACCTTCTGTTCCCGTGAGATCCCATCTTGGAGCCTGTTCCGAAGCTCCGCCGGAGGGGGGATCCATCACGGAGTGCTTCTACATCATCATCATCACCCTCACCATGAGTTGTGAGTAGTTTACCACAGACCTTCAGGTCCATAGCTAGTATCTAATTGGCTTCTTCTCTCTCTCTGGATCTCAATACAAAGTTCTCCTCGGTCTTCGAGGAGATATATTCGATGTAATCTCTTTCTGCGGTGTGTTTGTCGAGATCCGATGAATTGTGAATTTATGATCAAGATTATCTATGAGAAATATTTGGTTCTTCTCTGAACTCTTTCTGTGTGCTCATAATATCCTTGCAAGTTTCTTCGAATTATTGGTTTGGTTTGGCCTACTAGATCTATAGTTCTTGCAATGGGAGAAGTGCTTGGCTTTGGGTTCAATCTTGCGGTGTCCTTTCCCAGTGACAGTAGGGGCAGCAAGGCACGTATTGTATTGTTGCCATCGAGGATAAAAAGATGGGGTTTATATCATATTGCTTGAGTTTATCCCTCTACATCATGTCATCTTGCTTAAGGCGTTACTCAGTTCTTATGAACTCAATACACTAGATGCATGCTGGATAGCGGTCGATGTGCGGAGTAATGGTAGTAGATGCAGGCAGGAGTTGGTCTACTTGTCTCGGATGTGATGCCTATATACAATGATCATGCCTAGATAGTCTCATAATTATTCGCTTTTCTATCAATTGCTCGACAGTAATTTGTTTAGCCGCCGTAGAATATCGCTATCATGAGAGAAGCCACTAGAGAACACTATGGCCCCCGGGTCTATTCTCAACATATCAATCTACATCTACTTTACTTTTTCCGCTTTTACTTTCTATTCTTATAAACAAAAATACCAAAAATATAAACTATCATCTCTATCATATCTCACTTTCGTAAGTGACCGTAAGGGGATTGACAACCCCTTATCACGTTGGCTGCAAAGTTCTTATTTGTTTGTGCAGGTGCGAGGGACTCGCGCGTGGTCTCCTACTGCATTGATACCTTGGTTCTCAAAAACTGAGGGAAATACTTACGCTACTGTGCTGCATCTCCCTTTCCTCTTAGAGGGAATACAACGGAAGCTCGAGAAGTAATACACTCGAGGTGAGTCATGAATAATATCACAGTGCAAAACAACCTCTACGCCGTACACCATAAAAAAAGTGTGTATCCAGTTGTCCGGTTAGGGGTGGTCCGTAGCCCCCAGAGTACAGAGTCAAGCTCCTCAACCTAGTGTTTATCTGACTCCCATAGGGAGTGCACCAGTCGGGGTTTAATGCTGCTCATTATTGAGCCATTGGCCCATTCGACTTGACCATTTGTTTGAGAGTGGTAAACGGAGTCATAATCAAGTTTAATGCCTAACTTGGCGCACTAGTTCTTCACCTCATCAGCTGTAAAGTTGGAGCCATTATCTGTGATAATACTATGCGGAACACCATAACAGTGTACTACACCGGATATAATATCTATCACTAGCCCTGGTCTAGCCGTTTTTACTGGTTTGGCTTCTATCCATTTAGTGAATTTATCCACCATAACTAGTAAATATTTATTTTTGTGACTTCCCGCCTTTAAGGGGTCCGACCATATCCAACCCCCAGACCGCAAAGGGCCAAGTAATGGGGATGGTTCTCAGGGCGGTGGGAGGCATATGACTTTGATTGGTGAAAAGTTGGCATCCAACATAATGTTGGACTAGGGTTTGAGCATCTGCTCGGGCTGTTGGCCAGAAGAAGCCTGTTTGGAAAGCCTTGCTTACGAGAGCCCGAGCTACGGCGTGATGACCACCCATGCCAGTGTGTATTTCTGCTAGAAGTTGCCGTCCCTCCTCTTCAGAGATGCATCTTTGGAGGATACCAGTAGTGCCTTTCTTGTATAGTTCACCTTCGTGAAGTTTGTAGGCTTTAGAACGCCGAACTATGCGACATGCCTCATATTGATCATTAAGGAGCTCTTGCCTATTAAGGTAGGCCAGGAAGGGTTTGGTCCAAGGAGCTATGACGGCCATGATCTCATGAGCCGAAGGTGTTATTTCCATATCCATTCCCCGATGACCTCTGTATTGAGTTTGGTTGGTTGGGGTTTGATCGGGTCTGAACTAGCGTCCCCGCCCTCGTCCTGCCTTATTAGCTTAACAGCCTTTCTACAAAGGTATTAGGCGGGACCAGGTCGCGCTTGGTGCCCATGCAAGCAAGTATGTCCTTTGCCTGATTACTGTCCCAACTAACATGGTGAAATTCGAGCCCCTCAAACCGAGCCGATATTTTTAATATGTCATTTCGATAAGCCGCCATCTTTGGATCCTTCGCATTAAATTCTCCGTTCACCTGAGATATTGCGAGGTTTGAGTCTCTGCACACCTCTAGGCGATGTATGCCCATGGATACGGCCATGCGGAGACCATGCAATAGCGCCTCGTATTTGGCAGCATTGTTTGAGTCCGTATACATGATCTATAGTACGTAGTGGACTTTGTCCCCTGTGGGAGATGTCAAGATGACTCCAGCCCCCAGTCTAGCTAGCATTTTTGAGCCGTCGAAATACATGGTCCAGTGGGAGTATGTTCCATACTCTTTAGGGAGTTTGGCTTCTGTCCATTCTACGACGAAATCAGACAACACCTGAGATTTAATAGCTCGACATGGTTTGTATGATATTTCGAATAGCAAGAGCGCGATGTCCCATTTGGCAATGCGGCCTATGGCATCCTTGTTGTTTATAATATCATTAGCTGGTACTTCGAATGTCACTATAATCGAAAACTCTTGAAAGTAGTGTCAGAGCTTCCGAGATGCCATGAATACTGCATAAGCAATTTTTTGATAATGGGGGTATCATGACTTGCACGGTGTAAGAAATGCTGACACGTAGTAAACTAGTTGTTGGACAGGAAATTTATGTTCCTCTTCCCCTCGTTCGACGGCGAGCACAACACTCACAACCTGGTGAGCTCCTGAAATATAAAGCAACATTGGCTCACCAATACTTGGAGCTGCTAGGATTGGATTGCCTGCTAACAAGGACTTTATTTCTTCCAGTCCTGCTATGGCCACATCCGTCCATTCAAAGTTGTCCGTGTGCCTCGATAGTCTATAATGTGGTAATGCTTTTTCTCCTAGTCTGGAGATGAAGCGACTTAAGGCCGCTACACACCCTGCTAGCTTTTGGACTTGTTTTAGATCGGTTGGCATTGTCAGTTGGGACAAGGCTCGGACTTTAGCTGGGTTCGCTTCAATTCCTCTATGGGAGACGATAAACCCTAACAGCTTTCCGGCCGGAACGCTGAAGACGCATTTTTCCGGATTGAGCTGTATTTCATATGTTCTTAGGTTATCGAACATGAGGCGGAGATCGTCCACCAATGTTTCGACGCGTTTAGTCTTGATGACTACATCGTCCACGTATGCCTCCACTATTTTGCCAATTTATTTTTCTAAGCATGTTTGAATCATGCGTTGATACGTGGCACCAGCGTTCTTCAGCCCGAAGGGCATAGTGTTGAAGCAGAAGGGCCCGTACGGCATGATAAACGCCATCCCAGCCTGGTCGGATTCCTTCATTTTTATCTGATGGCATCCGGAGTAAGCATCGAGGAAGCATAATGAGTCATGTCTTGCTGTTGCGTTGATGATTTGTTCGATGCTGGGCAGTGGAATTGGATCTTTAGGGCAATCCTTATTTAGGTCTTTGAAATAAACGCAAAGGCGCCAGGACTTATCCTTCTTGGGTACCATGACCAAATTGGCTAACCAGTCCGGGTGTTTAATTTCTCTGATGAATCCGGCTTCCAGTAGTTTGGCCAGTTCCTCTCCCATAGCTTGTCTTTTGGGTTAGGAAAATCATCGCAGTGACTGCTTGACTGGTTTGAACCCTTTAATAATGTTGAGGCTATGTTCGGCCAGCCTGCGTGGAATCCCAGGCATGTATGAAGGATGCAAGGTGAATATATCCCAGTTTTCTCATAGGAATGCGCACAAAGCGCTGTCTACCGTTGGGTCCAGCTGTGCTCCAATGGATGCTACCTTATTGGGGTCCATCGGATGCATATGAAATTTGATAATTTCATCTCCTGGCTTGAAGGAGGTAGATTTAGATCATTTATCAAGGACTACGTGATACGTCCATTTTGCATCATGTTTTCTTGCTGTTATTTACATTGTTATTATGCATAATAATGTTTTTGGAGTAATTCTAATGCCTTTTCTCTCATAATTTGCAAGGTATACACCAAGAGGGATAATTCTGGCAACTGGAAATCTGGACCTGAAAAAGCTACGTCATGCCACCTATTCTGCACAACCCCAAACAAGCTGAAACTCCACGGAGATTTTTTATTGGTTATTTAAGAAATACTGGAGCTGATAACCACCAAAGGGGACCGACTAGGTGGGCACAACCCTCCTGGGCGCGCCAGGGCCCCCAGGCGCGCCCTGGTGGATTGTGCTCACCCCGGCCCACCTCCGGTGCCCCTGTTCTGGTATATAAGTCATTTTGACCTAGAAAAATTAAGGAGAATACTTTCAGGACTGAACACCGCCGTCTTGAGGCGGAACTTGGGCAGGAGCACTTTTGCCCTCCAGCGGAGCGATTCTGCCGGGGGAACTTCCCTCCAAGAGGGGGAAATCATCATCATCATCATCTCCAACAACTCTCCCATCTTGGGGAGGGCTATCTTCATCAACATCTTCACCAGCACCATCTCATCTCAAACCCTAGTTCATCTCTTGTGATCAATCTTGTTACCCGAACTATAGATTATTGCTTGTGGGTGACTAGTAGTGTTGATTACATCTTGTAGTTGATTACTATATGGTTTATTTGGTAGAAGATTATATGTTCATATCCATTATGCTATATATTACCTCTCTGATCTTGAGCATGTTCATCACTTGTGAGTATTTACCTTTGTTCTTGAGGTCACGGGAGAAATCATGTTGCAAGTAATCATGTGAATTTGATATGTGTTCGATATTTTGATAGTAAGTACGTTGTGATTCCCCTAGTGGTGTCATGTGAACGTCGACTACATGAAACTTCACCATATTTGGGCCTAAGGGAATGCATTGTGGAGTAGTAATTAGATGGTGGGTTGCGAGAGTGACAAAAACTTAAACCCCAGTTTATGCACTATTTCGTAAGGGACCGATTGGATCCAAAAGTTTAATGCTATGGTCAGAATTTATTCTTAATACTTTTCTCGTAGTTGCGGACGCTCGCGGGAGGGTTAATCATAAGTATGAGGTTTGTTCAAGTAAGAACATCACCTAAGCACCGATTCACCCACATATCAAATTATCAAAGTAGCGAACACGAATTAAACTAACATGATGAAAGTGACTAGATGAAATCGCGTGGACCCTCAAGAACACTTTGCTTATTATAAGAGACCATTTGGGCCTATACTTTGCCTCAAAAGGATTGGGCTATCTTGCTGCATACTTGCTACTATTATCGTTACTTGCTCGTTACAACATTATCTTGCTATCAAACTACTCTGCTACTTACAATTTCAGGACTTGCAGACATTACCTTACTGAGAAACACTTGTCATTTCCTTCTGCTCCTCGTTGGGTTCGACACTCTTACTTATCGAAAAGAGCTACAATTGATCCCCTATACTTGTGGGTCATCAAGGCAATTTTCTGGCGCCATTGCCGGGGAGTGAAGTGCTTCTGGTAAGTGGAAATTGGTAAGCAAACATTCATATAGTGTGCTGAAATTTATTGTCACTTGTTACTATGGAGAACAATCCTTTGAGGGGTTTGTTCGGGGTATCTTCACCCCGTCCGGAACGACAATTAGTTACCCCTCAACCTGCTGCACCTACTAAAAATATCGAATATGAAATTCCTTCGGGTATGATAGAACAACTGCTAGCTAATCCTTATGCAGGAGATGGAACCAAACATCGTGATATGCACTTGATATATGTGAAACAAATTTGTGGATTGTTTAAGCTTGCATGTCTACCCAGGGATAAAGTTATGAAGAAGATATTTCCTTTATCTTTGAAGGAAAAAGCATTAGCATGGTATATGCTATGCGATGATATTGGATCTTGGAACTGGAACTGATTGAAAATGGAGTTTCACCCCAAAAAAATCCTATGCATCTAGTTCATCATGATCGGAATTATATATATAATTTTTGGCCTCATAAAGGAGAAAGTATCGCTCAAGCTTGGGGGAGGCTTAAGTCAATACTATATTCATGCCCCAATCATGAGCTCTCAAGAGAAATTATTATTCATAATTTTTATGCTCGGCTTTCTCGTAATGATCAATCCATGCTTGATACTTCTTGTGCTGGTTCCTTTATGAAGAAAACTATTGAATTCCGATGGGATCTTTTAGAAAGAGTTAAACACAACTATGAAGATTGGGAACTCGACAGAGGTAAAGAGTCAGGTATTAAGCTTAAGTATGATTGTGTTAAATCTTTTATAAATACCGAAGCCTTTTCAAAGTTTAGCACTAAATATATACTTGACTCTGAGATAGTAGCCTCCTTTTGTGAATCTATTCCTGCCCACGTTGATCTCTCCAAAGAGAAGTGGTTCAAATATCACCCACCTATTAAAGAAGAAATTAAAGAACCGGTACTAGTTAAAGAAGAAACTATACTTTATAATGTTGATCCAGTTCTTCCTACCGCTTACATTGAAAAACCACCTTTCCCTGTTAGGATAAAGGAACATGCTGAAGTTTCAACTGTGGTTAACAAAAGTTATGTTAGAGCACCTAAACCTGATGAACAAATTAAAGTAGAGCCTAATATTGCTATGGTCAAGGATCTCTTGGAAGAAAATATAGATGGACATGTTATTTGCTTTAATGAAGAAGCTGCTAGAATTGCCAAACCTGATAAAAAGGATAAACATAAACTCATTGTTGGCATGCCTGTTATCTCGGTTAAAATAGGAGATCATTGTTATCATGGTTTATGTGACATAGGTGCTAGTGTGAGTGATATCCCTTACTCTTTATACCAAGAAATTATGAATGACATAGCACCTGCAGAAATAGAAGACATTGATGTCACTATTAAACTTGCTAATAGAGATACTATATCACCAATTGGGATTGTTAGAGATGTTGAAGTCTTGTGTGGGAAGATAAAATACCCGACTAATTTCCTTTTGCTTGGTTCCCCACAAGATGACTTATGTCCCATTATCTTTGGTAGACCTTTCTTGAACACCGTTAATGCTCAAATAGATTGTCAGAAGCAAACTGTTGGTGTCAGTTTTGGTAATGAATCTCATGAATTTAATTTCTCCAAGTTTAATAGAAAACTTGATGAAAAAGAATTGCCTAGTAAAGATGGAATTATTGGTCTTGCTTCTATTGTTGTGCCTCCTACTGATTCTTTAGACTAATATTTGCTAGACCATGAGAATGACTTACATATGCATGGAAGAAATGAAATAGACAATATTTTCTTTGAACAACGACCTCTGCTTAAACACAATCTACCTATTGAAACTTTAGGAGGTCCTCCTCCCCCTAAAGGTGATCCTGTGTTTGAATTAAAACAATTGCCTAACACTTTGAAATATGGTTATCTCAATGAAAAGAAGATATATCATGTTATTATTAGTGCTATCCTTTCAGAACATGAAGAAGAAAGATTATTGAAAGTTCTAAGGAAGCACTGAGCTGCTATTGGATATACTCTGATGATTTAAAGGGCATTAGTCCCACTCTATGTCAGTATAATATTAACATGGAACCTAATGCTAAACCCGTTATCGATCATCAACGTCGGTTAAACCCGAAGATGAAAGAAGTGGTAAGAACGAAAATATTAAAGCTTCTGGAAGCAGGTATAATCTACCCTATAGCCGATAGTAGATGGGTAAGTCCCATTCATTGTGTTCCTAAGAAGGGAGGTATTACTGTTGTTCCTAATGATAAGAACGAACTTATTCCACAAAGAATTGTTACGGGCTATAGAATGGTTATTGATTTTAGAAAATAAAATAAAGCCACTAGAAAAGACCATTAGCCTCTACCTTTTATTTATCAAATGCTAGAAAGATTATCAAAGCACACACACTTTCGCTTTCATGATGGATACTCTGACTTTTCACAAATACCTGTTTCTCAGCCTGATCAAGAAAAGACTACCTTTACTTGTCCCTTTGGAACTTATGCTTATAGACGTATGCCTTTTGGTTTATGCAACACACCTGCTACCTTTCAAAGATGTATGACTGCTATATTCTCTGACTTTTGTGAAAATATTGTAGAGGTTTTCATGGATGATTTCTCCGTCTATGGGAAGTCATTTAATGATTGTTTAAGCAATCTTGATCAAGTTTTGCAGAGATGTGAACAAACAAGTCATGTCTAGAATTGGGAAAAATGCCACTTTATGTTTAATGAAGGTAGTGTTTTGGGTCATAAGATTTCCGAAAAGGGTTTTGAAGTGGACAAAGCTAAGGTTGATGCAATTGAGAAAATACCATGTCCCAAGGATATCAAAGGTATTCGTAGTTTATTAGGACATGCTAGCTTCTATAGGAGATTTATCAAAGACTTTTCTAAAATTTCTAGACCTCTCACTAAACTTTTACAAAAGGATGTTCCTTTTATTTCTGATGATGGTTTGTGGGGACCCCGACTTAAGAGTCGAGATCACCGAATGCACGTGTACAGTGATCCCAGAGATCAATGCTCACTGAACACACAGAAGCTGAATAACAAGAGTCTTACATCCATACATACCGTCTTACACAAATTGTGACCATCATGGCCAAGTCTTACATAGATAAAGCATCATGGGCTGAATAGCAAATAAACTCGAATAACGGAAGTCTTCGTAGATAAGTAGGACCCATGCCATCTACCTTAACCATACAGGCATTCTGACTGGGAAAGCGTCCTAGTTCGCATGTTCATCTCCATAGAATTCTTCTTCAAATTACTGCTCCTCCATGCCTGGCCAATTAAATAACCAGTGGCAAGCCAATGAGTACTTTGAATGTACTCGCAATCAACCCATGATTTGGTTCAAGGTAACAATGCAAGTTGTACAACAAAAGCAACCTAGCTACAAGCTAAATAAGATGTTCTACCATTTGTGAAACATGCATCAATGTACTTGGGTAACCTCGAAGACAGGTTATAGATATCAACATGAATAGAGTTCAATTCATTATCAACGAGTCGAGTCACCTCCTTGACTCAACACACACACATACTTTCACCGAGATTGTAAAATTCTGGACATAGTTTAAGTAGCACCTCCCAACTGTCCATGACCGTGGACACGGCTATTCGAATAGTTTTACACTCTGTAGAGGTTGCGCACTTTACCCACAAGATCCGGGAAGCTTTCGTGTCACCCACGATCCTGCAGTACCTCGAGTACTCGGGGGAAGCACCCGGTCATTACCTTTCCCTAGACGACACTAACATAGGGTCCACTCGTTGGTGCACAGCCCTTGTGTACAAACGATAAATCACGGGACTTGCCCTTTTTACAATGTCACGCATACACGAAGGGACCAACGATGTGTCTGGTGCCCTGTGAAAACAGTCATGGTCGCCTATCCAAGCACGACCACGTCCCGGGAGTGACCTCAAGTCTCCCCCGTCACTAGTGATGTGGGCACCATGCTAGTATCAGCCTAAGTAATCAATAATGCCCCATCCCATAAGGGGTAGAGTGGTTGCACATGTTTGGTTGGGACGGTAATCACACATAAATCTAATCCATCATTTCACACACACACACGAGGACTCTCTTTGGTACACCACTTCTTCCTCAAGTGATGACCTTAACTCAACTTCACCCTCGGGCATTAGGGGCACCTGATGTTTTTTTAAAAGAATGTAACCACGAAGGGTTCATGGTACATATGCAACACTATGCATCACAACTAATCTTTTGTCATTGCATCTATGCACATGGTAAAGATCATGAATAGGGGTATGCATCATGTGGTGGTTTTCAACAAGTTTACCACCGTCACTCTTTATTATCATGCAATCGGAAAATAAAAGGGTCCCGAGGAACAAAAAGGGGTATCATGGTCAAAGGGCTGCTTGCCTGGATTGGCTTGATCTTCAAAGTCTTCAACTCCTTCCCCTCCTTCTTCTTCAGCAACTTCCTCAAACATGGTATCTAATCATCGTAATAAATAACGGGAAAATAAGATAATAATAAAAACAGAAAAATCAAAGTGCTCAGAAAAATGTCAACTTATTTTTATAAAGTACTAGAGGGAAAACTAAGATGGCAAAAATTCTTAGTTTGGGATTTGGAGTGAGAGAATGGGGTATATAAATTTTTGAACAGAGGTTTTAATGTTCAAATTTAGATTTAAATTTGAACAGAACATAAAAGGTTTATGAATATGGGTGAAAGTGATATCATTAAATAGGTTGGATTTTTACAAGTTTTTAGGAACTGGAATTATTTTATTTGGATAAATATTTTATCCCGTGGAATTTTTATAAAACTGACAGAAAAGGAAAAAGGAAAGTGGCAATGTGCCACTGGGCCAGAAAGGCAACTGTGCAGTAGGCCTAGAGGGAAAATAGCCCGTGCGAGGATGCCATGTCGAAGGCGTAAAGGCGAAATACGCCTTCGATCCAACGGCAAACCGGTGCGCGTGCGCGTGTGATTTTAAACCTGACGGGGGGGTCCCACCCGTCAGGGCGTGAGGCTGACGGACAGGGCCCACGGCCGTCGTCGTCTACCTTCGTCCAGAGGCGACGGCGAGCACGCCGGCGGCGATATAGGACACGGGAGGGGGTGTGGGTGGTACCGTCGTGCTCAGGGAGGAGCCGCCGTTCGGATGGAGGTGGAGTTGGTCGCCGGGGTGGCCTGGCTCACCGGCGATGAGGAGGGACGGCGGAGTTGCTTCGGGTGGTGGTGGTTCCGGCCATTTTCGGCAACTACAGAGAGGTGAAACAAGGGGAAAATGATCAATGGGGTTTTGTGGTTCTAGATCGAGCGAGAGGAGCGGCGGAGAGGGCTTACACCTCCGGATCGACAGCGACCCGAGGCGGCGGAGCTCGAGCTCGATCTCGAGCTCGGGCCCGTCTGGAGAGGAGTGGGTGGTGCTGGCGTGTTCTTGGGGGTGTGGAGATGAGATGGATGCCAGAGGAGAGGCCCGGGGCATGCTTATATAGCCGGGCTCCAGTCCACCGTGGACTCATGCGCCGGCGAGGTCACGGGCGAGGCCAGAGGCCGTGCAGGCACACACGAGCGAGTCGGAGCTGTCCGTGGATGAGGTCTACGCCCATGGGAGGGAAGAGGAGGAGCGGGGAATCATCTAGAGGGCTTGCGCATGTGAACCCAGAGATTGGAGCTCGCGGGCGGCACGCGCGCGTGCGAGGGCAGCAGCAGGAGGGAGAAAGAGGAGGGGGCCGACAGCGTGTCGTGTCCCGGACGTCGAGGCACGTCAACTAGCGCAAGGGGGAGGCTCGAGGTGGCCGGGCGCTGCAGATTGGGGATGGCTACAGTGCGGGTGTGCACTGCAGCGCGCTTTGGAGCACGCCAATTGCATGCCAGGGCATGTCTTTGGCTTGCTGGGTGCGGACATTTTGTCTGGGGGTCAGATGAGGAGTAAACAAGGGGGTGGTGGCCTTGGATGCGCTGGGGAGCCAGTAGGAGAGGAGAGAGGCAGAAGAAGAGGGAGAGAGGGGCTGTCCAGGGAGGTAAAATGAGGGTTTTCACCCCTCAATCATTGAGCTCTGGTCATGGGAGAGTTACTGGAGGTGGGAGAGGACTAGGAGGAGCGGTGGTAAAAATCCTAGCTCAAGGAGAACAAGGAAAGAGGTGAAAGTGGTAAATTTGGAAAATCACCAGAAGGTGTTTGATGTGGTTTTGAGCAATCAAATGATTTCCACTAGACATGAGACTTAACAAGATCAAATGGTATATAGAAATAGGGTGTTCTACCAAGTTTGGGCTCATTTGAAGAAACATGCCACTGTAACTTTGGTGAACCCTAAAAATCAACATAAATGGATTTACCAAGTTTAAGTTAAGAAAATCATCCCTCCTTGATGCACCACTTGGTGTAGTGTCATCATTTGGGGTTGTGATCATGCCCACAAAGTTTGAGGTCACAAGTAAAAAGTTGGTAATGTAAAGTTGTTCAAATTTGAATCTGAACAGAAATGGTTTTGGGGTACTCTGATCAAGTTACCCTTCTCCAAAACTTGTGCCATTTTGTCTAGATGCATCTTCAGAACATTCTACCATGTGTAGCAAGTTTGAGAGCATTTGGACAAGTTTGGCAATGTAAAGTTGCTCAAACTTCAAAAATGGATAGAATGGTTTTGAGGGGTTTTGATGATGTTTTCTTGCTTCCCAAGGCATGGGGCTTGGCAAGATCATCAAATATGTCATATATGACATGATAGAATTTTCCTGGGATTTGTAGAGAATATTTCCTTTGTAAATATTTCAAAAGCTTGAAATATCCAGAAAGGGTTTCTGAGGGATTTGTCCAATATTTTGAACATGACCAAGTGTTGAAACTCTTATATATGGAAAATATATGTCCTAAGAGTCTCCCTGATTTTTGGCAAATATTTTTGAAATAGCTAAATAATTTTTCCCTATTAAAGACCATTTCTGTCCTTAAGAAAAAGCTTTTAAATAAAATAGGAAAATAACTTTTAAAATTATATTTTTGTGGTTTATGGGAGTCCTATATCTACTAGGTTTCAAATATACCCTTTGAAATATTTTTCTCACCCTAAATCAAGCACTGGCAGTGCAAACCTCAATTTAGGGGTTTTTGGAAAACTAATTTTTGAAAATACTTTTTGACCAAATTATTTTTGTAAGAAAATACTATACTGGTATATACACTTGGTATGATCATTGGGCAGAAGTTTGGGGTAAGGAGATGAAATATATAAGAGGGAGTAGTTGACTTTAGAGAGCACTTGAAAATCAAGAGAGAAAAACTTAGTTCCAAATAAAAGCCAAATGATGGCAAAAAAATTGTTGGTCCAAATTTTCATGCTTTATTAATGCAAATGACATGTTACAAAATGTAGGGTGTGACAGACCTACCCCCCTTACAAGAATCTGGTCCCCGAGATTCCTAAACTAGGTCTTAAAAGAGATCAGGATACTCGGATCTAAGATCGTCTTCACGTTCCCAGGTTGCCTCTGCTTCCGTGTTGTTGCTCCACTGGACCTTGAAGTACTTGATGGTGCGGCTTCGCGTCCGTCGCTCTGCTTCATCCAGAATGCGAATGGGCTTCTTGCGGTAGGTCAAATCAGGCTGAAGATCAATGGCTTGGTGATCGACATCCTTGTAGAGATCAGGCTTGTCCGAAACTTGGAGACACTTCCAGAGTTGTGACACGTGGAATACGTTGTGCACATCGGATAGCTCAGGTGGTAGTTCCAACTAGTAAGCCACTTCTCCACGTCGTGCAATGATCTCAAAGGGACCAATGAACCTTGGTGCGAGCTTCCCTTTAACGTGGAAACGCTTGGTTCCCTTCACAGGAGTTACTCGCAGGTACACATGGTCTCCAACACGGAAACTCATATCTCGGCGACGAGTGTCAGCACAGCTCTTCTGCCTTGATTTGGCGGCCTTCAAGCGTTCTCTGACTAGTTGGACTTGCTCTTCTGCTTCGCGGAGAATATCTGGTCCAAAGACTAGCCCTTCTCCAGTCTCTGACCAGTTGAGGGGTGTGCGACACTTGCGTCCGTACAACACCTCAAATGGTGCTATCGGAAGGCTTGACTGGTAACTGTTGTTATAGGAGAACTCGGCAAAAGGGAGGCAATCTTCCTACTTGGCTCCATATGCCAAGACACGGGCTCGGAGCATGTCTTCGAGAATTTGATTTACTCGCTCTGTCTGACCTCCGGTCTGCGGGTGGAAAGCCATGCTGAAAGACAACTTGGTTCCCAAGTCTTCTTGGAACTTCTTCTAGAACCTTGAGGCAAACTGGGTTCCTCGATCTGACACAATCCCCTTGGGAACACCATGAATGCTCACGATTCTGTAGATGTAGAGAGTTGCCAGCTGGTTGCCATCATAGGTAGTCTTGACGGGAATGAAATGGGCTACTTTGGTCAAATGGTCGACTATGACCCAGATGGAGTCATGTACTTTATTCGACCTTGGTAATCTAGTGATGAAGTCCATTCCGACTTTATCTGACTTCCACTCAGGAACCTTGAGTGGTTGGAGCAATCCAGCGGGTCGCTGATATTCAGCCTTGACCCTTTGGCACACATCACATTTTGCAACATAGGTTGCAATCTCTCTTTTCATCCCGTGCCACCAGAATCTTCCCTTCAAGTCTTGATACATCTTGGTTCCTCCGGGGTGGATGGAATACGGAGTGTCGTGGGCTTATTCTAGGATCAGCTTCTTCAGTTCCATCTTGTTTGGTACGCAGATGCGGCCTTTGTACCAAACAATCATGTGCTTGTCCTCGGAGAATCCTGGGGCCTTGCCTAGCTTCATCTTCTTCTTGATGCCTTCAATGCTTGCGTGCCCACCTTGTGCTTTCTTGACTTCGTCCATTAGGGTTGGTTTGACTTCCAGATGGTCTAGAAATCCATGGGTGACCAATTCCAAACTGAATCGTTCCAGCTCTTCAAATAGGGCTGGTTGCCTTCTTTGAATTATGGCATTCGGTGAGCAAGCCTTTCTGCTTAAGGCATCGGCTACCACGTTAGCCTTCCCGGGGTGATATTGAACATTGAGGTCATAATCCTTGATTAGTTCCAACCATCTTCGTTGCCTCATGTTCAATTCCTCCTGGGTGAAAATATACTTCAGACTTTTGTGGTCTGTGTATATCTCACACCGTTTCCCTAGGAGGTAATGTCGCCATGTCTTCAAGGCATGAACCACTGCTGCTAACTCAAGATCGTGAGTAACGTAGTTCTCTTCATGAGGTCGTAGCTGCCTTGAGAGGTAAGCTATGACTCGTCCTTCTTGCATCAGAATGCTTCCCAATCCGGTTCGAGAGGCATCACAATATATCACGAACTCCTTGTGAATATCAGGTGTTGCCAGAACTAGGGCGGCGATCAATCTCTTCTTGAGCTCTTGGAAGCTTCCTTCGGATTTTGGCGTCCATTCGAACTTCTCGTCCTTCTTCAGGAGCTGACTCATTGGCCGGGCAATGCTAGAGAATCTTTCCATGAATTTGCGGTAATAGCCCGCAAGTCCGAGGAAGCTTACTTCCTTGACGGTCGTTGGAGATTGCCATTGGGTCACAGCTTCGATCTTTGCGGGATCAACTGACAATCCTTCCTCGGTCAAGACATGACCTAAGAACCCAACTTTATGCACCCAAAACTCACATTTGCTGAATTTGGCGTATAGTTGGTGCTCTTGATGCTTGTCTAGGACCATCCTCAAATGTTGCTCGTGTTCTTCCTCCGTCTTCGAGAAGACAAGAATGTCATCAATGAAGACGACAACAAACTTGTCCAAATATTCCATGAAGACTTTATTCATGAGATACATGAAGTAAGCTGGGGCATTGGTTAATCCAAAGGACATGACCGTGCACTCATACAGGCCATATCTTGTTACAAATGCCGTCTTCGGAATATCTTGGGGTCTGATCTTCAGCTGGTAGTACCCAGATCGGAGGTCGATCTTGGAGAACACCTTGGCTCCGCTGAGTTGATCAAACAGATCTTCAATCTTGGGAAGTGGATACTTGTTCTTGATTGTAACCTCATTAAGGGAACGGTAGTCAATGCATAAGCGGATGGTACCGTCCCTTTTTGCCACAAACAGAACAGGTGATCCCCAAGGGGAGGCACTTGGGCGGATAAATCCCTTCCTCAGCTGCTCTTCCAGTTGCTTCTTCAACTCGGCTAATTCTTCCGTCCCCATTCTATAAGGCTTCTTATAGATGTGTCCTGCCCCGGGCATGAGCTCAATGATGAACTCAATGTCACGGTCAGGGGGCATTCCTGGTAGCTCGTCCGGAAAGACATCGGGATACTCGCATACTACCGGCACTTGCTCCAGTCCAACTTCAGACAGATAGTTGACTTGAGTGGTTTGAGCAGAAGAGGAGTTGGAAGCAAACTTGACCTCGACTCCTTGGTCATTGGTCACAGCGACAGTCCAGTTGGCACAATTTAACAAGCCTTGGTGCTTGCTGAGCCAATCCATTCCTAAGATCACATCCAAGCCTTGCGATCTTAAGATGATATGGTCTGCTAGGAAGTCTACACCATTAATGGTAATACCGACTCCCTTACAGCCTATCTTGGCTCTCATCTCTGCTCCGGGGGTTTGTACCACCATGGGGTTATTCAGGGGTGTAGGGGTCATGCCACTTTTTAATACAAATCTTTGAGTGACATATGAATGTGTGGCTCCAGAATCAAACAAGACAGTTGCAGGTGCTGAGTTGACAAGGAACGTACCCAGCACGACGTCCGGGTCTTCCTGAGCTTCTTCAGCAGTGACGTGATTCACATGCGCCTTCCCATGGTTGGGCGGGTTGTGAGGAGCTTGGTTCCTTGGTGTCATCCCGCGGCCTTGTCCTAGGTTCTGCGCATTGGGGCGCGGGGCATCAGGCTTCTTGTTGGGGCACACCCTTGAGATGTGTCCTGACTGACCACATCCAAAGCAAGTGACTTGGTTTGGGTTATTCATCTTGTTGCCACCACTATTATTGGAGTTGAATGCTGACCTTGGGTTGGCATACTGCGGAGGCTGATAGTTGGTGCGAGGAGCTCTTGGCTGCTGATAGGTTGGCTTGACCGGGGCTGGCTGCCACGTGTGACGCCCGAAGACCGACGTCCCAGAAGATTCCAGATGTTCCGAGTTCTCCCGTGTGCTTCTTTTGTGCTTGTGTTATTTATTTTGCATTGCATCATGTCATCATGCCTTCATGTCATATTTCTTTTGCATCTCAAACAAATAAATTGTGTGGACCTTCGGTCCATTGAAATCGAGGGAACAGTGACTTCTCTTTATAACATATCCTCCTAATATTAGGGAGCTATATTAAATTATTCCAATTGTTTGGAATTCACCAAAACACACTTGCAATTATTCTCCAGGCCTCTTTTGCTTCAAGTTTCTCCGTCAAAACCTTATCTATAATTCTTATCCGTTTTATTGAGGCTCCTCCAAAAATCCGAGCATTTTTGAACTCTTCAAAGCCTAGCCCTTGTTCAAACCATTTGAATTAAATTCAAATGAAACTGAATTTAAACCTTGCAAATGGCCATTTCTATTTTTCACGGATCAAGCTCATTTTTATGAGCCCGAGAAAAATAACCTAATGTGCAACTCTTTCCCTAACCCCCCTCTTTCTTTTCTTCTCTTTATTTGTTTTCTTCTATAAAAGAGAAAAGGAAGGAAGGGCCCAGCCGCAGCCAGGCCCCTGGCCGTTTCCCTCGCGCCGGACTGGCCCATCAGGCCCAGCCATCCCTAACCCTAGCCCGCTCGACAACTCTCCTCCCGATCCCCTGATTTCCCCTCGCGCCGCCAGCCACCCCACATCTCCATCGCTCGTCCCTCCCTCATCTCCCTCCTAGCCCGATCCCCTTCGTCCTCCCTTCTTCTCTCGCACCACCCGAACCCCCCCTGGAGCCCGATCCCCATCTCCCCCCCCCTCGCTGGCTCGCCTCCCACTTCTCCTCCTCGCGTCGCCTCGTAGCGTCGCCGAGCCAGCCGCGGGCCTGCGCCTCCCCGTCGTCTGGCCGCTTCGCCGGGCCGCAGGTGCGACGCCCTTGCTGGATGGCAGTGCCGCCGCCTCCCCCGTCGTCGCTGCCTCACCGCCGCACCGCCATGGACGCCCGCCGCCGTCGCGAGTCTCCCCACCGGCCGCCTCTTCCTCCGCGCCTGCAGCCTCCCCTCGCCTTGGAGCCGCGCCCCGCTGCCGTCGTTGTACAACCAGGTGGCCGCGCCGCCTCGGCCTCGCCAAGGCCACGGGAGCGTCTTCCACCCCACGCCATGCCAGCGCCGCCGCTGCCCTCCGGGTCTCCTCTGCCCTGCACTGAACCGAGGTCTCCACAATCGGTGTCCTCGCTGCTGCACTCCGCCCGACCTCCTTCGCAGCCGCCTCGCCATGGATCCGCAGCCATGGCCTCAAGCCAAGCCGCTGCGTCCCTGCTTCCTACCAAGGCGACGTCGGCCTCTTGTCTTGTTTGGACCAGCACGAATTTCGTCAAGTACCACGGTGGCCGGAGCCATCGGAACCGTCAAGTTCATCTACGAACGTGTACCTCTACCTCCCATGACACCGCATCGACAACCTTCAAGTTCGACTACACGGATTCCACGAGTACCCCTACGACCCGCCAAGTGCCTCGGCGCCCGGTGCCTATAACGACTACACTTGGTGGATGCGACAAGTACCGCGACGACCTTTGCGCCAAGTTCAACTACGTCCGACGACATGTACATCTTCGAAACGAGAACGGCGACACGTCAAGTACCACTACCGTCGCCGAAGAGCCGTGAACGAAAACACCAATGTGTACGACTACCGTCGCCCCGGAAACGATGGATTCGTCAAGTACCTCTCCGAACTGTTCGACTACTTCCCTCTACGAACATGTACCACGACCCGCGAGTACCACTACTTCCTCTACGACCTCAAACCGCCCCGAAATGAATGTTCCGAAGGTATAACCCCGAGACGATGACCCGTGGACGAATGCTTGTGGTTGTATGAGATGTTTCCCTTGTGTGCACCGTGCCGATTCGTCTTTTGTCATGCTCCTCGGTTGCCTCGTCGCCGACCCGTGGGAACCCGGTGACGGGATCACCCCACCTTTCATCTTGTTCGACTCGTTCACGCCATCTTTCCTTTTGCACCGGTCTCTCAACGGATTACCGGAACCGAGATGTTGCCGTTGCATCATTTTCGGATCGTTGCCGTGGCACCCTTTCCTTCCACCACGGTGACAATACTTCATATCTCTTCATGTTAACGTTTACTAAATTGCATAAAACTTGATCATGTTATCCGCATCATATTAACAACATTAAAATGTGTGAATTGTTGTTTGCTTAAAATTGCTAAACATGCATATGGGGATTTTTCCGGAATTGTTGTTGTTATTTCCGGCCTCATTTAAAATGCCTAGATAGCTAGTTTACACTTGCTTCCTACCTTGCCATGTTTAGTATCCTATATAGACTTGTCTTGCATCCTACTTGGTTGAGCATATTGACATGTTGCTTGTGTTGTTTTTCTGTGCTTCCTACCTTGCCATGTTGTGCTTCCTGTATAGACTTGCCATGCATCATACCTTGCCATGTATTGCATCATATAGACTTGTGTTGTTTTACCGTGCTTCCTACCTTGCCATGTTTTGCTTCCTGTATAGACTTGCGGTGCATCATATGTAGGTTTGTTTTGCATCATACTTGGTTGAGCATATTGTCATGTTCTTGAGTGGCTTGTTTACCGTATTGCTTGCTTCTTCTCGTTAGTGCTTGTTCCGTTGCGTTCGTGAGGATTCGTTCGACTTCTCGTGGTTCTTCTTCAAGGCTTCTTCTCCGTCTTCTTCATGGATCCGTTCTTCTTCCTTGCGAGATCTCAGACAAGATGATCATACCCTTGGATACCTTTACTACCATTGCCATGCTTAGTTGTCTCGATGCTATCGTTACATGTCGTGCTACCCATCATTATTGTCAGCCTCTCCTTGTTGCCATGAAACCTCTAACCTTTGAAACCTTCCTAGCAAAACCATTGTTTGGCTATGTTACCCGCTTGCTCAACCCCTCTTATAGCGTTGTTAGTTGCAGGTGAAGATGAAGATCGTTCCAGGAGGGAACTTGTTGTTGGAATATCACAATATCTATTATTATTATTAACACACCTATATACTGGGCATGGGTGGAAGGCTTGGCCTTTTGCTCGGTGTTTTGTTCCACTCATGCCACCTTAGGCGCCGATAAACCGGCATTATGTTCCTTGATTTTACGTTCCTTACACGATGGGTATATGGGGACCCCTTGACACTTCGACTTTGAATAAAACTCCTCCAGCAAGGCCCAACATTGGTTTTAATTTGCCTCATAATAATAACTTAATTAATTAATTAAATTTGCATAAGGGGGACGCTCCTTGGAGATTCTTTTCTACATAGCAGGGGGGCCAGTGCTGATGGTGTTGGTCCCAAACTAGAGCCATTTGCGATGCCACCCAGTTAATTGGGGTCCTCGGTTGCTGTACGTAGTGCTCATCCGGACGTGGCCTGAGACGAGATGCGCGCGGCTACCATCAGGGTGTCGGCACGCCGGGAGGTCTTGCTGGACTTGTTTTACCATTGTCGATCGAAATGTCTTGTGCACCGGGATGCCGAGCCTGATCGGATTTCCCTAAGATAAGGGGTGATGATATTATATTTATCACTTCAGCTGATCGTGAGAGCTTGTGATGGGCTAAGTTGGGACACCCCTGTAGGGTTATAATCTTTCGAAAGCCGTGCCCGCGGTTATGTGGCAGATTGGAATTTGTTAATGTCCGGTTGTAGAAAACTTGACAGAGGATCCGAAGTAAAACACACAACTATGTGAGTAACCGTGACTGTCTCTTTTCACTTTGAGAAGAGAACACGGTGGGGTTATGTTTGACTCGTAAGTAGTTCAGGATCTTTAGCGATCACTACTAGTTTGCGACCGTTTGCGTAGATGCTCATCTTATTCTTGTACTCGTAAGTTAGCCACCATATTATTCTTAGCCGCTGCTGCAACCTCACCACTTTACCTCTTCCTACCCATAAAGCTTTGCTATTCTTGATACCCATGGTTATGGGATTGCTGAGTCCTCGTGGCTCGCAGATACTACAACACCAGATGCAGGTTCAGCCGAGAATGATGCAGGAGCTGGTTCAAGTACTTCTGGGAGTTCCATGAAGAGAGTAGTCGTATGCTTGTGACGTTTTCGACGATCAGTAGTGGTTTCTACTAGGGGCGATTCGGACCTGTGGCTTCATGTATTCGGTATCTTTCTTTTGGATCTTCGCCCGTAGTCGGGTTGTGATGTTTTGAATGATGTTTTGCTTATGTAATGTATTGTGTGAAGTGGCGAGTGTAAGCCAACTATCTCCTTTTGCAATTTCATCCCTATTTTTACATGAGTCGTGCAAAGATACCAAACTTGAGATCATTCTAGAATGGGCTTATACCTTTCAGTCGTGCCTCGACACGTAGGAGGTATAGTCCCATCCTGGGCATTACAAGTTGGTATTCAGAGCATTCTCCGACCTAGGAGCCCCCACTGATTGATCGAATTGTTGACGGTTGAGTCTAGGCACACACATGAAAATGTTTTGAGTCCTATATATATATCAGAGAGTAGGATTTATCTTGCTCCTCATCTCTTTTCACTCTGGTGAGGACTCCTGACGATTACTTTTATCTCTTCTACTCTCAAAATTTCACCAAATTTTGTTTAGGATCACGCGAGTATTGTTTGGATTGTTCTAATGTCTTTGTGATGAGAACATTGTTCTCGATGCCTCCTATCATTTAGGGGTTGTGGCAGTGTCCCGGGGAGTTAAGCTCCGAGGTGTTGTCGTGACAAATATATCGCATCAGTTCTGGAATACTTAAGACGGCCGACATCGAAAACTCTCCTATGCGGTTAGTGGCAAGATAACCCCGACATCACCCAGTACTGGGGAGGTAGTTGGGGAGTATTGCCATAGCTTGTATAGCAGATGTGTTTCGAAGGTCCGAGGTAAACGGTTTCCGGAAATAACTGGTTATGTGTTGAAGGATGGATACAGCTGGATGTAGGATTAGAGTTGAGTGCACGGTGCTTCCCCTGTATCCCCAACACCTGATTGCATAACTGGAAACTTTCGGAAATTAATAGGTGGGTTTATCTAGTAGCTCGTAGGCATTCTTCCAACGAATGCATGATATGGAGTTTGGGGTTCTACATTGAGAGAAGTGGTTTTATGGGCGTTGTTCCGATCGGGAGTTGCATCTTAAAGGGTCCTTGGCTATGCTGATCCGGGGATTGCAAAACCCTTTTGTAACACGTTCCATGAGCTTTCAGCACGAATATGTGGAACGAAGCTTCTATCTTGTATTTGTTATATCCGATCCTTGTAGTTTTTATTTACCTTTTGTTCTCCAAGTGGCTTCTCGACAAGTTGATGTACCTACGGAATTCATTCGTTCAATCCTCTGTTCGAATGATATTGTGAAGATTATGTTGCAACATATCTATCCTTTGTTTTTGTTTTGATTCTGGTATTCGAGTTGCTTCGATGTCAAGTATTGATTCCATACCTTTCCTAATCGGTGTTCTCATATTTTTATGGGAGTGCTAATCCTTCTTGATCATCAAGTTTGTCATGTAGATTCTTTTCAACCGGTGTGCCTTCTCTTCAAGTTATTCCATACGGACGCCGTTGAGAAATCTGACAATTTGTCGGTTTCATTCATCCCAAGTTGTCTTTGTTTTCCCCACCCTCCCACCCTTCTTCTTCTCGGAGCCAGAATTCTAAATGAAATATCCATTTTATTAATGTGATGTTTCTTCATTCTTTTCCTTCAATGTTCTTATCCGGTGCTTTATCGTGAAGATGCTCAAGAGTTTCAAGTTCATCATTCTTAATTCTAACATTCTTCTCCGGTGGACTAAATCCAAGCTTCCGTATTGATCATATATGTGCCTCTTGTTTCACATGTTTTTTTTTCATGTTGAAATTTATTATCCGAAGTCTCTCTTATTCATTCAACTCTCCTATCCATATGCGGTGTGTACAAGGTATCTCAGAAGATTTGTGTTTCCATTCTTAATTCGTTCAAGCTATTTTGAGGATTGTTATCTTACTCAAGCCATTTAATTCGACCGGTGCAATATCTCTTATGCAATCTTTTTCAACGGTGATTTCTTTAGTGGGCCCTAACCCACAGGTCTTTTTCCAGGATCTTACCTGGCTCTTCTAATTTTTCCGGAGTTATTCTAAAAATTCTTTTCAAAGTGTGACGTAAGTATGAATCCCATCAGTCACAGTCCTTCTCCACGACCGCTTTCAAATTCTTTTTCATCATTGGTTCGACCTTTTAATTCTTCATTACGGAGTGCCTATACAATTCATGGTGGTGTATCTCATCGTCTTCTCAGATTTTGAAGACCCGAAGACGAGTTCCTCTTGAATCCTTATTCGTTCTTCCAAGATTCGTGGTTCTAGTTTCATGCCATCCTCATTATTGTTCCATTTGTGAAGAATTATTTTTATACCCATCCGAAGCATTTCATGAATTCTTTCCATTGTGATCCTCCGAAGGCCATCATTTCAGAAGATTCCTTGTTCTCAGTTTTCAACTTCGTCCTTCAAATTTTCTTCATTGATGCCTCTTCATTCGTCTCCATATTCTACCGGTGCTTTGTTCAAGTACTCTTAATCGGTTCGCGATCTCTTCATTCTCTTGTATCTATATTTCCTCAAGTGCTTATTCTTCCCGGTGATTATTCTCTTTCATCACCCGGTCTCAATTCTTACGGTGGTTCGTTCAAGATTATTCTTCCGTTGTTATCGTATTAATTCATTTGTTCTTTTCATAATCCTATCGGTGAGTCGTTCAAGATTATTCTCAAATTTGGCTATATCTCTCTCCAATCCTTTTCAAGAAGAATAAGTAGTAGGCCAAATCTGTTGCTGGTCATCAATTTATCTTGATCAAGGATAAGCATACTGTAAATCTTATTCTTATTTCCTCGAAGTGATTAATCCCTTCCTTCGGAGCTTGTTCATCATATCATATTCTCGGTTCTAAGTTGTTCATCTTGTTTTTCGGAGCTCCAAGTTATTTCAATTATATCATTTCAAACCTCCATCTAATTCATCGCAGGCCTTGAATCTTATTCTTTTCATCTTTCACTTCTCATGCTTTCATTACCGGAGTTTTCATGGTGGTTCATCAAGATTTAATTCATCCTCGAAGTCTTCATCAAGATTCTTGTTGGAGCTCAAGCATTCTTCATCATGCTTTCAAAGTGCAATCCTTTCTACCTTATCTTTTCAGATGGTGTTATGTCATTCTTGACAATTCCCTCACGAATTATGATTCACGAGTTATCAAGAATGAGATATTTAAAACCATCATTTTTCCTTGTTCAGGAGATCTTTTCAACCCTTCAATTATTCGTTGGAGTTATCTTGGGTTGTATTTCACCTAAAAGCTTTCCCTAAGGATTGTTGCTAATTATGGTGCTTATAAATGACCCAAGTTCTTCATTTATCATTCTGGTGAATTAAGTTTATCGTCTCCTTGTTGATCTCAATCCAATTAAATGTTTCTGTCAGTGGCTGGTTGTCACCTCTTAATTTTGAGATGTTTTCCATAAGCCCACATCAAGCTTATTCTTTTCGTTGTTGAATTCCAACAACTCTGTTCAACCCATCTTGGTAAAGATGCTTTTTCATATTCATTTGTCGGAGAAGTTGTCATTTTCTTCTCCGTTCTTTCTTCCCAACGATCTAGCATCTATTCTTTCGTTCCAGAGGCTTTGTGATGTTGCTCTCTCCAAACCATCATCTCGTTTTATCGAGATCATGTTCTTTCCCTTGCTTATCATTTAACCGGAGTGTTGTATTCTTCATTCAAATTCCCTCATCTTATCAAGTTTTGCCTATCTTTTCAACCGGAGTGCTATCTGAAATCTTTCTTAACCTTGTGCCATTCTTTTAATTGTTTCGGAGGCAATGTGTTGTTGATTTCATCAACTATCATCCCATCTCCTCAAGCTCATGTTAATTCCTTACATTTTCAGTCGGAGTGCTGTCCGAATTCTGTCATTCTTATTCCTTGGCTATACCGTTGCAGTTTCATATTCTTTTGGTTCTTAAGCTCTTGTTTCATGTCCTTCAACCTACAAGGTTCTTGTAATGTTCCTTGTTCCTCATTTTACCGGAGTGCTCTTAACTTCGTTCATCTCCGTTGCATTCTTTCTTTCAAGATTGTTCAACCTCTCAAGGTTCGTGGTTTCACTCGTTTGTCGAAGAAGCAACTTTGTTTTACCTCTTCCTCTTCCGTTTTTTTACCCGGTGCTATCTCTAGGATCTCGGGTCGAGATCCTCTGTTAGTGTGGGAGAGTTGTGACGCCCGAAGACCGACGTCCCAAAAGATTCCAGATGTTCCGGGTTCTCCTGTGTGCTTCTTTTGTGCCTGTGTTATTTATTTTGCATTGCATCATGTCATCATGCCTTCATGTCATATTTCTTTTGCATCTCAACCAAATAAATTGTGTGGACCTTCGATCCATTTAAATCGAGGGAAGAGTGACTTCTCTTTATAACATATCCTCCTAATATTAGGGAGCTATATTAAATTATTCCAATTGTTTGGAATTCACCAAAACACACTTGCAATTATTCTCCAGGCCTCTTTTGCTTCAAGTTTCTCCGTCAAAACCTTATCTATAATTCTTATCCGTTTTATTGTGGCTCCTCCAAAAATCCGAGCATTTTTGAACTCTTCAAAGCCTAGCCCTTGTTCAAACCATTTGAATTAAATTCAAATGAAACTGCATTTAAACCTTGCAAATGGCCATTTCTATTTTTCTCGGATCAAGCTCATTTTTATGAGCCCGAGAAAAATAACCTAATGTGCAACTCTTTCCCTAACCCCCTCTTTCTTTTCTTCTCTTTATTTGTTTTCTTCTATAAAAGAGAAAAGGAAGGAGGGGCCCAGCCGCAGCCAGGCCCCTGGCCGTTTCCCTCACGCCTGGCCCATCAGGCCCAGCCACCCCTAACCCTAGCCCGCTCGAAAGCTCTCCTCCCGATCCCCTGATTTCCCCTCGCGCCCCCAGCCACCCCACATCTCCATCGCTCGTCCCTCCCTCATCTCCCTCCTAGCCCGATCCCCTTCGTCCTCCCTTCTTCTCTCGCACCACCCGAACCCCACCTGGAGCCCGATCCCCATCTCCCCCCCTCGCTGGCTCGCCACCCACTTCTCCTCCTCGCGTCGCCTCGTAGCGTCGCCGAGCCAGCCGCGGGCCTGCGCCTCCCCGTCGTCTGGCCGCTTCACCGGGCCGCAGGTGCGACGCCCTTGCTGGATGGCAGTGCCGCCGCCTCCCGCGTCGTCGCTGCCTCACCGCCGCACCGCCATGGACACCCGCCGCCGTCGCGAGTCTCCCCACTGGCCGCCTCTTCCTCCACGCCTGCAGCCTCCCCTCGCCTTGGAGCCGCGCCCCGCCGCCGTCGTTGTACAACCAGGTGGCCGCGCCGCCTCGGCCTCGCCAAGGCCACGGGAGCGTCTTCCACCCCAAGCCGTGCCAGTGCCGCCGCTGCCCTCCGGGTCTCCTCTGCCCTGCACCGAACCAAGGTCGCCACAATCGGTGTCCTCGCCGCTGCACTCCGCCCGACCTCCTTCGTAGCCGCCTTGCCATGGATCCGCAGCCATGGCCTCAAGCCAAGCCGTTGCGTCCCTGCTTCCTACCAAGGCGACGTCGGCCTCTTGTCTTGTTTGGACCAGCACGAATTTCGTCAAGTACCACGGTGGCCGGAGCCATCGGAACCGTCAAGTTCATCTACGAACGTGTACCTCTACCTCCCACGACACCGCATCGACGACCTTCAAGTTCAACTACACGGATTCCACGAGTACCCCTACGACCCGCCAAGTACCTCGGCGCCCGGTGCCTAGAACGACTACACTTGGTGGATGCGACAAGTACCACGACGACCTTTGCGCCAAGTTCAACTACGTCCGACGACATGTACGTCTTCGAAACAAGAACGACGACACGTCAAGTACCACTACCGACGCCGAAGAACCATGAACGAAAACGCCAACGTGTACGACTACCGTCGCCCCGGAAACGATGGATTCGTCAAGTACCTCTCCGAACTATTCGTCTACTTCCCTCTACGAACGTGTACCACGACCCGCGAGTACCACTACTTCCTCTACGACCTCGAACCGCCCCAAAATGAACGTTCCGAAGGTATAACCCCAAGACGATGACCCGTGGACGAATGCTTGTGGTTGTATGAGATGTTTCCCTTGTGTGCACGGTGCCGATTCGTCTTTTGTCATGCTCCTCGGTTGCCTCGTCGCTGACCCGTGGGAACCCGGTGACGGGATCACCCCACCTTTCATCTTGTTCGACTCGTTCACGCCATCTTTCCTTTTGCACCGGTCTCTCAACGGATTAACGGAACCGAGATGTTGCCGTTGCATCATTTTCGGATCGTTGTCGTGGCACCCTTTCCTTCCACCATGGTGACAATACTTCATATCTCTTCATGTTAACGTTTACTAAATTGCATAAAACTTGATCATGTTATCCGCATCATATTAACAACATTAAAATGTGTGAATTGTTGTTTGCTTAAAATTGCTAAACATGCATATGGGGATTTTTCCGGAATTGTTGTTGTTATTTCCGGCCTCATTTAAAATGCCTAGATAGCTAGTTTACACTTGCTTCCTACCTTGCCATGTTTAGTACCCTATATAGACTTGTCTTGCATCCTACTTGGTTGAGCATATTGACATGTTGCTTGTGTTGTTTTTCTGTGCTTCCTACCTTGCCATGTTGTGCTTCCTGTGTAGACTTGCCATGCATCATACCTTGCCATATATTGCATCATATAGAGTTGTGTTGTTTTACTGTGCTTCCTACCTTGCCATGTTTTGCTTCCTGTATAGACTTGCGGTGCATCATATGTAGGTTTGTTTTGCATCATACTTGGTTGAGCATATTGTCATGTTCTTGAGTGTCTTGTTTACCGTATCGCTTGCTTCTTCTCGTTAGTGCTTGTTCCGTTGCGTTCGTGAGGATTCGTTCGACTTCTCGTGGTTCTTCTTCAAGGCTTCTTCTTCGTCTTCTTCATGGATCCGTTCTTCTTCCTTGCGAGATCTCAGGCAAGATGATCATACCCTTGGATACCTTTACTACCATTGCCATGCTTAGTTGTCTCGATGCAATCGTTACATGTCGCGCTACCCATCATTATTGTCAGCCTCTCCTTGTTGCCATGAAACCTCTAACCTTTGAAACCTTCCTAGCAAAACCATTGTTTGGCTATGCTACCCGCTTGCTCAGCCCCTCTTATAGCATTGTTAGTTGCAGGTGAAGATGAAGATCGTTCCAGGAGGGAACTTGTTGTTAGAATATCACAATATCTATTATTATTATTAACACACCTATATACTGGGCATGGGTGGAAGGCTTGGCCTTTTGCTCGGTGTTTTGTTCCACTCATGCCACCTTAGGCACCGATAAACTAGCATTATGTTCCTTGATTTTGCGTTCCTTACATGATGGGTATATGGGGACCCCTTGACACTTTGACTTTGAATAAAACTCCTTTAGCAAGGCCCAACATTGGTTTTAATTTGCCTCATAATAATAACTTAATTAATTAATTAAATTTGCATAAGGGGGGCGCTCCTTGGAGATTCTTTTCTACATGGCAGGGGGGCCAGTGCTGATCGTGTTGGTCCAAAACTAGAGCCACTTGCGGTGCCACCCAGTTAACTGGGGTCTTCGGTTGCTGTACGTAGTGCTCATCCGGACGTGGCCTGAGACGAGATGCGCGCGGCTACCATCAGGGTGTCGGCATGCCGAGAGGTCTTGCTGGACTTGTTTTACCATTGTCGAAATGTCTTGTGCACCGGGATGCCGAGCCTGATCGGATTTCCCTAAGATAAGGGGTGATGATATTATATTTATGACTTCAGCTAATCGTGAGAGCTTGTGATGGGCTAAGTTTGGACACCCCTGCAGGGTTATAATCTTTCGAAAGCCGTGCCCGCGGTTATGTGGCAGATTGGAATTTGTTAATGTCCGGTTGTAGAAAACTTGATAGAGGATCCGAAGTAAAATACACAACTGTGTGAGTAACCGTGACTGTCTCTTTTCACTTTGAGAAGAGAACACGGTGGGGTTATGTTTGACTCGTAGGTAGTTCAGGATCTTTAGCGATCACTACTAGTTTGCGACCGTTTGTGTAGATGCTCATCTTATTCTTGTACTCGTAAGTTAGCCACCATATTATGCTTAGCCGCTGCTGCAACCTCACCACTTTACCTCTTCCTACCCATAAAGCTTTGCTAGCCTTGATACCCATGGTTATGGGATTGCTGAGTCCTCGTGGCTCACAGATACTACAACACCAGATGCAGGTTCAGCCGAGAATGATGCAGGAGCTCGTTCAAGTACTTCTGGGAGTTCCATGAAGAGAGTAGCCGTATGCTTGTGACGTTTTCGACGATCAGTAGTGGTTTCTACTAGGGGCGATTCGGACCTGTGGCTTTATGTATTTGGTATCTTTCTTTTGGATCTTTGCCCGTAGTCGTGTTGTGATGTTTTGAATGATGTTTTGCATATGTAATGTATTATGTGAAGTGGCGAGTGTAAGCCAACTATCTCCTTTTGCAATTTCATCCTATTTTTACATGAGTCGTGCAAAGATACCAAACTTGAGATCATTCCAGAATGGGCTTATACCTTTAAGTCGTGCCTCGCCACGTAGGAGGTATAGTCCCATCCTGGGCATTACACCACGGGCGAGGCTTCTGGTTGCTGGAACTTCCCTTGCTGATCATCTTGCGCTTGCGAGTGTCTTCCAGAGCACGCTGCTTGTCTTCAAGCATGAGTGCTTTGTTCAACAAGTCAGGAAAGGTTGGGCAGTCACACACGACAAGCGAGTACTGCAGAGTCTGATTGAGGCCTTCCATTAAGCGCTCCCTTTTCGCAGCATCTGTGCTGACATCTTCAGGGGCATACCTTGACAGAACACTGAACTTCTGCATGTACTCCTTGACAGTGCCACTTCCTTGCTTCAGGGCTCGAAACTCACGCTTTTTGATAGCCATGATTCCGGAAGGAATATGGGCCTTGCGGAATTCTGCCTTGAAGTTGTCCCAAGTGATGTCTTGCCTAGCATGCATGACCTTGAATCCATCCCACCAAGCTCAAGCAGTCCCCCCGAGGCAGTGGGCAGCCTAGGCCACCTTCTCGCGATCTTTTGTGCAACCGACTAGTTCCAGCAAGTCCTCAATGGTGCGGACCCAGTCATCTGCATCCAGGGGTTCAGCAGTCTCGATGAAGGTTGGTGGTGCATGCTTCTTGAACTCTGCCAACGTGGAACATCCATTGCCATTCCCCGCCGGCTCGCGGTTGTTAGTGACAGCTTGAGCAATCATCTGGAGGGCTGCGGTTTTGGCTTGGCGTTCCTCTCGGAAGACTTGGAGAAGCTGAGCCATGTCCATGATCGGGGAAGGTGGTGGTTGGGCTTGGTTGTTGGTTTGGTCTTGGCCGGCCTCTGCTTGGGCGGATGCTCCGGCTTCGGGCTGCCGGGTAGAGGTACCAGTACGAGTTACAACAGGCATCCTGTTGGAGCGGTAAAGGTCTCATGATTTGGAATGAAGAGGGAAAGCAATAAAGATAGGTGCCTAGTAAGGGGGTGGGTGTGACACTAATTATCTTTATGCAAGGGCCAAAAGGGCCAAACACATTAATTAAAAATCCAAATGGGTGATGTAGTCGTTTACATATTCCCGAAGGGAAGATACGACGTGCATCCAAACATAACAAAAGCAAACACTAGATGGTTTCATATGAACCATACAAGGACTCGTCTTCGCATAGGGGTTACACGACCTATCCTACCGTAGAGGTCACGAGCTGGCATATCTGAGTTGCGAATAATGCCTAAGCGGCGGAATGCTCGGTCGCGTATTCTGGCTCTTCTGGGTCTTCCTCCTTGTCTTCATCTGTCTGGGCCCCCCTATCACTTGAGGGTGTGGGGGAGTGGAGGAGTTGGATACGGCGGTGTTTTGTCGGTGGTGCAGGGAAAAGCTTGCGATATTCCCTTGCCATCATACGGCGTCGCTGGGGTGGTTCTTCATCCTTGGAAGATACATCTCCTGAGGGCCTTCCGCCTCGATACGAGATAGCGGATCGCTCGGGAGGCGCACCTTCCTTCTTGATCCTATCTGTCTTCTCTTGTGCTCGACGAATAAGTGCCTTGGTCTTGTGGAGTTCTTCTCGGAGCGTCATCAATTCCGAGGCTAGATCTTGTGCCAAGCTGTCGGCACATAGGCTGAAGTAGGTCTGGAATAGAAGCGGAAGTCCTTCCTTCAGTGGAGGGGCTTGCGCGCTGCTTTCATCTTCACCTTCCTTCCGGTAAGGCAAGAAGCGGGTTGTCATCTTGGCTGCCATCTCCGGAAGAAGTTCTCGGAGGCGGGTTAGTGCCTTGAGTGCAGCAGCCTCGACCGCGAGGGGTAGTGTTGCCATCTGGGGTCCCTCGAAGAACCAACTTGTGGGAGGATCGTTTGCCCTCACGATTACTTCCACATGGTACTCCACCTCAGTGTCGTTAACCCAATGATCATGGTAGGTGAGGATGGGTGCTCGGTGGAACTGGCACTCCTGGAGGCTATCCTCGAGAAGGAAGGGGAACCCAGTGGTCAAGTGCTCTTCAGGTACAAAGGCCATCTACAAAGGTTGAATAGGAGAGGTTAATAAGCTGATGATATCTCAGGTTTGGTAAGGTTTAGAAAAGAAGAGAGGTTTAGAAGGTTTATGAAAAGGGTCTCATCCTAACTAACGCCCATGCTAACTAAGGCTTCCTATAGTCTGGATGGCTCTGATACCAGCTCTGTGGTGACCCCGACTTAAGAGTCGAGATCACCGAATGCATGTGTACAGTAATCCCAGAGATCAATGCTCAGTGAACACACAGAAGCTGAATAACAAGAGTCTTACATCCATACATACCGTCTTACACAAATTGTGACCATCATGGCCAAGTCTTACATAGATAAAGCCTCATGGGCTGAATAGAAAATAAACTCGAATAGCAGAAGTCTTCATAGATAAGTAGGACCCATGCCATCTGCCTTAACCCTACAGGCATTCTGACTGGGAAAGCATCCTAGTTCGCATGTTCGTCTCCATAGAATTCTTCTTCAAATTCCTGCTCCTCCATGCCTGGCCAATTAAATAACCAGTGGCAAGCCAATGAGTACTTTGAATGTACTCGCAAGCAACCCATGATTTAGTTCAAGGTAACAATGCAAGTTGTACAACAAAAGCAACCTAGCTACAAGCTAGATAAGATGTTCTACCATTTGTGAAACATGCATCAATTTACTTGGGTAACCTCGAAAACAGGTTACATATATCAACATGAATAGAGTTCAATTCATTATCAACGAGTCGAGTCACCTCCTTGACTCAACACACACACATACTTTCACCGGGATTGTAAAATTATGGACATAGTTTAAGTAGCACCTCCCAACTGTCCATGACCGTGGACACGGCTATTCGAATAGTTTTACACTCTGCAGAGGTTGCGCACTTTACCCACAAGATCCGGGAAGCTTTCGTGTCACCCACGATCCCGCAGTACCTCGAGTACTCGGGGAAAGCACCCGATCATTACCTTTCCCTAGACGACACTAACATAGGGTCCACTCGTTGGTGCATAGCCCTCGTGTACAAAAGATAAATCACGGGACTTGCCCTTTTTACAATGTCACGCATACACGAAGGGACCAATGGTGTGTCCGGTGCCCTGTGAAAACATTCATGGTCGCCTATCCAAGCACGACCCCGTCCCGGGAGTGACCTCAAGTCTCCCCCGTCACTAGTGATGTGGGCACCATGCTAGTAACAGCCTAAGTAATCAATAATGCCCCGTCCCATAAGGGGTAGAGTGGTTGCACATGTTTGGTTGGGACGGTAATCACACATAAATCTAATCCATCATTTCACCCACACACGAGGACTTTCTTTGGTACACCACTTCTTCCTCAAGTGATGACCTTAACTCAACTTCACCCTCGGGCATTAGGGGCACCCGTTGTTTTTTTTAAAGAATGTAACCACGAAGGGTTCATGGTACATATGCAACACTATGCATCACGACTAATCTTTTGTCATTGCATCTATGCACATGGTAAAGATCATGAATAGGGGTATGCATCATGTGGTGGCTTTCAACAAGTTTACCACCGTCACTCTTTATCATCATGCAAGCGGAAAATAAAAGGGTTCCGAGGAACAAAAGGGGTATCATGGTCAAAGGGCTATTTGCCTGGATTGGCTTGATCTTCAAAGTCTTCAACTCCTTCCCCTCCTTCTTCTTTAGCAACTTCGTCAAACACGGTATCTAATCGTCGCAATAAATAACGGGAAAATAAGATAATAATAAAAACAGAAAAATCAAAGTGCTCAGAAAAATGTCAACTTATTTTTATAAAATACTAGAGGAAAACTAAGATGGCAAAAATTCTTAGTTTGGGATTTGGAGTGACAGAATGGGGTATATAAATTTTTGAACAGAGGTTTTAATGTTCAAATTTAGATTTAAATTTGAACAGAACAGAAAAGGTTTATGAATATGGGTGAGAGTGATATCATTAAATAGGTTGGATTTTTACAAGCTTTTAGGAACTGGAATTATTTTATTTGGATAAATATTTTATCCTATGGAATTTTTATAAAACTGACAGAAAAGGAAAAAGGAAATTGGCACTGTGCCACTGGGCCAGAAAGGCCATAGTGCAGCAGGCCCAGAGGGAAAACAGCCCGCGCGAGGCTGCCACGTCGAAGGCGTAAAGGCGAAATACGCCTTCGATCCAACGGCGAACCGGTACGCGCGCGCGTATGATTTTAAACCTGATGGGGGGGTCCCACCCGTCAGGGCGTGAGGCTGACGGACAGGGCCCACGGCTGTCGTCGTCTACCTCCGTCCAGAGGCGACGGCGAACTCGCCGGCGGCGATATAGGGCACGGGAGGGGGCGTGGGTTGTACCGTCGTGCTCAGGGAGGAGCCGCCGTTCGGATGGAGATGGAGTTGGTCGCCGGGGTGGCCTGGCTCACCGGCGACGAGGAGGGACGGCGGAGTTGCTTCGGGTGGTGGTGGTTCCGGCCGTTTCCGGCAGCTACAGAGAGGGGAAACAAGGGGAAAATGATCAGTGGGGTTTTGTGGTTCTAGATCGAGCGAGAGGAGCGGTGGAGAGGGCTTACACCTCTGGATCGACGGCGACCCGAGGGGCAGAGCTCGAGCTCAATCTCGAGCTTGGGCCCGTCTGGACAGGAGTGGGTGGTGCTGGCGTGTTCTTGGGGGTGTGGAGATGAGATGGATGCCAGAGGAGAGGCCCGGGGCATGCTTATATAGCCGGGCTCCAGTCCACCGTGGAATCGTGCGCCGGCGAGGTCACGGCCGAGGCCAAAGGTCGTGCAGGCACACGCGAGCGAGTCGGGGCTGTCCGTGGATGAGGTCTACTCCCATGGGAGGGAAGAGGAGGAGCGGGGAAGCATCCAGAGGGCTTGCGCGTGTGAAGCCAGAGATTGGAGCTCGCAGGTGGCCGGCGCGCGTGCGAGGGCAGCAGCAGGAGGGAGAAGGAGGAGGGGGCCGACAACGTGTCGTGTCCCGGACGTCGAGGTACCTCGACTGGACCAAGGGGGAGGCTCGAGGTGGTCGGGCGCTGCGGATTGGGGGTGGCTACAGTGCGGGTGTGCACTGTAGCGCGCTCTGGAGCATGCCAATTGCATGCCAGGGCATGTCTTTGGCTTGCTGGGCACGGCCACTTTGTCTCGGGATCAGATGAGGAGTAAACAAGGGGGGTGGTGGCCTTGGATGCTGATGGGCCTCTAACCCCTCGTTGGTTACCCCAAGTGGAAGGTGAAAGATGCAGTGTTGTGGAAGTTTTTCCCTTAGCAAAGATGCCAAGGATCGAATCCCCAGAGACTCCTAGGTTCAACAAGTAGGTGTCAACTGCTAACAACGCGGATTAGCAATCAACGTGGACCTGCACACAGATACAAATAACTTTGCTCCCAACGAGTACAGAGAGGTTGTCGATCCCTCCGGCCTTGTAGTTCACAAAGGATTAAACGCAAATGATAGTAGTGATAGATAATGTTTGCAATAGTAAATAATAGCGAAAAGTAAATAGCGGATGTGATCAATGATGGTAATATGGACCGGAGTCTCATGATGTTCACTAGTGATGTCTCTCTCCCAAAAGACGATAAAACAGCTATGTGAGGTAAACGAATTACAGCTGGGCAATTGACAGGACCACGAACGCAAACCAATGCTGACTACATTGCAAGAAAGGTTGAGGTTCAAAGCATGGGCGGTACGCCAAAGTAAGTAGACCGAAATCCATCAATATCTACTACTAATCATCCACCTTGAGATATCTATCCAGAACATCTCGCTAGTATTAAGTTGCGAGTCCCACCCATAGTGTAAACTCAAAGCAATAGACAACTGCATTAAAAGAACTTTGCGTAAAGTAAACAATCCTTGCACCCGCGGGCACAAGCACCGTTGTTTTCCCCCTTGTGGCAACAGCACATCCCCTAGACTCATGTTTCTGTCACTCAAGCTAGTCATCGAGGGGCATGAACCCACAATCGAGCATAACGTTCCCTCTTGGAGTCACTACGTATTACTTGGCCAAAGCAATAAATAACAACGGAGAACATGCAAGAATTACTTATGAACATAAATATAAAAGAGGTAGATCAAATATATTACTCAAGAACAATCTGAACATAATCTCATAATCCATCGGATCCCAGCAAACTCATCATAGCAACAGCATAAGGATTACATATGTGCCTCGATCATGTAGGGCAGCTCATGAGGACTAATTAGTGAAGCACAAGAATGGGAGGAGAACATCACATAGCTACTGGTCATGGACTCATGGTCCAAGGGAGACTACTCACAACTCATCCGGGAGGCATCCATGGTGGTGGAGAAGCTCCCGGCGGTGATCCTCCCCTCCGGCAGGGTGCCGGGAAGAGTTCTCCTGGTGCTCCCGATCTTGGAAGCGGCGGCGGTGGCGGAACAGAGATGAGATCGCGAAAAAGAGTTCCCGTCCCGAGGGTTTCGAAGGACGCTCTAAATATATGCCGAAGGGGGGCACCAGACGGGGCTCGGGGGGCCCAGGCGCCCCCCCGGCACGGCCAGGGGGGGGGGCGCCGCCAGGGCGCCTGGAGCCCTGGTGTCCCCCCCCCCGGCTGTCCTTCAGGCGCAAGGTAGGTTCTGGAACGCTGATTTTTTATATGATTTTTCAAGATTTTTCCTGGCAGTTCTCGTAACGTGAAAACCTGAAATACAAAAACAGCCGAAAACAGAAACTGGCACCGGGGTGCACTGGATTAGTAGGTTAGTCCAAATATGATCAAAAGTGTATGGAAGTGTATGAATATCATAGCAATATCACCCAAAAGTGGCATGGAGCAAGCAGAAATTATAGATACGTTTTGGACGTATCAACATCCCCAAGCTTAATTCCTGCTCGTCCTCGAGTAGGTAAATGATAACAAGAATAATTTCTGTGGTGACATGCTATTAACCATATAGGACTTTTTACAGTCATATGACAAAAGCTTACTGAGACAATGAATCTATAGTAATTAAGTTGCCGCATGAGAAAATCACAAATGACTGAAAGTTCTACAACATGAAACTGAAACATCAAGAAGATTTGCAATGTACATGATGTGCAAATATGATAAAGTGATATCTAGCTTGCCCCCTTTAGTGAAGCAAAACATAAATGCAGGGGCACCTTCAAGGTTTAAGTGATGACTAGATACAATGATTTCAGAATAAACGATATCACAATCATGCAAAAGACAATGCTACTTTGGGACAATGCACATTACACTCAGAATGACAATCATGCTCTCAGTAGTTGGTGCTTTTAAAAGAAGGTGGAGACTCAACATAAAAGTAAAAGAATGGTTATGTGCTAGAGCTTTTTATTTTTAAAAACATAGAAGCAATTTTGTCAACGGTAGTAGTACTTCATATGTGTCATGCATAAGACATCCTATAAGTTGCAAGCCTCATGCATCGAATACCAATAGTGCTCGCACCTTGTCCTAATTAGCTCGGATTTCCATGGGTTATCATTGCATTACATATGTTTCAACCAAGTGTCACAAAGGGGTACCTCTATGCCACCTGTACAAAGGTCCTAGGAGATAAATCACATTTGATTTCTCGTTTTTGATAGATCTCAACTTGAGGACATCCATACCGGGACAACATAGAAAATAGATGATGGAATCCTCTTTAATGCATAAGCATATTCTCATAAGAGATTGAGGATTAATGTCCAAGCTAAAACTTCCACCATGATACATGGCTTTGGTTGGCGGCCCAATGTTCTTCTCTAACAATATGCATACTCATTCAACCCATGGCAAATCACCCTTACTTCAGACAAGATGAACATGCATAGCAACTCACATGATATTCAACAAAAGTGTGACAGTTGATGGCGTCCCCAGAAACATGGTTACCGCTCAGCAAGCAACTTATAAGAAATAAGATACATAGGCAACATATTCTTTACCACAATAGTTTTTAAGCTACTTTCCCATGAGCTATGTATTGCAAGGTTAGTCTGCTTAGTACAGGTGGAGGTTAGCAAAAGACTGGGAGCGACCAACTAAGAGAGCAATGACGGTCATAATCATGCAGAGTGACAAAGCAACATTGAATCAGGCATGGTAGTTATATCGCTACTCAGAAATAAAAGATCATCAAGGCTTGACAGACTTTCTTTACAGTCTTAAATATGCGTGAGCATACGCCAAGTCAATCAAAATAAATTCTCGAAAGAAGATATTACTAAACCATACCACATCATAGGCAAACAAATCAAGTTGGTACTCCAATAACACATTGGGAATCCCCCAGCTATTTGAGACTAACCATAAGAAAACCTGAACTACTAAACGCCATTATGCACGTAGCATCTTTATCATAGACATATTAACCAATGCAACGGAAGCAAACTCTCTTAATAAGATAAGCATGATAATTAAAGAGAGTTCAAGCAACCAACTAAACAAAAGCTCTTTGAAAAGATAAGCATGAATACTAAGAGCAGAGCATGATAGTAGCTATTAAAAGACAAAGAACACACACAGCAAAGATAGACATGAAAATTCTATGTTATGTTCTAGGTAGAAGTGGAGCGTGTTTCTCTCCCACATAAAGAAAGCTGAGTTCCGACTCGTTATGAAAAACTAAAAAGAAAACTAAAAGCAAGACGCTCCAAGCATAGCACTTAACACATGAAGTGATAAAAATATAGCGAAACGAAAGACGAACTGATAATGTTGATGGAGAAGGGGATGCATGGGGGCATCCCCAAGCTTAGACGCTTGAGTCTCCTTGAATATTTCTTAGGGGTGCACGGGGGCATCCCCAAGCTTGAGCGCTTGACACTCCCGAATCTTTTTATCATCTTCCCTCGCACACTTGAAAACTCCCTTAATACATAACTCATTATAATCTGATTAGCGAGGTTAGTACCCTTAATAAAATAATTGCACCTTGCTGGAAATAAAGATATTCTTGAAGTTCTACTGTTTCTCAAGATTGCCAAAAGGTTTTTCCAAAGAAAAAGCAAGCTCTTGATTTGCAAAATGAAGGAAAGGCAAAACAGGACAGAATCTGTGAAAAACAGAACAGCAGGTAGTAATTGATTTGTTCGAGGCACTTCTGCAACTCAAATCAAAAAACTCAGAAAAGACGCTCGAAAAACAATTATATAGAGAACGCTGTCGAAAAATTCAGACCAAAAATATGATCTGGTGATTTTATACGAATTTTTCTATCCAAGGACAGAATCTATTTCCTGGACAGCACCTCACAACTTTTGAACTTTCTAGCAATCAGAGGCTATACTTGGCACAAATATGAAAAGCAAAGATACAATGATGATTCTACAGTAGTAAACAACATCAAGACACAACAAAAGCAAAATATAAAAAAATTATTCATGTGGGCTGCCTCCCAAAAGCGCTTTCTTTTATGCCTTTAAGCTAGGCATAATGCATAGAGATCAAGTTGTATCAATTGAACCATCATCAAGATCATCAAAAAGCTCTTCAATAATACAACTAGTCTTAAGAGGACTCTCAAATAAAGGCCTCATAGAGATACTCCTAGGTAGAAGACCAAAAGGATAAAAGTCAAGGGAAGATTCATTTATAAATTTATCAAAGACAGGTGTTTCTTCCAAGGTCTTTACAGTTTCAACCCCTTTGGCAATAGACGGAGTACTTTTAGAACGGGGAGCCTTTGGAACGTGAGCGAACTTAGGCTCCCTCTTTGCCGGAGTTTCTACCTTTTTGGTTTTGATCGAGGAGAAGGTAGTTCCTAGGGTATCAAATATTTCCTCAATCTTGTCTATTCTAGAAGAGACCAAGTCATGGAATTTGACGGTCTCCAAAATTTTAAAAACTTTATGCATGGAGCTATGAAGTCTATTCAAATTCCCTTGGATCTTACGATCCAACTCATTTATCTTATTAATGCTTGGCATCTCTAGCTCTATCTTTTCAAGTTTTTTCATGATGTGAGCTAGGGTGATGTCCTCTCGAATGCTAACAACAGGGAGATTCCCAACAAGATTTTCAATAATACTAAGAGACTCCCAAACTGGGGCCTCTAGGAAATTCCCATTGATAGCAGTATCTAGAATAAACCTATTCCAAGAAGTAATTCCAACATAAAAATTTCTAAGCAAGATAGTAGTAGGTTGCTTCTTGGTGGCTCTTTTTTGTGAATCATTAATTCTATACCAAGCATCTTTCAAACTTTCCCCACCTCTTTGTTTAAAGGTGAGAACTTCTGCCTCGTCAAAGACAAAAGGACCCAACATAATGACAAATAAAGAACGAGATAACTGTTTTTGTGATTTTTGATAAAAGATACTAAAGCAAAAACTGAAAGGTAAACTAACAAGACTAAAAAGCAAAGGTAAAAGATAGCGTGCAACTCCCCTATCCTGAAGAGTGGAGTCCCCGGCAACGGTGCCAGAAAATACTCCTTGATGGGCCTATAACCCCTCGTTGGTTACCCCAAGTGGAAGGTGAAAGATGCAGTGTTGTGGAAGTTTTTCCCTTAGCAAAGATGCCAAGGATCGAATCCCAAAAGACTCCTAGGTTCAACAAGTAGGTATCAACTGCTAACGGCGCGGATTAGCAATCAACGTGGACCTGCACACAGATACAAATAACTTTGCTCCCAACGAGTACAGAGAGGTTGTCAATCCCTCTGGCCTTGTAGTTCACAAAGGATTAAATGCAAATGATAGTAGTGATAGATAATGTTTGCAATAGTAAATAATAGCGAAAAGTAAATAGCGGATGTGATCAATGATGGTAATATGGACCGGAGTCTCATGATGTTCACTAGTGATGTCTCTCTCCCAAAAGACGATAAAACAGCTATGTGAGGTAAACGAATTACAGCTGGGCAATTGACAGGACCACGAACGCAAACCAATGCTGACTACATTGCAAGAAAGGTTGAGGTTCAAAGCATGGGCGGTACGCCAAAGTAAGTAGACCGAAATCCATCAATATCTACTACTAATCATCCACCTTGAGATATCTATCCAGAACATCTCGCTGGTATTAAGTTGCGAGTCCCACCCATAGTGTAAACTCAAAGCAACAGACAACTGCATTAAAAGAACTTTGCGTAAAGTAAACAATCCTTGCACCCGCGGGCACAAGCACCGTTGTTTTCCCCCTTGTGACAACAGCACATCCCCTAGACTCATGTTTCTGTCACTCAAGCTAGTCATCGAGGGGCATGAACCCACAATCGAGCATAACGTTCCCTCTTGGAGTCACTACGTATTACTTGGCCAAAGCAATAAATAACAACGGAGAACATGCAAGAATTACTTATGAACATAAATATAAAAGAGGTAGATCAAATATATTACTCAAGAACAATCTGAACATAATCTCATAATCCATCGGATCCCAGCAAACTCATCAAAGCAACAGCATAAGGATTACATATGTGCCTCGATCATGTAGGGCAGCTCACGAGGACTAATTAGTGAAGCACAAGAACGGGAGGAGAACATCACATAGCTACTGGTCATGGACTCATGGTCCAAGGGAGACTACTCAAACCTCATCCGGGAGGCGTCCATGGTGGTGGAGAAGCTCCCGGCGGTGATCCTCCCCTCCGGCAGGGTGCCGGGAAGAGTTCTCCTGGTGCTCCCGATCTTGGAAGCGGCGGCGGCGGCGGAATAGAGATGAGATCGCGAAAAAGAGTTCCCGTCCCGAGGGTTTCGAAGGACGCTCTAAATATATGCCAAAGGGGTGCACCAGACGGGGCTCGGGGGGCCCAGGCACCCCCCCCCCCGGCGCGGCCTAGGGGGGGCGCGCCGCCAGGGCGCCTGGAGCCCTGGTGCCCCCCCCCCCGGCTGTTCTTCGGGCGCAAGGTAGGTTCTGGAACGCTGATTTTTTATATGATTTTTATGGATTTTTCCTGGCAGTTCTCGTAACGTGAAAACCTGAAATACAAAAACAGCCGAAAACAGAAACTGGCACCGGGGTGCACTGGATTAGTAGGTTAGTCCAAATATGATCAAAAGTGTATGGAAGTGTATGAATATCATATCAATATCACCCAAAAGTGGCATGGAGCAAGCAGAAATTATAGATACGTTTTGGACGTATCAAATGCCTTGGGGAGCCAGTAGGAGAGGAGAGAGGCAGAAGAAGAGGGAGGAAGGGGCTGTCCAGGGAGGTACAATGAGGGTTTTCACCCCTCAATCATTGAGCTTTGGTCATGGGAGAGTTACTGGAGGTAGGAGAGGACTAGGAGGACCTGTGCTAAAAAGCCTAGCTCAAGGAGAACAAGGAAAGAGGTGAAAGTGGTAACTTTGGAAAATCACCAAAAGGTGTTTGATGTGGTTTTGAGCAATCAAACGATTTCCACTAGACATGAGACTTAACAGGATCAAATGGAATATTTAAACAGGGTGTTCTACCAAGTTTGGGCTCATTTGAAGAAACTTGCCATTGTAACTTTGGTGAACCCTAGAAATCAACAAAAATGGATTTACCAAGTTTAAGTTAAGCAAATCATCCCTCCTTGATGCACCACTTGGTGTAGTGTCATCATTTGGGGTTGTGATCATGCCCACAAAGTTTGAGGTCACAAGTAAAAAGTTGGTAATGTAAAGTTGTTCAAATTTGAATCTGAACAGAAATGGTTTTGGGGTACTCTGATCAAGTTACCCTTCTCCAAAACTTGTGCCATTTGGTCTAGATGCATCTTTAGAACATTCTACCATGTGTACAAAGTTTGAGAGCATTTGGACTAGTTTGGCAATGTAAAGTTGCTCAAACTTCAAAAATGGACAGAATGGTTTTGAGGGGTTTTGATGATGTTTTCTTGCTTCCCAAGGCATGGGGCTTGGCAAGATCATCAAATATGTCATATATGACATGATAGGAATTCCCTGGGATTTTTAGAGAATATTTCCTTTGTAAATATTTCAAAAGCTTGAAATATCCAGAAAGGGTTTCTGAGGGATTTGTCCAATAGTTTGAACATGACCAAGTGTTGAAACTCTTATATATGGAAAATATATGTCCTAAGAGTCTCCCTGATTTTTGGCAAATATTTTTGAAATAGCTAAATAATTTTTCCCTATTAAAGACCATTTCTGGCCTTAAGAAAAAGCTTTTAAATAAAATAGGAAAATAACTTTTAAAATTATATTTTTGTGGTTTATGGGAGTCCTATATCTACTAGGTTTCAAATATACCCTTTGAAATATTTTTCTCATCCTAAATCAAGCACTTGCAGTGCATACCTCAATTCAAGAGTTTTTGGAAAACTATTTTTTGAAAATACTTTTTGGCCAAATTATTTTTGTAAGAAAATACTATACTGATATATACACTTGGTATGATCATTGGGCAGAAGTTTGGGGTAAGGAGATGAAATATATAAGAGGGAGTAGTTGACTTTAGAGAGCACTTGAAAATCACAGAGAAAAAAGTTAGTTCCAAATAAAAGCCAAATGATGGCAAAAAAATTTGTTGGTCCAAATTTTCATGCTTTATTAATGCAAATGACATGTTACAAAATGCAGAGGTGTGACATGATTGCTTTGAGGCCTTTGAAACACTGAAGAAAGCTTTAATTTGTGCACTTATAGTTCAACCACCTGATTGGAACTTACCTTTCAAAATTATGTGTGATGCTAGTGATTATGTTGTTGGTGTTGTTCTAGGACAAAGAGTTGATAACAAACTGAATGTTATTCATTATGCTAGCAAAACTCTAGACAATGCTCAAAAGAATTATGCTACCACTGAAAAAGAATTCTTAGCAGTTGTGTTTGCCTATGACAAGTTTAGATCATACATTGTTGATTCAAAAGTAACTGTTCACACTGACCATGTTGCTATTAAATATCTTATGGAAAAGAAAGATGCTGAACCTAGACTTATTCGGTGGTTTCTCTTGCTACAAGAATTTGACTTGCATATCACTGATAGAAAGGGAGCTGAGAATCCAGTAGCTGATAAGTCATCTAGACTCGAAAATGTGCTTGATGACCCACTACCTATTGATGATAGTTTTCTTAATGAGCAACTAGCTGCAATAAATGTTACTAATAGTACTCCTTGGTATGCTGATGATACATCTCCAACGTATCTATAATTTTTGATTGTTCCATGCTACTATATTATCTGTTTTCGATGTTTAATGGGCTTTAATATGCATTTTTATATTATTTTTGGGACTAACCTACTAACCAAAGGCCCAGTGCAAATTGTTTTTTTTCCTATTTCAGTGTTTCGTAGAAAAGGAATTTCAAACGGAGTCCAAATGGAATGAGACCTTCGTGAGGATCGTTTTTGGAACAAACGCAATCCAGGAGACTTGGAGTGGACGTCAAGGAAGCAACGAGGCGGCCACGAGGCAGGAGGACACACCCAGGGGGGTAGGCGTGCCCCCCACCCTCGTGGCCCCCTCATAGCTCCATCGACGTACTTCTTCCTCCTATATATACTCATATACCCTGAAAACATCCGAGAGCACCACGAAACCCTATTTCCACCGCCGCGACCTTCTGTACCTGTGAGATCCCATCTTGGGGCCTTTTCCTGTGCTCCGTCGGAGGGGGAATCAATCATGGAGGGCTTCTACATCAACACCATAGTCTCTCGGATGATGTGTGAGTAGTCTACCACACACCTTCGGGTCCATAGTTATTAGCTAGATGGCTTCTTCTCTCTCTTTGGATCTCAATACAAAGTTCTCCTTGATCTTCTTGGAGATCTATTCAATGTAATACTTTTTGCGGTGTGTTTGTCGAGATTCGATGAATTGTGGGTTTATGATCAAGATTATCTAAGAACAATATTTGATTATTCTCTGAATTCTTATATGCATGATTTAATATATTTTCAAGTCTCTTCGAATTATCAGTTTTGTTTGGCCTACTAGATTGATCTTTCTTGCAATGGGCGAAGTGCTTAGCTTTGGGTTCAATCTTGTGGTGTCCTTTCCGAGTGACAGCAAGGCACGTATTATATTGTTTCCATCGAGGATAAAAAGATGGGGTTTATATCATATTGCTTGAGTTTATCCCTCTACATCATGTCATCTTGCTTAATGCGTTACTCTGTTCTTATGAACTTAAAACTCTAGATGCATGCTGGATAGCGGTCGATGTGTGGAGTAATAGTAGTAGATGCAGAATCGTTTCGGTCTACTTGTCACGGACGTTATGCCTATATACATGATCATGCCTAGATATTCTCATAACTATGAGCTTTTCTATCAATTGCTCGGCAGTAATTTTATCACCCACCGTAAAATATGCTATCTTGAGAGAAGCCACTAGTGAAACCTATGGCCCCCGGGTCTATTTTCCATCATATTAATCTCCCATCAACTAGCTATTTTTATTGTAGTTTATTTTGCAATCTTTACTTTTCAAGCTATACAACAAAAATACCAAAAATATTTATCTTATTATCTCTATCGGATCTCACTTTTGCAAGTGGCCGTGAAGGGATTGACAACCCCTTTATCGCGTTGGTTGCAAGGTTCTTAATTGTTTGTGCAGGTACTAGGGAGTTGCGTGTAGTCTCCTACTGGATTGATACCTTGGTTCTAAAAAACTGAGGGAAATACTTATGCTACTTTGCTGCATCACCCTTTCCTCTTCAAGGGAAAACCAACGCATGCTCAAGAGGTAGCAGCTGACTATGCTAATTACATTGTTGCTAAATATTTACCACCTAGTTTCACTTATCAACAAAAGAAAAGTTCTTTTATGATCTAAGACATTATTTTTGGGATGATCCACATCTTTATAAACAAGGAGTAGATGGTATTGTTAGACGTTATGTACCTGAGCATGAACAGGGACAAATCCTTCAGAAGTGGCACTCCAAAGCATATGGAGGACATCATGCTGGAGATAGAACTGCTCACAAGGTATTGTAGTCTAGATTTTATTGGCCTACTCTCTTCAAAGATGCTTGTAAGTTTGTCTCATCCTTTGATGAATCTCAAAGGATAGGTAATATTGGTAAGCGTCAAGAAATACCTATGAATTATTCACTTGCTGTTGAACCATTTGATGTTTGGGGAACTTATTACATGGGACCTTTTCCTTCCTCTAATGGGTATACACATATTTTGGTTGCTGTTGATTATGTTACTAAATGGGTAGAAGCTATTCCAACCAGTAGTGCTGATCACTACACCTTTATTAAAGTGCTTAAGGAAGTTATTTTCCTAAGGTTTGGAGTTCCTAGATATTTAAAGACTAATGGTGGTTCACACTATATTCATGGTGCTTTCCGTAAAATGCTTGCTAAATATGATGTTAACCATAGAATTACATCACCTTATCATCCTCAGTTTAGTGGTCAAGTTGAGCTTAGTAATAGAGAAATAAAATTAATTTTACAAAAGACTGTTAATAGGTCCAGGAAGAATTGGTCTAAGAAATTAGATGATACACTTCGGGCTTATAGAACAGCTTATAAAAATCCTATGGGTATGTCTCCTAATAAAATGGTTTATGGTAAAGCTTATCATTTGCCTCTTGAGTTAGAACATAAAGCTTTTTGGGCAATCAAGGAACTCAATTATGATTTCAAGCTTGCTGGTGAAAAGTGGTTATTTGATATTATCTCATTAGATGAATGGAGAACCCAAGCTTATGAAAATGCCAAGTTATTTAAAGAAAAAGTAAAAAGATGGCATGATAAAAGAATCAGAAAGTGTGAGTTCAAAGTCGGAGAATATGTTCTTTTGTACAACTCTCGTTTCAGGTTCTTTGTAGGCAAACTCCTCTCTAAATGGGAAGGCCCCTATGTTATCGAGGAGGTTTATCGGTCTGGAACGTTAAGATAAATAATTCTGAAGGAACTAATCCAAGGGTTGTTAACATCCAACGAATAAAGCATTATATCCCAGGTACGCCCATTAATGTTGAAAGCAATATTATACAAACATTGACACCGGAGGAACACATAAAAGATTCCTTCTGGAACACTCCAGAATCGTCAAAAAAAGGAGGTACGTGATACGGTAAGTAAACGGACTCCAAAAAATCCGCAAAAATATTTTTTATCAGTTTTGGAATATTTACAAAAATAGGAAAATAAGAAACTACCGGGAAGCGCACCCTGGTGGCCACAAGACCTGGCGCGCCTAGGTGGGTTGTGCCCACCTCGGGTACATTCCGGACTCCATTTTTCTAAAGCTTGCTTGCTTCCCAAGATAAATGTTCTTTATATACTCCCCGAACTTGTTGACCACCGTATCGCGGAGAAATCTTCTGTTTTCTTTCCTTGTTGTTTTCTGGCATATCCCATCTATCATGGCTACCCCGGGCTCCTCCAAGGACAAGTTCTTCAAGAACGTCATCAACCCATATCTACGAGAGGTGGTCCAACACCCTCAGGTCATCCAGATGCATGAGGGGTTGATGCACATCCGCGATGAGGAAGGACCCAAGGGGACGGGAACCGTGGAAGCTAAGCTGTAGGCTATGGAGCAAGAAGTCTTGGAGTACACGCCAGGAAGCGACAGAGGCGGCCACGAGGGCAGGGGCGCGCCTGGGGGGGGGGGGGGTAGGCGCGCCCCCCACCCTCGTGGGCCACTTGTTGCTCCCCCGACGTCCCTCTTCATCCTATGTATACCTACGTACCCTGAAACCATCGAGGAGCACCACGAAACCCTAATTCCACCGCCGCAACCTTTTTTACCCGTGAGATCCCATCTTGGGGCCTGTTCCAGAGCTCCACCGGAGGGGGCATCGATCACGGAAGGCTTCTACATCAACACCATAGCCTCTCCGATGAGTTGTGAGTAGTTTACCACAGACCTTCGGGTCCTTAGTTATTAGCTAGATTGCTTCTTCTCTCTCTTTGGGTCTCAATATAAAGTTCTCCTCGATCCTCTAGGAGATCTATTTGATGTAATCTTTTTGCGGTGTGTTTGCCGATATCCGATGAATTGTCGGTTTATGATCAAGATTACCTTTGAACAATATTGTATTATTTTCTGAAATCTTTTATGCATGATTTAAATATCCTTGCAAGTCTCATAGAATTATCAGTTTGGTTTGGCCTACTAGATCTATAGTTCTTGCAATAGGAGAAGTGCTTGGCTTTGGGTTCAATCTTGCGGTGTCCTTTCCCAGTGACAGCAGGGGTAGAAAGGCACGTATTGTATAGTTGCCATCGAGGATAAAAAGATGGGGTTTATATAATATTGCTTGAGTTTATTCCTCTACATCATGTCATCTTGCTTAAAGCATTACTCTGTTCTTATGAACTTAATACTCTAGATGCATGATGGATAGCGGTCAATGTGTGGAGTAATAGTAGTAGATGCAGAATCATTTCGGTCTACTTGTCACAGACGTGATGCCTATATACAATGATCATGCCTAGATATTCTCATAACTATGCGCTTTTCTATCAATTGCTCGACAATAATTTGTTCACCCACTGTAGAATGTTGCTATCATGAGAGAAGCCACTAGTGAAACCTATGCCCCCTGGGTCTGTCTTCATCATATTAATCTTCCATCAACTATTTGCTTTACTTTGCAGTATTTACTTGCAATCTCTATAACCAAAAGACCAAAAATATTATCTTATCATATCTATCAGATCTCATTTTTGTAAGTGAACGAGAAGGGATTGACAACCCCTTTTATCGTGTTGGCTGCAAGGTTCTTATTTGTTTTTGCTGGTACGAGGGACTCGCGCGTGGTCTCCTGCTGGATTGATACCTTGGTTCTCAAAAATTGAGGGAAATACTTACGCTACTATGCTGCACCACCCTTTCCTCTTCGAGGGAATACAACGCAAGCTCGAGAAGTAGCAAGAAGAATTTATGGTGCCGTTGCCAGGGAGATCTACGCAAAAGTCATATAGCAAGTACCTATCACAAACCATTATCCCTCGCATTACATTATTTGTCATTTGCCTCTCGTTTTCCTCTCCCCCACTTCACCCTTGCCGTTTTATTTGCCCTTCTTTTTTCGTTCGCCTTTTTGTTTGCTTGTGTTGCCATGTGCCTTCTATTTGCTTGCATCTTTTCTTGTTAAAAATATATTGATATGGATCACCTTAAAGTGTTCTACTTGGATCATCTTCGATCCTTATGCGCTCGTGCTGAAACCCCAACTAGCCTAGTTTATGGGAAATCTTTAGATGAGCATGCTCATTTTGTGCGTCACCGTTTGTCTGAAAAAGGGAGACTCTTATGGGATCAAATAAACAGATTGTTGTGTTATGCTTGGAATCTTTGTGAAATTTATGATTTTACTTGTTGCTCTAAGAACCCTAAAAAACACCTTCCCTACCTATGTGAGTTTAATGATAATGAATTCTTATCTTCTTATGCAAAGGGTGTTTATAGTTACTACGATATCGAACAAATTGAAGAATTGGTTGCTTTTAAGGGTGCTTATGCAGTTGCTTCTTTGATTGAAAAGTATGATATTACCTTCTACGAATCTGAAAATTTTGACATACTTAAATATTTCTTTGAAAACTATGCTCATAATATCTATGTCAAAGAATTTATTGAAAATGACCGCTGCTTTGGAAAAATAATAATGATATGCATGAATCTATAGATAATTTTTATTCCGGTGATTTGATTGAAATATCCCTTGATGAACATGATGCTTGCTATTCTTATGGCCATGATGCCAATATTTATGAAGATGAATTTTCTATAGTTCCATGTGTTAAACATGAGATCATTGCTATTGCACCCATACTTGATAGTTCCTTATATAAAAAGCATGATTGCAATGATGTTATTATAAACTCTCTTAATGCCAATTGTGTTAATAATATGGAAAACCTCAAGCTTGGGGATGCTAGTTTTGCTATGACTACTATTTGTTGCAACGATCATGATTGGGGTGATGTTTCTTATGATCTTGAAAATTTATTTAAGCCCCATGATGAATATGAGATTGATAATAGTGTTTGAAATATTATTAAAAGTGGGTTTGGAAGAGTGTCAACTTTAGATCCCACATATTAGGAGAATGTTCAATCTTATAAATTTTTTGATAAAAGTGGGTTTGGAGAGGTTATGCCTTTGGTTAATGTTAATCCCACTATTTTGGAAGAGTGTCAACTTCGCATGCATGTGGATCGTGTTGAGAATATGTTATGTGATAGCTATATTGTTGAATTTGCTTATGATCCCACATGCAATTATTATGAGAGAGGAAAATATAGTTGTAGAAATTTTCATGTTACTAAATTACCTCTTGTTATGCTGAGATTGCTATTGTTTCTTTCTTCTTCCTTGCATATGCTAGTTTTTGCTTGCCTTAATAATTTGTTTTCTTATAAGATGCCTATGCATAGGAAGTATGTTAGACTTAGATGTGTTTTCACATGTTTTATGATGCTCTCTTTGTGCTTCAGTTCTTGTCTTTCATGTGAGCATCATTGAAATCTCAATGCCTAGCTAGGGGCGTTAAACGATAGCGCTTGTTGGGAGGCAACCCAATTTTATTTTATTTGTTTTTGCTTCTGTTTAGGAATAAATATTGCATCTAGCTTCTGTTTAGATGTGTTTTTGTGTTTTAATTAGTGTTTGTGCCAAGTAGAACCTTTGGGAAGACTTGGGTGAAGTTTATGCGATCATGCTGTAAAAAACAGAAACTTTAGTGCTCACGAGATTAGCTACCTTTTTTTTACTGGAGAGTGCTTTCTAGTTGATTCTTTTTTAAGATGATTAATAGAAAATTCCTCACGTCCACCAATTCTTTCATTTTTTAGAGTTACAGAAGTATTCGAAAGTTACAGATTGCTACAGACTGTTCTGTTTTTGACAGATTCTGTTTTTTCGTGTCTTGTTTGCTTATTTTGATGAATCTATGAGTAGTATCGGGGGGTATGAATCATGGAGAAGTTGGAATACAGAAGGTTTAACACCAATATAAACAAAGAATGATTTCATTACAATACCTTTGAGTAGTGGTTTGTTCTCTTATACTAACGGAGCTCACGAGATTTTTGGCTAAGTTTTGTGTTGTGAAGTTTTCCAGTTTTGGGTAAGGATTTGATGGACTATGGAACAAAGAGTGGCAAGAGCCTAAGCTTTGGGATGCCCAAGGCACCCCAAGGTAAAATTCAAGGACAACCAAAAGCCTAAGCTTGGGGATGCCCCGGGAAGGCATCCCCTCTTTCGTCTTCGTCTATCGGTAACTTTACTTGAGACTATATTTTTATTCACCACATAATATGTGTTTTACTTGGAGCGTCATGTATGATTTGAGTATTTTCTTTTTAGTTTAACACAATCATCCTTGCTGGACACACCTTTCGAGAGAGATACACATGAATCGGAATTTATTAGAATACTCTATGTGCTTCACTTATATCTTTTGAACTAGATAGTTTTGCTCTAGTGCTTCACTTATATCTTTTAGAGCACGGTGGTGGTTTTATTTTGTAGAAATTGTTGATCTCTCATGCTTCACTTATATCTTTTTGAGAGTCTCTTAGAACAACATGGTAATGTGCTTTGGTTATAAAACTAGTCCTAATATGATAGGCATCCAAGATGGGTATAGTAAAAACTTTCATAAAAGTGCATTGAATACTATGAGAATTCTGATACTTGATGATTGTTTTAAGATATGAGGTGATATTCCAGTCATGCTAGTAGATTAGTCGTGAAATTGAGAAATACTTGTGTTGAGGTTTGCAAGTCCCGTAGCATGCACGTATGGTAACCGTTGTGTGACAAATTTGAAGCATGAGGTATTTCATTGAGTGTCATCCTTTGTGTGGAGGTCGGGATCGCGCGATGGTTAACTCCTACCAACCTTCCCCTAGGAGCATGTGTGTAGTACTTTGTTTTGATGACTTATAGATTTTTGCAATAAGTATGTGAGTTCTTTATGACTAATGTTGAGTCCATGGATTATACACACTCTCACCCTTCCACCATTGCTAGCCTCTCTTGTACCGCACAACTTTCGCAGGTGCCATACACCCACCATATACCTTCCTCAAAACAGCCACCATACCTACCTATCATGGCATTTCCATAGCCATTCCGAGATATATTGCCATGCAACTTTCCACCGTTCCGTTTATTATGACACGCTTCATCATTGTCATATTGCCATGCATGATCATGTAGTTGACATCATATTCATGGCTAGGCCACCATGCATAATCTTTCATACATGTCACTCTTGATTCATTGCACATCCCAGTACACCGCTGGAGGCATTCATATAAAGTCATACTTTGTTCTAGTGTCGAGTTCTAATCAATGAGTTGTAAATGAATAGAAGTGTGATTATCATCATTTTTTAGAGGATTGTCCCAAATAAAAAAAGAAAAAGAAAAAAAAGAAGGAAAGGCCGAAGAAAAAGAAAGGCCCAAAAAGAAAAAAAAAAGAAAAAATAATAAAAGAGAGAAAAAAAGAAAAGAAAAATGGGACAATGCTACTATCTTTTTCCACACTTGTGCTTCAAAGTAGCACCATGATCTTCATGATAGAGAGTCTCTTGTTTTGTCACTTTCATATATAGTTGGAATTTTCACCATAGAACTTGGATTGTATATTCCAACGATGGGCTTCCTCAAATGCCCTAGGTATTCATGAGCAAGCAAGTTGGATGCACACCCACATAGTTTCTTTCGTTGAGCTTTCATACATTTATAGCTCTAGTGCATCCGTTGCATGGCAATCCCTACTTACTCACATTGATATCTATTGATGGGCATCTCCATAGCCCGTTAATACGCCTAGTTGAAGTGAGACCATCTTCCTCTTTTGTCTTCTCCACAACCTCCACTCTATTCCACCTATAGTGCTATATACATGGCTCATGCTCATGTATTGCGTGAAAGTTGAAAAGTTAGAAAAAATTTAAGTATGAAACAATTGCTTAGCTGAAACCGGGGTTGTGCATGATTTGAGTATTTTGTGTGACGAAGATGGAGCATAGCCAAACTATATGATTTTGTAGGGATGAACTTTCTTTGGCCATATTATTTTGAGAAGACATGATTGCTTTGTTAGTATGCTTGAAATTATTATTCTTATATCAATATAAACTTTTGTCTTGAATCTTTCGGATCTGAACATTCATGCCACAATAAAGAAAATTACATTCAGAATTATGTAGGTTAGCATTCCACATCAAAAATTCAGTGTTTATCATTTACCTACTCGAGGACGAGCAGGAATTAAGCTTGGGGATGCTTGATACGTCTCCAACGTATCTATAATTTTTTATTGTTCCATGCTATTATATATTATATTTTGGATGTTTAATGGGCTTTATTATACACTTTTATATTATTTTTGGGACTAACCTACTAACCCAAGGCCCAGTGCAAATTGTTGTTTTTTGCCTATTTGAGTGTTTCCCTCAAAAGGAATATCAAACGGAGTCCAAACGGAATGAAACCTTCGGGAGAGATATTTTTGGAACATTATCAACGCAGAAGACTTGGAGTACATGCCAGGAAGCGAGAGAGGCGACTACGAGGGCAGGGGGCGCCCCCACCCTCGTGGGCCACCTGTTGCTCCCCCGACATACCTCTTCAGCCTATATATACCTACGTACCCTGAAACCATCGAGGAGCACCACAAAACCCTAATTCCACTGCCGCAACCTTCTGTACCCGTGAGATCCCATCTTGGGGCCTATTCTGGAGCTCCACTGGAGGGGGCATCGATCACGGAGGGCTTCTACATCAACACCATAGCCTCTCCGATGAGTTGTGAGTAGTTTGTCACAGACCTTCGGGTCCATAGTTATTAGCTAGATGGCTTCTTATCTCTCTTTGGATCTCAATACAAAGTTCTCCTCGATCTTCGAGGAGATCTATTCGATGTAATCTTTTTGCGGTGTGTTTGTCGAGATCCGATGAATTGTGGGATTATGATCAAGATTATCTTTGAACAATATTGGATTCTTTTCTGAAATCTTTTATGCACGATTTAAATATCCTTGCAAGTCTCATTGAATAATCGGTTTTGTTTGGCCTACTAGATCTATAGTTCTTGCAATGGGAGAAGTGCTTGGCTTTGGTTTCAATCTTGCGGTGTCCTTTCCCAATGACAGTGGGGGCAGCAAGGCACGTATTGTATTGTTGCCATCGAGGATAAAAAGATGGGGTTTATATCATATTGCTTGAGTTTATCCCTCTACATCATGTCATCTTGCTTAAAGGGTTACTCTGTTCTTATGAACTTAATACTCTAGATGCATGCTGGATAGCGGTCGATGTGTGGAGTAATAGTAGTAGATGCAGAATCGTTTCGGTCTACTTGTCACGAAGGTTATGCCTATATACAATGATCATGCCTAGATATTCTCTTAACCATGCGCTTTTCTATCAATTGCTCGACAGTAATTCGTTCACCCACCATAGAAATCTGCTATCATGAGAGAAGCCACTAGTGAAACCTATGGCCCCCGGGTCTATCTTCATCATATTAATCTTCCATCAACTATTTGCTTTACTGCATTATTTACTTTCAATCTCTATACCAAAAATACCAAAAATATTATCTTATCATATCTATGAGATCTCACTTTTGTAAGTGGCCGAGAAGGGATTGACAACCCCTTTTATCGCGTTGGCTGCAAGGTTCTTATTTGTTTGTGCAGGTACGAGGGACTTTCGCATGGTCTCCTTCTGGATTAATACCTTGGTTCTTAAAAACTGGGGCAAATACTTACGCTACTGTACTGCATCACCCTTTCCTCTTCGAGGGAATACAATGTAAGCTCGAGAAGTAGCATGGAGCGTGGACTCAACGCCAATCACCTCATGATCACGGACATATCCCGTGATCTCAGGTGGATGGCAAGTCCATGAAGGATATCATCTTCACCCTCAACGAACAAATCCACTACCTCCAAAGCCAGATCTATGATCTTCAGAACCAAGTCTTTGGATATGAAGCAAGGTTCAAAGATATGAGTTTGGCTGCCAGTCGCAGGACCCGTGAGACTCATTCTTCCACTTTCGATGGTGGACCTCTGTCATGGAAACCCGAGGACAAAACCGCATCTACTTCACCACCACCATCTTCTTCACCACCAAAAGAAAACTGAGTATCGGGTATGGGCACTCCCCTTGGCTTTCGCGAAGCTTGGGGGAGGTGCCCCGGCATCGTATCATCCCCACTATCCTTTTGCATTTACTTATCTTAGTTCGAGCTTTTGCTTTAGAATAAATGAAAGTTTAGTTCGGTCCTTTCCCTTTGAGTTTTCTTAGTGATCTATCTATGTAATCATGTGCGAGATATATAATAAAGTTTAGTTTTGAGTTTTTACTTTCTTTACTTCCTTGCTGCAATAAAAAGAAAAAGATATAGTTGAATGAATGAAAGAAAGGAAATAAATCAAGATAAACATAAGCTAATCTTATGGTAGGTGATGGCACCACATAAGGAAAAGTATAAGTAGAAAATTTTATTATAGATTGACAAACATAGCATTGGTCATTGATGCAACTCATCAAAGAATTAATAAGGGAAGAGAAGATTCACATATAAATATACTATCCTAGAAATCTTTTGTGATTGTGAGCCCCCATCTAAATATTATATGCCAAAATTGTTGACGTTAGACAAGGAAGACAACTTAATGATTTATGTTTGTTCATATTCACATAGAAGTCATATTGTCATAGATCCTTTAACATGTGGTGCTTGCCCAATATCTTTTCTAGCCAAAAATTCCGCACTAAGTAGAGATACTACTTGTGCATCCAAAAACCCTTAAACCCAAAACTTTTTCGAGAGTCCACCATACCTACATATAGATTGAGTAAGATCCTTCAAGTAAGTTATCATCGGTGCAATAAGGAAATAAAAATTGCTTCTAAAATGTGAGATCATTTAGTGTAAGAGAAAATTGAGCGTTGCACGAACTTGTGATGGTGAAGAATAAAAGCGACATACTGCATAATAAAGGTTGCTATCTCAAGGGGCAATGTAACGTGACGTTCTTTTGCATTAAGGGATTGAGCATACAAACAAATAAGCGCATGGCGAATTGCTTCCCTCTGCAAATGGCCTATCTTTTACTTTTATGCAAAGACTCAAAGTTTTCTCTCTATTCCTTTTTATTTTTATCCTTTGGCAAGCATCATGTGGTGAGAAAAGATCTAGGCACATATGTCCAGTTGAATATGGGTGACATGAGTTATTATTGTTGACATCACCCTTGAGGTGACTATGTTGGGAGGCGAAACTATAAGCCCCTATCTTTCTATGTGTCCGGTTGAAATGTTTTGCTCGTGTGTATGCGGTGAGTGTTAGCAATCATAGAAGACTATATGATGGTTGAGTATGTGGACTTCCCTAAAGGCTCCGATACGTGAACATTCCTGAAAAGATGATGAATTGTAGTTGCAAAAGTTGTCTGAAAACATAGTTTGTTGGTTTCTAATAGAGTTTATGCTTTATACTTGAGTTGTGTGATGAACTGTTACTTATTCATGAGAAGTTTATGACACAAGTTCTATGATAAAAGTCTTATGTTTAATTCTGTTGCTGTTATAATAATCAACATGATGCTTCTATGTCCGTATTTTGTTTTTATCGACACCTCTCTCTCAAAGCATCTGGACATGTTTTTCGTTTCCAGTTTTCGCTTGAGGACAAGCGAGGTCTAAGCTTGGGGGAGTTGATACGTCCATTTTGCGTCATGTTTTCTTGTTGTTATTTACATTGTTATTATGCATAATAATGCTTTTTGGAGTAATTCTAATGCCTTTTCTCTCATAATTTGCAAGGTATACACGGAGAGGGAGAATTCCGGCAGCCGGAAATCTGGGTCTGAAATAGCTACGTCAGGCCACCTATTCTGCACAACTCCAAACAAGTTAAAACTCCACAGAGATTTTTTAAGGATTATTTAAGAAATACAAGAGCTGATAACCACGAGAGGGGGCCCACCAGGTGGGCACAACCCACCTGGGCGCGCTAGGGCCCCCAGGCGTGCCCTGGTGGGTTGTGCTCACCCCGGCCCACCTCCGGTGCCCCTCTTCTCGTATATAAGTCATTTTGACCTAGAAAAATTAAGGAAAAGACTTTCGGGATGGAACGCCGCCATCTCAAGGTGGAACTTGAGCAGGAGCACTTTTGCCCTCCGGCGGAGCATTTCCGTCGGGGGAACTTCCCTCCTGGAGCGGAAAATCATCGTCATCATCATCCCCAACAACTCTCCTATCTTGGGGAGGAATATCTTCATCAACATCTTCACCAGCACCATCTCATCTCAAACCCTAGTTCATCTCTTGTGATCAATCTTGTTACCGGAACTATAGATTATTGCTTGTAGGTGACTAGTAGTGTTGATTACATCTTGTAGTTGATTACTATATGTTTATTTGGTGGAAGATTATATGTTCAGATCCATTATGCTATATATTACGGATACGTCTCCAACGTATCTATAATTTTTGATTGTTCCATGCTATTATATTATCAATCTTGGATGTTTTACAAACATTTTGCAATCATTTTATATCATTTTTTGGTACTAACCTATTGACATAGTGCCAAGTGCTAGTTGTTGTTTTCTGCATGTTTTTTCACATCACAAGAAATCAATATCAAAAGGAGTCCGAACACCGTGAAACTTTTTGGAGATTTTTTATGGGCCAGAAGACACCCAATGGGCTAAAGCTGCACCTAGGTGGGTTGTGCCCACCTTGGTGGCCTCCCGCACCGCCTCTTACCCTATAGATTCACAAATATTCCGAAACCCTTTGGGAAGACCTAGATCAGAAGTTCCGCCGCCGCAAGGCTCTTTACTCCACGAGATCCAATATAGAGCCTTTTTCGGCACTCTGTCGAAGAGGAAATCATCACTTGTGGCCATCTTCATCATCCCGGTGGCCACCATGATGAGGAGGGAGTAGTCCACCCTCGGGGCTTAGGGTATGTACTAGTAGCTATGTGTTGTATCTCTCTCTCTCTCCCGCTCTCTCGTGTTCTTGATGGCACAATCTTGATGTATCGGGGGCTTTGTTAATATAGTCAGATCATATGATGCTTTCCCCTCTCTATCTTATGATGAATTGAGTTTTCCCTTTGAGATTTCTTTGGATTGAATACTTTTATGGATGTGAGAACACTTGACATATGTCTTGCGATTGAATACTTGTGGTGACAATGGGTTATCATATTGATGCACTTAATATATGTTTTGGCACTCAACTTGCGGATTTCCGCGGTGATATTGGGGTAATCTATGCATAGGGGTTGATGCACGTTCTTGTCTTTGTTTATCCGGTAGAAATCTTGGGGCACTCTTTGAGGTTATTTCCATTTGATTGAGTATTATAAATCTGAATATGTTTTGGTGTTATATTAGTATGAACTCTTGATAGATCAATCAAGAAGGATAAATTTGTGTTATCTTAGTACGAACTCTTGAAAGATCGATCGGAAAAGATAACCTTGTGTTATCTAGTACGAACTCTTGGATAGATCGATCGGAAAGGTTAACTTTGTGTTACTTTAGTACGAACTCTTGGAAAGATTGATCGAAAAGAATAACTTTGAGGAGGTTTCGTACCCCACCAATGACTTCTTCTTATGTTCTTCGCTAGATAGGAACTTTGGAGTGATTCTTCATCCCATGTTGAGGGGTGTTTATATGATCCAATTATATTAGCACTGTTGAGAGATTGCACTAGCGAAAGTATGGACCCTAGGCCTTGTTTTCAATCATTGCGATACCGTTTGTTCTCACTTTTGTTACTTGCTACCTTGCTGTTTTTATTGTTCGCACTACAAAAACTCATATCTACTATCCATATTACACTTGTATCACCATCTCTTCGCCGAACTAGTGCACCTATACAATTTCCCATTGTATTTGGTGTGTTGGGGACACAAGAGATTTTTTTATTATTTTGCTGCAGGGTTGTTTGAGAGAGACCATCTTCATCCTACACCTCATACGGGTTGATAAACCTTAGGTCATCCACTTGAGGGAAAATTGCTACTGTCCTACAAAACTCTGCGCTTGGAGGCCCAACACGTGTCTACAAGCATAAAATTGCATAGTAGACATCAAGCTCTTTTCTGGCGCCGTTGCCGGGGAGGTGAGTGCTTGAAGGTATATCTTTAGATCTTGCAATCGAATCTTTAGTTTCTTGTTTTATCACTAGTTTGGTTTATAAAAGAAAACAAAAAAATGGAATTGAGGTTGCATCATATTATTGATCATCTTTATAATATCTTTCTGGAAAATGATGGATCAGAAAATTGTGCTCAATTCTTTGAAGAAGAAGTCAATAAAATGTTTGGCACAAAATATTTGAATAATGAGCATGATTGCAATGTTGTTAGTATGAATTCTATGAATATCCATGATGCTAATGATATGCAAAGCCATAAGCTTGGGGATGCTATGTTTGATGAAGATGATGTTTTTTGTCCCCCAAGTTTTGATGAGAAAATATATTACGATGATAGCATGCATCCTATTTATGATGATTATATTGATGAAAGTTGATTTGGAGAGGTCGTGACTTTATTTAGTGATGAATCCGTTACTTTGGAGGATGTTTCAACTGACTATGATAACAAAGTTGCTATCTATGATGATTATGATGATGACATGTATGCTATATTGAACAATGATAACCATGAAACTTGTCACCGTGACTTTAATTTTCAATCTCAAGATAGTTATTTTGTTGAGTTTGCTCCCACCACTATTCATGAGAACAAATTTGCTTATGTGGAGAGTAGCAAAATTTCTATGATTTTGCATCATGAAAAGAATGATTTATGTGATGGTTATATTGTCGAATTCATTCATGATGCTACTGAAAATTATTATGAGAGAGGAACATATGCTTGTAGGTATTGCAATAATATCAAGTTTCCTCTCTATGTGTTCAAAATCTTGAAGTTTTGCTTGTTTTGCCTTTCTATGCTAGTTGATTCTTGCTCCCATAATTTGTTTGCTCACAAAATCCCTATGCATAGGAAGAGGGTTAGACTTAAATGTGTTTTCCATGTGATTCATGATGCTCTGTTTGTGTTTCAATCTTTATCTTTTATGCGAGCATCATTGAAATCATCATGCCTAGCTAAAAGACATTAATGAAAAGCACTTTTTGGGAGACAACCCAACACTTATACCTACTGTTTTTGTGTGTTCACATGGTTAAGCTACTGTAGTAATCATGTTTTACATGTCTTATTTCAATAAAGTGCCAAGCAAAGCCTTAGGATCATGTTGGGTGATAGTAGATTTGAACTTGCTGAAAAACAGAAACTTTTGCGCTCACGAGAAAAATTCTCATTTTTAACAGAAGAGTGCTTTTAAGTTGATTCATTTTGCAGAATATCAATATACAAATTGCTCACATAGTCATAGTTTTTTCAAGATTTTTAGAGTTGCAGAAGTATGGCGAATCTTCAGATCATTACAGTCTGTACTGTTTTTGACAGATTCTGTTTTCAATGCATAGTTTGCTTGTTTTCTAGTTTCTATGGCTTATATTGATCAATATAAATTCTAGAAATGATATGCTACAGTAGGCATTGTGTGGAAAAAAATTATGATTCTTGTCTTTGACAGTACCAAAAGTGAATGATTTGTTTTGTCATACTAACCCATCTCACGAAGTTTTGTTAAGTTTTGTGTGATTGAAGTTTTCAAGTTTTGGGTGAGATGTCGATATGAGGAGAATAAGGAGTGACAAGACCTTAAGCTTGGGGATGCCCAAGGCACCCCAAGGTAATATTCAAGGAAGATCCAAGAAACTAAGCTTGGGGATGCCCCGAAAGGCATCCCCTCTTTCGTCTCCAACATTATAGGTAATCTCACTTGGAGCTATGTTTTCATTCGTCACATGATATGAGTTTTGCTTTGAGTGTCAATTTATTTTGTTGGAATTTGATTGCTGGTATTTAGAATAATGTTTTGCATCTTTTATTTCAAAAAAGTGTCAAGGATAGCCTTTACCATGCTTATTTTGCAAGTATACATGTTGCTGTTTGAAAACAGAAAGTTTTCTATCATTTTCTGAATTCTTTTGGATAGTCAGAAAGTGAGAAAATCCTGATTTTTTTACAAAGCTGTAACGTGGTAATTTTTCAGAATTTTTAGAGCAAGGGAAGTATGAGAACAATTCCACTCTTTACAGACTGTACTGTTTTGGCAGATTGCTGTTATGTTTGCATTGTTTGCATATGTTTGCGTGTTTAATGATTCTATTTGAGGATATGAGTATTAAATATGTAGAGGCATTTACTATATAATATTTAATAATAATTTTAGTGATTTTCTATAGTAGAGGATGATAAGGTTTTGCATTGGTTTATACTAACTTATCTCATGAGTTCTTGTTGAGTTTTGTGTGGATGAAGCTTTTGAGATTTAGGGAAACCGTGATACACAAAAGCTCAAGCTTGGGGATGCTCAAGGCACCTCAAGATGAAGTCTCAAGCATCTAAGCTCGGGGATGCCCCGATAGGCATCCCACCTTTCTTCATCAACAATTATCGGTTAGTATCGGTTGATCCTAAGTTTTTGCTTCTTCACATGAGATGTGCTATTCTTCAAATTTCATTTTATTTTGTTTGCTTGTTGTTTTAATAAAATACTTAGATCCAAAAGTTTTTAAATAAAATAGAGTCCTCAAATAGTAGTCTGGGAGGGTAAGTAAGCGGCATTCACATCCCGTCAAAGAAGCTATTTTCTAGCACGGTTGCTATAGTGCTTCACTTATATCTTTTTGAGCACGGTGTGCTTTAGTATTTTTGAAGAAATTCTCTCTTGCTTCACTTAAATTAATTTGAGAGAAAGAAATATTATGCTCATAATCTTCACTTAAATTTGTTTGAGCTTATCAAAAGCAACACATAAAATTAGTCCCAAAGTGATAGATATCCAAGAAGGACAAAATAAACTTGATTCCTTGTAATAGTTTTGAGACATGATGATGTGATATGTGAGTCATGTTGATGAGTAATTGTGCTTTAGTAAGATATCGGTGTTAAGGTTTGTGATTCCGGAAGCATTCATGATACGTATCCATCGTATCTATAATTTTTGATTGTTCCATGCCAATGTTGTTCAACTTTCATATACTTTCGGCAACTTTTTATACTATTTTTGGAACTAACATATTGATCCAGTGCCCAGTGCCACTTCCTGTTTGTTGCATGTTTTTTGTTTTGCAAAATATCCATATGAAACGGAGTCCAAATGGGATAAAAACGGGCAGAGTTCTTTTTTGGAATATATGTGAATTTTGGGAAGCGGAACCAACGCGAGACGATGCCCGAGTGGCCCACGAGGGTGGGAGGCGCTCCCTGGGCCCTCGTGGCCACTCTGTAAAGAAGTTGATGCCCTTATTTCGCCGCAATAAATGTAATATCTGGATAAAAATCTTGTCCAAAATTCAGCCCAATCGGCGTTACGGATCTCCAGGAATATAAGAAACGGTGAAGGGCCAGAATCTGGGAATGCAGAAACAGAGAGAGACAGAGAGACATATCCAATCTCGGAGGGGCTCTCGCCCCTCCCACGCCATGGAGACCATGGACCAGAGGGTAAATCCTTCTCCCATCTAGGGAGAAGGTCAAGGAAGAAGGAGGAGGAGGGGGCTCTCTCCCCCTCGCTTCCGGTGGCACTGGAGTGCCGCCGGGGCCATCATCGTCACCGCAATCTACACAAACAACTTCACCGCCGTCATCACCAACTCTTCCCCCCTCTATGCAGCGGTGTAACCCCTCTTCTATCCGCTGTAATCTCTACTTAAACATGGTGCTCAACGCTATATATTATTTCCCAATGATGTATGGGTATCCTATGATGTTTGAGTAGATCCGTTTTGTCCTATGGGTTAATTGATGATCATGATTGGTTTGAGTTGCATGTTTTATTATTGGTGCTTTCCTATGGTGCTTTCCATGTTTCGCCAGTGTGAGGGATCCCCGCTGTAGGGTTTGCAATATCTTCATGATTTTCTTATGGTGGGTGGCGTGAGTGATAGAAGCACAGACCCGAGTAAGTAGGTTGTTTGCGTATGGGAATAAGAGGACTTGATACTTTAATGCTATGGTTGGGTTTTACCTTAATGATCTTTAGTAGTTGTGGATGCTTGCCAGAGTTCCAATCATAAGTGCATATGATCCAAGAAGAGAAAGTATGTTAGCTTATGCATCTCCCTCAAATAAGATTGCAATAGTGATTACCGGTCTAGTTATCGATTGCCTAGGGACAAATAACTTTCTCATTACAAAAAGGTCTGTACTAAAACTAACTTATTTGTGTCTTTATCTTAACAGCCCCTAGTTTTATTTGCGTGCTCTTTATATTATTGCAAACCTATCCCACAAAAACTACAAAGTACTTCTAGTTTCATACTTGTTCTAGGTAAAGCGAACGTCAAGCGTGCGTAGAGTTGTATCAGTGGTCGATAGAACTTGAGGGAATATTTGTTCTACCTTTAGCTCCTCGTTGGGTTCGACACTCTTACTTATCGAAAGAGGCTACAACTTACCCCCTACACTTGTGGGTTATCAAGACCTTTATCTGGCGCCGTTCCCGGGGAGCAATAGCGTGGGGTGAATATTTTTGTGTGTGCTTGTTTGCTTTATCACTAAGTAGATTTCATTTGCTGTTCTAAGTTGTTTTCTATCTTTAGTTATTGGTAGGAAACGCAAACAGTACAAAAAAAGACACATCCGTGACATTTTGGGCCGAACGATTTTTTTCTGTCATACTTATGACACTTCTATGATGATAATTGTGACAAAACCCGGTATAATCATAGATGTGGTGGGGTCCTATTTCTATGACAAAAAATCATGACAGAAAATGGGCTTTTCATCCTGGGCGGGCCGGAGACGCAGCTGCATAACATTCTTTGGGCCGTCCATGACGGAAAAAACCATGGAAGAAGCGAGGGCGAGGAAAATATCGGGGTGTTCCCGGTTAAGGTGGGTGGTCGGGGCCGAGCGATGCGAGTTTCTCTCGTACACGCACACGCGTGGGTGCGAGGCATTGGGCTCTAACTGAACCCGAGCGAGGCGTTGGGCTCTAACTGAACCCGAGTGATTGCACTGCAGGCTACACGTTACTGAACCCGAACGATCGATCGATGGGTGTTAACTGAACCAGATCGAGAGATTCCTTCGCTACTGCTGCTAACTGAAGTCGAACGATGCTGCCTCTGGATGAACAGTGAGCGTTGTTGGGGGGGTTTGGATGAACAGGACCCCGTGGTGTTGCCTCTGGATGAACAGGACCCCGATCGATCGAGCCGGTTGGGGCTGGATGAACATGACCCTGTGGAGGGCAGGATGAACAGGACCACCCCGTGGAGGGCTGGATGAACAGTAGACGGTGGAGGGCTGGATGAACAGTAGCCCGTGGAGGGGTGGTCGAACAGGAGCACGTGGAGAGGGCTGGTTCAACATTAGCCGGTGGAGTAGCTCGCGGTGGAGGCTGGATGAACAGGAGCCCGTGGATGAACAGTCGCAGGTGGAGGCTGGAAGAGGTCGATGGTGGATGAACAGTAGCCCATGGAGGCTGGAGGGGGTCGGCGGTGGAGATGAATAGTATCCTGTGGAGTCCCGTTTTGCGGTACGCCACACCCCTCCCGATGAACAGGACCCCCGTTTCGACCGTAGCGCTCCAACACAAGTCCATTTCCTCCGTTTTGCGGTACGCCACACCCCTCCCGATCAATAGGACCCCCGTTTCGATCGTAGGAGGTCTGTTTCCTCCGTTTTGCGGTACGTCGGACCCCTCTCGATGAACATGATCCCGTTTCGACCGTGGCCGGTCGAACACAAGGCCATTTCCTCCATTCTGCAATACGCCAGGCCTTGTTACCATCAGCTATTCCGTTCAAGACGGTTGGCTCCCATGCGTTCCGTTGCCTCCCGATGAACACGACGCGTTCCGTTGCCTCCCATGAACACGACGACGACGCAGTTTCTCCATTCCGACCCAGCCATGTACACAAGCCCTGGCCGTACGTATGCACGAGTAGGCGTTTGAGACCCTGTCCGTATGTACGCACGTGGCCATATTTTCTATCTTGCACAATGGCCGTTGTACTTACGTGTACATGCTACGTGCGCACCTCTACTACGACACATGCGCGCCTCTACATCGAACAGTATGTACGTACACTTTCGCGACCAGAATGACAACGCTACGTATGCTTCGACCAGGTGGGTCCCGACTGTCAGGCACTTCCTTGCGTGCGAAGATGTAGCTGGTGGGTCCTAGCAGTTAGGGGGGCGTATCGGTTTTTTTTTGCCTGGACAAACTTCCTTGCATGCGAAGATGTAGCTGGTGGGTCCCAGCAATCAGGGGGAAATGTTTTTTTTTCACGAAATACGATAGCCCGTCCGGTGGGTCCCCGCTGTAAGGTGGAGGAATAATTATTTTGCATGTAATAAGGAGGCACTTCCTTGTTGCGGCCGTGGACCCAGCTGTCAGCCTCTCCACGTACAGTCCACGTCCGATGGAAGCCGTTCCTTGACCACGTTGACCACGCGGCGCCGAGAGCACCAGGGCGGTGGACGATGGCGAGGCCTAGGAAGGGGACGACGCAGAGACGGGGAAGACGCGATAGTGGATGCCCACACGTAGAGGAGTACGAGGGTTCACTTGTTCGCTGTGGTGTGAGGCTGTCGTCGCCGCAGAATAACATGGGGTGTGGGTGAGTAGAGGGATGGCCTGGCCAGCGGTGGGAATAGTAGGGGGCGGTGAGGCCTCCACGGCAGCATAGCCGGCCACGGGAGGCAGGAGCATGCGGCACGACCGACGCTGCTTTGGGCGGCTGGAGCAACAAGACCAAAGGTTGAAGAAGCACTACGACCGTTGGATGGACATCGTACGGTCACTGGAGCTAGAATCGTTCATATTAACTAAGTCTACAAAGCACTCCGCCCCCGTCAACTTAGTAGGCCCACAAGTCAGCCTCCCACCAAGGTGGGTCCCAACCAGTTAGGGGAGTATTCATTTTTTTTTTGTGTAATAAGGAGGCACTTCCGGTGGGTCCGAGCTGACAGCGGGGGGAAAGTTTTTTCGCGCAATACGATGGCCCGTCCGGTGGGTCCCAGCAGTCAGGGGGAAATGTTTTTTCGCGAAATACGGTGGCCCGTCCGGTCGGTCCCTGCTGTCAGGTGGAGGAATCATTATTTTCCGCGTAATAAGGAGGCATTTCCTTGCTGCCATCGTGGACCCAGCTGTCAGCCTCTCCACGTACAATCCAGGTCCGATGGAAGCCGTTTCTTGACCACGTTGACCACGCCGCGCCAAGAGCACCAGGGCGGAGGACGACGGCGAGGCCTAGGAAGGGGACGACGCGGAGTCGGGGAAGATGCGGCAGTGGAAGCCCGTGCGGAGAGGAGTACGAGGGTTCACTGGTTCGGCTGCGGTGTGAGGCTGCCATCGCCGCAGGGCCTGGCCAGCGGTGGGAATAGTAGGGGGCGGGGAGGCCTCCGCCGCAGCACAGCCGGCCACGGGAGGCAGGAGCATGCAGCACGACCGGCGCTGCTTTGGGTGGCTGGAGCAAGAAGACCAGAGGTTGAAGAAGCACTACGGCCGTTGGATGGACATCGTACGGTCACTGGAGCTAGAATCGTTCATATTGACTAAGTTAACAAAGCACTCCGTCCCCGTCAACTTAGAAGGCCCACAAGTCAGCCTCCCACCAAGGTGGGTCCCAACTAGCAGGGGAGTATTCATTTTTTTGTGCGTAATAAGGAGGCGCTTCCTTGCGTGCGAAGATATAGCTGGTGGGTCCGACCTGTCGGCGGTGGGAACGTTTTTTTCGCGAAATACAGAGGCCCTTCTGGTGGGTCCCAATTGTCAGGTGGAGGAATCATTATTTTGCGCGTAATAAGGAGGCATTTCCTTGCGTGCGGCCGTGGACCCAGCTATCAGCCTCTCCACGCACAGTCTACTTCCGATGGTGTCGTTTGTTGACCATGTTGACCACTCCGCGCCGAGCGCATCCAAGGTGGTGGACGACGGCGAGGCCCCGGACAACAACGAGTCGGAGATGGGAAGACGCGGGAGTAGAGTCCCAGACGGAGAGGTGTACGAGGGTTAACTGGTTCTAGTGCGGTGTCGTTCGGCAGTCGGTGGAGAAGAACAAGAGGTGTGGAGGGGTGGAGGGATGGCCTCGCCAACGGTGGAGTAGCGCTTCACAGCGAAGCGTGCTAAGCAGAGCTGCTAGCAGCAGGAGGCGGGAGCAGGTGGTCCCGGCGGGGCTGGAGGAAGAAGACGAGAGATTGTAGATGGATGCCGGTTGTTGGATGTAAATCCAACGGCTAACGATGTCAGAATCATTTGTTGACTAAGTTGACAACGAGTTGCATTGGCCTCGGCCTATTGGCCCACATTTCAGCCTCCAAAAATGTGGCACGTATTCAACCCATTTTTCAGAATTTATAGTCTTTTTTTGCGGGGTGGAATTTATAGTCCATTTTATCTTTTTTTTGAATTAAAGTCCATTAGCTGGGCTGGGCGAACAAATAATGTAGCGTCCATGCGGCCCATTTATGTTTTTCCTAAGAAATTACAGGCCATTTGCACTTTCTCGAAATATATGATTTTGCTAGGCTAATTCTAATTATAATGTTGGGGTGGGCGCAGCAATGTTATCAAAAAATAAAAAGGGGCTGAGCATTTTGTTATATATATTGGTCCTTAAATCTTACCAAGCTTTTGTACACAATCACCAGGATTTTCGTTGCCAAAAAAAATCCAGGATTTTATTGTTAAGAAATTATTTTTATAAGTTAACAAGATGTGGGATATTGTTTTCTTACATATGTAAGTATCTGTTAAATATATGATGACAATAACAATAATATATTATAACATACAAAATAATTTAAATATATATAATATAGTTAGAAGGGAAACATAAGTTGGACCAGGCATTCCTATTCTTATATAGAAAAATAGAACAGACATTTGTGTTTTCTTCAAAAAAATATACATAAATTGGGCTGCCGATGTTTCACGAAAAAATAAAACCTCGGATGGGAGGTCCATAGGCCGGTCGATACATGACGGCCCTCAAGAAAATACAAACAGGCCTATGGACCTCCCATCCGAGGTCGTGGGCTGCGCATGTTAAAAAAGAAAGCCTAGACGGGGCATCCCAAAACCCAGCTGATACTTGCTGCCCTAGTGATAATAAATGATACATGCCAGCTCCCCGTCTTCGTTGTGAATTTATCTCCTATAGTAACTACGTTGAAGCACCTAAAAGAATGTAACTATGTTGACAAACCCATGGGCCCCAACGTCAATATAGCATTAGGAGGAAGTATTTTTTCGATGAGGCACTTGCTTGCGTACGGCCATAGACCTGGTGGTCCTGACTGTCCGCCTCTCCACGTACAGTCCTCTCCATATTCCTCTCGTTTGTTCAGCATGTTCACAACGGCAGACAGCGGCGTCGCGGCGAGCGCACAAAGGCGCAGGAGGAGATCCGGCCACCTGAGGAAGTGCCTTATTAGTAACGAAACAACTGAACTAGCCCAGTGGCCGAGTGACACTACCCGACAGATGTTCCGCCCGGGTTCGATTCCACCTATGCAGAGAAAATATCTCCAATTTTTTTGCCTCTGCCTTTATTGACATGTGGGTCCCAATTGTCATCTACGCACACCATGTCCTACACTTGCCAAAACTTTGTCCCTCGTTTTCTCTGTTTTTCGCACACTCGACATTGTGTGGACATTTTGAAAATAGCATATCTTTTTGACCGTGCATCATATGAAGATGTGCTATGCATGAATGTTGATCAGCATGATGTTAACTGGCTGGTAGTTCCAGTATCGACCATGAATAAAACTTCCATCATGATGTTAACACTGTTTGAAAAGGCCATGTTAATATAAATGCTCTGCCTCTGAAAGTTGCAGTTTCTTATCTGAAAATAAACTTGGAGTTTCTTATCTGAAACTGAAACTTGCATTTTCTTCTGTGAGAATCACATTGTCTGCACTTTTATACTCCTATGAAACTACATTTTTAAGTGCTAAAAATAGATCTCTAGAATTCATAAAATACTTCATATGCTCAATACTGCAAATCTGAAATCCAAAAGACATTCATATCTGAAAGTACTCTCAAACTACACAAAACAAAACACAATTCACAACCTGCAAATACTAACAACCCTAAGCTCATCCTGACAATTCACAACCTGCCCAACTATTGGTCTTGGGGGGGGGGGGAATCCCTCCTATTCCTCGGCGGCAGACAACCACCCCGTGAGACGATGTGAACGGTGATAATAAGTGCATGAGTTCTTCGGACTAACGTGAGTATTCGAAGGTTGACACTTCCACCTATCCATATTTTTCTAGCCTATTCGGTACCGTGCATTGCCCTTTCTCACCTCGAGAGTTGGCGCATACTTCGCCGGTGCATCCAAATCCTTGGCATGATATGCTCTGTCATCATAAGCCTCATTATATCCTTCCTCAAAACAGCCACCATACCTACCTATTAAGGCATTTCCATAGCCTTTCCGAGATACATTGCCATGCAACATCCATCCTCTCATGACTTGATCTTCATGTCATACATGCTTTTTGCTTGATCGATGAGCCGCATGCTAGTTGGGCCTTGCCCTAATCATTGCTACATGACGCGCTAGTATCATTGCATATCATGCTACACTGGCAGAGGCATACATTTGCATACATCATGATAGTTTCATTTTCTTTATGGTGAGTACTTTTGTAAAGTGTGAAAGATCTTCTATACTTCTTGTAATACATAGAGTGTTGCCCCTAAGTGAGGAAAATATCCCAAAGAGGACAAATCAAAAGATCCCAAAGAGGACAAAATCAAAAGATCCCAAAGAGGACAAATGAGAGATAAATAGAAAGAGCCATTGAGGCCACAAAAAAATAAAAAAAAAGAAAAAAGAAAAAAAGAAATAAAAAGAGAGAAGGGGGCACACTACTATTTCTTTTGAGAGATCCACACTCGTACTCCATCTTATATCTTGTACTCCATAGAGATTATCATTTATTCATATAGCTATGTGGGGACCTTTACACTATAGAACTTGGCTTGTATATTCCAATGATGAGCCTCCTCAAAAGAGCTCTAGGTCTTCTTGAGCAAGCAAGTTGGATGCACCCCCACTAGTTCCATTGGAGAGCTTACCTTAGTTCATATGTGCATCCGTTGCATGGCAATCCCTACTCCTCGCATCATATCTATCATTTGGCTTTCTCTCGCCGATGATTGTCCTCGATGATGTGAGCCTTTCACACCTTTTTTGTGTTCCCCCTCTATCATTTCTCTCTTTGCCATCCTAAGTGTCGACTTTCTTGCTTACGCTCATCCATTGCATGAGTGCTCAAAATATCGAAAGGGAGTGGATCATTTTGACTTGTACCTGGCTGACGGTTTGGGGATGAGTCAAGATAAGATTCCAAAGAAGACCAAGTGTGAAACTTTAGTAGATCCAGTTCTCAACAATACAAAAACTATGTTTTACTCTCTCATATATCCCTATCCCCTTTCTTTCACGCAAACACCATTTGGAGACATTCGAGTCACGGACAGCGAGAGCTCTTGCACCTTTATGTTCTCATGTTACTTGTTACAATGCTAATATAGACTCTTGCTTGTTATGACTTGAATTGGATTACATGCCTTGATTGCTTAACTTAAAAGTTCTTATATGGTTGATAGCATGTCACCACAGAAATTATGCTTGTTATCATTTACCTACTCGAGGACGAGCAGGAATTAAGCTTGGGGATATTGATACGTCCAAAACGTATCTATAACTTCTGCTTGTGATACATCCAAAACGTATCTATAATTTCTGCTTGCTCCATGCCTCTTTTGGGTGATATTGCTATGATATTTATACACTTCCATACACTTTTGATCATATTTGGACTAACCTATTAACTCAGTGCACCCCAGTGCCAGTTTCTGTTTTCTGCTGTTTTTGTATTTCAGGTTTTCCCATTACGAGAACAGCCAGAAAAATCCCGGAAAAATTATATAAAAAATCAGCGTTCCAGAAGCTTCCGGGTAGCCAAAGTACAGCCGGAGGGGGGCCACCAGGGCTCCAGGCGCCCTGGTGGCGCGGCCTCCCTCCTGGCCGCGCCGGGGGGGGCGCCTGGGCCCCCCAGGCCTCCGCTGATGCCCCCCTTTGGCATATATTTATATCGTGTCCCGAAACCCTCGAGACGTTAACCCTTTTTCGCGATCTCATCTCTGTTCCGCCGCCGCCGCGCTTCCAAGATCGGGAGCACCAGGAGTACTCTTCCCGGCACCCTGTCGGAGGGGAGGATCACCCCCGGGAGCCTCTCCTCCACCATGGGCGCCTCCCAGATGAGTTGTGAGTAGTCTCCCTTGGATCATGGGTCCATGACCAGTAGCTATGTGATGTTCTCCTCCCCTTCTTGTGCTTCACTAATTAGTCCTCGTGAGCTGCCCTACATGATCGAGGCACATATGTAATCCTTATGTTGTTGCTATGATGAGTTTGCTGGGATCCGATGGATTGTGAGATTATGTTCAGATTGTGTTTGAGTAATATATTTGATCTACCTCTTTTATATTTATGTTCGTAAGTAATTCTTGCATGTTCTCCGTTGTTATTTATTGCTTTGGCCAAGTAGTAGGTAGTGACTCCAAGAGGGAACGTTATGCTTGATTCTGGGTTCATGCCCCTCGATGACTAGCTTGAGTGATAGAAACATGAGTCTAGGGGATGTCCTGTTGCCACAAGGGGGAAAACAACGGTGCTTGTGCCCGCGGGTGCAATGATTGTTTACTTTACGCAAAGTTCTTTTAATGCAGTTGTCTGTTGCTTTGAGTTTACACTATAGGTGGGACTCGCAACTTAATACCAGCGAGATGTTCTGGATAGATATCTCAAGGTGGATGATTAGTAGTAGATGCAGATGGATTTCGGTCTACTTGCCTTGGCGTACCGCCCATGCTTTGAACCTCTATCTTTCTTGTAACATAGTTAGCATTGGTTTGCGCACATAATTCTGTCAATTGCCCAGCTATAATTCGTTTACCTCACATAGCTGTTTTATCGTCTTTTGGGAGAGAGACATCACTAGTGAACATCATGGGACCCCGGTCCATATTACCACCATTGATCACATCCGCTATTTACTTTCAGCTTTTACTTACTATTGCAGCAATACCTATCACTATTATCACTTGCGTTTGATCCTTTGTAAACGACAAGGCCGGAGGGATTGACAACCTCTCTGTACTCGTTGGGAGCAAAGTTATTTGTATCTGTGTGCAGGTCCACGTTGATTGCTAATATCTGGCGCCGTTAGCAGTTGACACCTTCTTGTTGAAACTGGGAGTCTCAGGGGAAATCGATCCTTGGTATCTTTGCCAAGGGAAAACTTCCGCTACACTGCATCTCAAACCTTCCACTTGGGGTAACCAACGAGGGGCGAGAAGTCATCAAGCAAAGTTTTCTGGCGCCGTTGCCGGGGACTCCACTCTTCAAGTTAGGGGAGTTGCACGCTATCTTTTACCTTTGCTTTTTAGTCTTGTTAGTTTACCTTTCATTTTTTTGCTTTAGTATCTTTATCAAAAATCACAAAAAAATTATTTGCTTTTCTGTTAGTAGTCCTTTATGTTTAGTCAAGCATGTTAGGATTTGGAGCTTTGAGGGAATCAGAAGTCCTAGATTTCCATCAAAGGGATGGAGAAAATATGAAGAAGGCATGGGACAGAATTTCTGATGCACATAGGAGAATTATGCCTTGGATACCTATAAAAATTGTGCTTAGAAATTTTTACCATGGTCTTTTTAAATGGTGTAAACACTCTCTTGATATTATAGCTGAGGGAGATTTCCTAGAGTGTGATGAAGCTAGAGCTCCTGAAATTATACATGGTCTATCTAGTTACTTTGTTTATGATCATAACTTTGATACTGTCATAGATAGACTTGCTACTATTGAGAAGAGAATGGATGCTCTAGACTTGATGAAGGTAGAGAAACCTAAACCCAATAAGAAAGACATTTTGGAAATAGACAATGATTGGGAGCCTTTTGTTAGGATTAGCATCTCTAATCAAGACTTCCTTGCTTATTGTGATATTGGATCTACGGTTTCTACTATGCCAAAAATTGCTCATGATTCTTTAAAATTTAACATGGATAGATTACCATCTTATCATGAACACACTAATGGAGATATTTCTGAAATCCAGGGAAGAATAAAAGACGTTCCAGTTAAATTCCTTAAAGGGATTACAATGGTTGATTTCTTCGTCATGGAGCCAAACCAAGGAAATATAGTGCTTGGAAGGGACTTCCTCCGAGCGGTAAAAGGCTTCATCGATCTAGGTAAGGGACAAATCCGCTTACGCGGGAAGGCAAAAGGTGTGTACCCCTTTACTAGAAGGAACAAGAGTGAACTTGTTGAGGAACCATTTGAAGCAATTTATAACTCCAATCATTATGATGGTTATTGATTCCTCTTTGCATAATGCCTAGCTTAAAGGCATAAAAGAAAGCGCTTTTGGGAGGCAGCCCACATGAATAAAATTTTTATTTTTCTTTTGTTGTGTCTTGATGTTGTTACTACAGTAGCATCATCATTGTATCTTTGCTTTTAAATTTTGTGCCAAGTGTAGCCTCTGATTGCAAGAAAGTTCAAAAGTTGTGACGTGCTGTCCAGGAAACAGATTATGTCCTTGGATAGAAAAATTCGTATAAAATCACCAGATCGTCTTTTTGGTCTGAATTTTTTCGACAGCGTGCTCTATACAATTGTCTTTCATGCGTCTGTTCTGAGTTTTTTGATTAGAGTGGCAAAAGTGCCCCGAAAAAATCAGTTACTACCTGCTGTTCTGTTTTTCACAGATTCTGTCCTGTTTTGCCTTTCCTTCATTTTGCAAACCTAGAGCTTGCTTTTTCTTTGCAAAAACCTTTTGGCAATCTTGAGAAACAGTAGACCTTCAAGAATATCCTTATTTCCAGCAAGGAGCAATTATTTTATTAAGGGTACTAACCTCGCTAATCAGATTATGATGAGTTATGTATGAAGGGAGTTTTCAAGTGTGCGAGGGAAGATGATAAAAAGATTCAGGAGTGTCAAACGCTCAAGCTTGGGGATGCCCCCATGCACCCCCAAGAAATATTCAAGGAGACTCAAGCGTCTAAGCTTGGGGATGCCCCCGTGCATCCCCTTCTCCATCAACATTATCAGTTCGTCTTTCGTTCCACTATATTTTTATCACTTCATGTGTTATGTGCTATGCTTGGAGCGTCTTGCTTTTAGTTTTCCTTTTTAGTTTTCTTTAGCTTTCCATAACGAGCCGGAACTCAGCTTTCTTTATGTGGGAGAGAAACACGCTCCACTTCTACCTAGAACATAACATAGAATTTTCATGTCTATCCTTGCTGTGTGTGTTCTTTGTCTTTCAATAGCTACTATCATGCTTAGCTTTTAGTTTTCATGCTTATCTTTTTAAAGAGCTTTTCTTTAGTTGGTTGCTTGAACTCTCTTTATTTATCATGATTATCTTATTAAGAGAGTTTGCTTCTGTTGCATGGTTGATATGTCTATGATAAAAATGCTACGTGCATAATGGTGCTTAGTAGTTCATGTTTTCTTATGGTTAGTCTCAAATAGCTGGGGGGTTTCCAATGTGTTATTGGAATACCAACATGATTTGTGTGCCTATGATGTGGTATGGTTTAGTAATATCTTCCTTCAAGAATTTATTTTGATTGACTTGGTGTATGCTCACGCATATTTAAGACTGTAAAGAAAGTCTGTCAAGCCTTGATGATCTTTTATTTCTGAGTAGCGATATAACTACCATGCCTGATTCAATGTTCCTTTGTCGCTCTGCATGATTATGACAGTCATTGCTCTCTTAGTTGGTCGCTCCCAGTCTTTTGCTAACCTTCGCCTGTACTAAGCGGACTGACTGCTTGTGCATCCAAATTCTTTTAAACCAGTTATGCCATCTGAGTCCACCATACCTTCCTACATGGTATTTACCTGCCATTCCTAACGGAGACTTGCATGTACCATCTCAAAATTATTCAAAAAAAAATGCATTCCTATTTTGTGCCTCTGTTTTAAGTTCATGAGGAAGTACTAGTTAATTCATGATTTTTTTAAGTTGGACAAGCTTCACCCCAGGATTGCATGTCTAATGTGCAAACCCATAACACGAGAAGGAACTGGCATTGAGTGCGCCCGGCTCAAAATTAATATAACAAACAAACCCTCCTTCACGCTTTGTTCATGAGAAATAAGAAAACTTTTGCAGTGATAAACAAAGGAGATTAAGAGGATGTGATCGTCCTCATTCGGGAGCCGTTCCTCGAAACTTGTCCATCTCAAGAAGTAATTGAGTTATCTGCTAGCATTCGTTGACGGAACATGCATAATCTAAAAATAATAATAATTACCTCTGTTTTTAAAACCAAGAGCTCTGGTACATGTTTTGTCTTTGTTTCCGACTACGGGTTTTCAACCTTGCCAACAAAAGCCACGGTTCGAGAGTCTCCACCTTCTTTTAAAGCACCAACTACTGAGAGCATGTTGTCATTCTGAGTGTAATGTGCATTGTCCCAAAGTAGCATTGTCTTTTGCATGATTATGATATCGTTTATTTTGAAGTCATTGTATCTAGTCATCACTTAAACCTTGGAGGTGCCCCTGCATTTATGTTTTGCTTCACTAAAGGGGGCAAGCGAGATATCACTTTGTCATATTTGCACACCATGCTCATTACAAATCTATTTGATGTTTCAGTATCACATTGTAAAACTTTCAGTTTTTTGTGATTTTCTCATGAGGCAACTTAATTACTACAGATTCATTGTCTCAGTAAGCTTTTGTCATATGACTATGAAAAAGTCCTATATGGTTAATAGCATGTCACCACAGAAATTATTCTTGTTATCATTTACCTACTCGAGGACGAGCAGGAATTAAGCTTGGGGATGTTGATACGTCCAAAACGTATTTATAATTTCTGCTTGCTCCATGCCTCTTTTGGGTGATATTGCTATGATATTTATACACTTCCATACACTTTTGATCATATTTGGACTAACCTATTAACTCAGTGCACCCCAGTGCCAGTTTCTGTTTTCTGCAGTTTTTGTATTTCAGGTTTTCCCATTACGAGAACTGCCAGAAAAATCCCGGAAAAATTATATAAAAAATCAGCGTTCCAGAAGCTTCCCGGTAGCCAAAGTACAGCCGGAGGGGGGCCACCAGGGCTCCAGGTGCCATGGTGGCGCGGCCCCCCTCCTGGCCGCACCGG
>LR738709.1:408680680-408758943 GCA_902687465.1 Secale cereale
GGGGGGGGGGCGCCTGGGCCCCCCAGGCCTCCGCTGATGCCCCTCTTTAGCATATATTTATATCGTGTCCCGAAACCCTCGAGACGGGAACCCTTTTTCGCGATCTCATCTCTGTTCTGCCGCCGCCGCGCTTCCAAGATCGGGAGCACCAGGAGAACTCTTCCCGGCACCCTGCCGGAGGGGAGGATCACCCCCGGGAGCCTCTCCACCACCATGGGCGCCTCCCGGATGAGTTGTGAGTAGTCTCCCTTGGACCATGGGTCCGTGACCAGTAGCTATGTGATGTTCTCCTCCCCTTCTTGTGCTTCACTAATTAGTCCTCGTGAGCTGCCCTACATGATCGAGGCACATATGTAATCCTTATGCTGTTGCTATGATGAGTTTGTTGGGATCCGATGGATTGTGAGATTATGTTTAGATTGTGTTTGAGTAATATATTTGATCTACCTCTTTTATATTTATGTTCGTAAGTAATTCTTGCATGTTCTCCGTTGTTATTTATTGCTTTGGCCAAGTAGTAGGTAGTGACTCCAAGAGGGAACGTTATGCTTGATTGTGGGTTCATGCCCCTCGATGACTAGCTTGAGTGACAGAAACATGAGTCTAGGGGATGTGTTGTTGCCACAAGGGGGGAAAACAACGGTGCTTGTGCCCGCGGGTGCAAGGATTGTTTACTTTACGCAAAGTTCTTTTAATGCAGTTGTCTGTTGCTTTGAGTTTACACTATGGGTGGGACTCGCAACTTAATACCAGCGAGATGTTCTGGATAGATATCTCAAGGTGGATGATTAGTAGTAGATGCAGATGGATTTCGGTCTACTTGCCTTGGCGTACCGCCCATGCTTTGAACCTCTACCTTTCTTGTAACATAGTTAGCATTGGTTTGCGCACATAATTCTGTCAATTGCCCAGCTGTAATTCGTTTACCTCACATAGCTGTTTTATCGTCTTTTGGGAGAGAGACATCACTAGTGAACATCATGGGACCCCGGTCCATATTACCATCATTGATCACATTCGCTATTTACTTTCAGCTTTTACTTACTATTGCAGCAATACCTATCACTATTATCACTTGCGTTTGATCCTTTGTAAACGACAAGGCCGGAGGGATTGACAACCTCTCTGTACTCGTTGGGAGCAAAGTTATTTGTATCTGTGTTCAGGTCCACGTTGATTGCTAATATCTGGCGCCGTTAGCAGTTGACACCTTCTTGTTGAAACTGGGAGTCTCAGGGGAAATCGATCCTTGGTATCTTTGCCAAGGGAAAACTTCCGCTACACTGCATCTCAAACCTTCCACTTGGGGTAACCAACGAGGGGCGAGAAGCCATCAAGCAAAGTTTTCTGGCGCCGTTGCCGGGGACTCCACTCTTCAAGATAGGGGAGTTGCACGCTATCTTTTACCTTTGCTTTTTAGTCTTGTTAGTTTACCTTTCAGTTTTTTGCTTTAGTATCTTTATCAAAAATCACAAAAAAATTATTTGCTTTTCTGTTAGTAGTCCTTTATGTTTAGCCAAGCATGTTAGGATTTGGAGCTTTGAGGGAATGAGAAGTCCTAGATTTCCATCAAAGGGATGGAGAAAATATGAAGAAGGCATGGGACAGAATTTCTGATGCACATAGGAGAATTATGCCTTGGATACCTATAAAAATTGTGCTTAGAAATTTTTACCATGGTCTTTTTAAATGGTGTAAACACTCTCTTGATATTATAGCTGAGGGAGATTTCCTAGAGTGTGATGAAGCTAGAGCTCTTGAAATTATACATGGTCTATCTAGTTACTTTGTTTATGATCATAACTTTGATACTGTCATAGATAGACTTGCTACTATTGAGAAGAGAATGGATGCTCTAGACTTGATGAAGGTAGAGAAACCTAAACCCAATAAGAAAGACATTTTGGAAATAGACAATGATTGGGAGCCTTTTGTTAGGATTAGCATCTCTAATCAAGACTTCCTTGCTTATTGTGATATTGGATCTACGGTTTCTACTATGCCAAAAATTGTTCATGATTCTTTAAAATTTAACATGGATAGATTACCATCTTATCATGAACACACTAATGGAGATATTTCTGAAATCCAGGGAAGAATAAAAGACGTTCCAGTTAAATTCCTTAAAGGGATTACAATGGTTGATTTCTTCGTCATGGAGCCAAACCAAGGAAATATAGTGCTTGGAAGGGACTTCCTCCGAGCGGTAAAAGGCTTCATCGATCTAGGTAAGGGACAAATCCGCTTACGCGGGAAGGCAAAAGGTGTGTACCCCTTTCCTAGAAGGAACAAGAGTGAACTTGTTGAGGAACCATTTGAAGCAATTTATAACTCCGATCATTATGATGGTTATTGATTCCTCTTTGCATAATGCCTAGCTTAAAGGCATAAAAGAAAGCGCTTTTGGGAGGCAGCCCACATGAATAAAAATTTTATTTTTCTTTTGTTGTGTCTTGATGTTGTTACTACAATAGCATCATCATTGTATCTTTGATTTTCAATTTTGTGCCAAGTGTAGCCTCTGATTGCAAGAAAGTTCAAAAGTTGTGACGTGCTGTCCAGGAAACAGATTATGTCCTTGGATAGAAAAATTCGTATAAAATCACCAGATCATCTTTTTGGTCTGAATTTTTTCGACAGCATGCTCTATACAATTGTCTTTCATGCGTCTGTTCTGAGTTTTTTGATTAGAGTGGCAAAAGTGCCCCGAAAAAATTATTTACTACCTGCTGTTCTGTTTTTCACAGATTCTGTCCTGTTTTGCCTTTCCTTTATTTTGCAAACCTAGAGCTTGCTTTTTCTTTGCAAAAACCTTTTGGCAATCTTGAGAAATAGTAGAACTTCAAGAATATCCTTATTTCCAGCAAGGAGCAATTATTTTATTAAGGGTACTAACCTCGCTAATCAGATTATGATGAGTTATGTATGAAGGGAGTTTTCAAGTGTGCGAGGGAAGATGATAAAAAGATTCAGGAGTGTCAAATGCTCAAGCTTGGGGATGCCCCCATGCACCCCCAAGAAATATTCAAGGAGACTCAAGCGTCTAAGCTTGGGGATGCCCCCGTGCATCCCCTTCTCCATCAACATTATCAGTTCGTCTTTCGTTCCACTATATTTTTATCACTTCATGTGTTATGTGCTATGCTTGGAGCGTCTTGCTTTTAGTTTTCCTTTTTAGTTTTCTTTAGCTTTCCATAATGATCCGGAACTCAGCTTTCTTTATGTGGGAGAGAAACACGCTCCACTTCTACCTAGAACATAACATAGAATTTTCATGTCTATCCTTGCTGTGTGTGTTCTTTGTCTTTCAATAGCTACTATCATGCCTAGCTTTTAGTTTTCATGCTTATCTTTTTAAAGAGCTTTTCTTTAGTTGGTTGCTTGAACTCTCTTTATTTATCATGATTATCTTATTAAGAGAGTTTTCTTCTGTTGCATGGTTGATATGTCTATGATAAAAATGCTACGTGCATAATGGTGCTTAGTAGTTCATGTTTTCTTATGGTTAGTCTCAAATAGCTGGGGGGTTTCCAATGTGTTATTGGAATACCAACATGATTTGTTTGCCTATGATGTGGTATGGTTTAGTAATATCTTCCTTCAAGAATTTATTTTGATTGACTTGGCGTATGCTCACGCATATTTAAGACTGTAAAGAAAGTCTGTCAAGCCTTGATGATCTTTTATTTCTGAGTAGCGATATAACTACCATGCCTGATTCAATGTTCCTTTGTCGCTCTGCATGATTATGACAGTCATTGCTCTCTTAGTTGGTCGCTCCCAGTCTTTTGCTAACCTTCGCCTGTACTAAGCGGACTGACTGCTTGTGCATCCAAATTCTTTTAAACCAGTTATGCCATCTGAGTCCACCATACCTTCCTACATGGTATTTACCTGCCATTCCTAACGGAGACTTGCATGTACCATCTCAAAATTATTTAAAAAAAAATGCATTCCTATTTTGTGCCTCTGTTTTAAGTTCATGAGGAAGTACTAGTTAATTCATGATTTTTTTAAGTTGGACAAGCTTCACCCCAGGATTGCATGTCTAATGTGCAAACCCATAACACGAGAAGGAACTGGCATTGAGTGCGCCCGGCTCAAAATTAATATAACAAACAAACCCTCCTTCACGCTTTGTTCATGAGAAATCAGAAAACTTTTGCAGTGATAAACAAAGGAGATTAAGAGGATGTGATCGTCCTCATTCGGGAGCCGTTCCTCGAAACTTGTCCATCTCAAGAAGTAATTGAGTTATCTGCTAGCATTCGTTGACGGAACATGCATAATCTAAAAATAATAATTATTACCTCTGTTTTTAAAACCAAGAGCTCTGGTACATGTTTTGTCTTTGTTTCCGACTACGGGTTTTCAACCTTGCCAACAAAAGCCACGGTTCGAGAGTCTCCACCTTCTTTTAAAGCACCAACTACTGAGAGCATGATTGTCATTCTGAGTGTAATGTGCATTGTCCCAAAGTAGCATTGTCTTTTGCATGATTATGATATCGTTTATTTTGAAATCATTGTATCTAGTCATCACTTAAACCTTGGAGGTGCCCCTGCATTTATGTTTTGCTTCACTAAAGGGGGCAAGCGAGATATCACTTTGTCATATTTGCACACCATGCTCATTACAAATCTAATTGATGTTTCAGTATCACATTGTAAAACTTTCAGTTCTTTGTGATTTTCTCATGAGGCAACTTAATTACTATAGATTCATTGTCTCAGTAAGCTTTTCTCATGTTAATAGCATGTCACCACAGAAATTATTCTTGTTATCATTTACCTACTCGAGGACGAGCAGGAATTAAGCTTGGGGATGTTGATACGTCCAAAACGTATCTACAATTTCTGCTTGCTCCATGCCTCTTTTGGGTGATATTGCTATGATATTTATACACTTCCATACACTTTTGATCATATTTGGACTAACCTATTATCTCAGTGCACCCCAGTGCCAGTTTCTGTTTTCTGCTGTTTTTGTATTTCAGGTTTTCCCATTACGAGAACTGCCAGAAAAATCCCGGAAAAATTATATAAAAAATCAGCGTTCCAGAAGCTTCCCGGTAGCCAAAGTACAGCCGGAGGGGGGCCACCAGGGCTCCAGGCGCCCTGGTGGCGCGGCCCCCCTCCTGGCCGCGCCGGGGGGGGGGGGGGCCTGGGCCCCCCAGGCCTCCGCTGATGCCCCCCTTTGGCATATATTTATATCGTGTCCCGAAACCCTCGAGACGAGAACCCTTTTTCGCGATCTCATCTCTGTTCCGCCGCCGCCGCGCTTCCAAGATCGGGAGCACCAGGAGAACTCTTCCCGGCACCCTGCCGGAGGGGAGGATCACCCCCGGGAGCCTCTCCACCACCATGGGCGCCTCCCGGATGAGTTGTGAGTAGTCTCCCTTGGACCATGGGTCCATGACTAGTAGCTATGTGATGTTCTCCTCCCCTTCTTGTGCTTCACTAATTAGTCCTCGTGAGCTGCCCTACATGATCGAGGCACATATGTAATCCTTATGTTGTTGCTATGATGAGTTTGTTGAGATCCGATGGATTGTGAGATTATGTTCAGATTGTGTTTGAGTAATATATTTGATCTACGTCTTTTATATTTATGTTTGTAAGTAATTTTTGCATGTTCTCCGTTGTTATTTATTGCTTTGGCCAAGTAGTAGGTAGTGACTCCAAGAGGGAACGTTATTCTTGATTGTGGGTTCATGCCCCTCGATGACTAGCTTGAGTGACAGAAACATGAGTCTAGGGGATGTGATGTTGCCACAAGGGGGAAAACAACGGTGCTTGTGCCCGCGGGTGCAAGGATTGTTTACTTTACGCAAAGTTCTTTTAATGCAGTTGTCTGTTGCTTTGAGTTTACACTATGTGTGGGACTCGCAACTTAATACCAGCGAGATGTTCTGGATAGATATCTCAAGGTGGATGATTAGTAGTAGATGCAGATGGATTTCGGTCTACTTGCCTTGGCGTACCGCCCATGCTTTGAACCTCTACCTTTCTTGTAACATAGTTAGCATTGGTTTGCGCACATAATTCTGTCAATTGCCCAGCTGTAATTCGTTTACCTCACATAGCTGTTTTATCGTCTTTTGGGAGAGAGACATCACTAGTGAACATCATGGGACCCCGGTCCATATTACCATCATTGATCACATCCGCTATTTACTTTCAGCTTTTACTTGCTATTGCAGCAATACCTATCACTATTATCACTTGCGTTTGATCCTTTGTAAACGACAAGGCCGGAGGGATTGACAACCTCTCTGTACTCGTTGGGAGCAAAGTTATTTGTATCTGTGTGCAGGTCCATGTTGATTGCTAATATCTGGCGCCGTTAGCAGTTGACACCTTCTTGTTGAAACTGGGAGTCTCAGGGGAAATCGATCCTTGGTATCTTTGCCAAGGGAAAACTTCCGCTACACTGCATCTCAAACCTTCCACTTGGGGTAACCAACGAGGGGCGAGAAGCCATCAGCTTGCTCCATGCCTCTTTTGTGTGATATTGCTATGATATTTATGCACTTCCATACACTTTTGATCATATTTGGACTAACCTATTAACTCAGTGCACCCAAGTGCCAGTTTCTGTTTTCTGCTGTCTTTGTATTTCAGGTTTTCCCATTACTTAAATTGCTAGAAAAATTCCGGGAAAAATATATAAAAAATCAGCGCTCCAGAAGCTTCCACGCGCCAGAAGTGGGGCCAGAGGGGAGCCAGGGGCAGCCCAGGCGGCCTGCCCAGGCGGCCCCCCTCCTGGCCGCGCCGGGGGGGCACCTGGGCCCCCCTTACCTCCTCTGGTGACCCTCTTTGGCATATATTTACATTGCGTCCCGAAACCCTCGAGGACGGAACCCTTTTTCGCGATCTCATCTCTGTTCCGCCGCCGCCGCTTTTCCAAGATCGGGAGCACCAGGAGAACTCTTCCCGGCACCCTGCCGGAGGGGAGAACCACCACCGGGAGCTTCTCCACCACCATGGACGCTTCCCGGATGAGTTGTGAGTAGTCTCCCTTGGACCATGGGTCCATGACCAGTAGCTATGTGATGTTCTCCTCCCCTCTTTGTTCTTCACCGATTAGACCTCGTGAGCTGCCCTACATGATCGAGGCACATATGTAATCTTTATGCTGTTGCTATGCTGAGTTTGCTGGGATCCGATGGATTATGAGATTATGTTCAGATTGTGTGTGAGTAATATATTTGATTCACCTCTTTTATATTTATGTTCTTGAGTAATTCTTGCATGTTCTTCGTTGCTGTTTATTGCTTTGGCCAAGTAGTAGGTAGTAACTCCAAGAGGGAACGTTATGCTTGATTGTGGGTTCATGCCCCTCGATGACTAGCTTGAGTGACAGAAACATGAGTCTAGGGGATGTGTTGTTGCCACAAGGGGGAAAACAACGGTGCTTGTACTTGCGGGTGCAAGGATTGTTTACTTTACGCAAAGTTCTTTTAATGAAGTTGTCTGTTGCTTTGAGTTTACACTATGGGTGGGACTCGCAACTTAATACCAGCGAGATGTTCTGGATAGATATCTCAAGGTGGATGATTAGTAGTAGATGCAGATGGATTTCGGTCTACTTGCCTTGGCGTACCGCCCATGCTTTTGAGCCTCTACCTTTCTTTGCAGCATAGTTAGCATTGGTTTGCGCACATAATCCTGTCAATTGCCCAGCTGTAATTCGTTTACCTCGCTTAGCTGTTTTATCGTCTTTTGGGAGAGAGACATCACTAGTGAACATCATGGGACCCCGTTCCATATTACCATCACTGATCACACCCGCTATTTACTTCCTGTTCTTATTTACTAGTTGCAGTCATACCTATCACTATTATCTCTTGCGTTTGATCCTTTGTAAACGACTAGGCCGGAGGGATTGACAACCTCTCTGTACTCGTTGGGAGCAAAGTTATTTGTATCTGTGTGCAGGTCCTGTCAAGCAAAAGTCTCTGGCGCTATTGACACCTTCTTGTCGACCCTCGGAGTCTCACGGGATTCGATCCTTGGTATCTCTGCCAAGGGAAAACTACCGCTACGCTACATCTAAAACCTTCCACTTGGGGTAACCAACGAGGGGCGAGAAGCCATCAAGCAAAGTTTTCTGGCGCCGTTGTCGGGGACTCCACTCTTCAAGATAGGGGAGTTGCACGCTATCTTTTATCTTTGCTTTTTTAGTCTTGTTAGTTTACCTTCCAGTTTTGCTTTAGTGTCTTCTATCAAAAATCACAAAAATAGTTATCTCGCTTTTTAGTTGGCATTATGTCTGGTCCTTTTGCCTTTGGTGAGGCAGAAGTTCTTACCTTTAAACAAAGAAGTGGGGAAAGTCTAAAAGATGTTTGGTATAGAATTAATGATTCTCATAAAAGAGCCACCAAGAAGCAATCTACTACTATCGTGCTTAGAAATTTTTATGTTGGAATTACTTCTTGGAATAGGTTTATTCTAGATTCTGCTATCAATGGAAATTTCCTAGAAGCCCCAGTTTGGGAATCTCTTAGTATTATTGAAAATCTTGTTGGAAATCCCCCTCTTGTTAGCATTCAAGAGGACATTACCCTAGCTCACATTATGAAAAAACTTGAAAAGATAGAGCTAGAGATGCCAAACATTAATAAGATAAATGAGTTGGACCGTAAGATCCAAGGGAATTTGAATAGTCTTGATAGCTCCATGCATAAAATTCTCAAAACTTTGGAGACCATCAAATCCCATGACTTGGATTCTTCTAGGATAGCCAAGATTGAGGAAATCTTTGATACTTTAGGAACTACTTTCTCCTCAATCAAAACCAAAATGGTAGAAACTCCGGCAAAGAAGGAGCCTAAGTTCGTTTATGTTCCAAAGGCTCCCCGTTCCAAAAGTAATCCATCTATTGCCAAAGGGGTTGAAACTGTGAAGACTTTGGAAGAAACACCTCTCTTTGATAAGTTTATAAATGAATCTTCCATTGACTTTTTACCTTTTGGTCTTCTCCCTAGAAGTATCTCTATTAGGCCTTTATTTGAAAGTCCTCTTAAGACTAGTTGTACTATTGAAGAGCTTTTTGATGATCTTCATGATGGTTCAATTGATACAACTTGATCTCTTTGCATCATGTCTAGCTTAAAGGCATAAAAGAAAGCGCTTTTGGGAGGCAGCCCACAATGAATAAAGTTTTATTTTGCTTTTGTTGTGTCTTGATGTTTGTTACTACAGTAGCATCATCATTGTATCTTTACTTTTCAGCTTTGTGCCAAGTTTAGCCTCTGATTGCAAGAAAGTTCAAAAGTTGTGACGTGTTGTCCAGGAAACAGATTCTGTCCTTGGACCGAAAAATTTGTATAAAATCACCAGATCATCTTTTTGGTCTGAATTGTTTCGACAGCGTGCCCTATACAATTGGCTTTCGGGCGTCTGTTCTGAGTTTTTTGATTTGAGTTGCAGAAGTGCCCCGAAAAAATTATTTACTACCTGCTGGTCTGTTTTTCACAGATTCTGTCCTGTTTTGCCTTTTCTTCGTTTTGCAAACCTTGAGCTTGCTTTTTCTTTGCAAAAACCTTTTGGCAATCTTGAGAAACAGTAGCTCTTCAAGATTATCTTTATTTCCAGTAGGGAAAAATTATTTTATTATGGGTACTAACCTCGCTAATCAGATTATGATGAGTTATGTATGAAGGGAGTTTTCAAGTGTGCGAGGGAAGATGATAAAAAGATTCAGGAGGGTCAAACGCTCAAGCTTGGGGATGCCCCCATGCACCCCCAAGAAATATTCAAGAATACTCAAGCGTCTAAGCTTGGGGATGCCCCCGTGCATCCCCTTCTCCATCAACAATTATCAGTTCGTCTTTCGTTCCACTATATTTTAATCACTTCATGCGTTATGTGCTATGCTTGGAGCGTCTTGCTTTTAGTTTCCTTTTTAGTTTTCTTTAGCTTTGCTTGCTGTTCATAACGAGTTAGAACCCAGCTTTCTTTGTGTGGGAGAGAAACACGCTCCACTTCAACCTAGAACACAACATAGGATTTTCATGCTTATCTTTGCTGTGTATGTTCTTTGTCTTTCCATAGCTACTGTCATGTTTAGCTCTTAGTTTTCATGCTTTACTTTTTAAAGAGCTTTTGTTTAGTTGGTTGCTGAACTCTTTTGAGTTTTCATGTTCATCTTGTTAAGAGAGTTTGTCTGTTGCACTGAGTTGTGTGTCTTAACTTAAAGTAGGTATTTGAGGTTGCTATTTAATTTTAGTAGTAACTTGCAATAGTTTTGAGGTATTGCCATGAGTAATGTTTGAACTTTTGGTGTCAAGAGCTTTAGCCTATTAGTGATAGATGTCGTATTTTGGGAAATCCGTGTTTATTTTCGAAAATCTACAAAATAGTTGAGAACTTCAGCTACTAAATGGATCACTAATCTTTGGAGGGATCGAATATTAGAGTACACTCACGTACCATGGGTCGAGGATGAGCAAGGGTAACCAAACCCCCATACACACCTCCTCGGGGTACTTGACTCTTTGTGAACCTCCTAATTAGATTGAGAGTTACCGATAATAAGTGCATGAGTTCTTCGGACTAATGTGAGTATTCGAAGGTTGACACTTCCACCTATCCATATTTTTCTAGCCTCTTCGGTACCGTGCATTGCCCTTTCTCACCTCGAGAGTTGGCGCATACTTCGCCGGTGCATCCAAATCCTTGGCATGATATGCTATGTCATCATAAGCCTCATTATATCCTTCCTCAAAACAGCCACCATACCTACCTATTAAGGCATTTCCATAGCCTTTCCGAGATACATTGCCATGCAACATCCATCCTCTCATGACTTGATCTTCATGTCATACATGCTTTTTGCTTGATTGATGAGCCGCATGCTAGTTGGGCCTTGCCCTAATCATTGCTACATGACGCGCTAGTATCATTGCATATCATGCTACACTGGCAGAGGCATACATTTGCATACATCATGATAGTTTCATTTTCTTTATGTTGAGTACTTTTGTAAAGTGTGAAAGATCTTATATACTTCTTGTAATACATAGAGTGTTGCCCCTAAGTGAGGAAAATATCCCAAAGAGGACAAATCAAAAGATCCCAAAGAGGACAAAATCAAAAGATCCCAAAGAGGATAAATGAGAGATAAATAGAAAGAGCCATTGAGGCCACAAAAAAATAAAAAAAATAGAAAAAAGAAAAAAAAGAAATAAAAAGAGAGAAGGGGGCACACTACTATTTCTTTTGAGAGATCCACACTCGTACTCCATCTTATACCTTGTACTCCATAGAGATTATCATTTATGCATATAGCTATGTGGGGACCTTTACACTATAGAACTTGGCTTGTATATAACAATGATGAGCCTCCTCAAAAGAGCTCTAGGTCTTCTTGAGCAAGCAAGTTGGATGCACCCCCACTAGTTCCATTGGAGAGCTTACCTTAGCTCATATGTGCATCCGTTGCATGCCAATCCCTACTCCTCGCATCATATCTATCATTTGGCTTTCTCTCGCCGATGATTGTCCTCATTGATGTGAGCCTTTCACACCTTTTTTGTGTTCCCCTCTATCATTTCTCTCTTTGCCATCCTAAGTGTCGACTTTCTTGCTTACGCTCATCCATTGCATGAGTGCTCAAAATATCAAAAGGGAGTGGATCATTTTGACTTGTACCTGGCTGACGGTCTGGGGATGAGTCAAGATAAGATTCCAAAGAAGACCAAGTGTGAAACTTTAGTAGATCCAGTTCTCAACAATACAAAAACTATGTTTTACTCTCTCATATATCCCTATCCCCTTTCTTGCACGCAAACACCATTTGGAGACATTCGAGTCACGGACAGCGAGAGCTCTTGCACCTTTATGTTCTCATGTTACTTGTTACAATGCTAATATAGACTCTTGCTTGTTATGACTTGAATTTGATTACATGCCTTGATTGCTTTACTTAAAAGTTCTTATATGGTTGATAGCATGTCACCACAGAAATTATGCTTGTTATCATTTACCTACTCAAGGACGAGCAGGAATTAAGCTTGGGGATGTTGATACGTCCAAAACGTATCTATAATTTCTGCTTGCTCCATGCCTCTTTTGTGTGATATTGCTATGATATTTATGCACTTCCATACACTTTTGATCATATTTGGACTAACCTATTAACTCAGTGCACCCCAGTGCCAGTTTCTGTTTTCTGCTGTTTTTGTATTTCAGGTTTTCCCATTACTTAAATTGCCAGAAAAATTCCGGGAAAAATATATATAAAATCAGTGCTCCAGAAGGTTCCACGCGCCAGAAGTGGAGCCAGAGGGGAGCCAGGGGCAGCCCAGACGGCCTGCCCACGCGGCCCCCCTCCTGGCCGCGCCGGGGGGGGCGCCTGGGCCCCCCTTACCTCCTCTGGTGACCCCCTTTGGCATATATTTACATCGCGTCCCGAAACCCACGAGGACGGAACCCTTTTTCGCGATCTCATCTCTGTTCCGCTGCCGCCGCGCTTCCAAGATCGGGAGCACCAGGAGAACTCTTCCCGGCACCCTGCCGGAGGGGAGAACCACCACCGGGAGTTTCTCCACCACCATGGACGCTTCCCGGATGAGTTGTGAGTAGTCTCCCTTGGACCATGGGTCCATGACCAGTAGCTATGTGATGTTCTCCTCCCCTCTTTGTTCTTCACCGATTAGACCTCGTGAGCTGCCCTACATGATCGAGGCACATATGTAATCTTTATGCTGTTGCTATGCTGAGTTTGCTGGGATCCGATGGATTATGATATTATGTTCAGATTGTGTGTGAGTAATATATTTGATTCACCTCTTTTATATTTATGTTCTTGAGTAATTCTTGCATGTTCTCTGTTGCTGTTTTTTGCTTTGGCCAAGTAGTAGGTAGTAACTCCAAGAGGGAACGTTATGCTTGATTGTGGGTTCATGCCCCTCGATGACTAGCTTGAGTGATAGAAACATGAGTCTAGGGGATGTGTTGTTGCCACAAGGGGGAAAACAACGGTGCTTGTACTTGCGGGTGCAAGGATTGTTTACTTTACGCAAAGTTCTTTTAATGTAGTTGTCTGTTGCTTTGAGTTTACACTATGGGTGGGACTCGCAACTTAATACCAGCGAGATGTTTTGGATAGATATCTCAAGGTGGATGATTAGTAGTAGATGCAGATGGATTTCGGTCTACTTGCCTTGGCGTACCGCCCATGCTTTTGAGCCTCTACCTTTCTTTGCAGCATAGTTAGCATTGGTTTGCGCACATAATCCTGTCAATTTCCCAGCTGTAATTCGTTTACCTCGCTTAGCTGTTTTATCATCTTTTGGGAGAGAGACATCACTAGTGAACATCATGGGACCCCGGTCCATATTACCATCACTGATCACACCCGCTATTTACTTCCTGTTCTTATTTACTAGTTGCAGTCATACCTATCACTATTATCTCTTGCGTTTGATCATTTGTAAACGACAAGGCCGGAGGGATTGACAACCTCTCTGTACTCGTTGGGAGCAAAGTTATTTGTATCTGTGTGCAGGTCCTGTCAAGCAAAAGTCTCTGGCACTATTGACACCTTCTTGTCGACCCTCGGAGTCTCACGGGATTCGATCCTTGGTATCTTTGCCAAGGGAAAACTACCGCTAGGCTACATCTCAAACCTTCCACTTGGGGTAACCAACGAGGGGCGAGAAGCCATCAACACTCACTCTATTTTAACTGTATTATTACTTCATTTTATCAGTGACACTAGGGTCGATCAGGTGGCAAACGAGGTGTACCGTGCGTCGCAAGGATGAAGGTCGGGGGTGCTTAGACTGGGATGCTGAAGCTGGCTCTTTCAGTCCCTATCTTTCCCCTGATATTTCTGCGGTAGCATTTGGGTTGTAATCCAAACTTGGTCGAGCTGGTGCTGCGTCCCCCTACCTGCCTAGCTTATGTGGCGAACTTGTCTCCTGCTAGTACTCAGTCCGTTCTAGTAGTAGTTGCGTAACTGCCTGTTTACAGTGAGATTTTGTCGGATAATGGTTCTCTATGGTTGGGTTTCTTTAATGAAATTGGATGGAACCCCCTCTTTCGATATATATAAAAAAATAGTTGCACTAGCGGTGCCAAAACATTGCCTCAAATTAATAGTGCCACTAGATTAAGGTGCAAAATAATAACACTACTGCTTTATCATGGCAGTGCCAAAATAGTAGCACAAGAGCAGGATCAACATGCAGGATATTTGGCAAACGGTCAGACCAGAAAGGAACATACCTCGTGATGGGAACCATATCTGCAGTCAACGCCATCATAGAAGGGATGACACCAGTCACCAACATGGATGATTCAATTCATGGGACCTTTTGGTGCAGTTCACCAAAAATGAAGCAATGTCCCATGAGCTAGCAGCTTCTTTTTTTAAGAAAAGGGCTCCAGCCCCGATTCCATTTCCATCATAAAACGAAACCCATAGAGCTTCTTCTTCATTAGTTGCAATAAAATTGATAAACATCAAGGTTGGTCGTGAAGCTCCTGGAGAGTAGGCGGACTAGGACAGTTGCATCTCTAACGAAAAGAAGCAACTTATCTTAATGGGAAATTTAGCAGGACATGAAAAAAGTGCCATTGATTCATATCACTGGAGGCATTACATTGAAAACAACATTGGTTTAACGTGTCCTTACTTTTAACAGTTCAACTGCTACATTTTACCAGTGGCATTACGTAAGAGCGGCTCGGTGCAACAAACATCAGAAGAGGATACTGGGTTGGTCCCATTTTTGTTCGGTATATAGCCACCTTATACTATGTGAGGCTAGCAAATCTAGTGCTGGACTTACTCTGTTGACTTGTCCCTCGGTCCCCACTTTCTTTCCTTTTCAACCAATATATCGGGTTTATATTGAGTTTGTACTGCGTTCCCTTTATTTCCCTATTAGACCTAGAGACCAGTTGGATAGCCAGTCTCTGCTACTTTTCGCCCCCATTATTTCCTCTTTCGACCAAGTCCTAGATTCAGGTAACAAATCTTCCCCCACCCCACCCCCTTTCTTCCTTGTTTGAACCAAGTACTACTAGATTCGAGTGCATGAACTAGTTTTACCTCTTAACAGTAAAAAATAGGTGGTTTTCGAACAACCGATCGATCCTATCTACACGAGGGGGCCTAAGAAATAGTAAAAGATACAAATGCAGCGACGTCAGGAGCTCGGGAAGTAGAGGAAGGCCGGTTTGAAATGAAGTTATACCTGAGGGTCGCCGGGATGTCGCTAGGTGGGCGGCGGGAGGCCGGATCTGCCCACACTACGGCGGCGAGGAAGAAGGGGTGGGAGGCCCTCCCTCGCAAGCGATGCTTGGGAGAGAACGGCAAGGCACGCTGATCGGGATGCGTTGGCAGTGGGTAAGAGCCGTCACCGAGGATGACCGCGTGAACATTGCACCTTCTCACCTTCCCTGACGGAGAGGATCCGGCTGGATCTGTGACCAACGGTGAGTAGAGAGAGAGTGTGTGTGACCACCGTTGTCGTGTTTAGATCTGGAGAGGACGAGATAGTGTGAAGAGAGCAACACTAGCAAGCAAGCACGGAGGCTCCTGCCTATATAGTGGAGTACTAGTTTTCTTTTGTCTACCGTCCGGAGCCGACTTGACCGCGGCAATGACTGTCGAGAAGTCTTCATGCACGTGCCCCGGAGGCGCAGTTGCCGTCATTTTGATCTGAAGCACCAGATTATGACATATAACACGAAAAAAGGCCACATGACAAGAAATCATAACCTCACTGCCCAAAGGAGACAAGATGAATCCCGACGGACATACTAGACGAGGACCAAAGCTCAAATTAAAGATAAACTCATAGAAAAGGGGTTCGTCGATAGATGTCCTAATTAACATAGCCGTCTAGACCTAGATGGCAGTCGAGTAGTCTTCGTGCATGTGGCCCCAATGACTAGCCCAACTCAGTTGTCGCTGTTTAACCCTCGTAGTGATCCGAAGCACATGACACCTAATTTTTCGAGATGAAAAGAAACCTTTTTTAGATTTCTCACTTGAACTCCAGCCCTGTACAACATAGCCTGCACGATATGTAGATGATAGCCAATCTAGGCGTGTCTGCTGGAGTCTGGTCACATGCATGGGCGAACTGATCTTCTGTGTCTTGCAGGGATCATCCAGGTACCAACGTATGTACTTCTATTAACTCACCCGACTTGCGGGGCCGGGGAGTGTGCTTATGGTCGGTTCTCAATTGCGGTCCCACATGTGTGTGCAAACGCAATATGACACACATTCCATTCAAAGATCGGCGTGCCAGATCGACCGACCATCTAGGTTGCGGCGCGAACGCGACGGGCATGCTGTATACTCCGTACATGTGTACCGCCGTTTTCTTGAGGCTTTGCTCCATGGCGCAATCCATGGATACAAGATTAGTATACTATACTATTTAAAAGTCGAGGGCGGGGCTTTTCCCGCGCGGTAGGCGGGGCAGTTCCGCCTAGTAGGTTCGACAGAGACGCGAGAAGATGAGGGAGTAAGCTGCTGCAAACGTAGGGCTGTGTGATTTGATAGTGAGTTACTGCTGGACAGGTGGGGCCCAGTGATTTGACTTGCGATTATCATTTTAACTGCCAAGCCGGATTCCTGACCACCTCCATACAGGTGCCTCTCCTGATGCTCCACCATGTAGAGGCTGGCTCTTGCTTGAGATCCCACTCCTCCACCTTTTCCTTGGCTCTTTCCCCCACATATGCAAAAATGCCATGTAAAGCGGGCTTATAGCCCACTATTGTACTTGATCCTACAGGTGCTAAGCCTGCCACATAGGCATAAAGTGTGATGTGGCAAGTTAATTAAGAAGAGAGAGAGACTAGTTTGGTGACCCCAGGAAGAAACGGTGATAAGCGCGTGTACCTAGATGAAGCAAACTTAGCAACAAAAACTAAGCACCAATGCATTGGGGACTTGAGTTGCTAAGCCATTTAATGCCCATAGCACCTCATCTAAGCATCATTTCATTGTAAGAGGTCACTCCTTGGAAAATGCAATAAATACTATGAAGAAAGAGATAGAGAGAAGTAAACAAAAAAAATACTCTTATAGCCAACCTTATAGCTAACCTTGATGACTATGTATGACATGCCAACATCAGATAGCCTAACGCACCGTGTTAAATCTCCAAGGGCGCGACCGCGCGAGCGAGGCGACGGTCGTGGTAGGCGCGGCCATGATACGGGCTGCTGGCAGCCCTTGGATCTGAGATCGAACGGACGCATGCTAAGTTGCTGAAAATTTGCAGAATAACCCTCCAGGATAGGATATTCACCCATAGGTCTAGAATCACACCATGCAACCACTCGATCTCAGATCCAAGGGCTCTTGGAAGCCCGTATCATGGGAGAATGGAAAGCTTCGTATCACCTGTAATTTTCCCGATGATTGACATGACATCGAAAGCCATTTAATTGGGCGTCGAGTAGACATGACATTAATTGGGCCCCCATAGTACTGTGCATGAATCCATTTATCCACCAGGCAAGCCACTACCCTGCCATTCGCATGCCCCCCCCCCACTCGACATTTTTACAATCGATAAACCGCTCCTAGTTGTCCCGTCCTTTCACATTACATTAGTTCCACTAATCCTAACCCTCATCCCAAATCCATGGCGTCCCAAATCTCCATGATCGGCGGTGAGTACAAGGTTAGAACCATCACCGGCGATGAGTTCGACGTCATCTACACCGATTCTTCCGCAGCGGTGAAAGAATGCCTTGCTCGCTTCAAACGCATGTTCGAAAACTCAAATGATGAGTGGGTCGCTCGGCTAGATGTTGAGTACACCATAGTCCTGGGAAGCGAGAAGAAACTAAAGGAGGCAGAGAAGAAGAAGCCCGCCATGATCCAGGTTTGCGTGCATGACTTATGCTTGGTCTACCACATATGCCATGCCAATGTTGAGTGCGAGGAATTTAAGAACTTCCTCAAGGGCGGCCGAGTCAAATTCGTTACTGTAGACTTTAGGAACGACAAGGAAATCCTGGGTTGGATAGACCTCATTCTAGGCGACCCCTTGGACCTCCAGAAGGAAGGGCTGGTGCCCTCCCTTGATCAGCCTTCAATGTTGACCCAGGCAGGAGCCATGGTGCATCCTATGTACGATGAACTGAAGAAAGCTCCGCACACGTTTCATCGTGCATGGCAGTGCACTGTACTAGATATAGACCACATCCACTACGATGCAATGGATGGCTACCTTTGTTTCAATATCTACAAGGGTTGGATGAAGAGCAAGAGCCAAGTGTGAGGTTCAAGCAAAGAAGTATCGCCCAAGAGGAAGAGGGACAAGGACGAAGTCGAGGACAGGGACCAGGACTCCGAGTAAGGTGGCAGTGTCGTTGCTCATGGTGGTTCTAATGCAGTGTCCACCGGATTAGTTGCTTAGTTTAATTTCTGGTGTGCTTAGTTTTATTTGAGGGGTGTGTTGTGCTGAGCCCCCAGCAGAATTATGTTATGTTTCTTCTCGTTATATTTCGTACATTTCATCTTTTAGTTAGTATAGTACTACCACTCGTTTCTTGACATTATATACGTACAATATATATATGGCCAACATCATATAGCTAGCAGTTTAGTTGTCAAAGAATTTCAGGGTGCTTAGTTTTGTCAAAGAATTCCAGGGTGCTTAATTTTATTTGAGGGGTGTGTTGTGCTGGACACCATTAATTTATCATTGTGAGAATCGGCTTATTTTTGTCATGTAACATGGTCAACGGGTTTGACGTGAAAATAACAATGTCTAATGGCATTTCTGAGCAAACATCTAACTTAACGATGGCATTTTTTAGATATCTAGTTGCATTTTTGAGCAGGCATCTCATGGATCGATGGCATTTTTTGAGTAGTTGTAACTTCTAAAGGCAAAATTGAGTAGTGATACACAACTAGTGGCATAAATAATAGAACCCGAGAATTAAGTAGGGCTAATTTGTTTATTTCTTTATTTCTCTATACCTTTGTGTGCGAAACAATATACGCTGCCTCCCGTCAGATTTTCTTTACAGAGGCAACATAGAACTATATGAGTGACCTGTTAAATTTTGGAATTATTCCGGGTTCGTATGGCCTTTTTTATACATTAATTGAGTTTCTGGTCATTTAATTTGCATAATTCAAATGTGAACTACAAACACATGCTCACGTGCACCAAAGTTGATTGAAAAATCACATGTGTGTCCTCGGTTGAATTTCTAGGTCCCATGCAAGAAATGGGAATGAAATTCAAACATCTGGGCATCGTGGTCCGGCCGAGAACATTGAGAAGCTTGGTTTTAAAATTCTTGTAAATCCAAAACATGCTTGAAAATCATGAAACTTGGCATGGTGTCATGTCATGGTACTACCATACTGTGGTAAAAAAATTGCAGAATAGGAACAAGTTTTGGTATAAGTTTCTTGCAAACCGGAGCTTCTCTCAAGAAGGCTTGTGGTTCTGAGAGGGAACGTGTCACCTTTGTGTGCATAATTTAAATTTTAAATACAAGCACATGCTCTAGTGCACCAAAGCTGGTTGAAAAATCATATGTGTGTCCTCGGTTAAATTTCTAGGTCCCATGCCAGAAATGGGAATGAAATTCAAACATCTGGGCATCATGGCTCGGCTGGAAACATTGAGAAACTTGGTTTTTTAATTCCTATAAATCCGAAACACGCATGAAAATCATAAAACTTGGCTTGGTGCCATGACATGGCACCAACATGCTGTGGTAATTTTGTTGTCCGATTTGCGAAGGTGCACACATTAACAATCAACAAAGTCATTTGGAACAAGTGTTGTCACGTTACAATCGGAAACACAAGTATTATTGAAACCGTGGGCGTTCTATTTACCATTTACGTGCTGCCACGTGTCCCCTTTTTTATTAGCTAGGAGGCGTCGTGCATGGTAGCTATTTGAGTACGGGAGGCGTGCGATCAGACCCCTGCGCGTGCTTATCGGGAGGAGAGCCATTTGACCTCCATCTATCGTCCACCTCTCTCCCAAGGTCTTCATTAATGGCGCCCGAGCCTCTGTTTAATGGCGTGGCAATGTCTCACTCAACTGAGATTTAAGAGAGAAAAAAGAAAATCTGAAAAGAAACTTTTGCACGGATCTTGATGTAAGATCCGACGGACCTATATAGCATCTACTTCGACTTGTAGCAAGACTGATGAATATATATAAGGACGACGAGAGTGGATAATAATTGTCTTACATAATTAGGAAGATAATTAAAAAAGCCACATGCGGCTACGCCCGAAATACACAAGGGCAAAAGAAGAAGGAAGACGCATACAACGATCTGGCTCGCTGATCTCTACTTTCTTTATGCGCTGCAGGTCGCGGAGATTAGTTCTTGGGGCGGGCGATGATCTCGTTCATTAGTTTCATGTCCTTAATACGCTGATTGGCAGCATCCATGGATTCCTCCACCAGCCTATTGCGCTCGATGCGGAGCATGGCATTCTCGTCCATAAGTTTCTTGATGATGACGCTCGTCCTCTGCAACACGACAACGTTCTCCTCCTCCTGCTTCGCCCTTCCGGTGATCTTCGCCCTCAGCAGGTCGCGCTCGCCCCGGAGCTTCGCATTGCCCTCCCTCAGTTGCTGGATGACGCCGATAGCCTCATCCTGCATCCTCGTCCAACTGGATATCTGATCCATCTAGCTATGGACTATCGCATGCATGCGCCTGTAAGAGTCATTGCCTGCCCGTGAGAAATTTTCCCAGGACACCGCGGCGCGGCAGGACATCTTTGCTGCTTTCGCAGCATGGCCGGACCAGTTTGCTACATCGACAACGTGGCGGGACCTCCGTGCTACTTCGATGGCGCGGCGGAACCTCTATGCTGCTACTGCTGCGCGGCTGGACATGTCGGCTGCTTTCGCGGCGAGGCGGGACATCTCTCGTGCTTCCTCTTCCATGCTCACCTCTCCCTGGTGGAAATCTCTCAACCCAGAACTCACCCTGGCTATGGCTTGATTGACTTGATTGTTTTCTTAGGATGAGGAGTTGAGGAGGAATGTGCAGCCATCTTATAACCGAGTACTACTAATACGCTCCTAAGTGGGAAACCGTTTAGGTTGTGATTGGTGTGAACAGGTTTGCAATTAAATATAGCGTGGTAGTAGTAATAATTTGGAATGTGACGAGACGCGCTCAAAATTTATTGACGGTTCTAGTTTTGAAGTGCGGCACTATTCCGGATGGCGTAACGTCGGCACGTTTTCTCGGTCGTGGTGTAGCATATGACATGGTACTAGTTCTTTTTCTACTGTTGTGTACATGCAAAAACTGGCACCGTCGGATACATATCTTACGCTTGGCGTTCGACAGGAATAGCCTCGTGGCGAGCTATAGACTAGTATTTTTTCCAGACGCATTACACCTATCTGTCAGGACTTCTCGCACGCACCATCACTGCTCCCTAGGTCGATGCCACCCATATACAGTTGTACTATAAGAAGAGGTGCACGCACGCCCTCGTCCTCTCACACACACGCATTTGTAGCTACGAATTGTAGTGTTCTTAACCATCCGATTGGCTCTATCATAGGTTTCATGTTGCTCCTTGGCCTTGAGATTGTGATGTTTTAAATGCGTAGGCTAAGATGGAGGTGCGAGGTTTTGGTTAATGTGCGGGCCGCACACAGCACCAACACGGCACGAGCTTCGTCTGCCTGGTGCGCATGCAGTCGGGTGAGTTGTCCAAGTATAGACACAACAAGGCCCTCGTTGGTATCCGTGCCTCGACTTTGGCTGGTCATAGTGGAGAGTAACATAGACCAGTTACTAGTCTATGTTACTAGTACCTTCATAGTGGGTATAGTCATATAGTATATGCATAATTTGGCGACGAGCGCTCTCTATATGTAGTTATGTACCACCTTTTTTCTTTAATTACATCTTGTTATTTTTGCTCCATGGCGCAATCCATCGATACTACTACTGTACAAATGTATACATGTTTTAAAAGGCTAGAGGGCAGGGCAGTCTAGCTTGTTCCTTTTCATGAGAGGCGAGGGCCTTTGTGATTTGACGGCTCGTTACTACTGGAAGGTGGGGCCTTGTGATTTACTGCTCGTATAAATGTGCCGACGACCTGAGGAGGATCAAAGAACCATGCGGTATACTCAAGTTTTCCACTGGAGTACGATGGAGGAGCACGAAACACAGCAGCCCAGTGCCATATCCTCTACTATCTACTCTTATTATATATTACTAGCAAGAGGCATTGTTCTATTGGCGATGAACAATGATCTAATTTGCTAGTCATCTCATTTTTAGCATTGCTCTATTCATGCCTCGCAGAGAAGGTGACACGTGCGGCGAAACACCCGAAGGAAAATAAGAAAGACAGGAGCAAAAGAAGGAGGATTATCACCCCCAAAAAAGAAGGAAGACGCACACACAAGTCTGGGGCGCTGCTCTCACTACATGAAGGGTTGCTGGCCGCGGAGTCGTAACTACTTCATCGCCTCCATGACCTCCATGTCCTTGCGCATCTCCTCCTCCATCTTCATCATTGTGTCCATGACGCGGGATTTCTCGATGCGAGCCTTCATCATCTGTTCCACGGACGCATTACGTACCTTGACAGCAGCCGGGTGCTCGATGCGGAGCTTCACCAACTCCTCCTTTTGTTCCATGACGAGGGCCTGCAACATCTTCATCGAGGAACTACTATTCTCATGTAACTTCATCCAGCCGGCGTTCTCTTCCTTCAGCAGGTCGAGCTCGTGGCAGAGCTTCGCCTTGTCCTCCTTAAGTTGCAGGATTTCGCCAGTCGCCTTTTTCTCCCAGGCAATGCTCTTCTTCAGCAGCATCACAAAGCCGGTGGTCAACTCCCCCTGCTCATTGAGCTCAGCGGGCATGTCGTCGAGGCTCTCCTTCAGGAGCTCCACCAAGCCGTGGATGAACTCCTTTTGCTTATTGAGGTGCTTATTGAGCTGATCGGGCATGCTGTCGAGGGATAACGACTCCAGCGCCGCCAGCTCGGCATGTTCGCCTCCGCGTCTAGGGCGCTCCTGGGAGCCATCGCCTGCCCGCGAGAAATCTTCCGAGGTCTCTGCGTGGCGGCGAGCCCTCTCTTCTTTTTTCCACAGCCATGGTTGCCGCTCCCTTGTTACGAGTAGTTCTCGACCTAGAGCTCTACACACTGGCCATGGCAAGGACGGACGAAGAAGGAGGACTTATGAGGAGGAAGGTAGAGTAATTTTCGGTTAGGTAGTTCCCCTTTTTATAACCTAAGTACTAGCACTAGTACTAAAACCTGCATGGAACACGTTCAGGTTTGGTACGTACTGGTAGGTGTGAGCAGGCTTGCACTTAATTGTAGCACTAGTACTTTCGAATGTGATGGGAACAAGGTAAAGATTAATTGATGGTTTTTGGTTTCGAGGCCCGAAACGGCTCCCGATGAGTTTAGTGGAACATAAGTTTCAGATAGACTACACTGCTCAGATGCGTAAATATTATGTTACTGTCAAAAATTGGCACATAATACGAAGGAGACCAATGGAAGTACTACTAGCAACCCATGATTTAACTACTCGCATGCGCTCAGAGGAGTAGTAATGTCTTTCTTCCGCCCTCACGTCCACTCAATTTGCATGCGCTGTATTAATTGACCATCAATGAAGTGAAGGACTTTACACGCGTCAAATTATCACATGGGGTGGATCTTGGTACAAGATTGTGTCCGCCCGTGTACCCGCGTGTGCGTGCGAGGGAATGAGTGTGTGCGTGGCATGCGTGCACATCTTCGCTTCGTGCATGTACCGCCAGTGCGGCTCAGGGAGGACGAGTACATTCTTCTGGAACCAGCAGCACGTCATTGTGATCAATCCACACAAGGATGTCGCGAGAACGCCTCCACATGTGCCACGTGGCTTCATGAACTGTAAGAGAGACACTATGTAGCGTGCCATTATGTTTTGCACGTACTCAAAGTACTAGTAAGGTACACGTGCATTGCACGCGTCAGATTTTGCAACCAAATTACGAATAAATACACACTATAGCATGTAAGCTCTGAGTCATATATGCCTTATGTAGACCTTCGTTTAATTCTTCTAGTTCATCTCATTCAAAATCAATTAGTTTTTATAAAAAACCTAGGGCCTCTTTGATTCATAGGATTTCCAAAACGCGGGAATAGGAAGAACATGGGATTAGAGTGGAATGTCGTCTTGAATCCTACAGGATGGTACGAGTGTTTGATTGTGCATAGAAAAAATGCAGAATTCTTTCAAAGAGGTTTGAGTGGATGGGATATTTCCTATGAAATCTAGTGCAAATGAATCATATGGAAAAATTCCTATGGTTTACAATCCTACGAATCAAACAACCAAGATAGGAAAAATTCCTAAGGATTAGAATCCTCCAAAATTCCTTCGAGAATCCTTTGAATCAAAGAAGCCCTTAATCTATTTTATGATTCATGGAATTGTGTGTTGTAAAGCATAAAGTAAAAACAAATAATGGAAATTCAACTAGAAAAAAAGTTTGGGCAGTTATGATACGGAAGATTCTAGAACAAAGGAGAACCACTGTTGTTTTGAGATTTGTGCATTATGCTTAAGTTCAACCATGGAGTCTGCTAGATTGTACATGTGGCAAAATCCGGTGGGGGCTAGAAGATGGTGCGAGGGGCCGAGTGGAGTGAGACTATGAAGGAGTACACAATTGCGAGATCGATATTTAGAGAGAGGGGGCGAGAACATGCGCTATTGCGCGCAGTGGCGGAGCCATGAAAAATGTCCCATGAGCTAGGGGGACAAGCATTGCTAATCCTTTACGAGGAGGGCCAATTCATCAACTTAAACCATTTTTACCAGCAATTGTCTAATGATCACATTCATATTAGCCTCGATATATAGTGATGTTAGGGGGCAGGGCCCTTGCTGCCCCCTGTCTTCGCCATTGTGCGCGCGTCTGAGAGATGAAGCGGAAGGCATGGATGATTATAGGGGGGTGTTGGATATATAATTGATGTGGGTGTATTAGCTATATATGTAATCCTAAATAGAGAGTTATAGATTGATCGATGTGGACGTGGGAAAGAGGGTGAGACCTCACTAGATATATAGATTGATCGGTTTATGTGGAAAACTATGAAAGACCTAGCTATACACACACACACACACATAGATGAACATCGATCGTTGCACATGCACGTGAGAGATAAAGAATTCCTGATATGATGGAGAGGGGGATGTGTGTGTGTGTGTGTGCCTTCATGGGAGACTGGCCTGAAGAAAAAGATTGCATGTGTGCGATGGATAATGCCGACTGGTAGTGTGTGTGCATGCATGCACGAGAGAAAGTTAGTGGTACAATTATAAAGAGAAGACCAATGTGTGGGTGTATAAGACTAGGTGAGGTCATAATCAATGTAAAGTTGAATTCAAATATTTGAATAAGAAATCATGATGTTTGAAACCCATGCATGCATGAATATAACAGAGATCTGCGCGGTGTGGTTTGGAAACGACCATGTTGCAATGTATACACATTTAACAAGGTCGGATTGGTTTGAATTTGAGATACCGATGGAAGACATCATTTGGCCACATTGCATCCGTGCATGGACACACTATTCTAATTGGAGATGATGGGTGGCTTTCGCATCACATATCTATATCTATACCCCTATATATATATATATTATATTTTATATTTTTATATAGTGTGCGGATAGCTTTAACTTTGAAACATGGTCGTTGGATGAGGCCAATCCGATGGTGCAGAGCTGGCAAATTTGAGCACTACTGGCCGTTGGATATCATCTAGATTCCACCAGATTGTGCCACATGTACAATCTAGAAGACTTTATGGTTGAACTTAAGCATAATGCACAAACCTCAAAACACAAGCACTTCTTCTTCGTTCTAGAATCTTCCGTATCCGAATTTCCCAAATGTTTTTCTACATGATTTGTTTTTACTTTATGCCTTACAACGCACAATTCCATGAATCTTAAAATAGATTAGCTTTCTTATAAAAACTAGATGATTTTGAATGAAATGAACTATAAGAATTAAACGAGCATCTACATCATGCATATATGACTCAAAGCTTACATGCTGTAATGTGGTATGTATTCATAATTTGGTTGCCAAATCTCATGCATGCAATGCACGTGTACCTTGCTAGTCTAAATGGTGTCTGTGTGTGTGTTGTGCGTGTTAAACACATTGTATGTAGTATATCATACTAGTCTAAATTGTCTTTTTGGGGTACACATTAAGCTTGTTCTCCCGAAATTTCAAGTTGCGCCTTGTTATGCCGAAATTTCAAGCTAGCGTCTCTGTCTATCGTGCTGCGAAACTCCCGCCTCTTCAACACGCGCCTTGTTAGCCTGAAATATTTAAGATATATCTTTGTCTCGTTGTGCTCCGACAACTCCCTCCATCTCAACCCGCGCCTTGCTATTCCAAAATTACAACGCGCGTGAAAACTCCCACCTCCTGTGAAATCCCGACACGCGAAATGCCTGTGATACCCCTGAACCGAAAGAACCGCCTCAAATCGGTGGGGGTACTTTCGTAACTTACCCCACATTTCGGACAAGCGCGTCCCTAAGCCATGGTTCCCCACTCCCGTCCCATCCGCCCACCCATTCGTACACCGAGGCCGGCAAAACCCGCGAAGCCCCACACCCTCCTCCGTCCGCCACCTAGCCGGAGCCTCTTCCCCGACGACGTCGTCCATAGCAACTCCTCAACGTCCCTCATCCACCGTACCGGATGAGGATCCGTCGTCGATTTGGTCGTCCCACCGGTTCAGCCACCCCGTCCTCCACCTCCAAGGAGCTGCCCCGACATTCCCCTCGTCTTTCGCGCCACCTCCGTTCCCACACCACCGTCTTCACCTGCACCACCGGAAGAGCATCATCATCATCGTTTCCTCGGATGAAGCTGTGGCCTAATCGGCACCACCAAAGAGGTTGTACATTAATCGCCGCATTTTCTTCTTGATTCGATCTCACGTGCTCCAGGCGCTCGGTCCCGAGCCGACAAGGCACGGCTCCATCCACGGCGGTGTCGCCGGCCACTTCCTCCACGGTGTCGTTCCCTCGGCGACGACATCCACATCAGTAGGAGCTGCTGCTGCTTTAGCTCTCACTCGCGCTGCTGCTCTGCTCTTGCTCTCGGTCTCCTGCCTAGTGTGCTCTTGCTCTTGCTCTTGCTCACGCTGCTGCTCTCGCTCTTGCTCTTGCTTGCGATGCTGCTCCGATTTAGCTACACTTCAGTCGACTGAATCGACTTTTGGGTCAGTCAATTTTCAGGGGGTGGGGGGGCTCGCCGAAGTTAAGGAAGAACCAGCCGCGGCAGGAGGGGGGCTCGCCGAAGAGGTACCCCACTATCTATCTTAGGTTTCAGGGTGGGGGCGGTGGTGGAGCGGTGGCGTGGGGATCGCCAGAGAAAAAGCTTCACGGGGGTGGGCTACAGGGATGGCAGGGGCGGCGGCGGACCGACGGTGGGGTGTGTTTTCGGGGCGGGCGGGGTGGCGCACCACCGGCCGCGAGCGGCGGGGGGCAGCTGTTTGGCCGGTGGTGGCGGGCGGCTCAGGGGGGTAGAGGTTGAAGATGAACTGCAGGCCCTTGATTTCGTATCAAACGGCTGCAAAATCGACTGACCAGAGATGAAAAAGTCAGTCGACTGATGTGTGGCCTCACCTCTAGTGCGTTCAGTTTCGACAGTAAAATTCAGTGTCGCCAGCAAAATTCAGTTTCGACAGCAAAATTCAGTTTCGACAGTTAAGTTCAGTTTCGACAGTTAAGTTCAGAGATGAGCGGCTGATGTATACATCTAGCACTTTGTGGTTTTATATTTTACGTCATCTATTGGAGATGTTATTAGAATTCCACTCAGGTTAACGTTGTCTCTCTCGTCCTGCTTCAGCCTCGACGTCGTACAACTCACCGGAGCTGCTCCAATGACGAAACCCTCCATCACAGCGGAGCGGTACCTCGGGCTCCATCTCCAGACGCCTAAGATCTTCTTCCCCTCCTCCGACAACTAAGTCAGCCAGAGCATCCTCACCGGCCAAGCCGATCAGGCTGAGATCGACATGGCTTTGCCAAAGAGGTTGTACACTTCTTGTGGTTTGACTTAATCTCACCATGCTTCTTTACATCCTGTGATCTTCCAATTCTTGTGAACAAAACACCCAGATTGGTAGAAATCATGTGTTTTTAAATTCTCTGTTTTGCACGTGCATTCCTATCCTATTCCTGTCTATTTCCTATCCCTGCATTGTTAGAATCCTCGAATTAAAACAAGCCCTTACACAATTACTTCTGTTACAGATATGTGTCAAAGAAAACCTTGTGTGGTTTGTCCTGCTCCTGCGGTGTTGTGTTCCACCCCAGCTCAACTGCTCCAACGACGGAAGGGTTCACCACAGCAGGGATCCGCTCTCCAGACTGTCTTTCGCCGCCTCAGATCTTCTTCCTCGCCGCCGGCAACCACGACAACTGCATTACCATCATCAACTGAGCAGATGACCTTGAGAACTACATGGGTCCGCAAGAGAGGTCGCACTCCTCCGTATCTGCTTACATTATGCATCGCTTAATATGATGAGATGCTACTTTATCATCGTGTTCACCTATTAGACTCCGACTTAGGTCCAAACTTATGCTGAAACTTGAGTTTTTAAATGGTTGCGGGGTACATATTGGGGCAGCAATCAGTACTATCTGTGTACTATCTGGTTAATCTCGGGTGTCTACTATGAGTTTCATGTTGGGTGCAAACAAACATTAAAGGAGCCATTAACTGTATTTTTAAACTAAAGCTATTATCTGCCTGCTATCATTTGTTTTGGGTCTATCCATAGTTTGCTACCATCACTCTGGATTTGTGCATGCACTCCTTACATAATCTCACTATGTTTTATTCTTATGCATGTCAGTTATTGTACACAATGGAACTGAACATGTAGAGCAAAAGAGACGAGCCTTGCGTGGCAATAAAATTTCATGCAGACGTCGCTCCATGGTGGGCGCAAAGGCAGCCCCCCTCCACCCATTTCGGATCATAATCAAGAGGAAGATAACTGTTCTGAGGGGGATTCAGAAGCAGAAGACCACTCCTATTTACCCCATGAGGTCTTCGCTCTAACTTGGCACACTGATGTTGGTAATATCATGCATATGGTGCCTTGCATTGCTTACTGTATACATTAAAGATGTATCTGCTTAGTTTAGACATGCTTTGTGTCAGTGCCATCTGTTTAGTTTCTTTATCGTATATTTGAATCATGCAATGCCTTCTTGTTTAGCTAGGCATCATATATGTGAATTTTGCAATGCCACCCTGGTTAGCCAGTCATCTTATATGTGAATTGTATCATGACATCATTTTTTTATTACGTGTTAAATTTGTCAACAATTTTAGTACATTCAATTACTCTTCTGGTGCATCAGCCATTTGGCACGGTCATGGAAAAATCTGGAGTGGAAACAAGGTCTTCAGAGCAAACAATGCTATCTGACGAATCGCATGTCTTGCTGGTTACAGATAGCTCCTCAGAGGAGGATTCAGAGACAGGTGACCAGTCATATCCCCCCCCCCCAAGGTGCATGCTCTAACTTGGCAGGGTTATGATGCTCATATCGTGCGTATGGTATCTTGCATTGCTATGTCATTTGCTTAGATTAGACATGCTTTGTGTGAATGACACCTGTTTAGTGTCTAATTACCATATATGTGAATTATGCAATGCCATCTTGTTGCAAGACATTATATATGTGAATTATGCAATGCTATCTTGTTGCAAGGCATTATATATGTGAATTATGCAATGCCATGCTGTTTAGCCAAGCGTCATATATGTGAATTATATCATGCCGTCCTTTTTTTGTATTTCTCATTGCTTTTGTCGACAATGTTTGTATATTCAACTACTCTTCTTGTGCATCAGCCATTTGAATTGGTGATGGAGAAATCTGGAGTGAAAACAAGGTCTTCAGAGCAGACAATGCTACCTGGTGAAGCAGATATCTTGCTGGTTACAGATAGCTCTTCAGAGGAGGATTCAGAGGCAGATAACCAGTCCTATTATACCCCTGAGGTGTATGCTCAAACTTGGCAGGGTTATATTACTCAGATCATGCATATGTTGTATTGCAATGCTTAGTTTTTACATCATATACACGATATTGAATGACATCTCCTTAGTTGACACATCATATATGAGATTGCCCTCTGCTCACTTCCTTAATATATAAATCATATATTTGAATTATATCATGCCATGATGTTTACATAGACAGCATGTATCTGAATTATGGCATGCCAACCCATTTTATAAAGACATAATATAGTTCTATCATCTCATCATGTTCACATAGTCATCATATTTTGAATTATGTCATTCTATCCGTGAATTATATCATGCCATCATGTTTCCATCGACGACATGTTTGTGATTTATGGCATGCCAACCACTTTAATAGACACATCGTATAGTTATATCATGTCATCATGTTTACATAGTCATCATATTTTGAAGTATGTCATTCTATCATGTTTAGTCAGCCATCATACATGTGAAATTGTGTCATGCTATCCTGTTTAATTAGCCATCATATATGTGAAATTATGTCCTGCTATTCTGTTTGGTTAGAAAACATAAATGTGAATTATTTCATGCCCTGTTTTCTTCCCTACTATCCATTGCACCTATCTATCTTACAATGTCTGTACATTCAATTACTTTTCTTTTTTATCAGCCATTTCAATTGGAGGGTTGATGGCAGTATCTGTGGGAGTAAAAACACGGTCTTCAGAAAAGATCGTGCTACCTGTCGATGGAGATAGAACCACGGTTGTACTTGCCCAAGAACCAACCCCACCACACATAACCCAGACTCACGCAGATTGTACCCCTACCCAGTTGGACAGAGAATCAGCTACACCCCATCTAACCCCAACCCCAGCAGATAGTAACCCAGTTACCGTTGACACAGCACCGTCTCCACCACAAAGCACGCAAACACGAGAAGTTTGTAAGGCAACTGCAGTGCCCAAAGCACGAGGACCACCACTTCGAACCCCAAGTCAACGCTTAAGGCAGAAGAAGAATTGTTCTCATGTCAGGTTCCGTAGCTATGGTTCCTACTACTTTTCTCTTGCATCACTGTATTTACTCATACCAACTAATTTCAAATTTGAAGGATGCAATTGAAACTCCAATGGCGCAACAGGTATGTTTTAAACCTGTTTCTTTAACGTGTTTGCTGTTGTAACTTGCTCTGTGTTGATTTCAGTTTCAATTGAATAAACAATTATATTCTCATGCCATGCACCTTACAAGTGTTGTTATTGCTCTGTAGTTTCCCACACTTATATTCTGTCTAAGCTGCTTTGTCTTAAATAGATATGATTCGAACTGTATCTATCTTGATTTGGCAACATAAAATAGAATGATATAGACCATACAGTGACCATACTACATAGATATATGTTTGTTTCATGTTGTTATCCTGTCCACCTTACTACTGAACTGGTTTACCAAAATGAGTTTCATATACTACATTGTAAACCTGTGATGTGTTTGTTTGTTTCTCTTTTAGAATGCTGATAAAATATTGGAGAAGAGTACCCCGTTATGCAATGGTATATGAAGTAATGCAGATAAGGTTCAAGATAGTGAGACATCCATGTTGGTCTCCAAGAAAGCTGATAAAAACTATATTGAAGACACTGACACAACCCCAAAGTCCTATCTTGATGTAGTGTTCGAGTTACTGGCTACTACTGCTGGCACCAGCTCTTCGAACTCGCTGCCTGAATCAGTTCGGCTTCTTGAGTCTCAACTTCAAGTTGAAAGACATCGATCAGATGTTATGCGACAGGAAGCCGAAGGACTGAGGAAGTCCCTGCAGAATTCAGATGCATACTTTCTGGTGCAACAGCAAGTGCTGGAGGATTTAAGCGCCAAACAAGAGAAAGTTAATAAGCTTGCTAAGCATCTTGCCAGTATTATGGGTACCCAGGATATTGTTTCTTGAGCTCTTCTAAAGTGGTTTCAGTTCTGGACTTGTTTTGATGCGGCATTTATATGCTGCTTTGTTCCCTATATTTGCAATGGTGGCAAACTTTGATGCCGAGTGGATGTAATATGTGTAACAGCCATGATAGCCTAGCGTAAGTTGCTTGCCTATTTATTTCCTTATTATCTTGTTTATTTGTTTTCTTGTAGTCAGTGCAGTTCTTTTTCCGCGGTTTGCTAGTGGTCGCAATACCCTATTTTTTTAAACTAGGCCACAATAACCATGGGCTACATATTTACTGTAGTTAACATGGGCCTCTTACGGGCCGTAGAAACAATGGGCCTTCTAAGGGCCGTAGAAACAATGGGCCTTCTACAGGCCGTAGACACAATGGGCCTTCTACGGGTCGTATCATCAATGGGCCTTCTACGGGCCGTATGATCGGTTGGCCAAACATGGGCCAATAACAGACCACATTATGCCCGTAAATGGGCTAGAGTTGAAATCATCCGTTCATGGGCCGACCATAACGGGCCGTCTTTAATCGACCTTATTTGATGACGCTATGAAAACAGCCCAACGTATTAACGGGCCACGAACGGGCGGACTATAACCATGGGCTGAATTTGGCCCACAAGCAGAAAATGACAGTAACGGGCCGAAAGTAAACGAATGCTGGAAATGAGCCCAAGAATAAATGGGCCCTGAGAAGGCCGAAAGATAACATGGGCTGGAAACGGCCCAACGGAATAATGGGCCGTTAATGGGTATAAAGGGATACACCGTTCATTACGGGCTAGTTTAACCATGGGTCGTTAATGGGCCGAGAGTTACTAAGGGCCTCATATGGGCCGAAAGACGTCATGGGCCATACATGGGCCGAAAGTTAAAATGGGCTGGAATTATATTGGACGGCATAGATGCCGCTACTAGGCCTAATTCGGATAGGCTGTAAACGGGCCCTAGGTTAGCGGAATGTAAATGGGCTATATGCAAACAAGCCGTTAACAAGCTTGCCGTGGGCTGGCCCACCACCTTTTGACCAAGTGAAACAGGCCAGCCTTTTCATAGGAATGGGCCTCTGTTGGACTGTGCCCAATTTCACCACGTGCCGTTAATGGGTATAAAATGATACACTGTTCATTACGGGCCAGTTTTACCACGGGCCATTAATGGGCCGAGAGTAATAAGGGCCTCATATGGGCCAAAAGACGTCGTGGGCCATACATGGGCTCGAAGTTAAAACGGGCTGGAATTATATTGGACGGCCCAGATGGCGCTACTGGGCCTAATTTGGATAGGCCGTAAACGGGCTCTGGGTTAGCGGGCTGTAAATGGGCTATATGCGAACAGGCCGTTCACAGGCTTGCTGTGGGCCGGCCCGCCACCTTTTGACCAAGTCAAACGGGGCGGCCTTTTCACGGGAATGGGCCTCTGTTGGGTCGTGCCACGTGTCGACGTATCATAGGCGCTTTGGGTCCAATGAGTGGATGACATCTGTCCCAACGGTGAGCCGACACGTGTTTCCTCCAGCCAATGATGATTTTACACGTGGAAAATGCCCATTGGTCGGGGCTGTTAACGGGTTACCGAATCCAAAACCGGACCCGATAGCTTAATGGCATTCCGTTACGGTGGATGCCATGTGTCGGTCACCCTTGACGAAAGCACTTCTGTGACGCGCGATTTATCGTCGTGGAAGTGGACACTTCCATGATGATAATTTTGGTAATGTCATGGAACACTTCTACGACAGCACATGTATGACTATCTTTATTCTGTCATAAATTCGTCATGGATGTACATGCATGACAGAAAACGTGACCTACTCTGACAAACACGTATCATCACAGAAGTGTATTTTTTTGTAGTGAAAATACCAAAAAATAATTAGTGGTGCCTACTGAACCAATGGTTGAAGAACCACTCAAAATCTATCACACTACTGAAGCTTATTACTTGGATCATCTTTGATCCCTATGTGCTCGGGCTGAAACCCCAACTAGCTTAGTTGAGGGAAAATCTTTAGATGAGCATGCTTGTTATGTGTGACACCGTATATCAGAAAAAGGGAAACATTTACCGGATCAAATTCATCGTTTGCAATACTATGCTTGGAATTTATGTGAAATTTATGATTTTACTTGTTGTTCTGAAGACCCTGTGAAACACCTTCCCTACGAATGTGAGTTTAGTGATAATGGAATCGTATCTTCGTATGCTAAGGGTGTTTATAGTTACTATGATGTTCAACAAATTGAAGAATTTGTTGCTTATAAGGGTGCTTATGAAATTTCTTATTTAATTGAAAAGTATGATGCTACTCTTTACAAATCTGAATTTTTTGCCATATTTAAATATTCTTATGATAATTATGCTTCTAATGCCTATGTTAAACCATATATTGCGGACTCCTCCGTTGTCCAAGAAGAGACTAATATTTTGCAGGAGTCTATGGAAGAAGAAATTAATGACATTGTGAGCTCATTGGATGAAAAAGATGACGAGGAGAGCGGAGAACAAAAGGAGGAAGAGCAGATTAGCTACCCGTGCCCACCTTCTAATGAGAGTAACTCTTCAACTCATGCATTGTTTAGTTACCCTTCGTGCTTACCCAAGGATGGATGCTATGATGATTGCTATGATCCCTTGGATTCTTTTGAAATATCCCTTTTCAATGATGCTTGCTATGCTTGTGGCCAAGATGCCAATATGAATTATGCTTATGGAGATGAACTTGCTATAGTTCCTTATGTTAAACATGAGATAGTTGCTATTGCACCCACACATGATAGTCATATTATCTTTTTGAATTCTCCAAACTACAATATATCGGAGAAGTTTGCGCTTATTAAGGATTATATTGATGAGTTGCCTTTTTCCGTTGCACATGATGATTTTGATAGATATAATATGCATGTGCTTGCTGCTCCTACTTGCAATTATTATGAGAGAGGAACTATATCCCCGCCTCTCTATGTTTCCAACACAGTAAAATTGCAAGAAACTACTTATATACTATGCATTGGCCTTTACTTGATGTGCATGAATTGTTCTTGTATGGCATGCCTATGCATAGGAAGAGAGTTAGACTTCGTTTTTGCATTACACATATCACTTTGTGCCCACTACTAAATGCCAAATCATTGTTAATTAAAATTGGCTTTGATATACCTTGGGATCCGAGTGGATCCATTACTTGAGCACCATATGCCTAGTTTAATGGCTTTAAAGAAAGCGCTGCCAGGGAGACAACCCAAAAGTTTTATAGAGTCATTTTTTTCTGTTGTGTGCTTTTATAAAGTTTAAAAACAAAAAAAATAAAGAGGGGAACCTAAAACTTTTTCAAAAAGAAAAGCGAAAGTGAGAAAGACGAGCATTGTTAAAGTGGGAGCTAGCCTTGAACTTTGTTCATGCCCATGGAAACTTTGTGAACCTTGATTACAGATTCTTTTCAACAAAAATAATTATCCCCTTGTACAATTCCATTGTATTATAAAAATAATGTGCCAAGAGTTTCCTTTAGGATGGTTATACTGCTTGTTGGTTTGTGCGGTGCAAAAAAAGAAACTTTGGCTGTAGTGCGCGATTTTACATTTCTTACTGGAACGTCGAAAGGATCTGAAACTTTTTACAAATTGTTGATTTTTCCTAATTTTTCCATGATTTTTTAAGGTTACATAAATATGGTTAGTACTCAGATTACTTCAGACTGTCTTGTTTTCACAGATTCCTGTTATAGCTTCATTATTTGCAGATGTTTGAATTCTTGTTGAAGCCTCATTGACTTGGGGCCATAGAATTGTGATATCATACAGTGGGTAATGTTTGTTCATAATTATACAATAATGTTAGAGCAGTACATGATGGGATTTCATTGATCATATGCACTAACCCCGCCACTAAAAGTTCGGTTAAGTTTTGTGTGGATGAAGTGTTCAAAGATCGAGGAGGTCTCGATGTGAGAAGAAGGAGGAGAGGCAAGAGCTCAAGCTTGGGGATGCCCCGGAAGGCATCCCATATTTCTTCAACAAGTATTGGTATGTTTTCGGATTCATTTCATTCACATGATATGCGTAAACTCTTGGAGCGTCGTGTGCTTTTTATTTTTCTTTTAGTAAATGCACCATGCTGGTATGAGATAGTCCTTGGTTGATTTATAGAATGCTCTTTTCACTTCACTTATATCTTTTGAGTGTGGCTTTATAGAATGCTTTCATGTGCTTCACTTATATCATTTGAAGTTTGGATTGCATGTTTCTCCTCAATTAGAAACCGCCATTTGTAGAGTGCTCTTTTGCTTCACTTATATTTGTTAGAGCGTGGGCATATCTTTTGTAGAAAGAATTAAAACTCTCTAGCTTCACTTATATCTATTTAGAGAGTTGACAGGAATTGGTCATTCACATGGTTAGTCATAAAATCCAACATAAACTTGTAGATCGCTGAATATGATATGTTTGATTCCTTGCAATAATTTTGCGATATAGTGATGCTAATATGTGGGAGGTACTAGTGAATGATTGTGGTCTAGTAAAAATATTGGTGTTGGGGTTTGTGATTCCCGAAGCATGCACGTATGGTCTCCTAACTATGTAACCAAATTGGCACGCATTGTATTTTGATTGTTTATCTTTGTGTGAAGGTCGGGGGCGCGCGATGGTTAACTCCTACCAACCTCCCCCCTAGGAGCATGTGTCGTAGTATTTTCCTTCGAGGGCTAATAGATTTTTCGCAATAAGTATGTGAGTTCTTTATGACTAATGTTGAGTCCATGGATTATACGCACTCTCACCCTTCCACCTTGCTAGCCACTCTAGTATCGCACAATTTTCGCCGGTGCATCAAACCACCTTATACCCTTCCTCAAAATAGCCACCATACCTACCTATTATGGCTTTTCCATAGTCATTCCGAGATATATTGCCATGTAACTCCACCGTTCCGTTTGTTATGACACGCACCATCATTGTCATATTGCTTTGCATAATCGTAAGGCAGCTAGCATGATGTTTTCATGGCTTGTCTGTTTTTTGATATCATTGTTATGCTATATCATTGCACATCCCGGTACACCGTCGGAGGCATTCATATAGAGTCATATTTTGTTCTAGCTTCGAGTTGTAATCTTTGATATGTAAGTAAATAAAAGTGTGATGATATTCATTATTAGAGCATTGTCCCATGTGAGGAAAAAAACAAAAAAAAAAGAGAAAGGCCAAAAAAAAGAGATGGCCCCAAAAAAGAAGGGGGCTAAAAAAAGGCCCCTCCAAAAAAAGAGAAAAAAAGAGAAGGGACAATGTTACTGTCCTTTATCACACTTGTGCTTCATCATAGCACCATGTTCTTCATGATAGAGAGTCTCCTATATTGTCACTTTCATATACTAGTGGGAATTTTCATTATAGAACTTGGCTTATATATTCCAACGACTGGCTTCCTAAAATGCCCTATGTCTTTATGAGCAAGAAAGTTGATGCACACCCACTAGTTTTATTTTTGAGCTTTCATACACTTATAGCTCTAGTGCATCCGTTACGTGGCAATCCCTACTCGCTCACATTGATATCGATTGATGGACATCTCCATAGTCCATTGATTTGCCTAGTTGATGTGAAACTTTCTTCCTCCTTTTGTCTATCACCACCTTCTATTCCACCCATAGTGCTATGTCCATGGCTCACACTCATGTATCGCGTGAAAGTTGAAAAAGTTTGAGAATACTAAAGTATGAAACAATTGCTTGGCCAAAACCGGGGTTGTGCATGATTTAAATACTTTGTGAGGTGAAGATGGAGCATAGCCAGACCATATGATTTTGTAGGGATAACTTTCTTTGGCCATGTTATTTTGAAAAGACATGATTGCTTTATTAGTATGCTTGAAGTATTATTGTCTTAATGTCAAATAACAGACTATTGCTTTGAATCACTCGTGTCTTAATATTCATGCCATGATTAGATTACATGATCAAGATTATGCTAGGTAGCATTCCACATCAAAAATTATCCTTTTTATCATTTACCTACTCGAGGACGAGCAGGAATTAAGCTTGGGGATGCTGATACGTCTCCGTCGTATCTATAATTTTTTATTGTTCCATGCCAATATTCTACAACTTTCATATACTTTTGGCAACTTTTTATACTATTTTTGGGACTAACATATTGATCTAGTGCCCAGTGCCCAGTGTCAGTTCCTGTTTGTTGCATGTTTTTTGTTTTCGCAGAATATCCATATCAAACGGAGTCCAAACGGGTAAAAGCGGACGGAGATTTTTTTGGAATATATGTGAATTTTGGGAAGCAGAACCAACGTAAGACGATGCCCGAGTGGCCCACGAGGGTGAGGGGTGCGCCCAGGGGGGCAGGCGCGCCCTGGGCCCTCGTGGCCACTCCGTAAGGCGGCTAATGCCCTTCTTTCGCCGCAAGAAAGCTAATATCCGGATAAAAATTGTGTCCAAAATTCAGCCCAATTGGAGTTATGGATCTCCAGGAATATAAGAAACGGTGAAGGGCCAGAATCTGGGAACGCAGAAACAGAGAGAGACAGAGAGACATATCCAATCTCGGAGGGGCTCTCGCCCCTCCCACGTCATGGAGACCATGGACCAGAGGGGAAACCCTTCTCCCATCTAGGGAGAAGGTCAAGGAAGAAGAAGGAGGAGGGGGGCTCTCTCCCCCTCACTTCCGGTGGCACCGGAGTGCCGCCGGGGCCATCATTGTCACCACAATCTACACCAACAACTTCACTGCCATCATCACCAACTCTTCCCCCTCTATGCAGCGGTGTAACCCCTCTTCTATCCGCTGTAATCTCTACTTAAACATGGTGCTCAACGCTATATATTATTTCCCAATGATGTATGGCTATCCTATGATGTTTGAGTAGATCTGTTTTGTCCTATGGGTTAATTAATGATCGTGATTGGTTTGAGTTGCATGTTTTATTATTGGTGTTGTCCTATGGTGCTCTCCGTGTAGCGCAAGCGTGAGGGACCCCCGTTGTAGGGTTTGCAATATGTTCATGATTTGCTTATGGTGGGTGGCGTGAGTGACAGAAGCACAAACCCGAGTAAGTAGGTTGTTTGTGTATGGGAATAAGAGGACTTGATACTTTAATGTTATGGTTGGGTTTTACCTTAATGATCTTTAGTAGTTGCGGATTCTTGCTAGAGTTCCAATCATAAGTGCATATGACCCAAGAAGAGAAAGTATGTTAGCTTATGCCTCTCCCTCAAATAAGATTGCAATAGTTATTACCGGTCTAGTTATGGATTGCCTAGGGACAAATAACTTTCTCATGAAAAAAAGCTCTCTACTAAAACTAATTTAGTTGTGTCTTTATCTTAATAGCCCCTAGTTTTATTTGCGTGCTCTTTATATTCTTGCAAACCTATCCCACAAAAACTACAAAGTAGTTCTACTTTCAAACTTGTTCTAGGTAAAGCGAACGTCAAGCGTGCGTAAAGTTGTATCTGTGATCGATAGAACTTCAGGGAGTATTTGTTCTACCTTTAGCTCCTCGTTGGGTTCGACACTCTTACTTATCGAAAGAGGCTACAACTGATCCCCTACACTTGTGGGTTATCAATGCATGTATAGTCTCCCGTTATGCCAGGAAGTTGGAGCCAATTTATCCTTGATTGTCCTGTCATTGTGTGAAGGTCGGGGGCGCGCGATGGTTAACTCCTACCAACCTTCCCCCTAGGAGCATGCGTAGTATTACTTTGCAATAATATGTGAGTTCTTTATGACTAATGTGAGTCGATGGATTATACGCACTGTCACCCTTCCATAATTGCTAGCCTCTCTTGTATTTCGCAGTTTTCGCCGGTGCATAAATTTATTATACTTTCCTCAAAACAGCCACCATACCTACCTATATGCCGTATTCCCTTGCCGCTCTAAGTAAATTTGTATGTGACATCTCTAATTTTCAAAATAAATTTCCCTTTTGTGTGCCCGTACCGCTCGTGAGGCGGTGAGGGGTGGCCAATATTTTCCATGCTAGATGTTTTATTCTCACGATGATTGTTTATTCACTTGTCATTGCACGAGAGTAAGGCAAAGGTATTAGGGATGCCCAGTCCCGAAATGAAAAACAAATTTACTTTATGTTGTCAAATAATAAATTTCTTGCAAAGTGTTGGTATGGAAGGCAACCGTGGATTTGGCTAGCCATGGCTTGTGAAAGTTTGGTGGAAAAGTAATAAACTTTATTTTATGTTTGGGAACCGCCTATGATATATCTAGCATGGAAAGTGTTGGGAACCTTGAGTCGTTTTCGTTGGTGGGAAAAGTATACCTCCCAAAGTAATTTTATCTCTCAATTTAAGGTTTGAGCTCTGGCCCCTCTACAAATCCCTACTCCTCACATTGATATCGATTGATGGACATCTCCATAGTCCATTAGTTTGCCTAGTTGATGTGAGACTTTCTTCCCTTCTTTTGTCTACTACCACCGCATTCTATTCCACCTATATTGCTATATCCATGGCTTGCGCTCATGTATTGCGTGAGAGTTGAAAATGCTGAAGCACGTTAAAAAGTATGAACCAATTGCTTGGCTGACACTGGGGTAGTACATGATTTATACTTTGAGCTGGGAAGACAGAGCATGACAAGACTATATGATTTTGTAGGGATAACGTTCTTTAGCATTTGATATTCTGAAAGACATGGTTGCTTGTTGATATGTTTGAGTATTTAAATCTCATGTCAAAACTAGACTATTGCTTTGAACCATATAAAAGTCCGAATGTCCATGCTATAAAGAAAAGAATATGATATGACATGATAAGCAGCATTCCACATCAAAAAAAATGTTTTTATCATTTACCTACTCGAGGACGAGCAGGAATTAAGCTTGGGGATGCTGATACGTCTCCAACGTATCTATAATTTTTTATTGTTCCATGATGTTATATTATCATTCTTGGATGTTGTACAACCATTTTACAATATTTTTATATCATTTTTTGGTACTAAACTATTGACATAGTGCCAAGTGCCAGTTGTTGTTTTCTGCATGTTTTTTTACATCGCGGGAAATCGATATCAAACGGAGTCCAAACACCATGAAACCTTTTGGAGATTTTTATGGGCTAGAAGACACCCAATGGGCTGAAGCTGCACCTGGGGGTGCCCTGAGGGGCACAACCCACCAGGCCATGCTAGGCCCCCCTGGCATGCTCAGGTGGGTTGTGCCCACCTCGGTTACCTCCCGCACCGTCTCTTTATCGTATAAATTCACAAATATTCCGAAACCCTTCGGGGAAGACCTACATCAGAAGTTCTGCCGCCGCAAGGCTCTGTACTCCATGAGATCCAATCAAGACCCCTTTCCGGCACTCTGCCGGAGAGGAAAATCATCACTGGTGGCAATCTTCATCATCCCGACGGCCACCATGATGAGGTGGGAGTAGTCCACCCTCGGGGCTGAGGGTATGTACCAGTAGCTATGTGTTGTATCTCTCTCTCTCTCTCTCTCTCTCTCTCTCTCTCGTGTTCTTGCTGGCACGATCTTGATGTATCGGGGGCTTTGTTAATATAGTCGGATCATATGGTGTTTCCCCCTCTCTATCTTATGATGAATTGAGTTTTCCCTTTATGATTTCTTTGGATTGAATACTTTTATGGATTTGAGAACACTTGACATATGTCTTGCAATTGAATACTTGTGGTCACAATGAGGTATCATATTGATCCACGTGATATATGTTTTGGCACTTGATACGTCTCCAACTATCTATAATTTTTTATTGTTCCATGCTATTATATATTCTGTTTTGGATGTTTAATGGGCTTTATTATACACTTTTATATTATTTTTGGGACTAACCTACTAACCCAAGGCCCAGTGCAAATTGTTGTTTTTTGCCTATTTCAGTGTTTCGCAGAAAAGGAATATCAAACGGAGTCCAAACGGAATGAAACCTTCGGGAGAGTTATTTTTGGAACCGTATCTACCCAGAAGACTTGGAGTACACGCGAGGGAACGAGAGAGGCGGCCACGCCCAGGGGGGCAGGTGCGCCCCCCACCCTCGTGGGCCCCCTCTGGCTCCCCCGATGCCCTTATATATATATATATATATATATATATATATATATATATCCACGTATCATGAAAACATTGAGGCAATAGAGAAAACCCTAACCCACAGCCGCAACATTTTGTTCCCTTGAGATCCTATCTTGGGGCCTGTTCCAGAGCTCCGCCGGAGGGGGTATCCATCACGGAGTGCTTCTACATCAACACCATAGCCTCACCAATGCGTTGTGAGTAGTTTACCATAGACCTTCGGGTCCATAGTAATTAGCTAGATGGCTTCTTCTCTCTTTTTGGATCTCAATACAAAGTTCTCCTTGATCTTTGAGGAGATCTATTCGATGTAATCTTTTTGCGGTGTGTTTGTCGAGATCCGATGAATTGTGGGTTTATGATCAAGATTATCTATGAACAATATTTGATTCTTTTCTGAAATCGTTTATGTATGATTATAATATCCTTGCAAGTCTCTTCGAATTATTGGTTTGGTTTGGCCTACTAGATCTATCATTCTTGCAATGGGCGAAGTGCTTGGCTTTGGGTTCAATCTTGCGGTGTCCTTTCCCAGTGACAGCGGGGGCAGCAAGGCACGTATTGTATTGTTGCCATCGAGGATAAAAAGATGGGGTTTATATCATATTGCGTGAGTTTATCCCTCTACATCATGTCATCTTCCTTAAAGCATTACTCAGCTCTTATGAACTTAATACTCTAGATGCATGCTGGATAGCGGTCGATGTGTGGAGTAATAGTAGTAGATGCAGAATCGTTTCGATCTACTTGTCACGGACGTGATGCCTATATATAATGACCATGGCTAGATATTCTCATAACTATGCGCTTTTCTATCAATTGCTCAACAGTAATTTGTTCACCCACCGTAGAATTCTGCTATCATGAGAGAATCCACTAATGAAACCTATGGCCCCGGGGTCTATTCTCAATATATTAATCTTCCGTCTACTTTACTTTGCTTTATTTACTTTCTGTTCTTATATCCAAAAATACCAAAAATATCAAACTATCCTATCTATGAGATCTCACTTTCTTAAGTGACCGTAAAGGAATTGACAACCCCTTACCGCGTTGGCTGTGAAGTTCTTATTTGTTTCTGCAGGTGTGAGGGACCCGCGTGTGGTCTCCTACTAGATTGATACCTTGGTTCTCAAAAACTGAGGGAAATACTTACGCTACTATGCTGCATCACCCTTTCCTCTTCGAGGGAATACAACACAAGCTCGAGAAGTAGCAAGAAGAATATCTGGCGCCATTGCTGGGGAGGCTTACGCAGAAGTCATATACCAAGTACCTATCACAAACCCTTATCCTTCGCATTACATTATTTGCCTCTCTTTTTCCTCTCCCCCACTTCACCCTTGCCATTTTATTCGCCCTTCTTTATGATGGCCTGGCTTATTAGGGATGATAGACTACTCATATCAATAAGGAATTCCTTCTTTTCCGGGAGCCCATTCGGATATAACTCCAAAGTTAAGCGTGCTCAGCTTGGAGTAGTTTCAGGATGGGTGACCGACCGGGAAGTTGCTCCCGGGTGCGCACGAGTGAGGACAAAGTGCGCAGAAAAGACTAGTATTGATATGTGGGGTCAGTCTAGATCCCGCCAGGAGTAACGACCACCGGCGGGTGTGTCCGGGGTGTTAGGGATGATAGACTACTCATATCAATAAGGAATTCCTTCTTTTCCGGGAGCCCATTTGGATAGAACTCCAAAGTTAAGCGTGCTCAGCTTGGAGTAGTTTCAGGATGGGTGACCGACCGGGAAGTTGCTCCCGGATGCGCACGAGTGAGGACAAAGTGCGCAGAAAAGACTAGTATTGATATGTGGGGTCAGTCTAGATCCCGCCAGGAGTAACGACCACCGGCGGGTGTGTCCGGGGCGTTACAAGTTGGTATCAGAGCCGACCCTCGCGGTTACACGGATGTTTGCGGACAGTTTGCAGTCATGTTGTGCATGACGTTTGTGACCCGTCGTGGCACACGGCATGGCACATGTGTTGTCCTGGAAGCACAGACGGTTGTGCCAAGAGGGAACGTTCTTGTGGCCCGACGAGGACATCGGTTCCTCCGAGTGAGGGTGTATGTGATGGCCTGGCTTATTAGGGATGATAGACTACTCATATCAATAAGGAATTCCTTCTTTTCCGGGAGCCCATTCGGATAGAACTCCAAAGTTAAGCGTGCTCAGCTTGGAGTAGTTTCAGGATGGGTGACCGATCGGGAAGTTGCTCCCGGGTGCGCACGAGTGAGGACAAAGTGCGCAGAAAAGACTAGTATTGATATGTGGGGTCAGTCTAGATCCCGCCAGGAGTAACGACCACCGGCGGGTGTGTCCGTGGCGTTACATTCTTTTTCCGTGTGTTTACCGTTCGCTTGCCTCTTGTTTGCTTGTGTGTTTGATTGCTTGCTTGTCACTATGGCTCAAAACAATACCAAATTGTGTGACTTCTCCAATACCAACAATAATGATTTTATTAGCACGCCTATTGCTCCTATTACCGATGCTGAATCTTGTGAGCTCAATGCTGCCCTGTTGAATCTTGTCATGAAAGATCAATTTTATGGCCTTCCTAGTGAAGATGCCGCTACCCATCTAAACAACTTTGTTGATTTGTGTGATATGCAAAAGAAGAGGGATACGGATAATGATATTATTAAATTGAAGCTATTTCTGTTTTCACTTAGAGATCGTGCTAAAACTTGGTTTTCCTCTTTGCCTAGAAATAGTATTGATTCATGGAATAAGTGCAAAGATGCCTTTATCTCTAAGTATATTCCTCCCGCTAAGATTATCTCTCTTAGAAACGATATTATGAATTTTAAGAAATTAGATCATGAGCATGTTGCACAAGCTTGGGAGAGAATGAAATTAATGATACGTAATTGCCCTACATATGGTTTGAACTTATGGATGATTATACAAAACTTTTATGCTGGCTTGAATTTTGCTTCTATAAATCTTTTAGATTCGGCCGCGGGGGGCACTTTCATGGAAACCACCTTAGGAGAAGCTACCAAACTCCTAGATAATATTATGGTTAACTACTCTTAATGGTACACCAAAAGAGCTACTAGTAAAAAAGTACATGCTATTGAAGAGATTATTGTTTTGAGTGGGAAGATGGATGAACTTATGAAATTATTTGCTACTAAGAGTGCTTCTTCTAATCCTAATGATATGCCTTTATCCACATTGAATGAAAATAATAATGAATCTTTGGATGTGAATTTTGTTGGTAGGAATAATTTTGGTAATAATGCTTATAGAGGAAACTTTAATCCTAGGCCTTTTCCTAGTAATTCCTCTAATAATTATGGTAATTCCTACAATAACTCTTATGGAATTTTTTGTAAGATGCCCTCTGAATTTGAAACTAGTGTTAAAGAGTTTATGAATTTGCAAAAGAATTTCAATGCTTTGCTTGAAGAAAAATTGCTTAAGATTGATGAGTTGGCTAGAAACATGGATAGAATTACTCTTGATGTTGATTCTTTGAAACTTAGATCTATTCCACCTAAGCATGATATCAATGAGTCTCTCAAAGCCATGAGAATTTCCATTCATGAGTCAAAGAAAGAACCGCTAGGATGCATGCTAAAAAAGATTGCTTTTATGAAAGCGTGTTCTTCTAGTTATCATGAAAATAAAGATGAAGATATGAAAGTTATTGATGTGTCTCATATTAGATCCTTGTTTTCTAGTATGAATCTTGATAAAGATGGGACTGGAGATGAGTCTACTTTAGTTAAAAGGCGTCCCATTGATTCGGAGTTTTTAGATCTTGATGCTAAAATTGTTAAAAGTGAGATTGAAGAGATTAAAACTTTGCATAGTGATGAACCTACTATTTTGGATTTCAAGGGATTAAATTATGATAATTGCTCTTTAATAGATTGTATTTCCTTGTTGCAATCCGTGCTAAATTCTCCGCATGCTTATAGTCAAAATAAGGCTTTTACCAAACACATAGTTGATGCTTTGATACAATCTTATGAAGAAAAACTTGAATTAGAAGTTATATCCCTACAAAGCTTTATGATGAGTGGGAACCTACTATTAAAATTAAAATTAAAGATCATGAATGCTTTGCTTTGTGTGATTTTGGTACAAGTGTTTCTACAATTCCAAAAACTTTGTGTAATTTGTTAGGTTTCCATGAGCTTGATGATTGTTCTTTAAATTTGCATCTTGCGGATTCTACCATTAAGAAACCTATGGGAAGGATTAATGATATTCTTATTGTTGCCAATAGGAATTATGTGCCCATAGATTTCATTGTTCTTGATATAGATTGCAATCCTTCATGTCCCATTATTCTTGGTAGATCTTTCCTTAGAACGATTGGTGCAATTATTGATATGAAGGAAGGAAATATTAGGTTCCAATTTGCGTTAAGGAAAGGCATGGAACACTTTCCTAGAAAGAAAATCAAATTACCTTATGAATCTATTATGAGAGCCACTTATGGATTGCCTACCAAAGATGGCAATAACTAGATCTATTCTTGTATTGTGTCTAGCTAGGGGCGTTAAACGATAGCGCTTGTTGGGAGGCAACCCAATTTTATTTTCTTTGTTTTTACTTCTGTTTAGGAATAAATATTGCATATAGCTTCTGTTTAGATGTGGTTTTGTGTTTTAATTAGTGTTTGTGCCAAGTATAACCTTTGGGAAGACTTGTGTGAAGTTTATATGATCATCCTGTAAAAAACAGACACTTTAGCGCTCACGAGATTGGCTGTATATTTTTACTGGAGAGTGCTTTTTAGTTGATTCTTTTGGCAGATGATTAATAGACAAATTCCTCACGTTTGCCAATTTATTTGAATTTTTTGGAGTTACAGAAGTATTCAAAAGTTACAAATTATTACAGACTGTTCTGTTTTTGACAGATTCTGTTTTTCGTGTCTTGTTTGCTAATTTTGATGAATTTATGAGTAGTATCGGGAGGGTATGAATCATGGAGAAGTTGGAATACAGTATTTTTAACACCAATATAAACAAAAAATGAGTTCATTACAGTACCTTTGAGTGGTGGTTTGTTTTCTTATACTAACGAAGCTCACGAGATTTTTTGCTAAGTTTTGTGTTGTGAAGTTTTCAAGTTTTGAGTATGGCTTTGATGGACTATGGAACAAAGAGTGGCAAGAGCCTAAGTTGGGGATGCCCAAGGCACCCCAAGGTAAAATTCAAGGACAACCAAAAGCCTAAGCTTGGGGATGCCCCCAGAAGGCATCCCCTCTTTCGTCTTCATATATCGGTAACTATACTCGAGACTATATTTTTATTCACCACATCATATGTGTTTTGCTTGGAGCGTTATGTATGATTTGAGTCTTTGCTTTTTAGTTTTCCACAATCATCCTTTCTGGACACACCTTTTGAGAGAGATAAATATGATTTAGAATTTATTAGAATACTCTATGTGCTTCACTTATATCTTTTGAGCTAGATAGTTTTGCTCTAGTGCTTCACTTATACCTTTTAGAGCATGGTGGTGGTTTTATTTTGTGGAAATTGTTGATCTCTCATGCTTCACTTATATCTATTTGAGAGTCTTTTAGAACAGGATGGTAATGTGCTTGGGTTATGAAACTAGTCCTAATATGATAGGCATCCAGGATGAGTATAGTAAAAACTTTCATACAAGTGCATTGAATATTATGAGAAGTTTGATACTTGATGATTGTTTTGAGATATGAGGATGGTGATATTAGAGTCATGCTAGTAGAGTAGTTGCGAATTTGAGAAATACTTGTGTTAAGGTTTGCAAGTCCCGTAGCATGCTCGTATTGTAACCGTTGTGTGACAAATTTGAAGCATGAGGTATTTCATTGAGTGTCATCCTTTGTGTGGAGGTCGGGATCGCGCGATGATTAACTCCTACCAACCCTTCCCCTAGGAGCATGCGTGTAGTACTTTGTTTTGATGACTTGTAGATTTTTGCAATAAGTATGTGAGTTCTTTATGACTAATGTTGAGTCCATGGATTATACGCACTCTCACCCTTCCACCAATGCTAGCCTCTTTTGTACCGCGCAACTTTTGCTGGTACCATACACCCACCATATGCCTTCCTCAAAACAGCCACCATACCTACCTATCATGGCATTTCCATAGCCATTCTGAGATATATTGCCATGCAACTTTCCACCGTTCCGTTTGCTATGACACGCTTCATCATTGTCATATTGCCATGCATGATCATGTAGTTGACATCGTGTTTGTGGCTAGGCCACCATGCATAATTTTTCATAAATGTCACTCTTGATTCATTGCACATCACGGTACACCGCCGGAGGCATTCATATAGAGTCATACTTTGTTCTAGTATCGAGTTGTAATATCGAGTTGTAAATCAATATAAGTGTGATGATCATCATTATTAGAGCATTGTCCCAAAGAAAAAAAAAAGAAAAAAAAAAGAAAAAAAGGAAGGAAAGGCCAAAAAAAGGTCCAAAAAAAGAAAAAGAAAAAAGGGACAATGCTACTATATTTTTCCACACTTGTGCTTCAAAGTAGCACCATGATCTTCATGATAGAGAGTTTCCTGTTTTGTCACTTTCATATACTAGTGGGAATTTTAATTATAGAACTTGGCTTGTATATTCCAACGATGGGCTTCCTCAAATGCCCTAGGACTTCATGAGCAAGCAAGTTGGATGCGCACCCACTTAGTTTCTTTTGTTAAGATTTCATACATTTATAGCTCTAGTGCATCTGTTGCATGGCAATCCCTACTCACTCACATTGATATCTATTGATGGGCATCTCCATAGCCCATTGATACGCCTAGTTGATGTGAGACCATCTTCCTCTTATGTCTTCTCCACAACCATTACTCTATTCCACATAGTGCTATGTCCATGGCTCACGCTCATATATTGCGTGAATGTTGAAAGAGTTTGAAAAAATTGAAGTATGAAACAAGTGCTTGGACGAAACCGTGGTTGTGCATGGTTGGAATATTTTGTGTGACGAAGATGGAGCATAGCCTAACTATATGATTTTGTAGGGATGAACTTTCTTTGGCCATGTTATTTTGAGAAGACATGATTGCTTTGTTAGTATGCCTGGAGTATTATTATTCTTATGTCAATATGAACTTTGATCTTGAATCTTTCGGATTTGAACATTCATGCCACAATAGAGAAATTACATTGAGAATTATGTTGGTTAGTATTCCACAGCAAAAATTCTGTTTTTATCATTTACCTACTCGAGGACGAGCATGAATTAAGCTTGCGTATGCTTGATACATATGCTACTTCTCGAGCTTGCGTTGTATTCCCTCGAAGAGGAGAGGGTGATGCAGCACAGTAGCGTAAGTATTTCCCTCAGTTTTTGAGAACCAAGGTATCAATATAGTAGGAGACCATGCGCGAGTCCCTTACACCTGCACAAACAAATAAGAACTTCGCAGCCAAGGCGATAAGGGGTGGTCAATCCCTTTACGATCACTTAAGAAAGTGAGATCTCATAGATATGATAGTTTGATATTTTTGGTATTTTTGGATATAAGAACAGAAAGTAAAAATAGCAAAGTAAAGTATATTGTAGATTAATATGTTGAGAATAGACCCGGGGGCCATAGGTTTCACTAGTGGCTTCTCTCATGATAGCAAAATTATATGGTGGGTGAACAAATTACTGTCGAACAATTGATAGAAAAGCGAATAATTATGAGAATATCTAGGCATGATCATTATATATAGGCATCACGTCCGTGACAAGTAGACCGAAACGATTCTGCATCTACTACTATTACTCCACACATCGACCGCTATCCAGCATGCATCTAGAGTATTAAGTTCATGAGAACAGAGTAATGCTTTAAGCAAGATGACATGATGTAGATGGATAAACTCAAGCAATATGATATAAACCCCATCTTTTTATCCTCGATGGCAACAATACAATACGTGACTTGATGTCCCTGCTGTCACTAGAAAAGGACACCACAAGATTGAACCCAAAGTCAAGCACTTCTCCCATTGCAAGAACTATAGATCTAGTAGGCCAAACCAAACTGATAATTCGAAGAGACTTGCAAGGATATTATAATCATACATAAAAGAATTCAGAAAAGAACCAAATATTTCTTATAGATAATCTTGATCATAAACTCACAATAGATCGGATCTCGACAAACACACCGCAAAAAGATTACATCAAATAGATCTCCTCGAAGACCGAGGAGAACTTGGTATTGAGATCCAAAAAGAGAGAAGAAGCCATCTAGCTAATAACTATGGACCCGAAGGTCTGTGGTAAACTACTCACAAATCATGGTGAGGCAATGGTGTTGATGTAGAAGCACTCCGTGGAAGATCCCCCCCCCCTCCGGCGGAGCTCCGGAACAGGCCCCAAGATGGGATCTCATGGGAACAGAAGGTTGCGGCGGTGTAATTAGGGTTTTCTCTGTTGCCTCGATATTTTCAGGGTACATGGGTATATATAGGAGGAAGGAGGGCATTGGGGGAGCCAGAGGGGGCCCACGAGGGTGGGGGCGCGCCCTGTAGGAGGGGGCGCGCCTTGGACCCTCGTGGCCACCTCCTTCGTTCCCTCGCATGTACTCCAAGTCTTCTATGTTGATATTGTTCCAAAAATAACTCTCGTGAAGGTTTCATTCCGTTTGATATTCCTTTTCTGCGAAACCCTGAATAGGCAAAAAAAAACAGCAATCTGCACTGGGCCTTTGGGTTAATAGGTTAGTCCCAAAAATAATATAAAAGTGTATGATCAAGCCCATTAAACATCCAAAACATCATATATAATAGCATGGAACAATCAAAAATTATAGATACGTTGGAGACGTATCAAGCATCCCCAAGCTTAATTCCTGCTCGTCCTCGAGTAGGTAAATGATAAAAACAGAATTTTTTATGTGGAATGCTAACCAACATAATTCTCAATGTAATTTATTTATTGTGGCATGAATGTTCAGATCCGAAAGATTTAAGACAAAAGTCTATATTGACATAAGAAATAATAATACTTCAAGCATACTAACAAAGCAATCATGTCTTCTCAAAATAACATGGCCAAAGAAAGGCATCCCTACAAAATCATATAGTCTGGCTATGCTCCCTCTTCATCACACAAAATATTCATATCATGCACAACCCCGGTTTCAGCCAAGCACTTGTTTTCATACTCAATTTTTTCAAACCTTTCAACTTTCACGCAATACATGAGCGTGAGCCATGGATATAGCACTATAGGTGGAATAGAGTGGTAGTTGTGGAGAAGACAAAAAGGAGGAAGATAGTCTCACATCGACTAGGCGTACCAATGGGCCATGGAGATGCCCATCAATAGATATCAATGTGAGTGAGTAGGGATTGCCATGCAACGGATGTACTAGAGCTAAAACTGTATGAAAGCTCAACAAAAGAAACTAAGTGGGTGTGCATCCAACTTGCTTGCTCGTGAAGACCTAGGGCATTTGAGGAAGCCCATCGTTGGAATATACAAGCCAAGTTCTATAATGAAAATTCCCACTAGTATATGAAAGTGACTAAACATGAGACACTCTATCATGAAAAACATGATGCTACTTTGAAGCACAAGTGTGGAAAAGATAGTAGCAATTGTCCCTTCTCTCTTTTCTCTCATTTTTTGGAGGGGCTTTCTCTCTCTTCTTTTTTTATTAGCCCATCTCTATTTTTTGGGCCATCTCTTTTTTTTATTGGCCTTTCCTCACATGGGACAATGCTCTAATAATGATGATCATCACACTTTTATTACAACTCGATACTATGTGCAATGAATCAAGAGTGACATGTATGAAAAAATATGAATAGTGGCTTTGCCACAAATACGATGTCAACTACGTGATCATGCATGGCAATATGACAATGATGAAGTGTGTCATAACAAACAGAACAGTGGAAAGTTGCATGGCAATATATCTCAGAATGGCTATGGAAATGCCATGATAGGTAGATATGGTGGATGTTTTGAGGAAGGTATATGGTGGGTGTATGGTACCGGTGAAAGTTGCGCGGTACAAGACAGGCTAGCAATGGTGGAAGGGTGAGAGTGCGTATAATCCATGGACTCAACATTAGTCATAAAGAACTCATGTACTTATTGCAAAAATTTACGAGTCATCAAAACGAAGCAATCAACACATGCTCCTAGGGGGGAGGTTGGTAGGAGTTAACCATCGCGCGCCCCCGACCTCCACACAAAGGATGACACTCAACAAATACCTCATGCTCTAACTTCGTCACATAGCGGTTCACCATACATGCATGCTACGGGAATCACAAACTTTAACACAAGTATTTCTCAAATTCACAATTATTCCACAAGCATGACTCTAATAACACCATCCTCATATCTCAAAACAATCATTAAGTATCAAACTTCTCATCATATTCAATGCACTTTGTATGTAAGTTTTTACTACATTCATCTTGGATGCCTATCATATTAGGACTAGTTTTATAACGAAAGCACATTACCATGCTGTTCTAAAAGAGTCTCAAAAGATATAAGTGAAGCATGAGAGATCAACAATTTCTACACAATAAAATCACCACCGTGCTCTAAAAGATATAAGTGAAGCACTAGAGCAAAACTATTTAGCTCAAAAGATATAAGTGAAGCACATAGAGTATTCTAACAAATTCTAGACCATATTTATCTCTCTCAAAAAGGTGTGTCCAGAAAGGATGATTGTGGCAAACGAACAAGCAAAGACTCAAATCATACATGACGCTCCAAGCAAAACACATATCATGTGGTGAATAAAAATATAGTCCCGAGTATAGTTACCAATAGATGAAGACAAAAGAGGGGATACCTTCCCGGGGCATCCCAAAGCTTAGGCTTTTGGTTGTCCTTGAATTTTACCTTGGGGTGCCTTGGGAATCCCCAAGCTTAGGCTCTTGCCACTCTTTGTTCCATAGTCCATCAAAGCCATACTCAAAACTTGAAAACTTCACAACACGAAACTTAGCCAAAAATCTCGTGAGCTCCGTTAGTATAAGAGAACAAACCACCACACAAAGGTACTGTAATGAACTCATTCTTTGTTTATATTTGTGTTAAACCTACTGCATTCCAACTTCTCTATGATTCATACTCCCCAATACTACTGTCAAAAACAGAATCTGTAAAAAAACAGAACAGTCTGTAGTAATCTGTAACTTTCGAATACTTCTGTAACTCCAAAAAAATTGAAATAAATTGGTAAACATGAGGAATTTGTCTATTAATCATCTGCAAAAATAATCAACTAAATAGCACTCTCTAGTAGAATCTGGTGACTATTCTCATGAGCGCTAACGTTTCTGTTTTTTTACAACAAGATCATATAAACTTCACACAAGTCTTCCCAAAGGTTCTACCTGGCAGAAACACTAATCAAAAGACAAATAAACATCTAAACAGAAGCTAGATGCAATATTTATTCCTAAACATAAGAAAAAGGAAAGAAAATAAAATTGGGTTGCCTCCCAACAAGCGTTATCGTTTAACGCCCCTAGCTAGGCACGATACAAGGATAGATCTAGGTACTGCCATCTTTGGAAGGCAATCCATAAGTGGCTCTCATAATGGATTCATAAGGTAATTTGATTTCCTTTCTAGGAAAGTGTTCCATGCCTTTCCTTAATGGAAATTGTAATCTAATATTTCCTTCCTTCATATCAATAATTGCACCAATCGTTCTAAGGAAATGTCTACCAAGAATAATAGGACATGAAGGATTGCAATCTATATCAAGAACAATGAAATCTATGGTCACATAATTCCTATTGGCAACAATAATAACATCATTAATCCTTCCCATAGGTTTCTTAATAGTAGAATCCGCAAGATTCAAATTTAAAGAACAATCATCAAGCTCATGGAAACCTAACAAATCACACAAAGTTTTTGGGATAGTGGAAATACTTGCACCCAAATCACACAAAGCAAAGAATTCATGATCCTTAATTTTAATTTTAATAGTAGGTTCCCATTCATCATAAAGCTTTCTAGGGATAGAAACTTCTAGTTCAAGTTTTTCTTCATAAGATTGCATCAAAGCATCAACTATGTGTTTGGTAAAAGCTTTATTTTGACTATAAGCATGCGGAGAATTTAGTACAGATTGCAACAATGAAATACAATCAATCAAAGAGCAATTATCATAATTGAATCCCTTGAAATCCAAAGTATTGGGTTCATCAATATGCAAAGTTTTAATCTCTTCAATCCCACTTTTAACAATTTTAGCATCCAGACCTAAAAACTCTGAATCATTGGGACGCCTTTTAATTAAAGTAGACTCATCTCCAGTCCCATATTTATCAAGATTCATACTAGAAAAAAAGGATCTAATAGGACACACATCAATATCTTTCAGATCTTCATCTTTATTTTCATGATAACTAGAAGAACACGCTTTCATAAAGCACTTTTTTTAGCACGCATCCTAGCGGTTCTTTCTTTGCATTCATCAATGGAAATTATCATGGCTTCGAGAGACTCATTGATATCATGCTTAGGTGGAATAGATATAAGTTTCAAAGAATCAATATCAAGAGTAATTATATCCACGCTTCTAGCCAACTCGACAATCTTAAGCAATTTTTCTTCAAGAAAAGCATTGAAATTATTTTGCGTATTCATAAACTCTTTAACACTAGTTTCAAATTCAGAAGGCATATTACCAAAATTTCCATAAGAGTTATTGTAGGGACTACCATAATTATTAGAGGAATTACTAGGAAAGGGCATAGGATTAAAGTTTCCTCTCTAAGCATTGTTACCAAAATTATTCCTACCAACAAAGTTCACATCCAAAGATTCATTATTATTTCAATCAACGTGGATAAATGCATATCATTAGGATCAGAAGAAGCACTCTTAGTAGCAAATAATTTCATAAGTTCATCTCTCTTTCAACTCAAAACACTAATCTCTTCAATAGCATGCACTTTTTTACTAGTAGATCTTTCGGTGTGCCATTGAGAATAATTAACCATAATATTATCTAGGAGTTTGGTAGCATCTCCTAAGGTGGTTTCCATGAAAGTGTCTCCTGCGGCCGAATCTGAAAGATTTCTAGAAACAAAATTCAAGCCAGCATAAAAGTTTTGTATAATCATCCATAAGTTCAAACCATGTGTAGGGCAATTATGAATCATTAATTTCATTCTCTCCCAAGCTTGTGCAACATGCTCATGATCTAGTTGCTTAAAATTCATAATATCGTTCGTAAGGGAGATAATCTTAGCAGGGGGAAAATACTTAGAGATAAAAGCATGTTTGCACTTATTCCACGAATCAATACTATTTCTAGGCAAAGAGGAAAACCAAGTTTTAGCACGATCTCTAAGTGAAAACGGAAATAGCTTCAATTTAACAATATCATTATCCGTATCCCTCTTCTTTTGCATATCACACAAATCAACAAAGTTGTTCAGATGGGTAGCGGCATCTTCACTAGGAAGGCCAGAAAATTGATCTTTCATGACAAGTTCAACAGAGCAGCATTGATCTCACAAGATTCAGCATCGGCAATAGGAGCAATCGCAGTGCTAATAAAATCATTATTGTTGGTATTGGAGAAGTCAAACAATTTGGTATTGTTCTGAGCCATAGTGACAAGCAAGCAATCCAACACACAAGCAACCAAGAAACAAGAGAACGGTAAACACACAGCAAAAAGAAGGGCAAATAAAACAGCAAGGGTGAAGTAGGGGAGAGGAAAATGAGAGGCAAATAAATGTCATGCGAAGGATAAGGGTTTGTGATAGGTACTTGGTATATGACATTTGCGTAAGCCTCCCCGGCAACGGCCCCAGAAATTCTTCTTGCTACTTCTCGAGCTTGCGTTGTATTCCCTCAAAGAGGAAAGGGTGATGCAGCACAGTAGCGTAAGTATTTCCCTCAGTTTTTGAGAACCAATGTATCAATCCAGTAGGAGACCACGCGCGAGTCCCTCGCACCTGCACAAACAAATAAGAACTTCGCAGCCAACCTTATAAGGGGTTGTCAATCCCTTTACAGTCACTTACGAAAGTGAGATCTGATGGATAGGATAGTTTGATATTTTTGTTATTTTTGGATATAAGAACATAAAGTAAATAAAGCAAAGTAAAGTAGACGGAAGATTAATAGGTTGAGAATAGACCCGGGGGCCATAGGTTTCACTAGTGGCTTCTCTCATGATAGCAGAATTCATAGGTGGGTGAACAAATTACTGTTGAGCAATTGATAGGAAAGCGAATAATTATGATAATATCTAGGTATGATCATTACATATATGCATCACGTCCGTGACAAGTAGATCGAGACGATTCTGCATCTACTACTATTACTCCACACATCGACCGCTATCCAGCATGCATCTAGAGTATTACGTTCATAAGAACAGAGTAATGATTTAAGCAAGATGACATGATGTAGAGGGATAAACTCAAGCAATTTGATATAAACCCCATCTTTTTATCCTCGATGGCAACAATACAATACATGCCTTGTTGCCCCTGCTGTCACTGGGAAAGGACACCACAAGATTGAACCCAAAGCCAAGCACTTCTCCCATTGCAAGAACTATAGATCTAATAGGCCAAACCAAACTGATAATTCGAAGAGACTTGCGAGGATATTATAATCATACATAAAAGAATTCAGAAAAGAACCAAATATTCCTCATAGATAATCTTGATCATAAACCCACAATTCATCGGATCCCGACAAACACACCGCAAAAAGATTACATCGAATAGTTCTCCTCGAAGATCGAGGAGAACTTGGTATTGAGATCCAAAAAGAGAGAAGAAGCCATCTAGCAAATAACTATGGACCCGAAGGTCTGTGGTAAACTACTCACAACTCATGGTGAGGCAATGGTGTTGATGTAGAAGCACTCCGTGGAAGATCCCCCCCCTCCGGCGGAGCTCCAGAACAGGCCCCAAGATGGGATATCATGGGAACAGAAGGTTGCGGCGGTGGAATTAGGGTTTTCTCTGTTGCCTCGATGTTTTCAGGGTCCATGGGTATATATAGGAGGAAGGAGGGCATCAGGGGGCCCACAAGGGTGGGGGCGCGCCCTGGACCCTCGTGGCCGCCTCCTTCATTCCCTTGCGTGTACTCCAAGTCTTCTGTTTTGATATTGTTCCAAAAATAACTCTCGCGAAGGTTTCATTCCGTTTGGACTCCGTTTGATATTCCTTTTCTGCGACACCCTGAAATAGGCAAAAAAATAGCAATTTGCACTGGGTCTTGGGTTAGTAGGTTAGTCCCAAAATAACATAAAAGTGTATAATAAAGCCCATTAAACATCCAAAACAGAATATATAATAGCATGGAACAATAAAAAATTATAGATACGTTGGAGAAGTATCAATGATTCCTCGAAAGGTTGTATTACTTTGCTCAATGCGGGTTTTATTGACCTGCATTTTTTTGAGCATGTCCTCGTATATGAGGTTGAGTCCGCTGCCGCCGTCCATGAGCACTTTGGTAAGGCAAAAGCCATCTACTATTGGGTTTACTACAAGAGCGGCTGGAGATCAGACTGCCGAACTCGTGGTTCGTCGTCGGCAGTAAAAGTGATTGTTGCGTCGTTCCATGGGTTTGAAGCTGTTATTTGATGAACCTTGGCAAGTTTGAGATGTGCTCTCTTGCGTCGGTTGTTTGTAGAGAAGGTCTCGAAGACCATGAGGACGTCGAAATTGTCCTCCTCTGGAGTTGCGGTGGTGAGGATGGCTTCACCGCTTTTAACTACCTGCCGGAGTACCCAACATGCTCGAAGGATGTGGGTTGAGGTCATGCCCGGGGTCGCATGTAACGGGCAAGGTTTATCTAGGAGTTCGTCCAGAAAGCACATGTGTCCTGTGAAAGGTTTTTTTTTCTTGCCGACGGGCATATGATCGGATGCCCTGCTAGGGTATGTTCGTTTTTCTTTAGCGGTATATTGTCCAAAGACATGCTATTCCAGATGGGTATTATGGGCCTTCCGAGTACTTTCCATGGTGTAGTACTTTCGTACTAAGTGCGACAACTCTGTAAAACTCTGTACGCGGCAGTGATTGAGGGCGTTCAAGACTCCCTCGTCCGTGCAATTGCGATGAAAGATTGGAACTGCATCATCGTCGCAACAGTCCTTAACCTTGTTTTTAACAAGTAGGAATCTGGCCCAGAAGTGATGGGCCGTCTCCTGGGGCTTCTGTTGCATGTACATTAAGTCACATATGTCTGGAGGTCCAGAGTTACTTGGAGATTATTGCTTGTGGTGGGTGGGCGTGGCTAAATTCGAGTCCCGACCCAATATAGTATCTGGGCTTGTAAAACCTCCGGTGTAGACAACTCGGGCCCAGCGGGGTCTGAGCGTTCCCCGGGCTCGGCGTCTGTCCTTGAGCTCGAAAGATGTGGAGTCTCGCCCGCAGGAAGTATGTTCAGCTCAAAGGGTTTAGAGATCCAAACACAGCCGGCCTCCGGTTCATGAGGAGAAGTGTCTTCGGCCCGTTCCTCGACAGCCGCCACCAAGTGAGTGACCGGGGTGGAATTGTCTTCCTCCTGATCAGGTTTAGGCCTGATCTAATAATTTGATGCTGAAAGCCCCAGGGTGGCAATGCGATCCAGCAGCTCGTTTAAGGACGAGCAATCTGTCGTATTCGCGTCTTCAGAGTGTTCAGAGCCGATGTAGCAGTGGTGTCATGTGACCGCAGGGGATGCAGTCGGCTTAACAGCCACGCGGGTGCATATGGGGAACCCGCCGAGCTAAAGGACCTGGCCAAAAGGCAGGCTTTTTCTTAGGGTGATGTCATCATTGATGATGAGATGAGCCACCGATCGCTTCTCGAGAGTACACATCGGAGCTCTCAATGAAAGCACCATTGTCAGTGTCAAAACCGGCAGATCTCTGGTAGGGGTGCCCAAGCTGTGCATCTAAGGATCGATGCTAACAAGGGACTGGGGACATGATGTTTACCCAGGTTTGGGCCCTCTCTATTGAGGTAATACCCTACTTCCTGCTTGATTGATCTTGATAAATATAGGGTTACAAGAGTTGATCTACCTCGAGATCGTGATGGCTAAACCCTAGAAGTCCAGCCTATGTAATTGTGATTCTGCAAGCCTCTACGGACTAAACCCTCTGGCTTATATATACGCCAAAGGGGGCCTAGGGTTACACAAAGATGACTTGGGGAGGAAGGAATCATTACATCTGGACATCTATTTTGCCTTTCTACATACATAGGAGTCCTATCCAGACACGTGGGATGACCTTCTGCTTTTATCTTCACGGTCCATCAGTCCGGCCCATCTTCAATAGCCTGGAATCCCGAGGACACCTAAATCCAGGACTCCTTCAGTCATCCCTTGCATATTATATTTTATCACGAAGTTCCAGCAGCTTGGTGATAGTGACTAGAGAACTCTATCAATCACTATCTTATCTGGAAGATGAACTCCCACTTGATTCAAGTGATTGTAGTACCCAGACATTCTGAGCACATGCTCACTAGCTAAGCTATTCTCCTCCATCTTGTAGGCAAAGTACTTGCCAGAGGTCTCATACCTCTCGACATGGGCATGAGTCTAAAATACCAATTTCAGCTCTTGGAACATCTCATATGCTCTAGGGATATTTAAATTAGTGCCCCTGGTTCCTTAGTTGTGCTCACTTTTCCCCACGCTCCAAACGTTTGCTCACTTTTCCCCTCTTCCTTAGCTGAAACTCTCACAAATGCTCATAGAGGCTGTTTGCCGTCTTGACCGTCCATTGACCGTTAATTGCTGACGAGTGGGGCTGAGTCTTCGTCTGACTGTTGCATGCTGATGGGTGGGACCGCAAGGAGACACGTTTGTCTGAATCTGAAACATGTCCTATCTAGACAGGCCGCACTGCACCGCGCCGCCCCGCCCCCTCCGCCGGCGTCGTGTCGCGTCCACCGCAGTTGTTTCTTCCACCCTATGCCCCTATTCCGTTCGTCAACGACGCCGCGTCTCCGCCAGATATAGCCCACCTCCCCATCTAGGATTACATGGCGATGTTGATTGAGGACACCCGGAATGCAGTCGATCGTGGAGAGGATTGGGTCGAATCCGCGGCAGATAATTCATGGATTAAACCTGGGTAAGCATTGTTTCCTCTCGAATTGACGTTCTAAGTCGTATTGTAGGCCGTATTTGACTTCTGTTTGCTTGAATCGTTCGAATTTGTGCTCGATTTTACCTGGCTAACTGAAGCCTTTATTTGCCTCAACAAAATAGGATTGATCCCGCGCTGGCTTTCCGGCTGGCGATTAGAATGGAAACTAGTGTGATTCGTGGTACTAAACCGCATTTGATTTCATCATTTTTCTATCCCAAAGTGGTAGAAACCAGCATATCTTTCGAAGATTTGCAAGCTGAGCTCAGAAACACCTATCCCTGGAGTGATGCCGATGCTGTTGAACTGAATTACTTCAGCAGTGACGAGCAAAGATTTCTCCCACTAACTTGCGACGACCATATGCCGTTGCTTTTTGCTGGGATTGCTGGCTGCCGATTCGGTAAACTCCAAATCGATGTGCTTCAGCCACGCGCAGAACGGGTGAAGTGGAAGGGAGTTCAGACATCATCTGTCTGTGCTAACAGCCAGCACCCCGGCACTCCTTGTAGGTCGACACCAAGTAAAGCAAGTGGTTCATGGAGCCACAACATGCCTGCTGCCAATTGTGGTTCCGATTCAGCTGCTGCTTCTCGTGTACCTTCTACAGTTGGTGTAGAAGAGGATGCATAACCTGACGAGGCAGTGCCTACAAATGATGATGAAGACGAGATGATTTTTCCTGAACTGGTCGATGTAGCCAGTCAGCAAGCAGTGGATGACGAATATATGGAGGAGCCCATCAGCCAAGCTAGGTTTGATGACACTGACGATGAAGAGAAGGTGGAGAACATGGACAGCTTAATCGAGGATCAATATGATGGTGATGACATGCCAACAATTGAGTGGAACAGGGAAAAACCTGAGCTTAGTGTAGGTACCATTTTCCAATCAATGGTGGACTGTCGGAATGCAGTGACAACATGGTGCATTATATCTGAAAACACCTATAAGATTAAAAGGAGTGAGCCAGCAAGGTTCACAGTTTTTTGTCCATATCCTAGGTGTAGGTGGAAGTTGCATGCATCTCGTATGAGAAAGAGCAAATATATTCAGGTAATCCAAGTTCAGTTAGTAATTTAGTTTCAGATTGTTGAGTAAGGTTTCTTAACTGTTTTTTACCTTTTTATTTTGTTTCAGATAAAGAAAAACCCACACAAGCACAGCTGCCCACCTGGAGGGGGAGGGGGGAAGGCCAAAACCAAGCTAGCAAAAACTAGGTGGGTGGCAGATGCTATATTGGATTGGCTGAGAGATGAACATGGACTTGGTCCAACAGCACTCCATGGGAAGCTTTTTGAGAAGTACAAGATAGAAATTCCTTACATGAGAATTTTCAATGCTAGGGAAAAGGCTCTTGACAGAATTAATGGTCATTGGAATGACAGTTTTCAGCTGCTTTACACTTTCAAAGCTGAAGTGGAGATGGCAAGTCCAGGGAGTGTCGTAGAGATTGACAAGCATACAGTTCAATTCAAAATAAAAGGGAAGTCATTTCAGAAGGAGTGCTTCAGAAGGGCTTTTGTTTGTTTCAAGGCTTGCTGGCAGGGGTTTCTAGATGGTTGCAGGCCCTATTTGGCTGTAGATGCTACACATTTGACTGGAAGATGGAGAGGACAGCTAGTGGCAACTTCTGCAGTTGATGGACACAACTGGCTATTCCCAGTTGCATTTGGTGTGGTGGAGGCAGAGTTTGAGGAAATTTGGGTCTGGTTTCTGCAGCAGTTGCGCAACATTATAGGCACACCCCCAGGTTTAGCTATACACACAGATGCTTGCAAGGGTTTAGAGAGTGCAGTGGAAATTGTATTCCCTGGAGTGGAGCATAGGGAATGTATGCGACACCTAGCGCATAATTTCAAAAAGAAGTTCAAAGGTAAAGTTTATGATGAGAACTTATGGCCAGCATCATACACATGCAGCAAAAGGAAGCGTGAACACCATTTGAGAGTGTTGTATGCTCAAAATCCTATTGTGAAGGAGTACATGGATGCACATCATGGTAAGGGTGTGGTCAAGAAGCAATTTCAACGAAATCTGCAAAGTAGATTATGTGACCAGTAACCTTGCAGAATGCTTCAATTCAAAGTTCAAGTCAGTGAAAGGGCTCTTGTTGTGGCAAGCATTTGACAAGATGAGGCAAATGATCATGATAAAGATGGCTCTTCGCAAAAGAATTGCAGAAACACAATATGCTGGTCATCAAATGCTCCCATCACTGATTAAGGCATTGCACTTGAAGTCAAGAGGACTGAAGATGAAATGTATTCGATCTGGTACATATGAGGGAGAGGTTACCTATACTGACACTAAAAATAGGGTATGGAGGTATCCTGTGAACCTAAGTACTAGAGAATGTACTTGTAGGCAATGGCAGATCCGTGGGAAGCCATGCATACATGCCCTACATCTGATGACCATTATCGGGGGTGCAGATGGTGAAGTTGATCAATATTGCTCTGAGTATTTCTCTGTTGCCAAATTTATGGCTGCTTATGCTGACAATATGCCTGCGCTATTGGGGAAAGATCAATGGAACATAGTAGATCCAGGGTTCAAACTCCACGCTCCTGTCATTACTAGACCACCAGGAAGACCAAGGAACGAGAGGATTAGAGCAGGTGAGGAGGGTCGTCTACCAAAGAAGTGTGCTTGCAAAAAATGTGGAGTTCTGGGGCATATTGCTAGGCTTTGTACCAATCCAGTGGATGCATCATTTGGAGAGGAGGAAAGATGGACAGCAGCCAATGCTGAGGAGAATGCAGCAGCAATGGAGACTGAAGATGCAGTGGAGAATGCAGCAGCAATGGAGACTGAAGATGCAGTGGAGAATGCAGCAGCAATCATTTGGTAAGTGTTTGCACCCTTTGTAGAATGCAGCTACCCTTTTGTTTACATTTGTTCTCTTTTTTGCCTATGGCTTATAATTTTATTTACCAGCTCTAGGGAGAAAAGGCCAAGAGATGGTGAAGCAGAAGATTTTGAAACCATGGCCTTTGATGGTTTTAAAGCTATAAGAGAGGAAGAGGAGGGGGTAATTATTCCAATTGTGCCTTTAAAGATTACTGAACCCATAGATGACCGTCAAATGGTCGTCAAGTGCTCGGCGAGTGGAACTACTCCATCAGCACCTCCACGGGGAAAACACCAAGTAAAGCCCAAGATCAAAAGGAACAAGAGTCTGAAAGAAAAGTGCATCTCAACTAGGGAAACCAGGAGCAAGACGGTGAAGCCAGCTGCAAACACAAGGAGCAAGTCAAAAAATTTGAATTAAGTTGTTGGGAAATGTTTGTGTTGTAAATTTGAGGGCGAGTCGATCGCTTAAAACTTGGTAGATTTGTATTATGATGTTGGCATCTTAAAACTTGGTTGATTTGAGCTACTGTAATAATGTTGGCCTCAGTTGTAATAATGTTGGCATCATTTGTAATAATGTTGCTTCTACTTTGGTTCCTTATTTGAGTCAGAATTCAAATTTCCATCAAAATTTGAATTTAAATCAGTATTTGAATTTGGGCCAAATTTTGGATTCGAGCCAAAGTTGAAGTTGAACATTGGAGGTTCATTGCTCTGTGCAGTGTATTTGATCGAGCATTTGAAGTCCAATATTCCTAGGTGAACAGTCCGATTGAGAAATGTGCTAGAAACGAGCTCGAAAGCTAGGGTAAACAGCCCTATTTGAAAACAAGTTTTTTTTACCTTCCCTAAATGAGACATATATATTTTTATTAACACGTGTTCCATATATATAGGGTAAAAACGAAGTCTCACTATTTATTGATTAATATTCATATTACTGCTTTTTTTTTTTGAAAAAATATGCTTTTAATTCAAAACCATCAAATAACATGTTTTAGATATGAAAATGAAAAAGTAAGTTCAGATCCTTCTTATTCACTCCAAAATGAAGCTATGTAGATTTTTCTGATTTTTTTGAATTATTTTGTTTTTTTAACCCTAAACCCTCTCTCCCTATTCTACGAACTCTGAACATGTTCATAGGTGATAGCTCATTTGTGTGAAGCCTTCTTTCATGAAAATGACCTACATCAAGTTAATTTTTTTTCTCATAACCTTGTCACATATGACGGCTATGTGCGCAAGAATTACATCATTTTGATTTTTTTTGAATTTTTTAAAAACATTTGAACTTGATTTCGACAAATCACTTCAAAAAATGATTTTTCAAAAAAAACACCCCTATATCGAGTTTATATTTTTTTATGGTAACTAGGTCTCATAAACGGACGAACTACGTTTGTTTTTTATTTTTGCGATTTTTTCTAATTTAGTTATGGCCATTTGAAATCTGGTCAAACCCTAATAACCCCGTTGACTCGCTCATAACCCCTCCAAACCCTAGCGTCGATCGTCCGTCGTCGGATCCTACCAAGCGCCAAACACCACCCATCAGATGTGGGGCAGGCATGCGCGATCGGTGTGATGCATCCTGATTGGCTTCCCCTTCTCCTCTTCTCCATCTAACAGACAAAGGCATCGAGCAGATCTGGCAATTCCTCTGTTTCTTTCCCCATCTTCTCGTTCTTCTTCCTCTCGACCAATTCCTCTGTTTCTTCCTCTCAAGCGATATGTCGACCTCCTCGTCAGCCCCCCGTTCCACGTGGCCGGTGTATGGTCCAGTGCCGATGACTCGATGCACTGACTGCCCACGGACTGCGCCACTGAAGCGGTTGACTTCGAAGGAGGAGAAGAATGGGAACTTTGGGCGCGAGTTCGTCAAATGCGAGAGCAAGCCGGAGGGGCAGGTTAGATCCTCGCATCCTTTATCTCTAATTTCTCAAAAAATCTGTCAGATTTGGATTTAGGTTACATGATTTCGTTTTCAGATCGTGAAGAAATGCTACCATTTCGAGTGGATGGATGATTACATCCAGAGGCTTCAAGGGTTGGGCTTGCTGGATTCGAGGGGGAATGCAATCGGCGAGTTCAATCTGCCCCATGACAGTGCCGCTCCGGCAGCAGCAGCGCGTCTGGAATACCCGACGGTGGTAGAGGTCGAACTGAAGGCGGAATTGAAGAAGATGAACAAGAACTTCAAGTAGTTGATTGAGTTGAAGAAGCAATCCAATTTTATAGCTTTAGGAATAGTTGCTCTAGGAATTTTTTACTTGATGGCCATCTCTCGTTAGAGATGTTTGTCTACTGTTGTTGCCACTGTTTAGCAATCCTCGTCTATTTATCTCAAATGCAACTCTGTTTAGTGCAACTGTCGATCTCTGAATGTATGCAGTTTACTGTTAAGTTTCGACACTTTCAGTTTCGACAGAAGACAACTACCAGTTTCGACAGAAGACAACTACCAGTTTAGTTTCATCACTTTCAGTTTCCTCAGTTCTGCTAGAAAAAAAACCTAGTTCGCGGGCCCAAAGAGAATCAAGCTGCAATAGGCCCACAAAGGATAAATGAGGCCCAGAAACAAGCGATGTTTCTTTTTTTGTTTAGGAACGATTGCTTTGTTCTTTTTTGTTTCTGATTGCTTTTTTCATTAATTTGATTGCCCAATCTCTTCTATCTCATTGAGGAATTTTTTTGGCTTTCCTTTATGGGTCCCTTCATTTATCCTTTTGACTAAAGCCAAACATCTCGAAGTGTAGTTTTCTACATAGTGTAGTTTTCTACATAGTGTAATTTATACTTCATGATTGGAAAAAGAGGTCGAACCCTCTTTTTTATATACTTCAAACATAGTGTAGTTTTCTGACTAAAGCCAAACATCTCAAAGTATTTGATACTTCAATATTTCTGGAAACCAAAGTATTCTTGGATTTTTTTTTTGAAATGAAAGGGGTTTTCCCCCCTGCCCCATTTTATTGAAGCAGAACGATCCAGGACAGTATTCTTGGAATACCTAAAAAATACAGAGTTCTCAGCAAACTAAAGTCGTGTACAAATGTACAATATGTTCTTATTTTTAGAAGGCATCTATATTTTTTTTTGAGGGGTAAATGCTTTGCTTTATTGACCAATAACACGAAGTACAGGAATTACATGTAAATCGAAGGGTTGTAGGAGCCACATATGGCGACCTTCCCCCAAATGCAAAGCATGTTTAGCTAGGAGATGAGCTTCCCTATTAGAAACTCTCCCTTCATGAACAAAAGAAATATGTTGAAAATCTGAATTTCCATCCTTAACTTCCTCCACTATTGGGCATGTGATTCCTTGTGCACCCAAGTACTTCCCCTGGTCATCCCGGCAAATTGCACTAACCGATTTTTAGTTAGTTTGGTTAATTTTTCCCACGCCAATTAGCCGTGTCTAAACTTGGGCCAAAAAAAATACAAACATAACGAAGCATTAAGGGAGCCCAAGCATTAATATAACACACAAGTTCTTACATATTACATAGATAATAATAATTAGAGTAGCTAGGTCGGGCAACACACACACCAAACTCAAACTACATAATAGATATGGTAGCTAGGGCAACACCGCCATTTCTTCACCGTCGTCTTCACCTTAACCGCCGGCTTCACCGTCTTCTTCGCCGCCGGCTTCACTCCTCCTCAAGGCCGTTATCGCCGAGGTAGTACGGGAGGCTGTGCATGCGGTTGCGAGCGGGGAAGATGCTCTCGAAGTCGGTGAAGATGTTATAGGTGGTGAATGCGATGAACTCGCACCCACACCAATACACCTTGCCGAGCAGGTGGTAGGCATCGAACCTGTTGGTGAAGTGGACGACGAGCCCTACCGCTGGAGCGTTGGCATGGGGACGCTGCTCCACGAGGTTGAACATGGGCGGCGAGCCCGCTGGGAGGTGGTGGAAGCCCGCACGGAGGAACCCCCGTGCAAGCTCAGTGCTACCCCTCCAGCGTGAGAACGCCCACACGCGAGCGATTCCTCGACGACGACGTTGGCGGAGTACCGCCGCTCCGGCACGGTGGGAGGCTCCTGGAACGTCGGCCCGTAGAACTGCATCTTGAACGCTTCGCTGAGTGGAACTGCTTTGGCTTTTGGGGGAAGAAGAGAAGTGGGAGGCGCAGATGGATCTGTAGAAGAAGAGGCAATGAAGGGCAGTTTAAATAGCCGGGGGAGACGAAGTGTGTACAGGCGCAAACGGCATAGATCGTGACTCAGCGCGTGCGTAAACCGATGCCTCATTAATGTGTGAACGTGAATCGAAGCGACGCCTCATCAGTGCGTGCTCTGTGTGCTCTGCCTTGGCGGCTGCGTGCTCTGCATTGGCGGCTCTTCTGCGTGCTCTGCCCCTTCTGCAACCGGCACAATTGAATCGAGCGGCAGCCGTGCACCGATGCCTCGACATATAGAGTTATGGACGCGAGCGTGCGTGCAGCCTGCCCCTTCTGCAACCGGCACATATGCCTGCAATGCCTGAAACGATTGAATCCACTGGCAACCGTGCGGCACGGATCGATGCGTGCGTGTCGGCGTGCATGCATGCACGGATCGATGCGTGTGTGTCGGCGTGCCACTAGATGTGTGCGTGGCGGTGTTCGCATGCATAGTAGGCTACATCGATGCTAAAGCCGGGCCGGGCATGCATAGCAGGCTGCATCCATCGATACTAGGCTATGAACACAAACACGGCCCAACCAGCGAAGCCACAGCCACAGTCAACAGAGTCCAACATGGCCCCACAAGTCAGTTAACGGCCAAGACGGCAAACGCCTGTTATGAACATTTGTGAGAGTTTCAGCTAAGGGAGTGGGGAAAAGTGAGCAAAAGTTTGAAGCGTGGGGAAAACTGAGCACAACTAAGGAATTGGAGGCACAGATGGAATAAGCCCTATGCTCTATGGCGTTCAAAACGTCTTTTGAGCTCTGATTCTAAGCCGTAAAGCATGACGCACTATACTATTATATAGTCATCAGATCATGCTTGCCAACTGTTCATAACGTGTGCATTAGCTTCTGCAATATGTTTGTCACCTAGTGGTGCATCAAGGACATATTTATTTTATGCAGCAACGAGGATAATCCTCAGACCATGGACCCAGTCCGCATCATTGCTACTAAGGTCTTTCAACTTAGTTTTCTCTAGGAACATATCAAAAACAGGGGAGCTAAATCGCGAGCTATTGATCAACAACATAGATATGCAAATACTATCAGGACTAAGTTCATGATAAATTAAGTTCAGTTTAATCAAATTACTAATGAACTCTCACAATCAACACCCCTCAGGTTATCTAAGTGAAACATGATCCAAATCAACTAAACCATGTTCGATCATCATGTGAGATGGAGTAGTCATCAATGGTGAACATCTCTATGTTGATCATATCTACTATATGACTCATGTTTGACCTTTCGGTCTATAGTGTTTCGAGGCTATGTCTGTACATGCTAGGCTCGTCAAGTTTAACCCAAGTATTCCGCTTGTGTAAATCTGGCTTACACCCGTTGTATGTGAATGTAGAGTCTATCACACTCGATCATCACGTGGTGTCTCTAAACGACAAACTGTCGCAACGGTGCATACTCAGGGAGAACACGTTTATCTTGAAAATAAGAGAAGGGATCATATTCTAATGCTATCGTCGATCTAAGAAAATAAGATGCATAAAGGATAAACATCACATGCAATCAAAATATGTGACATGATATGGCCATCATCATCTTGTGTTGTTGATCTCCATCTCCAAAGCATCAGCATGATCTCTATCGTCACCGGCTAGACACCTTGATCTCCATCGCAGCGTCGTGGTCGTCTCGCCAACATTGCTTCTACGACTATTGCTAACTCATAGCGATAAAGTAAAGCCATTACATGGCGCTTGCATTTCATACAATAAAGAGACAACCATAAGGCTCCTGTCGGTTGCCGATAATTTACAAAACATGATCATCTCATACAATAATGTATAACTCATCACGTCTTGACCATGTCACATCACAACATGCCCTGCAAAAACAAGTTAGACGTCATCTACTTTATTGTTGCAAGTTTTACGTGGCTGCTACGGGCTTCTAGCAAGAACTGTTCTTACCTACGGCACAAAACCACAATGATGTTTTATCCAGTTTCCTGTTTTAACCTTCAACAAGGACCGGCCGCAGTAAATTTTGATTCAACTAAAGTAGGAGAAACTGACACCCGCCAACCACCTTTATGCAAAACAAGTTGCATGTCTGTCGGTGGAACCGGTCTCATGTACGTGGACATGTAAGGTTGGTCCGGGCCGCTTCATCTTACAATGCCGCCGAATCAATATAAGACATTGGTGGTAAGAAATATGACGATCACCACCCACAAATCGTTGTGTTCTACTCGTGCATATCATCTACGCATAGACCTGGCTCATGATGCCACTATTGGGAAACGTTGCATGGAAAATAATAATTATACGCACACGCAATGATCTATCCATGGAGATGCATAGCAAGGAGGGGGAGAGTGTGTCTACGTACCCTCGTAGACCGTAAGCGGAAGCGTTTCACAGCGCGGTTGATGTAGTCGAACTTCTTCGCACTTCAACCGATCAAGTACTGAACGTACGACACCTCCGCATTCTGCACACGTTCCGCTCGGTGTCATCCTCGCCATCTTGATCCAGCAAGAATAGCAAGGTGGTGATGATTTCCGTTAGCACAACGTCATGGTGACTGTGGTGGTGAAGCAATCCTACAGGGCTTCGCCCAAGCACTGCGATGATCTAGAACGGAGGAGTAATCTAGAGGCGGAGGGGTGCCGACACACGGCATGGAATTATCTATGCATTGCGTGGCACCCCCTAGGGCGTCTCCAACAAGGTCGACGGCCACCCTAGGGTTTTCCTAGTGGTGCGCCCCCTACCAAATAATGGCACAAGGGGGAAGGAAAGGGGGGAGGCGCCCCCTTCTTTCCTTCATTCCTTCTCCGGAATATGGTAAGAGGGGGTGGCGCCCCCCCCCCCCTTTACCATGTATTAGGTGTGGCAGCCCTAAAGGGGGCGCACCAGCCCAAGTGGGCTGGTGTGTTCCTCTCTACATGGCCCAACAAGGCCCAATACACTCCTGGTGCTTCCGGAACCCCTTCCGTTATTCCGATAACTTTCTAGTGCTCCTGAAACCATTCGGGAGACCAAATAGCATTGCCCTATATATCAATCTTTACCTCCAGACCATTCCGGAGCTCCTTGTCATGTCCGTGATCTCATACGGAACTCCGAACAACATTCGGTCACCAAACCACATAACTCATATAATACCAAATCAACATCGAACGTTAAGCGTGCAAACCCTACGAGTTCGATAACTATGTAGACATGACCGAGACACCTCTCCGGTCAATAACCAATAGAGGAACCTGGATTCCCAAATTGCCTCCTACATATTCTACAAAGATCTTTATCGGTCGAACCGTTATGACAACATACACAATTCCATTTGTCTGTCGGTATGTTATTTGCCCGAGATTCGATTGTCGGTATCTCTATACCTAGTTCAATCTCGTTATCGGCATGTCTCTTTACTCATTCCGTAATACATCATCCCATGACTAACTCATTAGTCATTTGCTTGCAAGTTTTATTATGATGTGCATTACCGAGAGGGCCCAAAGATACCTCTCCGATACTCTGAGTGACAAATCCTAATCTTGATTCACGCCAACCCAACAAAACACCTTTGGAGATACCTGTAGAGCATCTTTACAATCACCCGTTACGTTGTGACATTTGATAGCACACAAGGTATTCCTCCAGTATCCGGGAGTTGCATGATCTCATAGTCAAAGGAATATGTATTTGATATACATGAAAGCAGTAGCAATAAACTGTACGATCAAATGCTAAGCTAACAGATGGGTCTTGTCTATCACATCGTTCTCATAATGATGTGATCCCGTTATCAAATGACAACTCATGTCCATGGTTAGGAAACCTTAACCATATTTGATTAACGAGCTAGTCTGGTAGAGGCTTACTAGGGACACAGTATTTGTTCATGTATTCACACATGTATTTAGGTTTTCGGTCAATACAATTCTAGCATGAATAATAAACCTTTATCATGATTAAGGATATATAATAATAACAATTTCATTATTGCCTCTAGGGCATATTCTATCAGTGTCATGTAGTCGACGTTCACACGACACCAGTAAGGGGATCACAACATACATATCATCAAAATATCAAATGAATATAAAATTCACATGATTACTTATGACAAGACTTATCCCATGTCCTCAAGAACAAAAGTAACTACTCATAAGACATATTCATGTTCAAAATCAGAGAGGTATTGAATAGCATAATGGATCTAAACATATAATATTCCACCAAATAAACCAACTAGAATCAACTACAAGATGTAATCAACACTACTAGCATCCCACATGTACCAATCTGAGGTTTTGATACAAATATTGAATACAAGAGATGAACTAGGGTTTGAGATGAGATGGTGCTGGTGAAGATGTTGATGGAGATTGACCCTCCCACGATGAGAGGGTTGTTGGTGATGATGATGGCTTCGATTTCGCTCTCCCGGAGGGAAGTATCCCCGGCAGAATTGCTCCGCTGAAGAGCAAAAGTCCTCCTGCCCATGTTTCGCCTCGAGACGGTAGCGCTCTGTCCTGAAAGTCCTCTCTTGATTATTTTTTCTAGGTCAAAAGATAATATATACCAGAAGATGATCGCCAGAAGTGGGCCATGTGGCCCACTACCCACCAGGGCGCGCCAGGGGGTGGGGGTGGGCGCGTCCTGGTGTCTTGTGGGCACCTGGGTGGCCTCCTCCCGAATCTATTTTCTCCAGTATTTTTTATACATTCCAAAGTAATTCTCAATAAAATTTCGGCCTATTTGGAGATGTGCAGAATAGGTATCTCCGACGTAGGTTTTTGAGGTCCAGAATTCCAGTTGCCGGTATTCTCCCTCTTTGTATAAACCTTACAAATTATGAGAGAAAAGGCATTAGAATTACTCGCCAAAGTGTTATAATGGATAAAAACATTAAAAATAACAGTGAGAAAACATGATGACGCATCAGCCTGCCCCACCAACTCCGCCATGCTGCCATCGCAGCGCCATCATGCTGGCTTGCCTATAGCCCGGCCGCCCAAAACGCTGCCGCATTGCCCTTTGGGAGCGACGCATGCCTGCCGCATCTCGCGTCGTGACAACTTGGGAGGGATGGAACAGGGCGCCTGCCACCGCCGAGGCCAGCCGGGCTTTGCCTGGTGGCGCACTCCGGCGACGGTGAGGGGAGAGGGAGGCGGGGAAGAGTGTTAGCAGTAGCAGGGTTACGTCCTGCCCACCCGCGAGAGCAGCGCGGGCATTCATCCCCTCATCACAAGTGCTTGGTGTTAATATTAAATAGTGTGATATGGGGGGGTGCACACATCGCTTAAGTTGTGAAATGCAATACATTATGTCTTCTGGTGGCTAGAAGCTTCTGTCTCTATGCTACATCTCACATTCATGCAATGATTTAACATGGTCCATAAAACTTAAAGGCTAGCTTGTGTATTTATGGGGTTCACACATTTTTATTGAAGACATGGACTTCGAAAGCGTCTAATTAATGGATCATTTTTAAGGTGGGATTTCAGTGTCACCATCTTTTCTCACCCCATGATACTTCTCCAATGTATCTATATTTTGTATTGTGCATGCTATTATAATATCAATCTTGTATGCTTTATATGCAATTTTATATCATTTTTGGGAACTAACCTATTAACCTATTGCCTAGTGTCAGTTCGTGTTTTTGCCTATTTTATTTTTCGCAGAAAAACCATACCAAACGAAGTCCAAACACGATTAAACTCTACTATGATTCTTTTGGGACCAAAAATGACTTGCTTTGGAGGGAGACCAGATGCTGCATGTGGGAGCCACAAGCTCCGGTGGCGAGCCCCCGGGAGGCACTCCACCCATGCTTGTGGTCCTCTCGTAACTCCGTTTGTCCTAATTCCAAGACTATAAATTCCCTAAAATCCAAAAACCATCAGAGCGAGACCCAAAACAATTAATCCGTCGCCGCAAGCCTCTGTTATTCCGCAATCTCATATGAAGGCCTTTTTGGTACTCTATTGGAGGGGGGATCTATCATGGAGGGCCTCTATATCAACCTTATTGTCACTCCGATGATGTGTGAGTAGTTCCTCACAAGAGTTATGGGTTCATAGCAGTAGCTAGTGAGATGGATCTCTCTATCACTAATCTTCAATACAATGCAATCTTCGGAGATCTATATGATGTAACTCGTTTATGGTGTGTTTTTTGCGATCTGATGAACTGTGGGTTTATGATTACATTGTTCATTGAAAGTAATTGAGTTATTTCTAAACTTTCTTATATGTGATTGTTATGGCCTTGTATTTCTCTCCGATCTATCTATTTAATTTGGCCAACTACATTGATTTATCTTCAGTGGGAGAAGTGATTTATGGTAGGTTCAATCTTGCGGTGTCCTGACCTCATGGCAGAAGGGGCAGGGATGCACGTATTTGTATTGTTGCTATTAAGGATAAAACGATGAGATTAGATCATATTGCCTGGTCTTATTTTGCCTACATTATGGCATCATACATAAAAGCATTACTCTGTTTGTTATGAAATTAATACCTAGAAAGGCAAGCTTAGAAACGCTCTCGAAGTGGAGTAATAGTTGTAGACGTCGGTAAGTTTAACGGTCTACTTGTCATGGACGTAATGCCTATGTATTGATCATACCATGAATAACATCCGTATGCACTTTTTTATTAATTGCCCAACAATAATTTGCGTACCCACAGTTTGCTATGTTCTTGAGTAAGATGCTTTTAGTGAAAGCTATGCCCCCCGTGTCCATTTACCACATATTACTAAAACCCTAAAACCTTGCTGCAGTTTATATACCTTTATTTAGTTTTGCAATTTATATATCTATCACTATCAGAATTAATCCTTGCAATTAACAAGTATAAGGGGATTTATAACCCTCTTGCCTGCGTTGGGTGTAAGTATTTGTTTGTGTGTGTGTGCAGGTACTATCGACCTTTATTTGCGTCAATCTGCTATTGGTTCGATAAACCTTGGTTCTTAACGATGGAAATAATTTCTACTACTATACTACTTCACCCTTCCTCTTCAAGGAAATCCCAAAGCCTATCACAAGTGGCACCGCACGATTAGTGGATCCACTTAGTTTTAGGTGATTGACTATTTGCCTCGTGTGTGTGTGTGTATGGTTTTCAACTTGTGTGGATATTAGGTCTGGACCATATGCACTTACATCTTTTTTGGTGGTTGCAATTGTCGAGCGAGGATCATTGGTACTTCTTTTTTATTTTTACCCCCCCCCTCCTAGGCATTGCGATGGTTTATATGGCATCATTATTTGTCGGTCGATCATTTGTGTGTGTGCATTGATGTTGGTTGGGCATATTCAAACTGTGCAAATGTCGAGTGTATGCCCGTTGTGCTTGTACCCCATACTACTTCCCTATGAGTTGGAAACGCCCTAGGGTCATGGAGACACGATGGATACCGACATGTGGGTACTGTTTTTAGGTGTTTTTTCTTAGCTTGGTTAGGCTTTCTGTCCTACTCGGGAAGGCCAAAGGCGAGACTATGACGGCTCCCTGAAGATGGGATAAGCTTCTCCTCACCTAGCCCTGGCCCCGGTGGTGCGTATAGCATCATCGGAGGGCGTGTGAAGGTGGGTTTCTGATAGATCTCGCGGGATACAGTCGGTGTTGGTCTTTGGTGGATCCACTTGGATCGGATCTTTCGTTCGTCTGTATTCCTGTATCTGCGGGTTGGATCCTTTCAATCTACACTTTCTCCTCATTGGCGACGGTTGATGTTATAGTGCTATGGTCCTAAGGGTCCTTAGCATGATGACTTCTCGATTATCTACTTTAACAAGGTTTGTCCGAATCCGATGAAGGAGAAGCGATGAAGGCGGCGTGCCTTCATCTCACTTCGGTGATTGTAGCCGTCGTTAGATGATCTATAGACCTGGATGTAATCAATATTACTTCTGGTATTCTTTGTACTTTTTCTTCTTCGAAAAGGAGGTTGAAACCTCAGCCTCTGCATCCAACGATGCACACGGTCATCTTTGTTAAATTAGTCAACATAGCTTGACAAAATAAATACAATGTCCAATTCAAAGCCACCTCCCTGATGGCATCTGTCGCTACACCTACAATCTTGATGATGTGCCCTAACCTCGCACAAACACACACCATCTAATCCAGTGGCCTCGCCAAGCCGCCCCATGATGAACCGAGAGCACCAACCGGTTTAGCAGACCCTCAGCGCGCACTGCAGGCACACACTAAAGAATCCGCTGCTACCATCTTCTTTCGTCCCATCTTCAGGAGGAATCAACCGCCGTCTGACGCCACCACACAACGCCAACACCCTGCGCGTGTCCATTTACACGCGTCAACCGTTGAGACTCCACTGCACGATGCTGCCGAGACCCGCCGTCGACGATGAGGTAGATGCAATGCCACACCACCTCTTGGCCCCTCCGGTCAGCACCTGCATCAAAACGATGCACCAAGGAGGAAAAACGACACCAAAAACATCGCAATCGTCTGCTATGACCGAAGTCGATATGATTTTCACTGGCATTTGCGCCGCCTCGACTCAAAAGTTGACTGGATCACGCGCACCTGCGCCGTGATGATCCACGCCGCCGCCGGAACGCTTGTAGGTGAATGGATCAAGAAAACAAATTCCGAAAGGAAAAAAACATGCGCAAGTCCCCACAGTCCATTTGTCATGAACACGAAGGCCCCCAGAAACGTACTCTTGCGAGAAAGTAAAAAAGAGTTTGCCAAGAAAAAAAAACAATCCATTGTGGTACAGGTGAGAGGTCCGATTCAAAATCACAAACAAGTGTACACACACCACACTATATACTGACGCTGAGACTCGGCTTCTTATTCGCGAGTGGCGACCACACACAAGTCGCATGCTAGTTTCCTTCATGTCTCTGCACAAGGACGCATGGGCAAGCCAGCTGCCAGCTACTGTATCTGCATATGTATATGCCCAAGCACAATCATCTCGCGACAGCCGTGAGATGGAGACCCTGGTCGATGTAGAGCGTGATCATGGTCCTGTAGTTGACGCTGGCGTCCTTGTCGCGCAGAGCCAGCACGAAGAACCGGAGCAGCACCGCCGCGAAGATCTTCATCTGCCTGTACGCGAACTCCTTTCCCAGGCAGATCCTTGGACCAGCCTGCTTGCAGACCAAGAAGCAGGTGTCCAGAGTTAGAAATGAACCTCACAAATATAGCAAGTCATGTTCAGAACAAGTTTTAGAAATAACCCCCACAAATATAGCCAAGTTCTGTTCATAACAAGCTGCCAGTGGTATCTTTAGAGTTCAGAACACGTTTCTTTTGGAAGGTCATGGTGTTTTTGTGTGACATGGTTACCTTTATTTTTAATTTTTGAGGAATGTGACATGGTTGTTATACCTGGAAAGCTGTGAACTTGAAAGGGCTTTGTGGCTGGAACACGCCGTGTTCGTCGAGCCACCGCTCGGGCCGGAAGGCTTGGGCGTCCTCGCCCCACACGCGCTCCATCCGGCCCATGGCGTAGGGGGCGTAGAACACCATGTCCCCCTTGCCGACCCTGAAGCCGTTGGGCAGAACGTCGTCTGAAAAGCACTCCTTGTTATCCTGAAACACCCAGCAAAAATTAAAATTTTACATGCAATCCCACAAAGCAATGACTTTTCCTTCGACGATTACAATTTTAGAGCGTGTTGTTATGGATGGATCGACTCACCAGCGGGACCGAAGGGTACAGCCTGAGTGTCTCCGTAAGGGCGGCATGCAGGTAGTGCATCTTGTTCAGCGCCTCGTCGGTCAGGCTCTGGGAGAAGTCGTCGATGGACGCGGCGTCGGCAGCCTCCCTGGCCTCCTCGCTGATCTTCTCCTGCACCTCCGGGTGCTTGCACATCATGTAGAGGAACCAGGCCAGCGCTCCGGCGGTCGTGTCCTTGCCGGCTATGACAATGTTCATTATGATGTCTCGCAGGTACTTGTAATCCACCTTCCCAGAATCGCTGGTCGTTGCCTCTATGAACCTGGACAGCAAATCACACTTCGACTCCTATCAAGTCGAGTAGTGGTATCCAAGTCAAGACTCGAGCTTAATTAATTTCAAGCGTGTTCAAGTTAATGGAAGTAAGTCAGAGCAAAAGTTAGATTACGGCGTCGTGCGCCTTGCCGGCAGACATCTCGTCGGCCCTGGCGCGGATGTGCTTGTACACGAACTCGTCGACCACCTTGATCCTTTGCCTCAGAGCCGCCTCCGCGCCGACGTTGAGGAACCTCGCCACCTTCCAGAACACATTGACGTAGCGTAGCAGGGTGAACTCGCTGGCGTCGTCGAACGCCGCGGCGAAGCGGCCCCCCTCGTCCGCCGCCGCCCCGGACAGCGTGTTGAGGTCCAGGCCGAAGGCGATGGTGAAGATGGAATCCATCGTCGCTTTCATCAGCAAGACCTGATGGATCGAAGAGGCATGCACATGCAGGACAGCCTTGTCAGGGAACTGCGCAATGTTTCTCCACCTGTTTGATCGATAGGAAATGATGGTTTGCCAGGTTGAGCAGATCAGTGCCTGAAAGTCCATGGGTCGCTTCGCCGCGGCGTTGTCGGAGACGATGTGCGCGAGCTTGGCGGCGTTCTTGTTGAAGACGCCGCCGCTGAAGTCCCGGAGGGCCCTCGTCGAGAAGTCGTAGCTGGCGATCTTCCTCTGCTGCTTCCACTTGTCGCCGTCCACCGCGAAGATGCCGTCGCCGAAGAGATCGCTCATGTTCTCGTAGTTAGACTCGCCCTGTGTATTTGTCCAGAAATATCTTACGCATGTCAGCGAATAACATCACACTGACTTGCTGAGGCCACATCTGTTCTAGTTAGTTTTGCGTCAAAATTCTTGCACTTGGGCTCTTAGCACGTACAAATTGCACGATAAAATGTTAAATTATGCACTTATGACCATTAACGAACCCAAGGTGAAAGTGTGAAACGGTACTGCCGTACTAGTACTACTTTACATACACCGTCTCATCAAGGATAACAGTGTACACAATAGCTACATGACAGTTGCCTGAGTTTTGATTTTGGGCCAGTCGATTTCGCTAGAAGGAAGAAACTGGCGAG
>LR738709.1:408759183-408791812 GCA_902687465.1 Secale cereale
GGGGGGGGGGGGGTGGTCAGAGGAGGAAGATGAGCCGGAGGTTGAAGTAGAGGATCTTTTTTAGAGAAAAGGCATCAATCGAGCCCGAGATGAGGCTCGAGCCTAGCTCGATTTTGAATTAACAAAGTCATCAACCAGCGAGGAATACAAGCACACGCCCTCAGGCAAAAGAAAAGACAACACGACGGAGGGATACAAAGACGATGGACATCACAAAAACTAAGCCTCACACGCTATGGAAACTAAAGATGATCAAATGAGACCGAAGCAGAACACCTTGAGGTCCACCACCGAGAATGTTGCACTAGGCACAATATCACATTGGCTCGAAGGAGAGAGGGGCTGGCACCAACGGGGCATGCCGTCGCCAAGCACCAATGGCCGTGGCACGGCACATTCAATACATCGTCTTCGAAGGAGGCCACCACCTCCTCGTCTGGATTGAAGGCGCCGCACCTCGCAAGATGGGATAGATGCCACCGGAAAATGACCACATGGAGAGGGTCAGCCCATTCCCAACGAGCGCTGGAGAATCTCCATGAGCAGAACATCGCCGTTGCACACATCCAACTCTGGAGTGGGGAAGTTTCAAGCTTAGGAAAAGAGGCCTGCACCGCCGCCGCCGTCACCACCAACGACCACTCACAAGCGTCACCCAACCACAAGGTTCCCAAAGTGGTGCCGCAGTAAGGGAACGACGCCAAGATCGCTGCCGCCACCCAACAAAGTTAGGGCATTCGTCCGGAAGACCTATGAAAAGGGGGAGTGAGGGTTCAGCCCATACCGACGCCTCCAAGGAGGGGAACAACGCACTTGGGCGTCACCGTGGACGCAGCCGGCCACGGTCGACCAAGGATTTCTCCCGCCACCACCAGTACCTTAATTATGTCCGGGCGCCGGCGAGCCAAAGAGGCCCGTCTCGAACAGGCAGGCACGCACGCCGAGCAGGGGAGGAGTGAAGGCGCCAGATCTCACACACCGGGCGCCATCGATCGTCAGGATCCTACCGCCCGCACGGCCAGGACAACGGGTCCACCGTCCGCACCGCTGCTCGCCGCAGAGCCGGCGATGCCTCGCCATACGAGCCGCTGCTCCAGCCCTCCCCCGTGCGGGGATACAAGGCAGTAGGAGTTCGTTAACCTATTCAACAGAACCAGAGTAGATGATCTGACTGTTGATTTTGCATCCGACGATCCAGAATGATCGATTGACCCAAAACCAGTTTTAGTGGACTGACTGTTCCAACAATCTACTACTCGTATCACCAGCAGGAAACGAAAAACTGTACCATAGTGGAAAGAGATCAGCCCGACTGATCTAACTCAGATGCATGCTGAGGTTACTCTCTTGGTCCAGATTAGTTAACACATAGTATATCTGAATTAAGAGCTCCGTAATTAACTGCCATGCATTTTGCTACTTGTACTCCTAAGTTAGTCCTGAGGATAGTGTGTTGCGCACCTTGCCGTAGTTGGAGAAGTTAGTCTTGAGGATGTGCTCGACCACCGCCGGGTCGGACGTGTAAATCTGCCCCCGTCCCGGTGAGAGCAGCCGGAACGTCATGTGCTCGCGGAACAGGTCCGTGTAGTAGTCATGCAGCCGCCGGAGGTGGTATACCTGGTGGAACACCGTGCCGACCGCGGGCGGGTACCGCTTCGCTCCGGCGCCGCGGCCGCGGCCGAGGACGACGGCGAGGTACGAGCAGATCGCTAGCACCGCCGCGAGGCCGGCAGCGACCAAGAAGGACGGAGAGCACTCTGCTATTCCCGTCGCCATAGCTACCGTATGTGCGGTGAATCGGCCGGCCGAGGGTTTAACTACTTATGGATATGTGGATTTCTGGATGGCTGTCTGTAGAATGAATAATTATGCTATGCTCGCGCTAGGCGTCCGCCGGCAGGCTGGACCGCCGTTGGATCTGCAGCAATGCTGTGAGAGCGGACGTTCTAGACGCTCGCCAAAGATGGTCATCACCATCTACTAGTAGCACATCTGTTTAGGGACGTGTACCATAGTGTGTGTCGGGCCATGCATTGATTAGCGCAGCGACTGTTGGTTGTACTGAAGGGTGCATTTGGTGGTGGCCGGGCAATAGGGAACCTTCTATTTATTGTTTCGTCACCGTCTCTTGCGCCGGCCCATTAGCAGGAGCGCTTGGTATTGCTCCACAGCTGGTTTGCTCGCATTTCTCAAAAAAGTTTAAGCATACAAAAAAAAGTTCATCAATAATAAAATGTTCACGAATTATAAAAAATCGGGAAAACAAAAAAAATTCAGCAATTTGACAGAAGTTCGTGAATACAAAAAAAAATCATTCAATTTGAAAAATATCACGAACTACAAAAAGGTTCGGGAATTTTAATCTTTTTTGGAATACAAAAACACACAAATTATTAAAGGCATAAAATTAGGAAAATTTATCACGAATACAAAAAGGTTCATAAAGTTAGAAAAAGACTTGCAAGTTTGAAAAAAAATACAAATTTGACAAAAATAAAAAATAAAATAAATAAATTAAATTAAAAACAAATGTCGAGCAAAACCCAATTTGGAAAACCCAAAAAAAGAACTAGGCAAAAGCTTCCCAAAACCGGATGGGAAACTTCCAGAAGTTTCCCAAAACCAGGACGAGCGTTCTTTCGCAGGAAACTTAGATGGGCCGGCCATTAGATCAAGGGTTGCCACGTTATACGGTAAAAGCTATAAGAATCGCTAGCGTGTGATCGCTCTATGGGTCTAAATTCAGCCCACTCACTTGACTAGTGTAACGAAATCACTAATTGAGAAGTACTCCTTCTAAAGATCAATCCCACATTCTCAGTTTATGACAAGTGGTGCACTGCATACACGCCACTTGTCGTAACCTGGGTGTTTTCCTTTTTTTTTCATAGATCCATTCATTCAGAATATTTTATCTCTTAAATCGTGTGTCCAAATCTTGAACCGTTTTCATCGTTGAATTCGTCGCGTCGAGATCCTTAAAACTAGATCCGATGTTGATAGTTTTTGATATTTTTTTTTTCACAAAAAGACCAAGCCGGGAGCACATTTTTTTCCCTTTCCGGAAGCCGTTTCCGAGAAGCACGGCCGTGCCTCTCGCGAAAGCAAGTCTGTGTTGCCCGTGGTAGCAAAATCATGCTTCTCACAGAAAAAAGAGAGAAAACATGTTTTTTCCGTTTTCAAGAGGCACGGCCGTGCCACTCGCGGAAGAAAAAAAAAGAAAAAACGTGTTTCTTGTTCCCAAGAGGCACGGCCCCGGAAGCAAAACGGTGCCTCTCCAGAAGAAGAAAATTGGATAAACACGTTTTTTTTTTTGCATTTATGAGTACCTCTCGCGGAAGCAAACCATGCCTTTTACGAAAAAAATGGAAACGCATTTTTTTTGTTTCTGAGAGGCACGGCTGTTCCTCTCATGGAAGAAGAAGCATGACTCTCATGGAAGAAAAAAATATTTTTATTTATTTATTTATGAGAGGCACTGCCGTGTCTGTCGCAGAAGCAAAACCATGCCTCTCATGAAAAAAAATATCACGCAAAAAACATTTTTTTTTGTAAAACAAACTGTCGTAAAGCAGAGAAATACCGGTGGAAAACCGTTAAGTAAAAAAAAACCATCTAAAAAGTCGAAAACACATGCGAGAAAAAATATAATCCGGGTGGAGCATCAAAAGTGCGACATGTGGCGCCAGCTAAGAGCACGCCAAGTGGCATGCTCTCAACCCGCTCCATGTGATCGTTGGGAGGCTCTCGAAGGAGCGCTCCTCAGCTAGTTACTCCCCAGTTTTACAGCAATTTTCTTCCGTCCCCTTCCTTTAAACGAAATGTGTCCCCTTTTGTTGTTCTCCTGCTTTCCCCTTATTTATTTTATTTTATATTTTATTATCATTTATTTTAAATCCATTTATGCAAAGTCATTTGTGTAACAAAAATAAAAAAGCAAACGGAAAGCTCACCATTTTAGTCATATTTTTATGGAGAATGGAGCGTCCTACAGGAAAAAGTGATTTGAGTCGCACTGAACGTCCTACAGGGAAAAACACGTTTTCTCTTTCCCTTTTTTCTTCCGCGAGTGGCACGGCCTGGGTGCGGAGATACTAAGCTGCGCCTGCTGGGACGGTTAGACTACATCTCCTGATTAGCTGGCCTGGCCCATTTGTGAAGAGTTACTGCATTGTGTTTATTAAATAAATTGGTTGGGGTCCTACTTAAAATAGGTTTGGAGGCTTAAAATAAATTCAACCCAAAAAGACTTATTCCAAACCCCACAAAATAATTCAACATTCTTGGGCACCTATTTATATTTTATACTACCTCCATTTCTAAATATTAGTCTTTATAGAGATTTTAATATGGACTACATACATAGCAAAATAGGTGAATCTACACTCTAAACTATGTCTTACATCCGTATGTAGTCCATATTAAAATCTTTAGAAAAACTTATATTTAAGAAAAGAAGGAGTATGTAATGAAATCCATAAATAATAATATTAGGATTTAATCCAAAAATCCAAAAAATGTACTTTTAATAACTAAACAATTGATAGGGCCTACATAACAAATTGAGGCCATTGCCAAAAAAATATGGTTTAGAAAGAGCATTTAGGACAATTGGCATAATCAGGGATTTAGTTTTTTAATAAAAATTTAAGAGTTAATTAAATCTACATTTCATTGAAATAGTAAGCATGCACGTGCAACGCACGTCTAAAACTTTGACCAAGAGTTCACATATTATGAATTTTAAATAATTCTTGCAAAAGAACATAAATGAAATGGACACAAAATAGATGTCACTCTAAATATATTTTTAAAAGTGAAACACCGTTGTGATCCATCAACCTAGTGAAGAATCAAGCGTCTGGCCATGGTCACTAAGCTTTTTGAACAAACTGATTTTCGAGATGAATTTACACATGATGAACATGCAAGAAAAAAAGTTAAATTAATGCAACACTTGCTCAATTCTACCAATGACTATTCAATACTTCATCAATTTCTCCTATATACAAGTATGGTATTTTCTAAAGTGGACATGGTATTCTGACTTGGAAGTATAGATTTAGCAGTAGAAAATAAAGTTGACTAATAGGCATGTAGTCTTCACTTCTAGTGTAGCCATCGAAAAGAAAATGCAAACTACTTTACAATGCAATTGCTCTGATAAGGATGCCTACTTCTTGAATCTTATTTTCTTGTACAAAAGCCAATTTTACATCTGCACAACAATATATAAAATTTGTCAGCACGTGCAAAAGAGAGGTTAAACGGATTTTTATGCCATGGACTAACATTTTGTGCTAATTTGGATCAACATAGGAAAACCTGTTGGCACATATACATTTGCACCATGGCAAAAATTAATAAAAGCTTGGCTCTAGGCAAATAAAAAGTAATACACTGGAGGGCAGTGGCACCCTAGTGAGAGCGGGACAGCCACCGCACATGAGGGTGGCCTCATGGGAGTATGGCTGGGCGGCCAAACAGACGGGCGGACAAGAGCGAGACATCGTGCCACCAGGCGCGGGGCAGCTGGGACTTTGCGTCGAGGCCGGCAGCAGAGGCACCGTCGCCTGTATATATGATATGCGTGCATTACAAATAGCTAAAAAAAGGTTTATCATGGTAAACTGAATATATAGGATCTGAAAACTTGGTTGTTTCCTTTTGATCCTTTTTGTAAGTCATAGTCCTCAAAGAGGTCATGAAAGAGAATGACATTACCTAGAGATTTGCATTACAAAGGAAAAATGTTATTAGCCCACAATTTTTTTAACGAAGGTAACATGAACATACATGTGGCAATATGATAGTCTTTTCAATATTTAGTTGCCTTCATATTTCCATGTCCAGTTTCTCTCCCTCCCTCCCTCCCTCCCTCCCTATGTCTCTCTCTAACATGAAAATGCATCAAGTGTAGGTACAAATATGGAATTTACAGTAAACAGTGGCCCTGCAACACAACATCTAATTTATTTTCGGAAATGTAGTGGCATACACAGACAATGTATGTCGAGACCACTGATTAACCGAGTTCAACCAAGGAAACCATACTACATAGGTTCATATATTAAATTAAAGGGATAAGTATATGTTTCGTCCTCGGACTCTCGCCAAAGTATAGTAATCGTCCCTCAACTCCGAAACCACCAAAACCCAGTCCCTCAACTATTAAAACCGGATAGTTTTCGTCCCTCGGGCGGTTTTAGTACACGGGGAACAATAACTCGATGAAAAGTAAAATTGATAAAAAAATAGCACAAAAAAACAAAAAATATGAAATTTTACAGCATCGAAGATACTCTGGTGCGCAAGACCTGTGCAAAATTTCGTGCTGTTTCTACATTCGAGCAGCTCGTGGAACAATAAATCCAAAAAAATAGCAAAAAAATTCAAAAAAGCATGAAACTGTTTGGCATCAAAGATGCTCAGGTACGAAAGATGGGTACAAAAATTCGTGATCAAATGACATACGAGGAGCACTAGCCCTAAAAACAAAATAGCGCATTTTTCAAAAAAATAAATCTGAGCCAATTTTTTTTTTTTGCCATGAGTTCGTACAATCCCTAAACACCACGAAAATTGGCATGCAAGTTATGCACCCAAGCCTCTTTGATGCCAAAAAAATTCAGATTTTTTTGGATTGTTTTGCTTTTTTTTTTGAATTTACTGTTCACCCACGTACATATTTACAGTTTTTTCTTTGCCACAAGCTGCTCGAATGTCGAAACAGCACAAAATTTTGCACGCGTTTTGCGCACTAGAGTATCTTCGATGTTGTAAATTTCAGAATTTTTTAAAACCTTTTTGCTAATTTTTTCGATTTTACTGTTCCTCGAGTTACTGTTCACCGCGTACAAAAACCGGCTGAGGGACGAAAGCTATCCGGTTTTGATAGTTGAGGGACTGAGTTTTGGTGGTTTTGAAGTTGAGGAACGATTTCTATACTTTGGCGAGATTTCGAGGACGAAAAATATACTTATCCCTAAATTAAATTGCCTCTAGAGTGTGTAGGAATATTGTCCCCAGAGCTATAATATTATTGTCACACTTAATTAGTGTCAATTTGAGTACATCTCACTGTATATGAACGTATTAGCCCCAGAGCCATACATAGGTCTGCCCTCTTTGGTGCTTTTATAGTAGTAGATGTAGCATGTATACTCTACGACGACCCGGTGTTCTCGATGGCACACCGTGCATCATGCCATATGATCTCCGTGCATGTTGGTACATGTATATGCACGTAGGGATCAGTAATCCTCTCTTTGTATAGTCCCCTGCAAGTAATTGTGTGATCCCTATGTTGTCCAAAATTATGTGAGCACATCATGCATTCAGCAGAAGGTATGCCAATGTAACATCCCAAATTTTCAATTTGATTGTTTATAAATAGATCATTCATATGCATCCATGATTTATGTATTTTTGCACCATTTGTATTATTTGATTTTGATCCAAGGAACTTTGAGCAACTCAAGGACCAAAAGAGAGAGTTGGAAGTTTCCCTAAAACCCACTTTTGAAATTTCAAAATTTGGAAATTGGATCAAACTTGGTTCCATAAAAAAAATCATTTCCATTATTCCAAAAATAAAGAGAGAAGATAAAATGACTTCTTCAAAATCAGAAGGAAAATATTGGAATTTGAATTTGGAACCAAAATATATTTGTTGGATTTTATTTGCAATTTATTTTACTAGTTTAACAAAAATGTTTTTTTTTTAATTTGCATTTTAGGCAGGATAAATGTTCACAAGGTCATATATAAGACCATATTATTATGTGAACATTTTTCTTCAGATCTAAATAATAATTCTGAGAGAGCGAACAATTTATTTATTGATTATCTAGTCTAATATTGATTTTTAGTTAAGATTTCTCTCTGTCAGCCTATCTAGCCCATCTATCTCTTATGTCTTTTGTTTTTTTTCTTCTCTTTCCTTTTTGCTCTTGGGCCAAATTTCCCACTAAGGCCCATAGCAGGTGCTGGCTTTCTTCTTCTTCCTCTGTACGTTCATGTGGAGCACGAACAAAACAAGACGAACAGCCATGGCACCACCTCTTCCTCTCCTCCTCCCACTCAATTCATTCCCCGTTACGACTTGCCACCAACATGAAAATTAAAGAGGGATGCAAGGAGAACCCATTCAGGGAATTAAAACCCAACATTGTTGTTTTAATTGGACGCACGAAGCCTTGAAATGTACACGCATAAAACAGCCATTAATGGCCACGTTGAGCCCCTAGATCTACGTGTACCTACCACCCCTGACCCTATAAATAGGCCTCCGCGATGGCATTCTTCCTCCTCACTTCCCTTCCCGAAAACCCCTCTTTGAGCCACTCCTTGCTTTGAGAAATTGCTCGCCGGAGCTACCCCAACTCTGGCAGCTTCTCCTGGTTGCTACACGAAGAAGTTGGGAGCCCCGCCTTGTATCTTGGATTCGACCCGACGCCGCCTACCCCGTCCCGCACTCGCCTCTCTCCGGAACAAACTCCGACGTCGGATCCCGACGAACCAGAGCACTCCGGCGAACGGATCTCCTCTCTCCGGTGAGCCCTCTTCCTTTGATCTGCTCGATCCAACAGGTTCCTCTCTCTGGTCTGGAAAAAAAACGAAGGGGTATCTTCCTATAGCAGCGCAACACGTGGCAGTTTATATTGATTCCCGTAATTGATTTCCAGAAAAGTGCCCAATCTTCGAAAATTCATATCTTTTAATCTATAGATCGGAATTAATTGATTCTTTTTCCTACAATTTCATAAAAATCCCCTCTATCCAGAGAACCAAACGAAAAATATTTTTGAAAATTTTAAAATTTGAATTTAAACATATCTGAATTCAAACTTCGTTAGGCCGTAACTCGAGTTTCGTAACTCCGTTTTGGGTGATTCTTTTTGCAAATCGAAGCTTGTGACATGTACCTTCTGTTAAAACCAAAACCATTTATTTTTGTTGCTGTGAAAATTATATTATGTACAGAAACTTTATTTTTGTCTTTTTGGAGTTTTTCGAAGTCTTTTTATTCGTTTTCTTTTTGATTCTTTGCTTGTATGCTTATGTATGTTATTGCTTGCTTACGCTAGATCATCCGGAGTGCGAAGCTTGCTACTACGAATCTTTAGAGTTCAACGAACGTCAGCAAGGCAAGTTCACACTTTGATCATGATTTTCAATACCCAGTTTTTACTATGCATTAGTTTCACCCTCAAAGATTGCATGAGTAGGATTGGGAACATGTGGTTATGCTTTGTAGTTTATGTGGTAGGAACCTATGACCTTTTATCACCCCGGGAATATTCGTTATATCATATGTTGCTTAGCCATGCTCGTAGACGGGGATTGGTATGTGTGATACATGCAAGTTGCGAGAGATAATAATTTTGGGACAACATAAGGTGGCAACTTTAATACACATCTGGGTGGATTGTTTGGGGCACCTGGAGAAACCAGTGCTTGCCCAAGGGGAATCCCGGAGTACCCGTGTGATTACCCTAGGTCCGCCACCTAGGCTCAAAGGGATCATAAGATATTTCATGCCTAGAAACTTCCGTGTGCAGCCACAAGCCATTATGGGCTCTGGCATAGTTGAGTAAGTTGTGTGACCTCTTTCCGTGGTAGACTAGTTGATGTAGGGGAAAGTAGGTGTACCGGTCTACCCAGGGTTTGGAGGAAATACTTCAGAAAGACTATGTCTCGATCTTCCGATCATGGAGGTGGTCGAGTCTTGTGGGGAAAAGTGCGCAAACTTCTGCAGAGTGTACAAACTAATCATGATGAGCCGTGTCCCCGGTTATGGACAACTTGAGTATCTGGAAGTGAATTATTGGTTGATCTCATCACTTTATTTAATGAAATCATTGGGTTACTAATAACTTGGGAATTTTGGGATTGAGTTGGAGGAACCTTCTCAATAATGGCATTTTAATTTTGTAGTAAATAAAAATTTATTCCTTTGTTGTAGGGTAAAATTGGCTTCATGCAAACATTAAACTTAGAGCCTCCACCAGCTAAATTTGCATATAGAGATAGTCTTTTTCTTTATTATTATTTCTATGGTGTGACATTGCCAGCATATTCCATGTGCTGACCTACACGGCTGCAACGTCTCATGTTGCAGAGTTTTCCGACGAGGAGTAAAGGTGCGATAGGTCGTTGTTCTGCACTCAGTTTGCCGTGGAGTTGATGGACTCATTTTACTTTTGATGCTTCCGCAGTTATTTTATTCAGATGGCCTTTGTCCATATTATTGTAATAAATACTCTTTTGAGGACCTGATGTAATAAAGTGTGTGATTGAACTCTGTTATAATTCATCGAGTACTGTGTGTGTCAGCATACCGATCCAGGGATGACACTTAAGCACACAGACTTCGATCCATTTGGGTCGGGTCGCTACAAGATGGTATCAGAGCACACGCTGACTGTAGGACGCGGCCACTAGGAAATGGAAAACCATAGGAAGAAAACTCTATTTTACCACTTCCTTATATATCCGTTGGTCTGTACTCTTCTCTATTCATTTCTATCTCATCTCTACTTCAATTCAATAGTTGTTGAACCCCATGACAAAGTTGATCAGCTGATGAGACCAAGACCCATGAAGACATCATTGACGAAGAAGAAGAAGCTAGAATTGACTTTGATTTGAGAAGATTTAGTTCAGACCACCACAACCAAATGTAGTCCAACGAATGATTGCGGTAGTATGAAGAGATCATATCTCTTGTGGATATGACCTTACCTGTAGGTTTTGCTTGTGTGGTGTGATTTGTGTGAATTGCTTGATTTGAAATTTTATTGCTATCATAAGCATATGGGTAGTGATTTCTCTCATTAGACCCTTATTCTATTCTAATTTCTCATCCACTCTAAACCTAACAGATGCCTCCGAGACATGACCCGGAATTTCTGCCAGAACTTACCCAGTTGATCCAGAACCAGAATGCCCTCATGCAGCTACTCATCCAGAATCAGAACCAGAACAACAACAACAACCCACCGCCGCCACCCCCGGTCGACAACCTTACCCGTTTCCTGAGGTTGAACCCACCCGTGTTCTCCAGCAGTACGGAGCCGATTGTCGCAGATGATTGGCTTCGCAAGATCAGAAGGGAGCTGACCACCGCAGGATGTACTGACGCAGAGAAGGTGCGCTTTGCCGCACATCAACTGGATGGACCAACAGCTTCGTGGTGGGAGAATTACACCACCACATTCCCCATAGCAAATGTGACTTGGGATCAGTTCCGACAGGCGTTTCGTACTGCACATGTTTCAGCCAGAGCTATGAGTCTGAAGAAGCGTGAGTTCCGCAACTTACGCCAGGGTAATCGTTCTGTTGGTGATTATGTGGAGGAATTCAGCAAGTTATCCAGGTATGCTCCCGAAGACGTGGCTGATGATGCCGCTAAGCAGGAGAAATTTCTTGAGGGACTAAATGATGATCTGGGACTTCAGTTGACTATGGCTACCTTTAACAATTATCAAGAGTTGGTTGACAAGGCTCTCATTCTGGAAGGCAAGCAGCAGCAGGTGGAAAACCGCAAGAGGAAGTACGGACAGGGAAAGTACAACTCTGGAGTTCAGCAGAAGCCCCGCTATACCCCGTACTCGGGAAATAATGGATCAATATCTGGCAAGTATGGTGGACACACTCGCCATAACCATGGAGGACATTCACATCATGGAGGGAATGGACACAACCATAGCCATAGAAATGGCAATGGAAACGGAGGAAACAACAATCAGCATCACTCCAACCCCGCTACACCGACAAAGAAGGATCTGAGCCACATTACCTGTTTCAAGTGCGGGAAGACCAGACACTACGCCACCGAATGTCCCGAGGCGAAGAACGGGAATGGCAATGGAAGCTCTGGAAAGAAGCCAAATCCTTTTACCAGAGGTCAGGTGAACCATGTCAATGTGGAGGAAGTTTATGACCAGCCTGACGCCGTTGTTGGTAAGTTCTTGATTAATTCATTTACAGCCCTTGTTCTTTTTGACACTGGTGCATCGCATTCATTCATATCAAGGGGGTTTGTGGATAAGTTTAAGTTGCCGACCGTAGCCCTTAAAACACCAATTTTAGTGAGTTCCCCAGGAGCAGAGAACATGGCTAGTCGGGGATGTTTTCAGTTGCCCATGACCGTAGGGAGACACGTTTTCCCCACAGACCTCATCATCCTAGAATCACAAGGATTGGACGTAATTCTAGGCATGGACTGGCTATCCAAGTATGAAGGGAATATTGATTGTGCTAGTAAGTCGATTCTTCTCACCACCCCAGAGGGGAAACGGATTAAGTATGTGTCGAGGCATACGCCAAGGAGGACTCAAGTGAATTCGCTTTTGGGAGTTGTTCAGGAGGAAGTACCAGTTGTGAAGGATTATCCCGATGTTTTTTCGGAGGAACTACCAGGCATGCCACCGGATCGGGACATAGAGTTTTTGATTGAATTGTTACCAGGCACCGGACCAATATCCATGAGACCGCATCGGATGCCCGCAAATGATCTGGAGGAAATTAAGAAGTTGATTAAGGAATTATTGGAGAAAGGTTATATTCGACCAAGTTCATCACCTTGGGGAGCCCCAATGCTTCTAGTTGAGAAGAAGGATGGATCCTTGAGAATGGTTGTGGATTACCGTGCGTTGAATGAGGTGACGATCAAGAACAAGTACCCTCTGCCGATGATCAATGATTTGTTTGACCAGCTACAAGGAGCAAAAGTTTTCTCAAAAATCGATCTTCGATCTAGATATCACCAGCTGAAGATTCGAGAACAGGATATACCCAAGACAGCCTTTACCACGAGATATGGGCTTTATGAGTATACAGTCATGTATTTTGGTTTGACTAATGCCCCTGCCTATTTTATGAATATGATGAATAAGGTATTCATGGAGTTCTTGGATAAGTTTGTTGTGGTATTCATTGATGATATATTGATTTACTCAAAGAATGAAGAAGAACACAAGGAACATTTGCGCTTGGTTCTTGAGAAGCTCAGGGAACATTAGTTATATGCAAAGTTCAGCAAGTGTGAATTCTGGTTGAAGGAAGTTGGATTTCTCGGACATGTTATATCAGGGGAAGGAATAGCAGTGGATCCTTCGAAAGTTGAAGCCGTCACCGAATGGAAGGCACCCACCTCAGTCGGAGAGATTCGCAGTTTCCTTGGACTTGCAGGATATTACCGAAGATTTATTGAGAATTTCTCCAAGATCGCAAAGCCCATGACAGAGTTATTGAAGAAAGACACCAAGTTTAATTGGACCGAGGAATGTGAGGCCAGTTTTCAGGAGTTGAAGAAACGTTTGGTCACAGCCCCAGTACTAATTCTTCCGAATATACGCAAGGATTTTCAGGTATATTGCGACGCTTCTCGTCAGGGACTTGGAGGTGTTCTTATGCAAGAAGGAAGAGTTGTTTCATATGCCTCACGTCAACTTCGACCCCATGAGCGGAATTATGCCACGCATGATTTGGAGTTAGCAGCCGTAGTGCATGCGCTCAAGACCTGGAGGCATTTTCTTATTGGAAATCATTCTGATGTTTACACGGATCACAAGAGTTTGAAATACATCTTCACGCAAAAGGAGTTGAACCTCAGGCAGAGAAGATGGTTGGAGCTCATAAAAGATTATGACATGAAATTGCACTATCACCCAGGAAAGGCCAATGTTGTGGCAGATGCATTGAGCCGCAAGAGTTATGTCAATACCCTCACAGTAGGAGGATTACCTCAAGAGTTAATTGATGATCTCAGAGATCTCCGATTGGAGATAGTACCACAAGGTTTTGTTACCGCGATGGAAATTCAATCCACCTTGTTGGGTAAGATTCGAGAAGCCCAGAAGTTAGACAAAGGTATTGCAGAAATAAAGGAAAGGATGAACCAAGGAAAGGCAGCATGATTTCGTGAAGATGAACACGGAACCTTATGGTTTGAGCAGCGTATTTATGTGCCAAATGACACAGAGATCAGGAAGTTGATTCTTCAGGAGGCTCATGATTCGCCTTACTCGATACACCCAGGGAACACCAAGATGTATTTGGACTTGAAGGAAAGTTTCTGGTGGACAGGTATGAAAAAGGATATTGCCGAGTATATCGCAGTATGTGATGTATGTCAAAGGGTTAAGGCAGAGCACCAGAAACCAGCAGGATTACTTCAGCCTTTGCCGATACCGGATTGGAAGTGGGACAAGCTTGGCATGGACTTCATTACAGGATTACCCAGGACCCGATCAGGCTATGATTCTATTTGGGTAGTAGTTGATCGCTTGACCAAGGTAGCTCACTTCATCCCCGTGAAAATCACATATACAAGTGCTAAATTGGCCAAGATATACATGACCAGGATCGTATGTCTGCATGGAGTTCCGAGGACCATCGTATCAGATAGAGGAACACAATTTACCTCAAAGTTTTGGCATCAGTTACACGAAACTTTGGGTACGAGGCTAGAGTTCAGTGCGGCCTTTCATCCGCAGACAGATGGGCAGACTGAGAGAGTCAATCAAATTCTGGAGGGCATGTTGAGAGCTTGTGCGCTAGATTATGGATCTAGTTGGGATGATAATTTGCCATACGCAGAATTCTCATATAACAACAGCTATCAAGCTAGTTTGAAGATGGCCCCTTTCGAAGCTTTGTACGGAAGGAGGTGCAGGACACCATTAATGTGGGATGGAGTTGGAGACCGTAAATTATTTGGTCCCGACCTTATCAGAGATTCAGAGGAGAAAGTCAAGTTGATCCGTGACAGACTTAAGATAGCCCAATCCAGACAGAAGAGTTATGCCGATACTAAACGCAAGGAAGTGACTTTTGAAGTCGGAGATAGAGCATATCTTCGTGTGTCTCCACTTCGAGGAGTTAAACGGTTTGGAGTTGCAAACTAGCACCACGATTTGTGGGGCCATACAAAATTTTGGAACGCAGAGGAGAAGTTGCATATCAGTTGGAGTTACCCGAAGCCTTGTCTGAAGTTCATAATGTGTTTCATGTTTCCCAGTTGAAGAAGTGCCATGCAGAGATGGCTGATATTCCTTTGAGAGATACAGTGCCACTAGAAGCCATACAGTTGGATAGTGATCTTACCTATGAGGAGAAGCCCGTCAAGATTCTCGAAACAGCAAGCAGGGTTACCCGCAGCAAGGTCATCAAGTTTTGCAAGGTTCAGTGGAGTCATCATACTGAGGAAGAAGCCACCTGGGAACGCGAAGAAGATCTTCGACAAGATCATCCACACCTTTTTGCTAGCCAACCCGAATCTCGAGGGCGAGATTCATCTTAAGGGGGGTAGGTTTGTAACATCCCAAATTTTCAATTTGGATGTTTATAAATAGATCATTCATATGCATCCATGATTTATGTATTTTTGCCCCATTTGTATTATTTGATTTTGATCCAAGGAACTTTGAGCAACTCAAGGACCAAAAGAGAGAGTTGGAAGTTTCCCTAAAACCCACTTTTGAAATTTCAAAATTTGGAAATTGGATCAAACTTGGTTCCATAAAAAAAAATCATTTCCATTATTCCAAAAATAAAGAAAGAAGATAAAATGACTTCTTCAAAATCAGAAGGAAAATATTGGAATTTGAACTTGGAACCAAAATATATTTGTTGGATTTTATTTGCAATTTATTTTACTAGTTTAACAAAAATGTTTTTTTTAATTTGCATTTTAGGCAGGATAAATGTTCACAAGGTCATATATAAGACCATATTATTATGTGAACATTTTTCTTCAGATCTAAATAATAATTCTGAGAGAGCGAACAATTTATTTATTGATTATCTAGTCTAATATTGATTTTTAGTTTAGATTTCTCTCTGTCAGCCTATCTAGCCCATCTATCTCTTATGTCTTTTTTTTTCTCTTTCCTTTTTGCTCTTGGCCCAAATTTCCCACTAAGGCCCATAGCAGGCGCTGGCTTTCTTCTTCTTCCTGTGTAAGTTCATCTGGAGCACGAACAAAACAAGACGAACAGCCATGGCACCACCTCTTCCTCTCCTCCTCCCACTCAATTCATTCCCCGTTACGACTTGCCACCAACATGAAAATTAAAGAGGGATGCAAGGAGAACCCATTCAGGGAATTAAAACCCAACATTGTTGTTTTAATTGGACGCACGAAGCCTTGAAACGTACACGCATAAAACAGCCATTAATGGCCACGTTGAGCCCATAGATCTACCTGTACCTACCACCCCTGACCCTATAAATAGGCCTCCGCGATGGCATTCTTCCTCCTCACTTCCCTCCCCGAAAACCCCTCTTTGAGCCACTCCTTGCTTTGAGAAATTGCTCGCCGGAGCTACCCCAACTCTGGCAGCTTCTCCTGGTTGCTACACGAAGAAGTTGGGAGCCCCGCCTTGTGTCTTGGATTCGACCCGGCGCCGCCTACCCCGTCCCGCACTCGCCTCTCTCCGGAACCAACTCCGACGTCGGATCCCGGCGAACCAGAGCACTCCGGCGAACGGATCTCCTCTCTCCGGTGAGCCCTATTCCTTTGATCTGTTCGATCCAACAGGTTCCTCTCTCCGGTCTGGAAAAAAAAACGAAGGGGTATCTTCCTATAGCAGCGCAACACGTGGCAGTTTATATTGATTCCCGTAATTGATTTCCAGAAAAGTGCCCAATCTTCGAAAATTCATATCTTTTAATCTATAGATCGGAATTAATTGATTCTTTTTCCTACAATTTCATAAAAATCCCCTCTATCCAGAGAACCAAACGAAAAATATTTTTGAAAATTTTAAAATTTGAATTCAAACATATCTGAATTCAAACTTCGTTAGGCCGTAACTCGAGTTTCGTAACTCCGTTTTGGGTGATTCTTTTTGCAAATCGAAGCTTGTGACATGTACCTTCTGTTAAAACCAAAATCATTTATTTTTGTTGCTGTGAAAATTATATTCTGTACAGAAACTTTATTTTTGTCTTTTTGGAGTTTTTCGAAGTCTTTTTATTCGTTTTCTTTTTGATTCTTTGCTTGTATGCTTATGTATGTTATTGCTTGCTTACGCTAGATCATCCGGAGTGCGAAGCTTGCTACTACGAATCTTTAGAGTTCAACGAACGTCAGCAAGGCAAGTTCACACTTTGATCATGATTTTCAATACCCAGTTTTTACTATGCATTAGTTTCACCCTCAAAGATTGCATGAGTAGGATTGGGAACATGTGGTTATGCTTTGTAGTTTATGTGGTAGGAACCTATGACCTTTTATCACCCCGAGAATATTCGTTATATCATATGTTGCTTAGCCATGCTCGTAGACGGGGATTGGTATGTGTGATACATGCAAGTTGCGAGAGATAATAATTTTGGGACAACATAAGGTGGCAACTTTAATACACATCTGGGTGGATTGTTTGGGGCACCTGGAGAAACCAGTGCTTGCCCAAGGGGAATCCCGGAGTACCCGTGTGATTACCCTAGGTCCGCCACCCAGGCTCAAAGGGATCATAAGATATTTCATGCCTAGAAACTTCCGTGTGTAGCCACAAGCCATTATGGGCTCTGGCATAGTTGAGTAAGTTGTGTGACCTCTTTCCGTGGTAGACTAGCTGATGTAGGGGAATGTAGGTGTACCGGTCTACCCAGGGTTTGGAGGAAATATTTCAGAAAGACTATGTCTCGATCTTCCGATCATGGAGGTGGTCGAGTCTTGTGGGGGAAAATGCGCAAACATCTGCAGAGTGTACAAACTAATCATGATTAGCCGTGTCCCCGGTTATGGACAACTTGAGTATCTGGAAGTGAATTATTGGCTGATCTCATCACTTTATTTAATGAAATCATTGGGTTACTAATAACTTGGGAATTTTGGGATTGAGTTGGAGGAACCTTCTCAATAATGGCATTTTAATTTTGTAGTAAATAAAAATTTATTCCTTTGTTGTAGGGTAAAATTGGCTTTATGCAAACATTAAACTTAGAGCCTCCACCAGCTAAATTTGCATATAGAGATAGTCTTTTTCTTTATTATTATTTCTATGGTGTGACATTGCCAGCATATTCCATGTGCTGACCTACACGGCTGCAACGTCTCATGTTGCAGAGTTTTCCGACGAGGAGTAAAGGTGCGATAGGTCGTTGTTCTGCACTCAGTTTGCCGTGGAGTTGATGGACTCATTTTACTTTTGATGCTTCTGCAGTTATTTTATTCAGATGGCCTTTGGCCATATTATTGTAATAAATACTCTTTTGAGGACCTCGATGTAATAAAATGTGTGATTGAACTCTGTTATAATTCATCGAGTACTGTGTGTGTCAGCATACCGATCCAGGGATGACACTTAAGCACAGAGACTTCGATCCATTTGGGTCGGGTCGCTACAGCCAATAGACAAACTTGTGGTTCACTACGTACTTGTATGCCAAGGGCTACAAATTCTGGCCACCATAGTTTCTTTCATGATTCGATTTACCATTCATCTGAAAACATGCTAAATTTTGCATTATAGTGAAAACAAAGCATATTACAAATTGCAAACTTGTAGAGCGAAGAGAAATGACAAGTTCTTTGATTTTTGGATAACTTTTCCCACATTTCCTCTGCACCTTGGTATCTCATTTTCTAGCTAAAGCACAATTCACACACATGAAACATCATGTAGTTATTCAAAAAAAAATACTTCAGAAAATAAAATAAAATAAAATGGGGCCTCAGCTTATGCGAAAAGCAAAATATCTGGAAATATAACTTCATAGATTATTATAGTGTTAATATAAAAAATACATCCCAAACTTTTTGAAGCAGATAATTGTACCAGAAAAATCAGATCCTTCTTTCAAGGAAGGTGATCCTTGTGCCCTTCTTCCACCCCGGCTTCACATCAATAGTCGGGATCTCCTTCATCGGAAACGTCTTTCTGCACATAGTCGCCATGAGGAAGTAAGCGTTCCGTGTTTATTTTAGCACCCAAAATCAGTTTGATGTTCTATTAAAGACATGCACCAAAAGTGAAACAATAATCCAAAATGACGGAGCAGGGTAAAAATAGAAGTTGGTTTAAATATTGTAAGAATGATCCCGACTGAACTATTTAATTGAACCAACAAAGATATTGCACTGCTAATAATCTATCTTTAGAATAGATCATGAACAATGGTGGTTGTCATTGCTGTCTACTAAACAAATCAAACAAACCCAAGTGGTCAACTAACCATTCTTAGGTTTAATGTTGGGAACAAATGTACCTCATATTTGTTGGGGAACGTAGTATTTTAAAATTTTCCTACGATCACGCAAGATCTATCTACCAGATGCATAGAAACGAGAGGGAAGAGTGTGTCTACGTACCCTCGTAGACCGAAAGCAGAAGCGTCAAGTGACGCGGTTGATGTAGTCGAACTTCTTCGCGATTCAACCGATCAAGCACCGAACGTACGGCACCTCCGCGTTCAGCACACGTTCAGCTTGATGACGTCCCACGAGCTCTTGATCCAGTTGAGCTTCACGGGAGAGTTTCGTCAGCACGACGGCGTGGTGACGGATATGATGTATTTACCGGCTCAGGGCTTCGCCTAAGCACTGCAACGGTATGACCGAGGTGTGTTTCTGTGGAGGGGGGCACCGCACACGGCTGGAACAATTCAACTTGTGTGTCTTTGGGTGCCCCCCTGCCCCCGTATATAAAGGAGCAAGAGGGGAGGGCCGGCCGGCCTCTTATGGTGCGGTTAGGGCAATCCTACTAGGAATAGGATTGCAATCCTATTCCTAGTAGGAGTCCACCAAGAAGGAAGAGAGGGAAAGGAAAAGAGGGAGAAGTGGCGCCCCCCAATCCTAGTCCAACTAGGATCCCTAGGTGGGGCGCCGGCCAGCCTCTATGGGCTGCCTCTCTCCTTTCCTCAAGGCCCACTATGGACCATCCCCCCTCGTAGGGGGTTCCGGTAACCCCCTCCGGCAATCCAGTTAAATCCGAAACTTTTCCGGAACACTTCCGGTGTCCGAATATAGTCGTCCAATATATCAATCTTTATGTCTCGGACATTCCGAGACTCCTCGTCATGTCCGTGATCTCATCCGGGACTCCGAACTACCTTTGTTACATCAAAACTCATAAACTCATAATACCGATCGTCATCAAACGTTAAGTGTGCGGACCCTACGGGTTCGAGAACTATGTAGACATGACCGAGACTCATCTCCGGTCAATAACCAATAGCGGAACCTGGATGTTCATATTGGCTCCTACATATTCTACGAAGATCTTTATCGGTCAAACCGCATAACAACATACGTTGTTCCTTTTGTCATCGGTATGTTACTTGCCCGAGATTCGATCGTCGGTATCTCTATACCTAGTTCAATCTCGTTACCGGCAAGTCTCTTTACTCGTTCCGTAACACATCATCTCGTGACTAACTCATTAGTCTTTTGCTTGCAAGGCTTACTATGATGTGTGTTACCGAGAGGGCCCAGAGATACCTCTCCGACACTCAGAGTGACAAATCCTAATCTTGATCTATGCCAACACCACGAATACTTTCGGAGACACCTGTAGAGCATCTTTATGATCACCCAGTTACGTTGTGACGTTTGATAGCACACAAGGTGTTCCTACGGTATTCGGGAGTTGCATAATCTCATAGTCATAGGAACATGTATAAGTCATGAAGAAAGCAATAGCAGTAAAACTAAACGATCATAGTGCTATGCTAACGGATGGGTCTTGTCCATCACATCATTATCCTAATGATGTGATCCCGTTGATCAAATGACAACTCATGTCTATGGCTAGGAAACATAACCATCTTTGATCAATGAGCTAGTCTAGTAGAGGCATACTAGGGACATACAGTTTTGTCTATGTATTCACACATGTACTAAGTTTCCGGTTAATACAATTCTAGCATGAATAATAAACATTTATCATGATATAAGGAAATATAAAATAACAACTTTATTATTGCCTCTAGGGCATATTTCCTTCAGTCTCCCACTTGCACTAGAGTCAATAATCTAGCTCACATCACCATGTGATTTAATACCGATAGTTCACATCGTTATGTGAATAACACCCATAGTTCACATCGCCATGTGACCAACACCCAAAGGGTTTACTAGAGTCAATAATCTAGTTCACATCACTATGTGATTAATACCCAAGAGTAATAAGGTGTGATCATGTTTTGCTTGTGAGAGAAGTTTAGTCAACGGTTCTGTCACATTCAGATCCGTATGTATTTCGCAAATTTCTATGTCTACAATGCTCTGCATGGAGCTACTCTAGCTAATTGCTCCCACTTTCAATACGCATCCAGATTGATACTTAGAGTCATCTGGATTTAGTGTCAAAGCTTGCATCGGCGTAACCCTTTACGACGAACTCTTTATCACCTCCATAATCGAGAAACATTTCCTTAGTCATCCCGTTACTAAGGATAATTTTGACCGCTGTCCAGTGATCTACTCCTAGATCACTATTGTACCTCCTTGCCAAACTCATGGCAAGGTACACAACAGGTTTGGTACACAGCATGGCATACTTTATAGAACCTATGGCTGAGTCATATTGAATGACTTTCATTCTCTCTATATTTTTCTGCCGTGGTCTGGCTTTGAGTCTTACTCAACTTCACACCTTACAAGTCAGGCAAGAACTCCTTCTTTGACTGATCCATTTTGAACTACTTCAAAATCTTATCAAGGTATGTACTCATCGAAAGTCTTATCAAGAGTCTTGATCTATCTCTATAGATCTTGATGCCCAATATGTAAGCAGCTTCACCAAGGTCTTTCTTTGAAAAACTCCTTTCAAACACTCCTGTATGCTTCCCAGAAAATTCTACATCTTTTCCGATCGACAATATGTCATTCACATATACTTATCAGAAAGGTTGTAGTGCTCCCACTCACTTTCTTGTAAATACAGGCTTCACCGCAAGTCTGTATAAATCTATATGCTTTGATCAACTTATCAAAGCGTATATTCCAACTCCGAGATGCTTGCACCAGTCCATAGAAGGATCGCTGGAGCTTGCACATTTTGTTAGCACCTTTAGGATTGACAAAGCCTTCTGGTTGCATCATATACAATTCTTCTTTAATAAATCCATTAAAGAACGCAGTTTCGTTATCCATTTGCCAGATTTCATAAAATGTGGCAATTGCTAACATGATTCGGACAAAGTTAAGCATCGCTACGGGTGAGAAAATCTCATCGTAGTCAACACCTTGAACTTGTCGAAAACTTTTCGCAACAAGTCGAGCTTTGTAGATAGTAACATTACCATCGGCGTCAGTCTTCCTCTTAAAGATCCATTTATTTTCAATGGCTTGCCGACCATCGGGCAAGTCAACCAAAGTCCATACTTTGTTCTCATACATGGATCCCATCTCAGATTTCATGGCCTCAAGCCATTTTGCGGAATCTGGGCTCATCATCGCTTCCTCATAGTTCGTAGGTTCATCATGTTCCAGTAACATGACTTCCAGAACCGGGTTGCCGTACCACTCTGGTGCGGAACAAACTCTGGTTGATCTACGAAGTTCAGCAGAAACTTGATCTGAAGTTTCATGATCATCATCATTAGCTTCCTCACTAATTGGTGTAGGAATCACTGGAACCAGTTTCTGTGATGTTCCACTTTCCAATTCGGGAGAAGGTACAATTACCTCATCAAGTTCTACTTTCCTCCCACTCACTTCTTTCGAGAGAAACTCCTTCTCTAGAAAGGATCCACTCTTAGTAACAAAGACCTTGCCTTCGGATCTGTGATAGAAGGTGTACCCAACAGTTTCTTTTGGGTATCCTATGAAGATTTGCTTCTCCGATTTGGGTTCGAGCTTATCATGTTGAAACTTTTTCACATAAGCATCGCAGTCCCAAACTTAAAGAAATGACAGCTTAGGTTTCTCGTCAAACCACAGTTCTTATGGTGTCATCTCCACGGATTTAGATGGTGCCCTATTTAACGTGAATGGAGCTGTCTCTAATGCATAACCCCAAAAGCGATAGTGATAGATCGGTAAGAGACATCATGGATCGCACCATATCTAATAAAGTACGGTTATGACGTTCGGACACACCATTACACTGTGGTGTTCCAGGTGGCGTGAGTAGTGAAACTATTTCACATTGTTTTTACTGAAGGCCAAACTCGCTAACTCAAATATTTTACCTCTACGATCATATCGTAGAAACTCTTATTTTCTTGTTACGATGATTCTCCACTTCACTCTGAAATTCTTTGAACTTTTCAAATGTTTCAGACTTGTGCTTCATTAAGTAGATATACCCATATCTGCTCAAATCATCAGTGAAGGTCAGAAAATAACGATACCCGCCGCGAGCTTCAACACTCATTGGCCCACATACATCAGTATGTATGATTTCCAACAAATCTGTTGCTCGCTCCATAGTTCCGGAGAACGGAGTTTTAGTCATCTTGCCCTTGAGGCATGGTTCGCAAGCACCAAGTGATTCATAATCAAGTGATTCCAAAAGTCCATCACTATGGAGTTTCTTCATGCGTTTTACACCAATATGACCTAAACGGCAGTGCCACAAATTAGTTGCACTATCATTATTAACCATGCATCTTTTGGCTTCTATATTATGAATATGTGTATCACACGATCGAGATCCAACAAACCATTTTCATTGGGTGTATGACCATAGAAGGTTTTATTCATGTAAACAGAACAACAATTATTCTCTAACTTACATGAATAACCGTATTGCAATAAACATGATCAAATCATATTCATGCTCAACACAAACAGCAAATAACACTTATTTAGGTTCAACACTAATCCCGAAAGTATAGGGAGTGTGCGATGATGATCATATCAATCTTGGAACCACTTCCAACACACATCGTCACTTCACCTTTAACTAGTTTCTGTTCATTATGCAACTCCCATTTCGAGTTACTACTCTTTAGCAACTGAACCAATATCAAATACTTAGGGGTTGCTATGAACACTAGTAAAATACACATCAATAATCTGTATATCAAAATATACCTTTGTTCACTTTGCCATCCTTCTTATCCGCCAAGTATCTAGGGCAGTTCCACTTCCAGTGACCATTTCCTTTGCAGTAGAAGCACTTAGTTTGAGGCTTGAGTTTAGCTTTGGGTTTCTTCGTGGGAGTGACAACTTGCTTGTCATTCTTCTTGAAGTTCCCCTTCTATCCCTTTGCCCTTTAATTGAAACAAGTGGTCTTGTTAACCATCAACACTTGATGCTCTTTCTTGATTTCTACCTTCGCCGATGTCAGCATCGCGAAGAGCTCAGGAATTCCTTTCGTCATCCCTTGCATATTATAGTTCATCACGAAGTTCTACTAACTTGGTGATAGTGACTAGAGAACTTTGTCAATTACTATCTTATCTGGAAGATTAACTCCCATTTGATTCAAGTAATTGTAGTACCCAGACAATCTGAGCACATGCTCACTGGTTGAGCTATTCTCCTCCATCTTGTAGCTGTAGAACTTATTGGAAATCTCATATTTCTCAATCCGGGCATTTGCTTGAAATATTAACTTCAACTCCTGGAACATCTCATATGGTCCATGACGTTCAAAACGTCGTTGAAGTCCCGGTTCTAAGCCGTAAAGCATGTTGCACTTAAACTATCAAGTAGTCATCATACCGAGCTTTTGTCAAAACGTTCATAACGTCTGTATTTGCTCCTGCAATAGGTCTGTCACCTAGCGATGCATCAAGGACATAATTCTTCTCTACAACAATGAGGATAATCCTCAGATCACGGAACAATTCCGCATCATTGCTACTAACATCTTTCAACTTAGTTTTCTCTAGGAACATATAAAAAATAAACGGGGAGCAACATCGCGAGCTATTGCTCTACAACATAGATATGCTAATACTACCAGGACTAAGTTCATGATAAATTAAAGTTCAATTTAATCATATTAATTAAAGAACTCCCACTTAGATAGACATCCCTCCGGTCATCTAAATGATCACGTGATCCAAATCAACTAAACCATGTCCGATCATCACGTGAGATGGAGTAGTTTCAATGGTGAACATCTTATGTTGATCATATCTACTATATGATTCACGCTCGACCTTTCGGTCTCCAGTGTTCCGAGGCCATATCTGCATATGCTAGGCTCGTCAAGTTTAACCCGAGTATTCTGCGTGTGCAAAACTGGCTTACACCTGTTGTATTTGAACGTAGAGCTTATCACACCCGATCATCACGTGGTGTCTCGGCACGACGAACTTTCGCAACGGTGCATACTCAGGGAGAACACTTATACCTTGAAATTTAGTAAGGGATCATCTTATAATGCTACCGTCGTTCTAAGCAAAATAAGAAGCATAATAAGATAAACATCACATGCAATCAAAATATGTGACATGATATGGCCATCATAATCTTGTGCTTTTGATCTCCATCTCCAAAGCACCGTCATGATCACCTTCGTCACCGGCGCGACACCTTGATCTCCATCGTAGCATCGTTGTCGTCTCGCCAACTATTGCTTCTACGACTATCGCTACCGCTTAGTGATAAAGTAAAGCAATTACATGGCGATTGCATTTCATACAATAAAGCGACAACCATATGGCTCCTGCCAGTTGCCGATAACATTACAAAACATGATCATCTCATACAAAACCGTATAACTCATCATGTCTTGACCATATCACATCACAACATGCCCTGCAAAAACAAGTTAGACGTCCTCTACTTTGTTGTTGCAAGTTTTATGTGGCTGCTACGGGCTTAGCAAGAACCGTTCTTACCTACGCATACAAAACCACAACGATGTTTCGTCAAGTATGTGCTGTTTTAACCTTCACAAGGACCGGGCGTAGCCACACTTGATTCAGCTAAAGTGAGAGAGACAGACACCCACCAGTCACCTTTAAGCAACGAGTGCTCGTAACGGTGAAACCAGTCTCGCGTAAGTGTACGTGTAATGTCGGTTCGGGCCGCTTCATCTCACAATACCGCGGAAGCAAAGTATGACATGCTGGTAAGCAGTATGACTAGTATCGCCCACAACTCATTGTGTTCTACTCGTGCATATCATCTACGCATAGACCTGGCTCTGATACCACTGTTGGGGAACGTAGTATTTTAAAATTTTCCTACGATCACGCAAGATCTATCTACCAGATGCATAGCAACGAGAGGGAAGAGTGTGTCTACGTACCCTCGTAGACCGGAAGCGGAAGCGTCAAGTGACGCGGTTGATGTAGTCGAACTTCTTCGCGATTCAACCGATCAAGCACCGAACGTATGGCACCTCCGCGTTCAGCACACGTTCAGCTTGATGACGTCCCACGAGCTCTTGATCCAGTTGAGCTTCACGGGAGAGTTTCGTCAGCACGACGGCGTGGTGACGGATATGATGTATTTACCGGCGCAGGGCTTCGCCTAAGCACTGCAACGGTATGACCGAGGTGTGTTTCTGTGGAGGGGGGCACCGCACACGGCTGGAACAATTCAACTTGTGTGTCTTTGGGTGCCCCCCTGCCCCCGTATATAAAGGAGCAAGAGGGGAGGGCCGGCCGGCCTCCTATGGTGCGGCTAGGGCAATCCTACTAGGAATAGGATTGCAATCCTATTCCTAGTAGGAGTCCACCAAGAAGGAAGAGAGGGAAAGGAAAAGAGGGAGAAGTGGCGCCCCCCAATCCTAGTCCAACTAGGATCCCTAGGTGGGGCGCCGGCCAGCCTCTATGGGCTGCCTCTCTCCTTTCCTCAAGGCCCACTATGGACCATCCCCCCTCGTAGGGGGTTCCGGTAACCCCCTCCGGCAATCCAGTTAAATCCGAAACTTTTCCGGAACACTTCCGGTGTCCGAATATAGTCGTCCAATATATCAATATTTATGTCTCGGACATTCCGAGACTCCTCGTCATGTCCGTGATCTCATCCGGGACTCCGAACTACCTTTGGTACATCAAAACTCATAAACTCATAATACCGATCGTCATCAAACGTTAAGTGTGCGGACCCTACGGGTTCGAGAACTATGTAGACATGACCGAGACTCATCTCCGGTCAATAACCAATAGCGGAACCTGGATGTTCATATTGGCTCCTACATATTCTACGAAGATCTTTATCGGTCAAACCGCATAACAACATACGTCGTTCCTTTTGTCATCGGTATGTTACTTGCCCGAGATTCGATCGTCGGTATCTCTATACCTAGTTCAATCTCGTTACCGGCAAGTCTCTTTACTCGTTCCGTAACACATCATCTCGTGACTAACTCATTAGTCTTTTGCTTGCAAGGCTTACTATGATGTGTGTTACCGAGAGGGCCCAGAGATACCTCTCCGACACTCGGAGTGACAAATCCTAATCTTGATCTATGCCAACACCACGAATACTTTCGGAGACACCTGTAGAGCATCTTTATGATCACCCAGTTACGTTGTGACGTTTGATAGCACACAAGGTGTTCCTACGGTATTCGGGAGTTGCATAATCTCATAGTCATAGGAACATGTATAAGTCATGAAGAAAGCAATAGGAGTAAAACTAAACGATCATAGTGCTATGCTAACGGATGGGTCTTGTCCATCACATCATTCTCCTAATGATGTGATCCCGTTGATCAAATGACAACTCATGTCTATGGCTAGGAAACATAACCATCTTTGATCAATGAGCTAGTCTAGTAGAGGCATACTAGGGACATATTGTTTTGTCTATGTATTCACACATGTACTAAGTTTCCGGTTAATACAATTCTAGCATGAATAATAAACATTTATCATGATATAAGGAAATATAAAATAACAACTTTATTATTGCCTCTAGGGCATATTTCCTTCAATATTGACATTAAACAATTAAGAATGCTTGAGGAAGCTAAAAATTCAAAGAGGGGTTAAAATTTCTAAAAATTGTCCAAATCAATAATACAACTGAATCGTCAGATGATGGAACGAAAAACTAAATTGCATTTATCAAGTTTAACCTGGACCAACTAAGACATTCTCAATATTCAAGAATGTAGTGGCTCTTGATTCTTAATCAGTCATAATAAATGTCATATGATGCAGAGCTTACTAACATTTGTACCACACTTGAATTTCCTGTAAATATAAGAAGAGGTAGGGAGAGATTACTTACAAGGATTCATCCAGTATGACTGAGAGGTGAAAAGTTCCCGGTTATTATTCCATAGCTCACCATGAACATCAATACATCACCGGTCAAAGTGTGAAATTGCAACCACAAGCATCGGCCAACATCGACCTTGGTATATGTATGTATGTACCTACCCGTCGTCCTCACACACGGTTTGGATGAAGCAGAGCTTTCCGTGATTCCGTCCTTGGTGGGGAGGCGGGGAGGATGAAGCTGTCTTTGCCGGTCTTGCAGAGAAGGGCCTGGTGTTGGAAATATGCCCTAGAGGCAATAATAAAAGAGTTATTATTATATTTCCTTGTTCATGATAATCGTTTATTATCCATGCTATAATTGTATTGATTGGAAACTCAAATACATGTGTGGATGAATAGACAAACTTTGTGTCCCTAGTAAGCCTCTTCAGGACTAGCTCGTTGATCAAAGATGACCGCGGTTTCCAGGTCATAGACATGAGTTGTCATTTGATAACGGGATCACATCATTAGGAGAATGATGTGATGGACGAGACCCAAACGTTAAACATAGCTTTTGATCGTATCAGTTATCGCTATAGTTTTCTGCATGTCAAGTATAAGTTCCTATGACCATGAGATCATGTAACTCACTGACACCGTAGGAGTGCTTTGTGTGTGCCAAACGTCGCAACGTAACTGGGTGACTATAAAGGTACTCTACAGGTATCTTCGAAGGTGTCTGTTGAGTTGACATGGATCGAGACTGGGATTTGTTACTCCGTGTGACGGAGAGGTATCTCCGGGCCCACTCGGTAATACGTCATCTCAATGAGCTCAAAGTGACTAAGTAGTTAGTCACGGGATTATGTATTACGGAACGAGTAAAGAGACTTGCCGGTAACGAGATTGAACTAGGTATAGAGATACCGACGATCGAATCTCGGGCAAGTAACATACCGACGAGACAAAGGGAACTGTATACGGGATTGCCTGAATCCTTGACATCGTGGTTCATCCGATGAGATCATCGAGGAACGTGCGGGAACCAATATGGGTATCCAGATCCCGCTATTGGTTATTGACCTGGGAGTGTCTCGGTCATGTCTGCATAGTTTCCGAACCCGCAGGGTCTACACACTTAAGGTTCGGTGACGCTAGGGTTGTTAGTGAGAATAGTGCATGGTTACCGAAGGTTGTTCGGAGTCTCGGATGAGATCCCGGACGTGACGAGGGTCTCCGGAATGGTCCGGGGACGAAGATTGATATATAGGATGAGAGTGATCGGAGTCCGGAAGTGTTCCGGGGAGCATCGGGGAGTCGTCGGATGACCGAAAGGGGTTTTCGGGGGTCCCGGCAAGTGTTGCGGGCCCTATGGGCCACAAGTGGGAGACGCAACAGCCCTCATGGGGCTGTGCGCCCCCCTTGGACCCTCTCCACCTGCGCCAAGGGGGCTGGGCCCCCCTAGGGCTGCCGCACCCCCTAGTCTGGGGGGGCAAGGCGCCTGGGGGGAACCCTAGCCCTGGCCGCAGCCCTGGCCGCCGCCCCCCCCCCCCATCTCCCCTTGGCCGCCGCCCCTAGGGGGTAACCCTAGGGCGCCCCCTCCCCTCTCTCCCCCCTATATAAAGAGAGGCAGAGGGAGGGCAGCCACACACGTTCGTGCCTCGGCGCTGCCCTCCCTCTCCCACAAATATCTTCGTAAATTCTGCAGTGCTTGGCGAAGCCCTGCTGGAATTCCTCCACCACCATCTCCACCACGCCGTCGTGCTGCTGGTTTCTCCATCAACCTCTCCTTCCCCCTTGCTAGATCAAGAAGGAGGAGACGTCCCCGAGTTGCACGTGTGAAGAACGCGGAGGCACCGTCCGTTCGGTGCTAGGATCTTCAGCGATCTGAATCGCGGCGAGTACGACTCCATCAACCGCGTTCTTGAACGCTTCCGCTTAGCGATCTACAAGGGTATGTGGATCCAACTCTCCCCTCGTAGATGCATCTCCTAGATTGATCTTGGTGAGCGTAGGAAAAAAATTTTGTTTCCCATGCAACGTTCCCCAACAGTGGTATCATGAGCTAGGTTCTTGCGTAGATGCTTTCACGAGTAGAACACAAAGGGGTTTGTGGGCGTTGATGTTTAGATTGCTTCCCTCCTTGGTCTTTCTTGATTCAGCGGTATTATGGGATGAAGCGGCCCGGACCAACTTTACATGTCCACGTACATGAGACCGGTTCCATCGACAGACATGTGACTTTTGTTGCATAAGATGGCTGGCGGGTGTCTGTCTCTCCTATCTTAGTTGAATCGGAATAGACAAAGGCGGTCCTTGTAGAAGGTTAAATAGCAACTTAAATATCACCGTTGTGGCTTTGCGTAGGTAAGAAGCGTTCTTGCTAGATACCCATAGCAGCCACGTAAAACATGCAACAACAAATTAGAGGACGTCTAACTTGTTTTTGCAGGGTATGTATGTGATATGATATGGCCAATGACATGATGAGATATATTTGATGTATGAGATGATCATGTTGTAATAGTTAATATCGACTTGCATGTCGATGCATACGGCAACCGGCAGGAGCCATAGGGTTGTCTTTAATTTTTTGTATGACCTGCGTGTCAATCATTAAGCGCTATGTAATGCTTTACTTTATCGCTAAACGGTAGCAATAGTAGTAAGATCATGGTGGGCGCGCGACAACCCCGATGGCGACACGATGATGGAGATCATGATGATGGGGATCATGGTGTTGCGCCGGTGACGATGGAGATCATGCCGGTGCTTTGGAGATGGAGATCAAAAGCACGAGTTGATGGCCATATCATGTCACTTATGATTTGCATGTGATGTTAATCCTTTTATGCATCTTATTTTGCTTAGGACGACGGTAGCATTATAAGATGATCCCTCACTAAAATTTCAAGATAAAATTGTGTTCCCCCCGAGTGTGCGCCGTTGCGAAGGTTCGTCGTTTCGAAGCACCACGTGATGATCGGGTGTGATAGACTCTACGTTCGCATACAACGGGTGCAAGCCAGTTTTGCACATGCAGAACACTCGGGTTAGACTTGACGAGCCTAGCATGTACAGACATGGCCTCGGAACACGGAAGACCGAAAGGTCGAGCATGAGTCATATAGTAGATATGATCAACATGAAGATGTTCACCATTGACACCACCTCATCTCACGTGATGATCGGACTTGGGTTGGTGGATTTGGATCATGCCACGCTCGAATGACCAGAGGGATGTCAATTTGAGTGGGAGTTATACGTAATTTGATTAGTTAAAAACTCACTTATCATGAACAATAGTCTAAGATGTCTTTGCAAATCTTTTGTTGTAGATGGCTCGCGCAGTAGCTCCCCTGAATTTTAATGCGTTCCTAGAGAAAACTAAGCTGAAAGATGATGGGAGCAACTTTGTGGACTGGCTCCGCAATCTGAGGATCATCCTCACAGCTGCCCAAAAGGTTTATGTCCTAAGTGCACCGCTAGGTGAACCCCCCGCTCCAGCCTCTGTGGACGTTATGAACGCCTGGCAGTCGCGTTCGGATGACTACTCAGTAGTGCAGTGTGCCATGTTGTATAGCTTGGAAGGAGGACTTCAAAGGCGTTTTGAACGTCATGGAGCATATGAGATGTTCCAGGAGTTGAAGTTCATCTTTGAAAAGAATGCCAAGATCGAGAGGTATGAGACCACCGATAAATTCTTTGCTTGCAAGATGGAGGAGAATTCATCTCTCAGTGAGCACTTACTGAAGATGTCTGGGTACTATACCCGCATAGCTGATCTGGGACTTGTGTTCCCGGAGGAGGCTATCATTGACAGAATTCTCCAGTCACTCCCACCTAGCTACAAGAGCTTCGTGCAGCAGTATAACATGCAAGGGATGAACAAATCCATCGCCGAGCTGTTTTCAATGCTGAAAGTCGCTGAGGCAGACATCCAGAAGGAGTATCAAGTGTTGATGGTCAATAAAACTACCAGTTTCAAGAAAAATGGCAAGGGCAAGAAGGGTAACTCTAAGAAGGGTGGCAAAGCAGTTGCTCATCCAGTGAAGAAACCCAAGGCTGGGCCCAAGCCAGAGACTGTGTGTTTCTATTGCAAGGGGAACGGCCACTGGAAGCGGAACTGCCCCAAGTATCTGGCAGACAAGAAGGGGGCCAACAACAACAACAAGCAAGGTATATGTGATATACATGTTATTGATGTGTACCTTACCAACTCTCGTTGTAGTGCCTGGGTATTTGATACCGGTTCGGTTGCTCACATTTGCAACTCTAAACAGGAACTACGGAATAAACGGAGGCTGGCGAAGGACGAAGTGACGATGCGCGTGGGGAATGGTTCCAAGGTTGATGTGATCGCCGTCGGCACGCTCGCTCTTCGATTACCATCGGGATTAGTTATGAACCTGAATAATTGTTATTTAGTGCCTGCGTTGAGCATGAACATTATATCTGGATCTTGTTTATTGCGAGACGGTTACTCATTTAAATCAGAGAATAAAGGTTGTTCTATTTATATGGGTAATATCTTTTATGGTCATGCACC
>LR738709.1:408805343-408818709 GCA_902687465.1 Secale cereale
CCGACGATCGAATCTCGGGCAAGTAACATACCGACGAGACAAAGGGAACTGTATACGGGATTGCCTGAATCCTTGACATCGTGGTTCATCCGATGAGATCATCGAGGAACGTGCGGGAACCAATATGGGTATCCAGATCCCGCTATTGGTTATTGACCTGGGAGTGTCTCGGTCATGTCTGCATAGTTTCCGAACCCGCAGGGTCTACACACTTAAGGTTCGGTGACGCTAGGGTTGTTAGTGAGAATAGTGCATGGTTACCGAAGGTTGTTCGGAGTCCCGGATGAGATCCCGGACGTGACGAGGGTCTCCGGAATGGTCCGGGGACGAAGATTGATATATAGGATGAGAGTGATCGGAGTCCGGAAGTGTTCCGGGGAGCATCGGGGAGTCGTCGGATGACCGAAAGGGGTTTTCGGGGGTCCCGGCAAGTGTTGCGGGCCCTATGGGCCACAAGTGGGAGACGCAACAGCCCTCATGGGGCTGTGCGCCCCCCTTAGACCCTCTCCACCTGCGCCAAGGGGGCTGGGCCCCCCTAGGGCTGCCGCACCCCCTAGTCTTGGGGGGCAAGGCGCCTGGGGGGGGGGGGAACCCTAGCCCTGGCCGCAGCCCTGGCCGCCGCCCCCCCCATCTCCCCTTGGCCGCCGCCCCTAGGGGGTAACCCTAGGGCGCCCCCTCCCCTCTCTCCCCCCTATATAAAGAGAGGCAGAGGGAGGGCAGCCACACACGTTCGTGCCTCGGCGCTGCCCTCCCTCTCCCACAAATATCTTCGTAAATTCCGCAGTGCTTGGCGAAGCCCTGCTGGAATTCCTCCACCACCATCTCCACCACGCCGTCGTGCTGCTGGTTTCTCCATCAACCTCTCCTTCCCCCTTGCTGGATCAAGAAGGAGGAGACGTCCCCGAGTTGCACGTGTGAAGAACGCGGAGGCACCGTCCGTTCGGTGCTAGGATCTTCAGCGATCTGAATCGCGGCGAGTACGACTCCATCAACCGCGTTCTTGAACGCTTCCGCTTAGCGATCTACAAGGGTATGTGGATCCAACTCTCCCCTCGTAGATGCATCTCCTAGATTGATCTTGGTGAGCGTAGGAAAAAATTTTTGTTTCCCATGCAACGTTCCCCAACACCTGGTTAGGAGAGCCGGCTTCCACAGACACGATCGGTCATGAAAACGATTGTGTTCGCCAACGTGTTCTAATGAGTCGTGCCACCGATCAAGCAAGCCGGCGGCTTGTAGTTTTCATAGGTGCGTGTGCTCTTCAAGGAAAAAATCGATCTAGATGCATGGGTGTCTGTTTCTTGTGTACGTGTGCGGCGGCTCATGCTCACTCGACGACGCAGCGCGCGGCATGCTGTGGGCTGCACAACACGAGGCCGGGGTCGCAGCGGCTCCTGCTCACTCGACGGCATGGCGGCGCATTGCGTGGCATGCTGCAGTTTGCACGGCACAAGGCCGGGGTCGTGGCGTGTGACACCCCGAGACCGATGCGCCAGGTGTCAGTCAGTTATTTGTCGCCGTTGCCATGTCATCTGCTTGCGTGTTGCATTTTGCCATGTTGTCGTGTGCATTGCATCATCATGTTTTCAAAACTTGCATCCGTCCGAGTCCCCTTGTCCTTTCCGTTGTCCGTTCTGAGCCCAGACACACTTGCAAGCGCCCGCGGCACCTTTGAATACTTATTTTATGAGTGGCCGGAAAATGTTCTCGGAATGAGATGAAACTTGGCGTGTGGTCTTATTATAGCATAGGTAGACCGCATGTCAAATTTCATTGCGTTCGGAGTTCGTTTGATAGCCCAACGGTTAACCGTGTTAACTACCGGAAGCCTTTTCTCTTTTGGCCCAGCACCCCTCCACAACAGCCCGCTAGCCCATCCTAACCCATCCATGCTCTCGGTCGTCGGATCAGAATCGCGTGGCCGAAAACCGCTCCTCATTTGGACACTCCTAGCTCCCTCTACCTATAAAAGAGCATCCACCCCCGAAATTTCGGACTAAACCCTAGTCTTCGTCCTCCTCCGCGCGCCAGACATGTCCGCACCACCGCCGGACATGTCCACCCCACCTCCACATCACCTCGCCCAATCCGCGCCCGCCACCTCAGCCTACCCCGCCTCCACAACCAATCCCCCGCTGCCACGTCGCCTCCACCGCGTCCCCGCACCGCCGCGACCCGCTCGGCCCATGGCGGGCCCGTGCCTGGCCCGACTGGACCAGGTCGCCGTCGTCGCTCGCTGCGAGGCCCGAGGCGTTCCGCCTTGTGACGACCCCGGCCCGACCGTGCACTAATCATACATGCAAATGCACACGATCAAGCCTAAGGACTCACGTGAAGGAATCACAGCACAACTCTAAAACATAAATAAATACATACAAGTTATATATTACAAGCCACGGGCCTCGAGGGCTCGAATACATAACAAGTGTCATACACAGGGTTAGCGGAAGCGTTAGGTATCTGGGTACAGATACAGAACACAAGTACAGATAGGCCTCATACGAGGCGGGGCAAAAGAAAAACTACGATCGAAAAGGCGCAGGCCTCCTGCCTGGGACCTCCGATCCTACTCCTGGTCGTCGTCCGCCGGCTCCTTGTAGAAGTAATCGCCGGCCGAGTAGTAGTAGTAGCCAGCCTCGGGCTGGTAGTAGTAGTCGTCAACGGGGGCTGCAGGCACCATGGCTCCGTCGTCTGGTTTATCATGCGGGTAGGACAAAAGAGGAAGCAAAGCAACCGTGAGTACTCATCCAAAGTACTCAGCAAGACTTACATCAGATCTATACTAAGCAATGCATCATTTTCAAAGGAGGCTTTATGTGGGTGGACTAGACTGCAGAAAGCCAGAGTAGAGAGGGGAAAAGCCTAGTCCTGACGAAGACTAGCATCTTCAGGGTCTTGCAGCAATAGAAGGGTGTAGATTAGTACATCATAATGTAAAGTGTTTATAGTAATATCAACCTCGGCCGGGGATCCTTCCTCGACTCCCTACGAGAAAGCAATCCCAGAGCCCTACCTCATATCTCAAGTCACCAGTTCTAGTTGTACCGAAGTGGATACAACTCCGAGTGTCCGTTACCGTAGGACAGGCTATCGATAGATGTTTTCTTCCCTGCAGGGGTGCACCAACTTACCCACCACGCTTGCTTAACTCCGGCCGGACACACTTGCTGGGTCCTGCCCGGCCTCGGCTAAACAACACGACGCAACCCGACCGGAAACCGCCAGAGAGGATCGAGCACGCCGGACTAAGCCTATGCCCCCGGAGGTCTTGGCCATCGCCCCGGACGCTCCTGCACGTTGCGAGGCCGTTCGGTAGCAGACCTAGCAACCCCTTATACAAGCACGCAGTTGCATTCTGGGTCCAATCCGAACGGGCCGCTCAATCGCTGACGTCGTGACGACTCCGGCTGATGTATACGACGCAGAGCACCCACTCACACCCACGTGGTGGTTAGTGCTATCGGACCCGAAGGCCCCTCGGATCAAATATCCAAATCGCTTAGTGGATTGGGAGCGCGCGGTAACGAGCGTTGCCACCACACCGGTGGCCCCGACGTCCCGTCTCGAAGACTTGTGACAAGGACCTTACAGGACCGGCCACGCTTCGTAGTTATCTCGCGGCTACCCTCACTGGTCACCCGACTCCACAGTTCACGCCTCAAAGGCACTCGCGGGTACTCCTCTGGGTCAACCCGCCTCCATCCAACATGTGTAGCAGTAACTATAAAGTGTCTTCAGACGCACGATACCTCTGGCCGCACGCCTTTGTTCCTGGCGACGTCCGGCCTCGGGGATCGATACGTCTTTAAACACGGTACGGTAAACCAGGGCATCCGTGTGGTTTCCATGCCGATGAGGAATCCAAAGAATCACCCTCGTTGGATTCCTAAACGACAAGTCCCGTTAAGGTGATACCGGAGGAATCACCCTCGGCGGTAATCACCATAGCGGATGCACGACAAAAGCTAAGTCGGAAGTGGGAAGAGGAATCACCCTCGGTAACCCACAACGAGCTAGCTATACTACAGGGACAACATCGGAAGTGAGTTCGGAGGTATCACCCTCGTCACCCGATGTTAACTCTGCGGAGTCGAGCATATTAGGGGGTGTGTGGTGATGTGAAGATGGTCAGGGGAAGGGGCTCGATCGCTTGATCGAGGCAAGGGTACTAAGCGAGGCAACTACGAGAAAGCGGGACCACAGCAGTGCTACCCAACCTATACTAAGCAGTTTATGAATAAAGACAGGTATCAACAGTATTGCAAAAACAGGCTATGCAACAGTAATAGGAGCAGAAGCAGTAGCAGCAATTCTAATGCAAGAATAAGAGAGAATAGACATAGGCGATATCGGAATGATCGAGGGGGGGTTGCTTGCCTGGTTGCTCGGTGGCAAAGGCAAGGTCGTCGGAGGGGGAACCAATCACCGGGACGGCGTCGGTCTCTGGAGCGGCGTCAGCGTCGGACTCTACCGAGAGAGAAGAGGGGGGGGGGGAGAAACAGATAAATACACAGAATACAAGCATCACAAAGCGTGCTAGGCTAATGTGCAGTGCAGGGTTGCCTAAAAACATGTCTAAGTCATATTAGTTATTTTTAGAAATTAACTGGAATTATTTACCGGTGTATGTGCACTATTCATCTACCGGAAACGGGCTAAAAGTTGCGGGTTCACCTCCGTAGAGGGTCCCGTCACGGAAACAGATAGCACAGTTGGCTTCGTCTCGTCGTTCTGAGCAACTTTCATGTAGAAAGTTTTTCCATCCGAGCTACGGATAAAAAGATATGATTTTCCTAAGTTTTAAAGCAATTTATGGAATTATTTTAAATATCAGAAATGAATTATTGCGTCAGCACTGCATCAGCATCACATCAGCAGTCAGCTGACTCGCTGACTAGGTCAAACTGACAGGTGGGGCCCACCTGTCAGCCTCTGTGAGCTTAACAAAATCTAAATTATATTAACAGAGGTTAATTAGGCTAGGGGCCCCACATGTCTGTGACTATTAGTTTAACTAATTAAGTTTTAGTAGTAGTCGATAATTAGATGCGGTGGGGCCCGCTCGTCAGCCACTGTGGAGATCCAGTCAGTAGGGTTGACTGGTCAACCCAGTCAACCGAGGTGCGGGACCCACGCGTCAGTGTCTCGGGGGCGGCCCCACATGTGCCACGAGGGCGCCCCGTCAGCGCCCGCCGCCGGAGCGCTCCGGCGAGCCCCGACGCGGTGGCGAGCTCCGGCAAGCTCAGAAACTACGTACGGGGGGCCAAAACGGGCGCGGCCAGGTGCGTTAGAACGGCCACAGTGCGGCGCGTCCATTGGTGGTGGTGGCGCGGCCGAGTGCGGCGCGTAGCGACGGCGGCGAGCACGTCGGCGGCGGCCGGACTCGGGTGGTAATCGGGCGGACGGCTACGGTGAACTAGCGCGCGCGTTTTTGGTCGCGTTTGGTCGTGCATAAAGCGCCGCATCCAACGGCGCGGGCGTGAGGCCACGGGAGCGACCAAGGAGGCCGGACGGCGAGGTCTCGCGGCGACCGGAGTTCGGCGGGATGACGAGCTGGCTACGGCGACCCACGCAGCGCAAGGAGATGAACGGAGGGAGGGAGAAGCTCACCGCGCGGCTACGAAAAGCCCTCGGGGGTTTAGGAGCTGCAGAGGTGGCCAAATCGACGGCAGCGGCGTCCGGTGACCGTGGCGGGGGAAGAAGCTTGAGGCAATCGTCGCGTTGCTCCCCGAGTCGACCCCGAGCTCCAGGACGACGGAGACGACCACGGAGATGCCGCCGGACACCTTGGGGCAGCGAGACAAGGGCGGTGGCCACACCAATGGCGAGCGGCGGTGACGGCAGCTTCGGGCGCCGCCAAAATCTACGGGAGAGAGAGGAGCGAGGAAGAGAAGGAGAGGGGAAAGTGAGGCGAGGCGACCAGGGGGAGAGGCCCGAAGCTCTCGCTTATCCCCAGCCACCTGCTCCGTCGGCGTGGCGAGCTGTGGCCGGCGGAGGCGCGCGCGGCCACGGCCTCGGTGACACGCGCGGGGGAGGACGAAGGGGCAGGTGAGTGAGGCCCTGGTGGGCTGGGCCTCCCACTGTTGCCTCAGCCCAGAGCCAGGTAAGCCTCTATTCTTATTCTGTTTTCTGCTTTTCCTTTTTATTTAGTAGCAGAGAAAGGAAAATGATTAATTGGGCAGCTAATTGACTTCAGAAAAATGTGGGACTTGGCCCACAAATCTATGGCATATTTAAGTACTGCCACAACAGATTTGGTGATTTTTGGAAACTGTTAGGAATTATCATAAATGGAAAAGCATGTAAAAATGCTGTATTGATGCTGTTGTAAATGCTTCTGTTCATTTCTGCCACATAGTAATGTTGTTTTCCTTAACAGGAAATTATTTTGGAATATTTGCTATGTGGTGAACATTTTTGCAGCAGGTTTTGAGCATCTTCATTTTGCTCTTTGGTTTTAAATTGAATTCAAAGGCAAATTTGAATGGAGCCATTTAACCTTTGTGACTAAGCACTGCAGAATGAACATGACATGGCAATATAAGCAGATGATCACAGTGGCTAATACACAGGGGTGTTACACGCCTCCGCGCCGGATCCTGCAGCTCCGACCACCGTCAGCCGCCTCCGTCCCGCCGCCGGTGACCAGTCGCCGCCGGAGCAGGCCACCGTTGCTCAAGCCGCCGCCAGAAATGGATCTGCCTCACCCGGATCAGCCCGGATCCGGCCGATCCCGGCGTGCAACGCCCTTGCTGCCTCGCCCCTCGCCGGCGTCGTGCTTCCCCGCCGCCGGTTGACAAACCACCGCCGCGCCCTGCCTCGCTCGACAAACGAGGACGACGCCCTCTCGGCCTCTCCGCTCGTGGGCCCCGCGTCCCGGCCCAGTTCACGCCGCCGCCCCGGTCGGCCTCCCAGGCCGAGCCAACCGAGGGCTTCCAGGCCCATCTTCCCCGAGCCAGCCTGCCTCCACCTCCCCCTCGATCTGGGCCAAGGCCCATGGTGAGCCTCTGCCAGTCTCTCGCCCGTGCGCTTTTTAACCATCTTGCGCTCAGTGTGTTTTCCCCCTCTGTTGATATGACTAAGTCCCTGGCAGTTGTAATTTTGTATGCATCTTTGTGTGGCTGTAACTTTGTGTGTGTTCATCCAAATGATGCATGTGATATGTCAAAATGTTCGTTGTGATATGCTCTTCATATTGTTCCACTGTGGCATGCTTGTTTGAGTTCATCTTGATGCCCTAGTCATCGTTGCAAGAGTGCTATATGTTTAAAACAGATGATATCTGTAAATTTGTTGCATGCTTGTGGTGATAATAACTTTGTGCATGTTGGTCCAAATGGAGTGTATGATATTTCAAAATGTTCATTGTGAAGTGCTCTACATGATGGTTGCTGTAGCATTCATGTTAGGTGTCATACTGCCATGTTAATCTCTGTTGCAAAAGTGCATGTGGCTGTTAAGTGCTGAAACTTGTTATGAGATGATGTTTTGACTTGGTCATAGCTATTGGCGTGTTTGTCTTTTATGCCACATGTCAATATGTTTTAGAAGCACAATCATGCCATCTTTGCTGTGGTGCAATCCACTTTTCATGTTATGCCTTGTGGTGTTTGCAACAAGCTTGTAAAGTAGCCTTCTCACTGTTGTTGTTTTCTAGCACTTGTAAAAAACTGCTAAGTCTGAAACTGTTAAACCTAATGCTATGTTTGCTTGATGCCCCACTCAAATGCATGCTTGTTTTGAGATTCCTAATGATCATATCTTGTTGTCCATGTTATGCTCTATCCATCCATGCCCTTATTTGCACATATGGCATGCTGTAGCTTATTTATATCTTGCTCTCAAGTTGCTATAAATTTACCTGTCAGCCTGTTATCAGCATGATTAATTTGGTGAAGCTTGTTGTTATTGATACATGCCTCTTATGGAGTTGCTCCAATGGAGTTGTGTGATTTATGCTATGTCTATTACATGTCCATGATCTTTATATGCTCAGTAGAGTTGATATGCTTGTTGTTTTGTGCCTTCGAAGGCAGCATCGTGATGATGTTTTTGCCTTCCCAGATTTTGAATAAGTCTGGATAAATTTATTGCAACTTGCCATGCTTGTTTAATTGTGTTCCAGCAAGGTTTTGGGTGTGCTCTAAGTTCATGCTTGTTGAGTATCATGTCTATTTCACATCCATGCCTCTTGTTATCATGTTTGGGTGCTGTAGCATATATATACCTTGCTCCAAAGTTGCTATGTGGCTGTTAACTTCAGCTTTGCATTGTAACTTGTTTTGCTCATATCTTCTAGGCCGTAGCTCCGAATTAAATGAACTTTATATAAAACTTGACGAGAATTTCGTGTAGATCATCATGGTGCATGTTAACTTGCTGTTTAACAACTTGAAAATAAGGTTTGTTCAGATCTGGACCAATTTCTAAATGTGCATATGAGGACTTACGGGAATTGTTATATGTTGATTTCGGCCTCATTTAAACTTGTTGGTTTGTGCTGTTCTTGTGTGCTTCATCCCTTGCCTTGAATTGCATCATATAGACTTGTCTTGCATCATACTTGGTTGAGCTTTATGTCATGTCTTGTGTGGTGTGTTTACCGTGTTATGTGCTTTCCTCTCGCTAGTTCTTTTCCGTTGCGATCGTGAGGATTCGTTCGTCTACACTTGGTTCGTCTTCGTGGCTTCTTCTATGTCTTCTTCATGGACTCGTTCTTCTTCCTTGCGAGATCTCAGGCAAGATGACCATCACCTTGGATACCTTTACTATCATTGCCATGCTAGTTGTCTCGATGCTATCGTTATATGTCGCGCTACCCATCTTTTGTTGCAGCCTCTCCTTGTTGCCATGAAACCTCTAACCTTTGACACCTTCCTAGCAAAACAGTTGTTTGGCTATGTTACCCACTTGCTCAGCCCCTCTTATAACATTGTTAGTTGCAGGTGAAGATGAAGTTTGATCCATGTCGGATCTTGTTGTTGGAATATCACAATATCTAGTGTTATATAATAACACACATATATACTTGGCAATGGGTGGAAGGCTTGGCCTTTTGCTCGGTGTTTTGTTCCACTAATACCGCCTTAGGAGCCGATAAACCGGCATTATGTTCCTTGATTTTGCGTTCCTAACACGGTTGGGTATATGGGGACCCCTTGATAGTTCATCTTTGAATAAAACTCCTCCAGCAAGGCCCAAGATTGGTTTTAATTTGCCTCATAATAATAACTTAATTAATTAATTAATTTGCATATGGGGTCGCGTCCCCGAGGATTCATTTCTACATAACAGGGGGCCAGTGCTGATGGTGTTGGTCCCAAACGGGGGTTGTGCGGGGCCACCATGTGGAAACTCGAGGATTGGCTCATGTAGGATCGCCCATCCGGTCGTGTCCTTAGACGAGATACGCGCGGCTACTATCAGGGTGTCGGCACGCCGGCAGGTCTTGCTGGACTTGTTTTACCATTGTCGAAATGTCTTGTGCACCGAGATTCCGAGCCTTATTGGATTGTCCCTAAGATAAGGGGTATTATTATTATTATCTCTGCTGATCGTGAGAGCTTGTGATGGGCTAAGTTGGGACACCCCTGCAGGGTTATGATCTTTTGAAAGCCCTGCCCGCGGTTATGTGGCGGATTGGAATTTGTTATTGTCCGGTTGTAGAAAACTTGACAGAGGATCCAAAGTGAAACACACAACCGTGTGAGTACCCGTGACTGTCTCTTTTCACTTTGAGAAGAGAACATGGTGGGGTTATGTTTGACTCATAGGTAGTTCAGGATCTTTAGCGATCACTACTAGTTGCGACCGTTTGCATGGATGCTCATATTATTCTTGTATTCGTAAGTTAGCCACCATACTTTTGCTTAGTCGCTGCTGCAACCTCACTACTTTACCTCTTCCTACCCATTAAGCTTTGCTAGTCTTGATACCCATGGTTATGGGATTGCTGAGTCCTCGTGGCTCACGGTTACTACAACAACAGTTGCAGGTGCAAGTTTCCGATGAGTTGACGTGAGAGCGATGTTCTTTTGTTGGAGTTCTTTCTTCTTCTTCTTCTTCTTCTTCTTCTTCTTCTTCTTCTTCTTCTTCTTCTTCTTCTTCTTCTTCTTCTTCTTCTTCTTCTTCTTCTTCTTCTTCTTCTTCTTCTTCTTCTTCTTCTTCTTCAGTCTTGGGTTAGGTTCCTGGTCGGCAGCCTAGGATAGCAGATGGATGTCTTTGTGCTCTTCATGTTTGCATCCGTAGTCGGATGCCTTGTATTGATGTTGCTGTATTCATGTGACTTTTATGAATTGTTGTATCTCCCATGTATGTATGTAATGGTACGATGTAATGATATCCATCTTGCTAAGCGCCCGAAATGCGGTTGTGCCCCAATCACGAGTTTGTCGCGTGATCGGGATAGAATCGCATCTTGGGTCTGACAAGTTGGTATCAGAGCCTCGACCGACCATAGGAGCCCCCTTGATTGATCGTAGTCTGGCCGTTGTCGAGTCTAGCAAAAACTTTTTCGGAGTCTAGTTATATCGGAGAGTAGGAATTATTTTTACTCCTCAGTCCCTTCGTCGCTCTGGTGAGGAATCTTGACGTAGGTGTTTTGGATCACCTCTCTTCCCCTTCAATTTTTTTTAGGTTTACGCGGTTAGTTTTCGTTCGTTGCGTTGTCAGTTCTGTCATCTGGTGCATCTCTCGTCAAGTGGATTCGACCCTCTTCTTCTTTGCAAGTTCAACCCTTAGTTCTTTTCAACCGACGGTGTTTTCCCCGTCCGAAGTGGACTTTCTTTTTCCCACCCCCCCACCCTTTTTCTTCTCGGACCGGAGTACTAATCGAGTATCCACCCTACTCGTGTGAATCCTCTGCATTCTTCCTTAGTTATTTCAACTGGAGAATTCTCCCCTCGTTCGTCCTTCTTCATCTCTTTCTTTTTCGGTGGAATCAATTCAAGTATTCGGTGTTCTTCATATTCTTTTTCCTCTGCTCAAATGTTTTTCCCCTTGCTCGTTCAATTCTCGCTAATTAATTATACCGGCGTTCTGAAGACTTCCCAGGAGATTTGTCCATGTTCCAATTAATTCGAGGTTGTCACCTCCTTCGAGTCTTTTAATCTTTCTGATGCATCATCTCCTTTTCAATCCGTCCAACGGTGTTTTCTCTTCGGTGGGCTCATAACCCACAGGTCTTTTCCCAGGATCTTACCTGACTCTTCTATTTTCCCGGAGTATTCCAAAATTTGTTTCAAGTGTGATGTAAGTATGGATTCCATCAGTCATATGCCTTCTCCAAGTTCGTTTTAAAATTATTTTCATCTTTGGTTGAAAATCCCCTCTTTTCATTCGTCCGGAGTATCTCAATAATTCTTGGTGGTCTTTCTCGTCGTCATTTGAAGACCGAAGAAGCGTTTTTCCTCTGAATCTTGTCCATCCGCTCGAAGATTCGTGGTTCTAGCTTCATGTTATCCTCTCGATTTATTCCGTTCGTCATAAATTCTTTTCCTTACCCATCCGGAGCTTTTCGTGAATTATTTCCATTATGTTCCTCCGAAGGTCATCATTTCAGAAGATTTCTTCGTTCTCAGTTTTCAACTTCGTCCTCCAAATATTCTTCGTTGATGCCTCTTCGTTCGTCTCACATTCGTCCGGTGCTTCGTTTAAGTATTTTTTTAATCCGTCTGCGATCTCTTCATTCTCTTGCATCTAAAATTTTCTTAAGTGCTTTATTCTTCCCGGCAATTCATTCTCTTGTATTCACTCCATTTTAATTACTCCCGGTGGTTCGCTCAAGAGTTATTTTCTGGTGTTATCATATCAATTCATTCGTTTTTTCCAATTCTACCGGTGTTTCATGAAGATTTTCGCAAGTTCGTGATATATCCCTCTTTAATCATTTCAACGCGAATAAGTGATATGCAAATCCATTGATTCTCATCAATTTAATTGGTGGAGGATAAGCATAACATAATTTGTATTCCTTTTTCATCAAGTCAATTTAATTCCTTCCTTCGGAGTTTATTCTTGATGAATAAATTCTAGTTCCAAGTGTCATCATCTTTTCTTTTCCGGAGTTCAAGTTTCTTGCTATCTCGTCGGAACCCTCGTCTAAATCATCGCAAGGCTTTATTCTTATTCTTGAATCCTTCACTTCTATATCATCATTCTTTTCGTTACCGGAGTTCCTCATGGTGGTTCTTCATGAGATAATTCATTCTTCAAACGTTCATCTAATTCTTCTGGAGCAGCTCAAGCATTCTCCTTCTTGCATCTCGAATTGCAAATAATCCTCCGTATTCTTTTGAAATGGAGTTTTGCATTTCTTCCTTCATTCTCATCTATTCAATATTTTGGTTGCGGCATAATTCACCTCAAGTTTTGAGATGTTTAAATAAGCCCACAATAAGCTTATTCTTTTGTTGTTGATCATCTCAACAACTCCGTTCAAGTCTTCCTCTTATAAATTCTCGTTCATGTCACTCGTGCTCAAAGTTGTCTTTTCTTTCGGAGGCATTGTATTGTTCATTTCGTCATGTTTTCGTTTCATCTTCTCAGGTTCACGTCCTATTCCATTCATGTTCAACCGGTGTGCTATTTCTTTCAGTTTCAGCTGGAGTGTTGTCCGAATTACTTCGTTCAAACTCCTTTCTTTCTCTTACTAACCGGAGTGGTTTCATTGTTCCTCTGTCATTTAAGCTTTTGGTTCTCGGCGTATCCCTTGTTCTTCTTTGTCTAACGAAGTGTTTGCAACTTCGTTCTCCTCCGTCGTGTTCGTCCTTTCAAGTGACTCAACCTCTCAAGGTTCCTTGGTTTCACTCTTTTGTCCTCGAAGAACTTTGTTCTTCCTTTTTCCTCTTCTGTCTCGTTCCTAAGATCTCAGGATGAGATCTCTTGTTAGTAGGTGAGTGTTGTGACACCCCAAGACCGATGCGCTAGGTGTCAGCCAGTTATTCGTTGCCGTTGCCATGTCATCTGCTTGCGTGTTGCATTTTGCCATTGTTGGGGAACGTAGCAGAATTCAAAAAATTTCCTACGCTTCACCAAGATCAATCTAAGGAGTCATCTAGCAACGAGCATAAAGGAGTGCATCTACATACCCTTTGTAGATCGCGAGCGGAAGCGTTCGAAGGAACGTGGATGATGGAGTCGTACTCGTCGTGATCCTCGTCACCGATGATCCCAGCGCCGAACGGACGGCACCTCCGTGTTCAACACACGTACAGTACATCGACGTATCCTCCTTCTTGATCCAGCAAGGGGGGAGGAGAGGTTGATGGAGATCCAGCAGCACGACGGCGTGGTGGTGGATGCAACGGGAAAAGCTGCAGGGCTTCGCTGAGACCCTGCGGGAGGAGTAGGAGGTGTAACGGGGGGG
>LR738709.1:408818777-408844978 GCA_902687465.1 Secale cereale
GCCAGGGGCTGAGGTGCGGCTGCCCTCTCTCCCCCCACTATATATAGGGGGCCAGGGGGGGCGCCGGCCCTAGGAGATCCAATCTCCTAGGGGGGCGGCGACCAAGGGGGTGGCTTGCCCCCCAAGCCTAAGGGGGGCGCCCCCATCCCTAGGGTTTCAACCCTAGGCGCATGGGGGGAGGCCCATGGGGGTGCGCCTGCCCACAAGGGGCTTGTTGTAGTGCCCAGGATGGGACTATATCTCCTACGTGTCGAGGCACGACTTAAAGATATAAGCCCATCCTAGAATGATCTCAAGTTTGGTATCTTTGCACAACTCATGTAAAAGAGGGATTAAATTGCAAAAGGAGATAGTTGGCTTACACTCGCCACTTCACACAATACATTACATAAGCAAAACATCATTCAGAACATCACAACCCGACTACAGGTGAAGATCCAAAAGAAAGATACCAAAACAACATAAAGCCACAGGTCAGGACCGAATCCTAGTAGAAACCACTACTGATCGTCGAAACGTCACAAACAAACGGCCACAAGCTTCATTGAGCTCCCAGGTGAAGAACTGATCCAACTCCTGCATCAAGCTCGGCTGAACCTGCATCTGGTGTGGTGAAGTAACTGTGAGCCACAGAGGACTCAGCAATCCCGTTCCCGGGTAACAAGACTATTTAAGCCTTGGGTGAGGATAAGGCTGAAGAAAGAATATGAGGTGAAGGAAAAACAAGAGTCTGCAGCAGCAACTAGCACTAACTTACGTAATAGAGAGCGAGAAGAGAAGTGCCTCGGTCGAGAGATGATCACGAAGTGATCCTAACTAAAGCCGGTCAAACATAACCCCACCGTGTTCAACTCCCGAATCCCTATTCGGAAATTGACAGTCACGGTACACACGCTGGTAGTGTATTGAAACATTGTGTCAAGTTTTCTACAACCGGAATTAACAAGCTCCCATCTGCCACATAACCGCGGGCACGGCTTTCGAAAGTTCAAAACCCTGCAGGGGTGTTCCAACTTGGCCCATCACAAGCCCACGATCCGCGGAGTCGCAACTCCATAGGTGGGAAGACCCGAGTATTCTCGGAATCCCGTGCTCAAGTTAAACCGAACTAAGGTAAGGCTAATCCAGCAAATCCTCCCGGCGTGCCGACACCCTGATAGTAGCCGCGCGTATCTCGTCTCAGGCCACGACCGGATGAGCGCTACGTATAGTACCGAAGACCCCAGATAACTGGGTGGTACCGCAAGTGACTCTAGTTTGGGACCAACACCATCAGCACTGGCCCCCCTGCTATGTAGAATTAAGAATCCTCGGGGACATGACCCCCTATGCAATTAATTAATTATATAAGTTGTTATTATGGGCAAATAGTACCAATGTTGGGATTTGCTGGAAAAGACTTAGCACTTAGCGGTTTATCAAGGGGGTCCCATACACCCCAACCGTGTTAGGAACGCATAATCAAGGAACATAACACCGGTTTATACGGTTCCTAACAGCATGAGTGGAACAAAACACCAAGCAAAAGGCTTAGCCTTCCACCCTTGCCAGTATATAGATGATTTCATTTTTAAGCATTTATATAGTGTGATATAACCCAACCAAACTTCAACATGAAGCAAGCATCTTCAATCTTCACCTGCAACTAGCAATGCTATAAGAAGGGCTGAGCGAAGCGTACTTAGCCAAGCAACGGTTTGCATAGGTAGGGTGGTTAAACATGGTAGTGGTTACTAGTAGGGGGCTGACAAGAAAGACATGGGCATCGAGGCAAACCTATAGAGCGGAACTACTAGCAATAGGCAAAGATAGTAATGGTATCCGGGTTCGGTCATCTTGCCTGGAATTCCACAAGGGAGAAGAACGGATCCACGAAGCAGACGGAGCAACACAGTCGAGAGAAACCTCACAACTCCGGAACGAAACCGAAGCTAACAAGAGAAGCAAACCGGAAAGAAACAAACAACACGGTAAACACACAATTCATAAACATGGCATACGATGCACAAACAAGTATGATGCATGTCCGGTTTAAATGCAAGGCATGACAAAGTGCACAAACAAAACTACAAGTTAAGTGGAGATCAATATGCAACAAGTTGCATATTGACGAAACACCACATTTAAATATTTAGTTGACTCTCGTTATTTACAAGACAAGATTAATTGCTTTTAACATGGCAAGAGGTGAAGCATAATAAAACTACACTATTTAGGCATTTTAAATGAGGCCGGAAGATAACAACAACATATCCGGAAAATCCTCATGAGCATGTTTAATAATTATAAGCAAACAACAATTTAACATTTTAGTGTCGTTAACATGATGCGGATGACATGATCAAGTTTATGCAATTTTATTAAAAGGTTGACTTAAGAGGATATGAAGTATTGTCACCGTGGTGGAAGAAGGGTGCCACGGCAACGATTCGAAAATGATGCAACGGCACCATATCGGTTCCGGTAACTCGTTGAGAGTCCGGTGCAAAAGAAAAGATGGTGTGAGCGAGTCAAACGAGATGAAAGGTGGGGCGATCCCGTTACCGGGTTCCCGCGAGTCGGCGACGAGGCAACCGAGGAACACGACAAAAGGGACGAAACGGACACGGTGCTCACACGGGAAACATTTCATACAACACAACAAGCATCACACGGGTCATCCACAGGGTTATACCTTTGAAGCGTGCGTTTCGGGGCGGTTCGAGACGTAGAGGAAGGAGTCGTTCTCGCGGGTCGTAGAGGAAGTAGTCGTTCACGTTTCTGAAGAGGAAGTAGTCGTTCCGGCGTCGAGTTCGTAGATGTACTAGCGGTCTCGGCGACGGTAGTGGTACACGGCGACGGTAGTCGTTCACGGAGCTCGTAGCCGTAGATGTTCGGGTCGGTGTCGTGGTACTTGGACGTATCGGAGAGGAACTTGAGCCGTAGTGGTACACGGGGCGACGGTAGACGTTCGGGCCGTAGATGTACTCGGTCGTCGTGGTACACGTTTGTAGATGTTCATCCGTCATGTCGTGGTACTTGGCGAGTCATCGTGTAGTCGTGTAGGTGTTCCCGTTCGTAGAGGTACATGCCATCGGAGGGGTACTTGTCGTTTCATCGTGTAGGTGAACTCGTTCATGTAGTTGTACTCGAGGGTCTCGGGGTTCCTCGTTCGAAGCTCTTGGCGTCCGGCAGCAAGCAAAAGAGGCGCTGCAAAACATGGCAGCAAAAAAACAAAACAACACGGCTCCGAGCGAACAACAACAGCAACACAACGATGGCAGCACGGGGCGGAGTCTGGCGAAGGGAACGGGACAGGGACTCCATGGCGCGGCGCTCGCGGCGGCGCTGGAGCGAGGAGAAGGCGCTCGGGGCCACTGCTGGCTGGTTGCGGACGAGGAGGGCGAGGCAGAGGTGCTCGCGCCTGGCGAACGAGGCAGGGACGGATGGGGCCTCGACCTCGAGCGAAGCAGGGCGAGGGACGGGGCCATCGGGCGCTCTGGCGCAGGAGGCTGCAAGGGCACCGGGGCTCCTGGCCGGCGGAGACGAGGGCCAGGCGCGTTGGGGTGGCGCTGCCTGGTCGAGGCCCTCGAGGGTCTGCGGGAGGAGGAGACGAGGCCTCAGCGGGGCTGCAGCTCCGGCCGCTGGAGGCATCGAGGAGGGGACGCGCGGAGGGAGCCGCAGGGCGAGGACGGGCCGCTGCTGCTGGCGAGGGAGGCGGCTTGGTGCGGCGTCGCTGGCGCAGAGGAGAGGTTCGGGCGAGGAGAGGATCGGGCAGAGGGCGAGGGACTCGGGACAGAGAGCGAGAGAGAGAGATGGGGAACGAGAGGAGGTTTCGGGCACAGAGGCGAAGGGGATCGGGCTCTGCGAGATGAGCGAGGGGGTGGCGGCGGTCTGACGGGAGAGAGCGAGGGGAGAAGCTGCGAGTGCGCTAGCTAGGGTTCGGTGGAGGCCAGATGGGCTGCGGCTTGAGGGACTGAGGCCCAAGTGGGCTGGAAGGAGGCTGGTGGCCTGAGCCCTCTTCCTCTTTTAATTTCTCTTAGCAGAAAACAACTACGTGAAAAAAAAAGAGGAGGGGGGTTAGGGCAAAACACAAGAGGCTATTTTTCTCGGCATCATAAACATGAGCACGACCGGAGAAAAATATAAAAGGCCAGTTCGGAAAAAATAATTCAAACATATTTGAATTTAATTCAAATAAGTTTGAACTAAGACTTGAATATAGAAGTGTCCAAAAATGTTCAAATTTTTGGAGGAACCTCGAAACAACGGAAAAGAATTATTGGCAAGATTTTGGGAGGAGAACTCGAAGTAGGAAAGCATGGGGAAAATTGCAAGTGTGTTACGGTGATTCCGAAGCAATGGAATATTTATTAATATAGCTCCATAATTATTAGGAGGCTTTTATATGTTATAAAGAGAAGTCATCTTCCCTCGATTTAAATGGACCGAAGGTCCACACAATTTATTTAGGTTGAGATGCAAAATTAAAAAAAATGACATGATGGCATGATGACATGATGCAATGCGAAAAAAATAAATAACACAAGCACAAAAGAACACACGGGCAACCCGGAACATCTGGAATCTTCTGGAATCTTCTGGGACGTCGGTCTCGGGCGTCACAACTCTCCCACACTAACAGAGGATCTCGACCCGAGATCCTAGAGATATCACCGGGTAAAAACGGAAGAGGAAGAGGTAAAACAAAGTTGCTTCTTTGACAGACGAGTGAAACCAATGAACCTTGAGAGGTTGAACAAGTAGAAAGAACAAAACAACATAGATGAACGAAGTTAAGTGCACTCCGGTAAAAGGAGGAGCAAGGAGCATTAAGAGAACCTTGAAGGTTGAAAGACATGAAACAAGAGCTCACGGATGACGAAAGAATATGAAACTCCAACTGTATAGCCAAGGAATAAGAATGACAGAATTTGGACAGCACTCCGTCTGAAAATGGAAGGAATTGAACAAGAACTAGAGAAGATGGAATGATACTTGATGAAAACAACAACATATTGCCTCCGAAACAATTGAAAGAATGGCACAAGGGGTAAGGAGGATTCAGACAGCACTCCGGTTAAAAGATAGGCCAAACTAGATAAGATGAGGGAACTAGAATGTAGGTGACAACATTCCAGTTAAATGATAAGCAAGGAAAAGAACAAGATCTTGATAAAACGAGATGATGGTTAAAGAGAGGAACATGACTAATCCTCCGGAATGAAAGAATAGATGCAAGATCGTTGGAAAGAAAGAACGGAGAAGAAAATGACAACTTCTCCCACGAATGAATTAGAAAATCATCCTTACGAAGAAGGGTTGAACGGAGTTGTTGGAAATTCACAACGAAAGAATAAGCTTGATGTGGGCTTATGGAAAACATCTCAAAATTAAGAGGTGACAACCAACCACTAGCAGAAAAACAATTTGATTGGATTGAGATCAACAAGGAGATGATAAACTTATTTCACCGGAATGATAAATGAAGAACTTGGGTCATTTATGAGCACCATAATTAGCAACAATCCTTAGGGAAAGCTTTTAGGTGAAATACAACCCAAGATTACTCCAAGAGATAAAATGAGGGGTTGAAGGATCTCCTAAAGAGAAAGAAATGATGGTTTTAATTATCTCATTCCTGACAACTCGTGAATCATGAAACATGAAGGAATTAACAAGAATGACATAACACCATCTAAAAAGATAAGGTAGAAAGGATTGCAATTGGAAAGCATGATGAAGAATGCTTGAGCTCCAACAAAAATCTTGATGAAGACTTCGAGGATGAATTAAAACATGATGAACCACCATGAAAACTCTGGTAATGAAAGCATGAGAAGTGAAAGATGAAAAGAATAAGATTCAAGGCATGCGGTGAATTAGATGGAGGTTTGAAATGATAATAGTTGAAATAACTTGGATCTCCGGAAAAACAAGATGAACAACATAGAACCGAGAATATGATATGATCAAGAAGCTCCGGAAAACAGAGATTAAATCACCTTGAAGGAATAAGAATAAGATTTACTGTGTGCTTACCCTTCACCAATTAAATTGATGACACCAAAGGATTTGGCATACTACTTATTCTCGTTGGAAAGGATTAAAGAGAGATCTAGCACAAGCTTGGGTAAATCTTCAACAAAGCACCGGTGGGATTGTGAAAAGAACAAATGAATCAATACGATACAAGGGAGAGAAAACTTGAAAGAACCACCGTAAGAATATGGAGACAAACGAGGAGACATCAATGAAGAATAGTTGGAGAACGAAGTTGAAAACTGAGAACGAAGAAATCTTCTGAAATGATGGCCTTCGGAGGATCACAAAGAAAAGAATTCATGAAGAATCTCGAGAGAATGGCCAAGATTTAAGAGAAACTCTTCTCCGGTCTCCAAATGTTGAAAATGAAGACGAGGAATGCAATGAAGAATTTCGAGATACTCCGGACGAATGACAAGAGGAAGGTGGAGCTAAAGATGGAAATAATTGAAAACAAGCTTGGAGAAGGCATGTGACTGATGGAAATCATTCTTATGTCACACTTTTAAAAGAATTCTCCGGAAAAAGAAGAGTCAGGTAAGATCCTGGAAAAAGACCTGTGGGTTAGGGCCCACTAAAGAAATCACCGTTGGGAAAGATTGCTTAAGAGATATTGCACTGGTTGAATTAAATGGCTTGAATAAGATGATAATCCTCAAAATAACTTGAACGGATTAAGAATGGAATTATGAATCTTCAGCACTCCGGATATGAATACAAGAGGAGAAAGATTAATTGGTGCACCGGAATAAGAAAGCATTATGAAATGAGGAAAAGGATAAGATCAACACCGAAATCTTGAATTACATCCACCGACAGAATAAACGAGAACAAAGAATGATGAACTTGAAGCTCTTGAGCATCTTCACGATAAATCACCGGATAAGAACATTGAAGGAAAAATAATGAAGAACCATCACATGAATAAAATGGATATTTCATCTGAGAATTTCTGGCTCCAAGAAGAAGAAGGGTGGGAGGGTGGGGAAAACAAGGACAACTTGGGATGAACGAAATGGACACCGGTTGAAAAGAATTAACATGAATATCTCGATGATTAAGAAGGATTAGCACTCCCATAGAAATATGAGAACACCGATTAGGAAAGGTATGGAATCAACATTTGACATCGAAGCAACTCGAATACCAGAATCAAAACAAAAACAAAGGGTAGATGTTGCAGAAGAATCTTCACAATATCATCCGAACAGAGAATTGAACGAATGAATTCCGTAGGTACATCAGCTTGTCGAGAGCCACTTGGAGAGCAAAATGAAAATAAAAAGGAACAAGGAACAGATAGAACAAACACAAGATAGAAGCTTCGTTCCGACATATTCGTGCTGAAAGCTCATGGAACGTGTTACAAAAGGGTTTTGCAATCCCCGGATCAGCATAGCCAAGGACCCTTTAAGATGCAACTCCCGATCAGAACATGTCCATAAAACCACTTCACTCAATGTAGAACCCCGAACTTCATATCGAGCATCTGTTGGAAGAATGCCTAGAACTACTTGATGAACCCACCTATAGCTTTCCGAAAGATTCCAGTTATGCAATCAGGTGTTGGGGATACACGGGAAGCACCGCGCAATCAACTCTAAACCTACATCCAGGTGTATCCATCCTTCAACACATAACCAGTCTTTCTTGGAAACTGTTTACCTCGGACCTTCGAAAAGCATCCACTATACAAGCTATGGCAATACTCTCGAACTACCTCCCCAGTACTGGGTGATGTCGGGGTTATCTTGCCACTGGCCGTATAGGAGAGATTTTCGATGTCGGCCGTCTTAAGTATTTAGTACTGCCGCGATATGCTTGTTACAATGATACCCCGAAGCTCAACTCCCCGGTAACAGGAGGCATCGAGAACAATATCCTTGTCACAAGAACATCGAAACAATCCCAGAATACTCGCGGGATCCTAAAAAAAATTTGGTGCAATTTTTGAAAGTAGAAGAGGCAAGAGTAATCGTCAGGAGTCCTCACCAGAGTGAACAGAGATGAGAAGCAAACAGAAATCCTACTCTCCGATATAATATAGGACTCAAAAATATTTTCAGTGTGTGCCTAGACTCAACCGTCAACGATTCGATCAATCAGTGGGGGCTTCTAGGTCGGAGAAGGCTCTGAATACCAACTCGTAGTGCCCAGGATGGGACTATATCTCCTACGTGTCGAGGCACGACTTAAAGATATAAGCCCATCCTAGAATGATCTCAAGTTTGGTATCTTTGCACAACTCATGTAAAAGAGGGATTAAATTGCAAAAGGAGATAGTTGGCTTACACTCGCCACTTCACACAATACATTACATAAGCAAAACATCATTCAGAACATCACAACCCGACTACAGGTGAAGATCCAAAAGAAAGATACCAAAACAACATAAAGCCACAGGTCAGGACCGAATCCTAGTAGAAACCACTACTGATCGTCGAAACGTCACAAACAAACGGCCACAAGCTTCATTGAGCTCCCAGGTGAAGAACTGATCCAACTCCTGCATCAAGCTCGGCTGAACCTGCATCTGGTGTGGTGAAGTAACTGTGAGCCACAGAGGACTCAGCAATCCCGTTCCCGGGTAACAAGACTATTTAAGCCTTGGGTGAGGATAAGGCTGAAGAAAGAATATGAGGTGAAGGAAAAACAAGAGTCTGCAGCAGCAACTAGCACTAACTTACGTAATAGAGAGCGAGAAGAGAAGTGCCTCGGTCGAGAGATGATCACGAAGTGATCCTAACTAAAGCCGGTCAAACATAACCCCACCGTGTTCAACTCCCGAATCCCTATTCGGAAATTGACAGTCACGGTACACACGCTGGTAGTGTATTGAAACATTGTGTCAAGTTTTCTACAACCGGAATTAACAAGCTCCCATCTGCCACATAACCGCAGGCACGGCTTTCGAAAGTTCAAAACCCTGCAGGGGTGTTCCAACTTGGCCCATCACAAGGCCACGATCCGCGGAGTCGCAACTCCATAGGTGGGAAGACCCGAGTATTCTCGGAATCCCGTGCTCAAGTTAAACCGAACTAAGGTAAGGCTAATCCAGCAAATCCTCCCGGCGTGCCGACACCCTGATAGTAGCCGCGCGTATCTCGTCTCAGGCCACGACCGGATGAGCGCTACGTACAGTACCGAAGACCCCAGATAACTGGGTGGTACCGCAAGTGACTCTAGTTTGGGACCAACACCATCAGCACTGGCCCCCCTGCTATGTAGAATTAAGAATCCTCGGGGACATGACCCCCTATGCAATTAATTAATTATATAAGTTGTTATTATGGGCAAATAGTACCAATGTTGGGATTTGCTGGAAAAGACTTAGCACTTAGCGGTTTATCAAGGGGGTCCCATACACCCCAACCGTGTTAGGAACGCATAATCAAGGAACATAACACCGGTTTATACGGTTCCTAACAGCATGAGTGGAACAAAACACCAAGCAAAAGGCTTAGCCTTCCACCCTTGCCAGTATATAGATGATTTCATTTTTAAGCATTTATATAGTGTGATATAACCCAACCAAACTTCAACATGAAGCAAGCATCTTCAATCTTCACCTGCAACTAGCAATGCTATAAGAAGGGCTGAGCGAAGCATACTTAGCCAAGCAACGGTTTGCATAGGTAGGGTGGTTAAACATGGTAGTGGTTACAAGTAGGGGGCTGACAAGAAAGACATGGGCATCGAGGCAAACCTATAGAGCGGAACTACTAGCAATAGGCAAAGATAGTAATGGTATCCGGGTTCGGTCATCTTGCCTGGAATTCCACAAGGGAGAAGAACGGATCCACGAAGCAGACGGAGCAACACAGTCGAGAGAAACCTCACAACTCCGGAACGAAACCGAAGCTAACAAGAGAAGCAAACCGGAAAGAAACAAACAACACGGTAAACACACAATTCATAAACATGGCATACGATGCACAAACAAGTATGATGCATGTCCGGTTTAAATGCAAGGCATGACAAAGTGCACAAACAAAACTACAAGTTAAGTGGAGATCAATATGCAACAAGTTGCATATTGACGAAACACCACATTTAAATATTTAGTTGACTCTCGTTATTTACAAGACAAGATTAATTGCTTTTAACATGGCAAGAGGTGAAGCATAATAAAACTACACTATTTAGGCATTTTAAATGAGGCCGGAAGATAACAACAACATATCCGGAAAATCCTCATGAGCATGTTTAATAATTATAAGCAAACAACAATTTAACATTTTAGTGTCGTTAACATGATGCGGATGACATGATCAAGTTTATGCAATTTTATTAAAAGGTTGACTTAAGAGGATATGAAGTATTGTCACCGTGGTGGAAGAAGGGTGCCACGGCAACGATTCGAAAATGATGCAACGGCACCATATCGGTTCCGGTAACTCGTTGAGAGTCCGGTGCAAAAGAAAAGATGGTGTGAGCGAGTCAAACGAGATGAAAGGTGGGGCGATCCCGTTACCGGGTTCCCGCGAGTCGGCGACGAGGCAACCGAGGAACACGACAAAAGGGACGAAACGGACACGGTGCTCACACGGGAAACATTTCATACAACACAACAAGCATCACACGGGTCATCCACAGGGTTATACCTTTGAAGCGTGCGTTTCGGGGCGGTTCGAGACGTAGAGGAAGGAGTCATTCTCGCGGGTCGTAGAGGAAGTAGTCGTTCACGTTTCCGAAGATGAAGTAGTTGTTCCGGCGTCGAGTTCGTAGATGTACTAGCGGTCTCGGCGACGGTAGTGGTACACGGCGACGGTAGTCGTTCAGGGAGCTCGTAGCCGTAGATGTTCGGGTCGGTGTCGTGGTACTTGGACGTATCGGAGAGGAACTTGAGCCGTAGTGGTACACGGGGCGACGGTAGACGTTCGGGCCGTAGATGTACTCGGTCGTCGTGGTACACGTTTGTAGATGTTCATCCGTCATGTCGTGGTACTTGGCGAGTCATCGTGTAGTCGTGTAGGTGTTCCCGTTCGTAGAGGTACATGCCATCGGAGGGGTACTTGTCGTTTCATCGTGTAGGTGAACTCGTTCATGTAGTTGTACTCGAGGGTCTCGGGGTTCCTCGTTCGAAGCTCTTGGCGTCCGGCAGCAAGCAAAAGAGGCGCTGCAAAACATGGCAGCAAAAAAACAAAACAACACGGCTCCGGGCGAACAACAACAGCAACACAACGACGGCAGCACGGGGCGGAGTCTGGCGAAGGGAACGGGACAGGGACTCCATGGCGCGGCGCTCGCGGCGGCGTTGGAGCGAGGAGAAGGCGCTCGGGGCCACTGCTGGCTGGTCGCGGACGAGGAGGGCGAGGCAGAGGTGCTCGCGCCTGGCGAACGAGGCAGGGACGGATGGGGCCTCGACCTCGAGCGAAGCAGGGCGAGGGACGGGGCCATCGGGCGCTCTGGCACAGGAGGCTGCAAGGGCACCGGGGCTCCTGGCCGGCGGAGACGAGGGCCAGGCGCGTCGGGGTGGCGCTGCCTGGTCGAGGCCCTCGAGGGTCTGCGGGAGGAGGAGACGAGGCCTCAGCGGGGCTGCAGCTCCGGCCGCTGGAGGCATCGAGGAGGGGACGCGCGGAGGGAGCCGCAGGGCGAGGACGGGCCGCTGCTGCTGGCGAGGGAGGCGGCTTGGTGCGGCGTCGCTGGCGCAGAGGAGAGGTTCGGGCGAGGAGAGGATCGGGCAGAGGGCGAGGGACTCGGGACAGAGAGCGAGAGAGAGAGATGGGGAACGAGAGGAGGTTTCGGGCACAGAGGTGAAGGGGATCGGGCTCTGCGAGATGAGCGAGGGGGTGGCGGCGGTCTGACGGGAGAGAGCGAGGGAAGAAGCTGCGAGTGCGCTAGCTAGGGTTCGGTGGAGGCCAGATGGGCTGCGGCCTGAGGGACTGAGGCCCAAGTGGGCTGGAAGGAGGCTGGTGGCCTGAGCCCTCTTCCTCTTTTAATTTCTCTTAGCAGAAAACAACTACGAGAAAAAAAAAGAAAGAAAGAGGAGGGGGGTTAGGGCAAAACACAAGAGGCTATTTTTCTCGGCATCATAAACATGAGCACGGCCGGAGAAAAATATAAAAGGCCAGTTCGGAAAAAATAATTCAAACATATTTGAATTTAATTCAAATAAGTTTGAACTAAGACTTGAATATAGAAGTGTCCAAAAATGTTTAAATTTTTGGAGGAACCTCGAAACAACGGAAAAGAATTATTGGCAAGATTTTGGGAGGAGAACTCGAAGTAGGAAAGCATGGGGAAAATTGCAAGTGTGTTACGGTGATTCCGAAGCAATGGAATATTTATTAATATAGCTCCATAATTATTAGGAGGCTTTTATATGTTATAAAGAGAAGTCATCTTCCCTCGATTTAAATGGACCGAAGGTCCACACAATTTATTTAGGTTGAGATGCAAAATTAAAAAAAATGACATGATGGCATGATGACATGATGCAATGCGAAAAAAATAAATAACACAAGCACAAAAGAACACACGGGCAACCCGGAACATCTGGAATCTTCTGGAATCTTCTGGGACGTCGGTCTCGGGCGTCACACTTGTCCCCCCCTACGGCCCACGGGGCCCTCCGGGATGGGTGGCCCCACCAGACCCCCGAGACCCTTCCGGTGGTCCCGGTACGCTACCGGTGACCCCCTGAACTCTCCCGAAGGCCGAAACTGGACTTCCTATATATCATTCTTTACCTCCGGACCATTCCGGTGCTCCTCGTGACGTCCGGGATCTCATCTGGGACTCCGAACAACATTTGGGTTTCTGTGTGCATATATCTCTATAACCCTAGCGTCACCGAACCTTAAGTGTGTAGACCCTACGGGTTCGGGAGACACGCAAACATGACCGAGACGACTCTCCGGTCAATAACTAACAGCGGGATCTGGATACCCAGGTTGGTTCCCACGTGTTCCTCGATGATCTCATCAGATGAACCACGATGTCAAGGATTCACTTAATCCCGTATGTAATTCCCTTTGTCTATCGGTACGGTACTTGCCCGAGATTCGATCGTCGGTATACCGATACCTTGTTCAATATCGTCATGGCAAGTCTCTTTACTCGTTCCGTAATCCATAATCCCGTGACTAACTCTTTGGTCACTTTGAGCTCATGATGATGATGTCTTACCGAGTGGGCCCAGAGATACCTCTCCGTCATACGGAGTGACAAATCCCAGCCTCGGTTCATACCAACTCAACACACACTTTCGGAGATACCCATTGCGTACCTTTATAGCCACCCAGTTACGTTGTGACGTTTGGCACACCCAAAGTATTCCTACAGTATCCGGGAGTTGCACAACCTCATGGTCTTAAGGAACAGATACTTGACACTGGAAAAGCTTAAGCATTACGAACTACATGATCTTATGCCAGGCTTAGGATTGGGTCTTGTCCATCACATCATTCTCCTAATGATGTGATCCCGTTATCAATGACATCCAATGGCCATGGTCAGGAAACCGTGACCATCTGTTGATCAACGAGCTAGTAACTAGAGGCTTACCAGGGACACGTTGTGGTCTATGTATTCACACATGTATCGCTGTTTCCGTACAATACAATTCAAGCATGAATAACAGACAATTATCATGAACAAGGAAATATAATAATAATCTTTTTATTATGGCCTCTAGGGCATATTTTCAACAGTTTCCCACTTGCACTAGAGTCAATAATCTAGTTACATTGTGATGAATCGAACACCCATAGAGTTCTGGTGTTGATCATGTTTTGCCCGTCGAAGAGGTTTAGTCAACGGATCTGCAACATTCAGATCCGTGTGCACTTTACAAATATCTATGTCTCCATCTTGAAGGTAATTCCGGATGGAGTTGAAACAACGCTTGATGTGCTTGGTCTTCTTGTGAAACCTAGGCTCCTTGGCAATGGCAATAGCTCCAGTGTTGTCACAGAAGAGAGTCATCGGGCTTGACGCGCTTGGAATGACTCCTAGGTCGGTGATGAACTCCTTCATCTAGACTCCTTCTTGCGCTGCTTCGCAAGCAGCTATGTACTCCGCTTCACATGTAGAATGCGCCACGACGCTCTGCTTGCAACTGCACCAGCTGACTGCTCCACCATTCAAAATATACACGTATCCGGTTTGTGACTTGGAGTCATCCAGATCTATGTCGAAGCTAGCATCGACGTAACCCTTTACGACGAGCTCTTCGTCACCTCCATAAACGAGAAACATATCCTTAGTCCTTTTCAGGTACTTCAGGATGTTCTTGACCGCTGTCCAGTGTTCCATACCGGGATCACTTTGGTACCTCCCTACCAAACTTATGGCAAGGTTCACATCAGGTCTGGTACACAGCATGTCATACATAATAGAACCTATGGCCGAGGCATAGGGGATGACACTCATCTTTTCTCTATCTTCTGCCGTGGTCGGGGACTGAGCCGTGCTCAATCTCATACCTTGTAAAACAGGCAAGAACCCTTTCTTGGACTGATCCATATTGAACTTCTTCAATATCTTGTCAAAGTATGTGCTTTGTGAAAGACCAATGAGGCGTCTCGATCTATCTCTATAGATCTTGATGCCTAATATATAAGCAGCTTCTCTAAGGTCCTTCATTGAAAAACTCTTATTCAAGTAGGCCTTTATGCTTTCCAAGAATTCTATATCATTTCCCATTAGCAGTATGTCATCCACATAAAAGATGAGAAATGCTACAGAGCTCCAAATCACTTTCTTGTAAATATAGGCCTCTCCCCAAGTCTGTATGAAGCCAAACGCTTTGATCACATTATTAAAGCGAATATTCCAACTCCGAGATGCTTGCACCAGCCCGTAGATCGAGCGCTGGAGCTTGCATACTTTGTCAGCATTCTCTGGATCGACAAAACCTTCCAGTTGCATCATATACAGTTCTTCCTTGAGGAAGCCATTAATGAATGCTGTTTTGACGTCCATTTGCCATATCTCATAATCATAGAATGTGGCAATTGCTAACATGATTCGGATGGACTTTAGCATCGTTACGGGAGAGAAAGTCTCGTCGTAGTCAATCCCTTGAACTTGTCGATAACCCTTAGCGACAAGCCGAGCCTTATAGATGGTCACATTACCATCCGCGTCTGTCTTCTTCTTAAATATCCATTTATTTTCTATGGAGTGCCGATCATCGGGCAAGTCCACCAAAGTCCATACTTTGTTTTCATACATGGATCCTATCCCGGATTTCATGGCTTCAAGCCATTTATTGGAATCCGGGGCCGCCATCATAGTTCGAAGGTTCACCGTTGTCTAACAACATGATTTCCATGACAGGATTGCCGTACCATTCTGGTGCGGAACGTGTCCTTGTGGACCTTCGAAGTTCAGTAGTAACTTGATATGTATCATCATGATCATCATCATTAACTTCCTCCCTTGTCGGTGCAGGCACCTCAGGAATAATTTCCTGCGCTGCGCTACTTTCCGGTTCGGGAGGGGTGACTGTCACCTCATCAAGTTCTACTTTCCTCCCACTCACTTCTTTTGAGAGAAACTCTTTCTCCGGAAAGGATCCATTCTTGGCAACAAAGACCTTGCCTTCGGATATGAGGTAGAAGGTGTACCCAATCGTTTCCTTTGGGTATCCTATGAAGACACATTTTTCCGATTTGGGTTCGAGCTTTTCAGGTTGAAGTTTCTTGACATAAGCATCGCAACCCCAAACTTTAAGAAACGATAGCTTAGGTTTCTTACCAAACCAAAGTTCATACGGTGTCGTCTCAATGGATTTCGACGGAGCCCTATTTAAAGTGAATGCGGTAGTCTCTAAAGCATAACCCCAAAAAGATAGCGGTAAGTCGGTGAGAGACATCATAGATCGCACCATGTCCAACAGAGTACGATTTCGACGTTCGGACACACCATTACGCTGAGGTGTTCCGGGCGGTGTCAATTGTGAAACAATTCCACAGTTCCTTAGGTGCGTGCCAAATTCATGACTTAAATATTCACCCCCACGATCTGATCGTAAGAACTTTATTTTTCTGTCACGTTGATTCTCAACCTCATTCTGAAATTCCTTGAACTTTTCAAAGGTCTCAGACTTGTGCTTCATCAAGTAGACATACCCATATCTACTCAAGTCATCTGTGAGGATGAGAACATAATGATAGCCTCCACGAGCTTCAACACTCATTGGACCGCACACATCGGTATGTATGATTTCCAATAAGTTGGTCGCTCGCTCCATTATTTCGGAGAACGGAGTCTTGGTCATCTTTCCCAAGAGGCATGGTTCGCACGTGTCAAATGATTCATAATCAAGAGACTCTAGAAGTCCATATGCATGGAGCTTCTTCATATGTTTGACACCAATATGACCAAGGCGGCAATGCCACAAGTATGTGGGACTATCATTGTCAACTTTACATCTTTTGGCATTCACACTATGAATATGTGTATCATCACGTTCGAGATTCATCAAAAATAAACCATTGACCAGCGGGGCATGACCATAAAACATATCTCTCAAATAAATAGAACAACCATTATTCTCGGATTTAAATGAGTAGCCATCTCGCATCAAACGAGATCCAGATACAATGTTCATGCTCAAAGCCGGTACTAAATAACAATTATTAAGGTTTAAAACTAATCCCGAGGGTAGATGTAGAGGTAGCGTGCCGACGGCGATCACATCGACCTTGGAACCATCCCCGACGCGCATCGTCACCTCGTCCTTCGCCAGTCTCTGTTTATTCCGCAGCTCCTGCTTTGAGTTACAAATGTGAGCAACTGCACCGGTATCAAATACCCAGGAGCTACTACGAGCGCTGGTAAGGTACACATCAATAACATGTATATCACATATACCTTTGACGTTGCCGGCCTTCTTGTCTGCTAAATATTTGGGGCAGTTCCGCTTCCAGTGACCCGTTCCCTTGCAATAAAAGCACTCAATCTCAGGCTTGGGTCCATACTTTGGCTTCTTCCCGGTAACTGGCTTACCGGGCGCGGCAACTCCTTTGCCGTCCTTCTTGAAGTTCTTCTTACCCTTGCCCTTCTTGAACTTAGTGGTTTTATTCACCATCAACACTTGATGCTCTTTCTTGATCTCCACCTCCGCTGATTTCAGCATTGAATACACCTCGGGAATGGACTTCTCCATCCCTTGCATATTGAAGTTCAACACGAAGCTCTTGTAGCTAGGTGGGAGCGACTAAGGGATTCTGTCAACGACCGCTTCGTCAGGGAGATTCATTCCCAACTGAAACAAGCGGTTGTGCAACCCAGACAACTTGAGTATGTGCTCGATGACAGAACTGTTTTCCTCCATCTTACAGCTGTAGAATGCGTTGGAGACGTCATATCTCTCAACTCGGGCATGAGCCTAGAAAACCATTTTCAGCTCTTGGAACATCTCATATGCTCCGTGGTGCTCAAAACGCTTTTGGAGCCCCAATTCTATGCTGTAGAGCATGCCGCACTGAACCAGGAGTAATCATCACAACGCGACTGCCAAGCGTTCATAACATCTTGGTTTGCCGGGGCGGGAGCGTCACCTAGCGGTGCTTCTAGGACATAAGTTTTCTTGGCAGCTATGAGGATAATCCTCAGGTTACGGACCCAATCCGTATAGTTGCTACCATCGTCTTTCAGCTTGGTTTTCTCTAGGAACGCGTTGAAGTTGAGGGCAACTTGAGCGTGGGCCATTTGATCTACAAGACATATTGTAAAGATTTTTAGACTAAGTTCATGACAATTAAGTTCATCTAATCAAATTTAATGAACTCCCACTCAGATTGACATCTCTCTAGTCATCTAAGTGATACATGATCCGAATCGACTAGCCCGTGTCCGATCATCACGTGAGACGGACTAGTCATCAACGGTGAACATCTTCATGTTAATCGTATCTTCTATACGACTCATGTTCGACCTTTCGGTCTTCCGTGTTCCGAGGCCATGTCTGTACATGCTAGGCTCGTCAAGTGAACCCTAAGTGTATTGCGTGTGTAAATCTGGCTTACACCCGTTGTATGCGAACGTTAGAGCCTATCACACCCGATCATCACGTGGTGCTTCGGAACAACGATCCTTAGCAACGGTGCACAGTTAGGGGGAACACAATTCTTGAAATTTTCAGTGAGAGATCATCTTATTTACTACCGTCGTTCTAAGTAAACAAGGTGTATAAACATGATAAACATCACATGCAATCAAATAAAGTGACATGATATGGCCAATATCATTTTTTGCTCCTTTGATCTCCATCTTCGGGGCACCGTGATCATCTTTGTCACCAGCATGACACCATGATCTCCATCATCATGATCTCCATCATCGTGTCTTCATGAAGTCGTCTCGCCAAATATTACTTCTACCACTATGGCTAACGTTTAGCAATAAAGCAAAGTAATTACATGGCGTTATTCAGTGACACGCAGGTCATACAATAAATAAGACAACTCATATGGCTCCTGCCGGTTGTCATTTTCATCGACATGCAAGTCGTGATTCCCTATTACAAGAACACGATCAATCTCATACATCACATATATCATTCATCACATCTTCTTGGCCATATCACATCACATAGCACATGCTGCAAGAACAAGTTAGACGTCCTCTAATTGTTGTTGCAAGTTTTTACGTGGCTTCTATAGGTTTCTAGCAAGAACGTTTCTTACCTACGCCAAAACCACAACATGATATGTCAATTTCTATTTACCCTTAATAAGGACCCTTTTCATCGAATCCGATCCGACTAAAGTAGGAGAGACAGACACCCGCCAGCCACCTTTATGCAACTAGTGCGTGTTAGTCGGTGGAACCAGTCTCACGTAAGCGTACGTGTAAGGTCGGTCCGGGCCGCTTCATCCCACGATGCCACCGAAACAAGATTGGACTAGTAGCGACAAGAGAATTGAACAAAATCAACGTCCACAACTTGTTTGTGTTCTACTCGTGCAAGATGCTACGCAAAGACCTAGCTCAATGCCACTGTTGGGGAACGTAGCAGAATTTAAAAAATTTCCTGCGCTTCACCAAGATCAATCTAAGGAGTCATCTAGCAACGAGCATAAAGGAGTGCATCTACATACCCTTTGTAGATCGCGAGCGGAAGCGTTCGAAAGAACGTGGATGATGGAGTCGTACTCGTCGTGATCCTCGTCACCGATGATCCCAGCGCCGAACGGACGGCACCTCCGCGTTCAACACATGTACGGTACAACGACGTCTCCTCCTTCTTGATCCATCAAGGGGGGAGGAGAGGTTGATGGAGATCCAGCAGCACGACGGCGTGGTGGTGGATGCAACGGGAAAAGCTGCAGGGCTTCGCCGAGACCCTACGGGAGGAGTAGGAGGTGTAACGGGGGGGGGGGAGAGGCGCCAGGGGCTGAGGTGCGGCTGCCCTCTCCCCCCCCCACTAGGGCCAGGGGCGCCGGCCCTAGGAGATCCTATCTCCTAGGGGGGGCGGTGGCCAAGGGGGTGGCTTGCCCCCCAAGCCTAAGGGGGGCGCCCCCACCCCTAGGGTTTCAACCCTAGGCGCATGGGGGGAGGCCCATGGGGGTGCGCCAGCCCACTAGGGGATGGTCCCCCTCCCCCTACGGCCCACGAGGCCCTCCGGGATGGGTGGCCCCACCCGGTGGACCCCCGGGACCCTTCCAGTGGTCCCGGTACGCTACCGGTGACCCCCGGAACTCTCCCGATGGCCGAAACTGGACTTCCTATATATCATTCTTTATCTCCGGACCATTCCGGTGCTCCTCGTGATGTCCGGGGGATCTCATCCGGGACTCCGAACAACATTCGGGTTTCCGTGTGCATATATCTCTATAACCCTAGCGTCACTGAACCTTAAGTGTGTAGACCCTACGGGTTCGGGAGACACGCAGACATGACCGAGACGACTCTCCGGTCAATAACCAACAGCGGGATCTAGATACCCATGGTGGTTCCCACGTGTTCCTCGATGATCTCATCGGATGAACCACGATGTCAAGGATTCACTTAATCCCGTATGTAATTCCCTTTGTCTATCGGTACGGTACTTGCCCGGGATTCGATCGTCGGTATACCGATACCTTGTTCAATCTCGTCATGGCAAGTCTCTTTACTCGTTCCGTAATCCATCATCCCGTGACTAACTCTTTAGTCACTTTGAGCTCATGATGATGATGTCTTACCGAGTGGGCTCAGAGATACCTCTCCGTCATACGGAGTGACAAATCCCAGTCTCGGCTCGTACCAACTCAACAGACACTTTCGGAGATACGCGTTGCGTACCTTTATAGCCACCCAGTTACGTTGTGACGTTTGGCACACCCAAAGTATTCCTACGGTATCCGAGAGTTGCACAACCTCATGGTCTTAAGGAACAGATACTTGACACTGGAAAAGCTTAAGCATTACGAACTACACGATCTTATGCCAGGCTTAGGATTAGGTCTTGTCCATCACATCATTCTCCTAATGATGTGATCTCGTTATCAATGACATCCAATGTCCATGGTCAGGAAACCGTGACCATCTGTTGATCAACGAGCTAGCAACTAGAGGCTTACCAGGGACACGTTGTGGTCTATGTATTCACACATGTATCGCTGTTTCCATACAATACAATTCAAGCATGAATAACCGACAATTATCATGAACAAGGAAATATAATAATAATCCTTTTATTATTGCCTCTAGGGCATATTTCCAACAGCCATGTTGTCGTGTGCATTGCATCATCATGTTTTCAAAACTTGCATCCGTCCGAGTCCCTCGTTCTTTCCGTTGTCCGTTCTGAGCCCAGACACACTTGCATGCGCCCGCGGCACCTCCGAATACTTATTTTATGAGTGGTCGGAAAATGTTCTCAGAATGGGATGAAACTTGGCGTGTGGTCTTATTATAGCATAGGTAGACCTCCTGTCAAGTTTCGTCGCGTTCGGAGTTCGTTTGATAGCCCAACGGTTAACCGTGTTAACCGCCGGAAGCCTTTTCTCTTTTGGCCCAGCACCCCTCCACAACAGCTCGCTAGCCCATCCTAACCCCCTCCATGCTCTCGGTCGTCGGATCAGGATCGCGTGGCCGAAAACCGCTCCTCATTTGGACACTCCTAGCTCCCTCTACCTATAAAAGAGCATCCACCCCGAAATTTCGGACGAAACCCTAGTCTTCGTCCTCCTCCGCGCGCCGGACATGTCCGCACCGCCGCCGGACATGTCCACCCCACCTCCACATCACCTCAGCCAATCCACGCCCGCCACCTCAGCCTACCCCGCCTCCACAGCCAATCCCCCGCTGCCATGTCGCCTCCACCGCGTCCCGGCACCACCGTGGCCCACTCGGCCCACGGCGGGCCCGTGCCTGGCCCGACCGGACCAGGTTGCTGCCGCCTCTCGCTGTGAGGCCCGAGGCGTCCCGCCTCCTCGCTCGCCAGCGCCCCCGCCTCCGCGCCGGATCCCGCAACTCCGACCGCCGTCAGCTGCCTCTGTCCAGCCGCCGGTGACCAGTCGCCGCCGAAGCAGGCCTCCGTTGCTCAAGCCGCCGCCGGGAATAGAACTGCCTCGCCCGGATCAGCCCGGATCCGGCCGATCCCGGCGTGCAGTGCCCTTGCTGCCTCGCCCCTCGCCGGCGTCGTGCTTCCCTGCCGTCGGTTGCCAAGCCGCCGCTGCGCCCTGCCTCGCTCGACGGACGAGGACGACGCCCGCTCGGCCTCTCCGCTTGTGGGCCCTGCTTCCCGGCCCAGTTCACGCCGCCGGCCCGATCGGCCTCCCAGGCCCAGCCAACCGGGGGCCTCCAGGCCCATCTTCCCCGAGCCAGCATGCCTCCACCTCCCCCTCGATCTGGGCCAAGGCCCATGGTGAGCCTCTGCCAGTCTCTCGCTCGTGCGCTTTTTAACCATCTTGCGCTCAGTGTGTTTTCCCCCTCTGTTGATATGACTAAGTCCCTGGCAGTTGTAATATTGTATGCATCTTTGTGTGGCTGTAACTTTTTGTGTGTTTATCCAAATGATGCATGTGATATGTCAAAATGTTCGTTGTGATATGATCTTCATATTGTTCCATTGTGGCATGGTTGTTTGAGTTCATCTTGATGCCCTAATCATCGTCGCAAGAGTGCTATATGTTTAAAACTGCTGATATTTGTAAATTTGTTGCATGCTTGTGGTGATTATAACTTTGTGCATGTTGGTCCAAATGGAGTGTATGATATGTCAAAATGTTCATTGTGAAGTGCTCTACATGATGGTTGATGTAGCATTCATGTTAGGTGTCATACTGCCATGTTAATCTCTGTTGTAAAACTGCATGTGGCTGTTAAGTGCTGAAACTTGTTATGAGATGATGTTTTGACTTGGTCATAGCTATTGGTGTGTTTGTCTTTTATGCCACATGTCAATATGTTTTAGAAGCACAATCATGCCATCTTTGCTGTGGTGCAATCCACTTTTCATGTTATGCCTTGTGGTGTTTGCAACAAGCTTGTAAAGTAGCCTTCTCGCTGTTGTTGTTTTCTAGCACTTGTTAATAACTGATAAGTCTGAAACTGTTAAATCTGATGCTAAGTTTGCTTGATGACCCACTCAAATCCATGCTTGTTTTGAGATTTCCAACGATCATATCTTGTTGTCCATGTTATGCTCTATCCATCCATGCCCTTATTTGCACATATGGCCTGCTGTAGCTTATTTATATCTTGCTCTCAAGTTGCTATAAATTTACCTGTCAGCCTGTTATCAGCATGATCAATTTGGTGAAGCTTGTTGTTATTGATCCATGCCTCTTATGGAGTTGCTCCAATGGAGTTGTGTGATTTATGCTATGTCTATTACATGTCCATGATCTTTATATACTCAGTAGAGTTGATATGCTTGTTGTTTTGTGCCTCCGAAGGCAGCATCGTGATGATGTTTTTGCCTTCCCAGATTTTGACTAAGTCTGGATAAATTTATTGCAACTTGCCATGCTTGTTTAATTGTGTTCCAGCAAGTTTTTGGGTGTGCTCTAAGTTCATGCTTGTTGAGTATCATGTCTATTTCACATTCATGCCTCTTGTTATCATGTTTGGGTGCTGTAGCATATATATATACCTTGCTCCAAAGTTGCTATGTGGCTGTTAACTTTCAGCTTTGCATTGTAACTTGTTTTGCTCATATTTTCTAGGTCGTAGCTCCGAATTAAATGAACTTTATATGAAACTTGACTAGAATTTTGTGTAGATCATCATGGTGCATGTTAACTTGCTGTTTAACAACTTGAACATAAGGTTTGTTCAGATCTGGACCAATTTCTAAATGTGCATATGAGGACTTACCGGAATTGTTATATGTTGACTCCAGCCTCATTTAAACTTGTTGGTTTGTGTTGTTCTTGTGTGCTTCATCCCTTGCCATGAATTGCATCATATAGACTTGTCTTGCATCATACTTGGTTGAGCTTTATGTCATGTCTTGTGTGGTGTGTTTACCGTGTTGTGTGCTTTCCTCTCGATAGTTCTTTTCCGTTTTGATCATGAGGATTCGTTTGTCTACACTTGATTCGTCTTCGTGGCTTCTTCTTCGTCTTCTTTATGGACTCGTTCTTCTTCCTTGCGAGATCTCAGGCAAGATGACCATCACCTTGGATAACTTTACTATCATTGCCATGCTAGTTATCTCGATGCGATCGTTATATGTCGCGCTACCCATCTTTTGTTGTTAGCCTCTCCTTGTTGCCATGAAACCTCTAACCTTTGACACCTTCCTAGCAAAACCGTTGTTTGGATATGTTACCCGCTTGCTCAGCCCCTCTTATAGCGTTGTTAGTTGCAGGTGAAGATGATGTTTGATCCATGTCGGATCTTGTTGTTGGAATATCACAATATCTAGTATTATATAATAACACACATATATACTTGGCAATGGGTGGAAGACTTGCCCTTTTGCTCGGTGTTTTGTTCCACTCATGCCGCCTTAGGAGCCGATAAACCGGCATTATGTTCCTTGATTTTGCGTTCCTAACATGATTGGGTATATGGGGACCCCTTGACAGTTCGTCTTTGAATAAAACTCCTCCAGCAAGGCCCAACATTGGTTTTAATTTGCCTCATAATAATAACTTAATTAATTAATTAATTTGCATAGGGGGTCGCATCCCCGAGGATTCTTTTCTACATAATAGGGGGGCCAGTGCTGATGGTGTTGGTCCCAAACGGGGGTTATGCGGGGCCACCACGTGGAAACTCGAGGATTGGCTCATGTAGGATCGCCCATCCGGTCGTGGCCTGAGACGAGATACGCGCGGCTACTATCAGGGTGTCGGCACGCTGGGAGGTCTTGCTGGACTTGTTTTACCATTGTCGAAATGTCTTGTGCACCGAGATTCCGAGCCTGATCGGATTGTCCCTAGGATAAGGGGTAATATTATTATTATTATCTCTGCTGATCGTGAGAGCTTGTGACGGGCTAAGTTGGGACACCCCTACAGGGTTATGATCTTTCGAAAGCCGTGCCCGCGGTTATGTGACGGATTGGAATTTGTTAATGTACGGTTGTAGAAAACTTGACAGAGGATCCAAAGTAAAACACACAACTGTGTGAGTAACCTTGACTGTCTCTTTTCACTTTGATAAGAGAACATGGTGGGGTTATGTTTGACTCGTAGGTAGTTCAGGATCTTTAGCGATCACTACTAGTTGCAACCGTTTGCGTAGATGCTCATCTTATTCTTGTACTCGTAAGTTAGCGACCATACTTTTGCTTAGTCGCTGCAACCTCACCACTTTACCTCTTCCTACCCATTAAGCTTTGCTAGTCTTGATACCCATGGTTATGGGATTGCTGAGTCCTCGTGGCTCACAGTTACTACAACAACAGTTGCATGTGCAGGTTTCCGACGACTTGACGTGAGAGCGATGTTATTTTGTTGGAGTTCTTTCTTCTTCTTCTTCTTCTTCAGTCTTGGGTTAGGTTCCTGGTCGGCAGCCCGGGATAGCAGATGGATGTCTTTGTGCTCTTCATGTTTGCATCCGTAGTCGGATGCCTTGTATTGATGTTGTTGTATTCATGTGACTTTTATGATTTGTTGTATCTCCCATGTATGTATGTAATGGTACGATGTAATGATATCCATCTTGCTAAGCGCCCAAAATGCGGTTGTGCCCCAATCACGAGTTTGTCACGTGATCGGGATAGAATCGCATCTTGGGTCTGACACAACGGCTCCTGCTCCATGGGTGGTGCGGCGGCGGCAGGCAGGGAGTGTAGAGATGGTGGGTAAGTGTCAAGCTTGATGATGCATGATTACAGGGGTGCGTTGCATGATTTTCAGAGGGTAATTTAGATCATATTCTTTTTTCGGGCCTTGCGTGATTACAGGTGGTGCGGTTGTGCAAGCGGGGCTGAAATTTCCTCTCAGTGGAGTATGTCCAGCCATCCTAAATTACTAAGTACACACGAGAGAAGGGATTATATTAAGGTTTACTGTTAGATTAAATTAGTGGGCCTAATCAGACGGTTATAACAGATTTGTGTACATTTTATGGGGTGTTCTTAAACAAGATCATGTTTGATCTTTTATTAGTAGTAGAGATGCAATGTGATGCTAATGCAAGGTTTATGAGATGAGCTTTTTTTGCGAATAGGTTTATGAGATGAGCTTGATGCAATGATCACTACTAGGGAAAAGCCTACTAGTAGCGCGGATGCCACCCGTGCTGCTACTAATTATTTGTAATAGCGTCTTTGACCCACACTACTGCTACTAATTTCAAAAACAAAATAATCTCGATCCCATGCATGCTGTCAATGGCGGCAATGTTTCGATCTAGCAACGGTAGGGGTCGCCAAAGGAGTGGATGGGAAGCGGCAGATCAGATCCAGCGGCGGCTGCTAGAGAGGGACCGGATACAGGGCAGAGCAAGGCAGAGGTGTGGGGCTCCTCTTTGCGGCCCAGGCAGAGAGGTCCTGGTCGTTCATGGCGAAAACATGCACGGGGATGGACATGGGAGGGCGAGTCAAACCAGAGGGGAGAGGGGAAATGAGAAACAAGGGAGAGAGGAAGGGGATGGAGGGAGCACCGAGGCTAGTCGTCGGTGGTGAGGTGCTCCAAGGTGGTGGCATGGAGGCGCGGGGGAAGACCGGCGAGGTCTTTGACGCCAACGGCGCGAGGCGATGGCCTCATTGGGTGCCATGGAGGTACATGCGCGCATGGGTAGGAGCGCCATGGGAGAGCCTATGAAGAGGGGGGGGG
>LR738709.1:408845049-408878746 GCA_902687465.1 Secale cereale
ACACGAGAGAGGAGGGATTTGGGGAAGGAGATGGGGATTTCAGGACTGTTAAAAAACCATGTACTTAGTAGCAGCGAGGGGAATAAACCCTGTGTTACTGCTAAGTATCGATCTATAAGGTATTTTCTAGTAGTGGATGATGCAAAAAGGATAATAAAAATCAAGTTCTAATTTAGGATAAACTCCCGGACTGTTACACAAATGATTGCGTAGCTGCAAAGTAGAGGCCAAACGAAGAAAGCTATGATCAGGCGTGGCAAAGATGACGTGTCGGCTTAGTCTTGCGGTGGTGCTTATAGCGGTATAATGCGCACACGTGTGTTCATAGGAGTATGTGTACATGTGTATGTATAACCGCCTAAGTTTGTACTGTATTAAAAAATAAGTACATATAAAAACATACAAAAAAGTGAGCATGTGCCTTTAGTTTTTTTATCATAAGTTCCTCTAGTTATATCCGAACAGTATCAAGCCACATGACACCAAGAGTTCTTTTCATCATTATAAAAAAGATCCAAATAAATTTCTAATGTTCGGATTTTAAGCTTATCATCCCGATTGTTTTTTAAATAAGATCATCTTCAACAGAGACAACATATAAAAGCGCGCGCGAAAAACAGGTTTTTACCACACGCTCCAGCGGGCGCGGAAAAAAGTGACACGCATAAAAAACGGCCCCACGCACGGGAAAAAGCGGGGGTGCGCGCGGCATTTTTGGCGCGTGTCGACGCACGCGCTATAAATCCAGCGCCCCGCCACACGCCCTCCCACCGCTCTGCATCGCCATGCGCCATCCGCCGCTCTTTCTCGCCTCCTTTCTCCCCTCGCCGCCGCCGGCCACCATGCCGCCGCGCCGCCGGGGAAGATCGGGCTACCGCGGCGTCCGCGCGCGACCCTCCGACTCCTTCTCCGTCGAGATCCGGTCTGGTGAGATGCGCCTCGGCCTCGGCACATTCGACACCGCCCACGAGGCCGTCCACGCGTACGACGCGGATGCGTGGCGCCTCCGGCGGCCTCGTAGGGAGACGAATTTCCTTGAGGTGGTGACGCGGGAGCGGGCGCAGGAGCTCGCGCCTTCCCCGTGGCTTGTCACCGACGAGGACCGCCGCGACAACCGGAGGCGGGAGAGCCGCCTCAGCATCGCGAGATTGACGAGGAGGCCATGACGGTGTGGCGCCAACGCTTTTCGAAGGACGTCGTCAACGAGCACGAATTCTACACGCAAAGGAGAGCGGAGCGAGCCGCCTATCGCGATGACAGGCGTACGCGGAAGGCGGCCGCGCTCTTCAACATCGAGCTCAAAGAAGCGTCGAGCTGGGACTCCAATGATGAACGGTGGATTGACGCCTTCATTACGACGTTTGAGGAGGAGAAGGACATCACCGAGTCGGAGTCGTAGTCGAAGTTGGAGGAGGAGGAGGAGGAGGAGGAGGACGGGTAGTTGAAATATGACTATCTTTTATCTATCTATATGCTATGAACTATCTATGCAATCCTTTTGTATCTTTTTTATCTACCTATGCTATGAATTATATATGAACTATCTTATTTTTGCGTATGTATGTGTATCGCGGGCTGTATTTTAGCGCGCCTGCTGAAGCGCTACAGCAGCGCGCTAAAAATTTGCAGCGCGTGAAGCAACTGAGGACTTAGACGCAAAAACAAACGTTGCACGCGCTGTAAAAAAAATTAGCGCGCCGCGCCTGGGCATTTATGTTGAAGATGCTCTAACAAGTTTAGTGACGCGAGGTGGCAAGTTTAGTTGTTATAACATGGCAACATTGTCCCGATTTGTTTTTGTCAAAAAATTATCATGTTTGTCAACTTTGTGTAAACTAAAGTTGCTATGAAAAACATTTGAATTATCATGCTTAAAATCCGAATAGTTTGGGATTTATCATTTCCGTATAAAAAAAAGGGGTTTACACCAACAGCCAGCAGGTTACTTATTCGTGCTATGCCATCGAGCACTGTCTAGTGTCCACAACAGTTCGTTCACTTGGAATTAGCACTATCCGCCTTCGGAACGCCGTCACTCTTGAGGCTGAACTCCACGAACCTGTCCACGTCAGGCATGGCGTCCGCCACCACCGGGTGGGCGCAGAACCGATCCGCCCAGGCGGCCAGCTTAGGAATCTTGGCCGCGTCGAGCAGCCGGATTTCAGCGATCCTCTCTACCGCCCTGACCCATCCGAGGTGCGACCCCAGAGCAATGTCCAGGTAACTGACGCTGTCGCCGCCGAAGTAATCCTTCCCTTGGCTGCACTCCACGAAGGCCACCTCCAGGTGCTGCAGAGCCGCGCACACCTGAGCCGCCGCTTCGTCCTTGTCGCCGTCCAGCCTTCCCCTCAGGACCCGGATCGCCGTAGGAAACTACGCATCCATTGAGCAGTGAGCACACGTTTGTTCAGGGATTACGTACTACTGTCATTTTGTTGCTGAGAACTGAGAAGTTCAGAGCGAAAATCAAAACTGGATTGCCTTGTCTTTTTACCTTGTCGTCGACGTACTGGGCCCAGAACCGCTCGGCCGCCCGGGCATAGGGGTCGGACGGGAGGAGCGCCGGGGCTTGGGAGGCCCAGGCCTCGTCGACGTACTGGACGATGATGAGGGACTCGGAGACGGGCCTGCCGTGGTGCAGGAGCACGGGGATCATCTTGTGCACGGGGTTGGAGGCGAGCAGCAGCTCGCTCTTGTTGCCCACCGCCTCCTCCACGAGCTCGTGGTCCACGCCCTTGAGCCCAAGAGCTATCAGCACCCGGATCACGAACGGGCTCCGCCACCTGCCCAGCACGTGCACCGCCGCCGTTTCCTGTTTCTCCGACGACATGGTTCTGTCGAAAATTTTCAGATCGTGTGGTGTTTCTGCAGTGAGGACTGAGCTGAGGCGGTACGTCTATATGAAGTGGATTGAAGCACCAGATTCGACGTCCTCGCGTGCGTCATGGTTTGAAGCCGTGCGTCGCTCGACTTGCGTACCAGACTACCAGTGGGCTGGACGCACGTTTCTTAATGACTTGATGCGAGCCCTTTCGTCACAGGACCGAACGTGCATCGGATTTTCTGTGGTCAAGTAGCCTTCTCGAGACCATGTAGGGAGGTTTTTCCTTATGAGAAAATGGAAGCTCTATTTTCTGCGAAATTTCATCAAAGATGGATATAGCTAATCTGCTAATCTGTTACTCCCTTCATTCATAAATATTTGGATATTTCAATATGGACTATATACGGGCTAAAATGAGCGAAGAAACACATTAAAACATATGTGTATACATCCGATTCGAAAAAAGTTAGAGCATCTTATATTTGCGAAGGAGGTATTATATAGTGGAAGTATCTGGAATAGAAAAGCCTTCTAGGAAATCAATACAGTTATTTGGCAGACTCTTATTATAATCATTTATTTAACCGAGAAATGGTAGAAAATATAAATGGATATTTATACGAGAGGAGAATGTGTACGAGAGACGCAGAAAGCTAATAATTAAGAATCTAAGAGTCATATATGTTGTTGTATTCTAGAAATTTAATTTGGCTCTTGGAAGCAGATGCTCCAGCGCACTAAAAATATCTTTTGCAAATGTCAAAAAGAAAATCTTTAAAAAATTAGATTGGTTCATTGTCACACTCAAATACTACCTGTAATTTTTTTGGGGAAAGCTTAGGGATTTTGACATGTGCAAAAAAATCGAATATCAAATGTTACATTTATTTATTTTCATCGATGAAACATTGCTATCCAATTTCACATGAAAATTGTCAAGCATATCTATTACAGTAACAAGAACATCTACATAAAAAATAGGTAATTCATTTACTATTTTGAATGTACTGTTCATTCAAGAGCATATGCACCCTAGAGCCAAAACGGCCATCCGGTTGTATTCATGCTTTTGGAATTTGTATGTCTTTTTCTTTGCACCGTGGCAGATCGGGATAAGATCTTCTTTGAGATTCCCGCGCCAACTGTCTACTAGATCTTTAAGGTGGACGATTTTTATCATTTCTCTATCTCCAAATGTTCCAGCAAGCATAAAAGATGACGACAAGCCCTATAGGGTTATGTAATGCTTCATTTGCAAGTTTCACTTCATGTAGAAGACATATAAATCTCCTCTTATAAGGTATTATTAATTGCAACCACCATTCTTGAGCAAAAGGGCGGTCCGGGATTATGTATAGGTCGCTTTCTTCTGCATGCTCTTGTCATAGAACACGAGTAGTCAGTGAGATGCAACGATTTACTTTGCAACAAAATTCTGGTGCTAACTTTGTCAATGAAATAGTACCCCAAAGTACACTTTCTGCTTATAAATTGGTAGGAACTTTTCCATATCCAGTTGAGGGTGGTGGGGCAGGGGCATCTTGTTTGAACCATTTGTATACCTGTCTTGAACCGCAAGTTGCCATCTTCCATGAGTAATGCACTAATCTTTGTCTGTATTGGTTTTGATATTAGCTAATTTGGTTTGGAGTTGAATGAACTAATCATAAGCTCGAGTCGATATTGATTGGTGATGATTCTAAGAGGTATACTCTATTCCTATCACTTCTTGGTGATTTGTTTGTTGATGACAAATGAATAAGCTCTAGGGATTGTTGCATAAGGGTTGTTCTGACCAATTATATGCACACGCCAGTACTTCATTAGCTTGGGCAGGAGTGTGGATTGTTACTTGCTTATACTGACCAATGACCTTTAGGTAGACATTTCACATAATAAAAAGCTTCCATTTTCCTAGTGGGGGGTTGTGTGTGCAGTAGGAGTTCCAAATAAGATGGACTGAGGTAAGGTCTACGTAATTGTAGAACTTATGCAAAAATATGGAAGAGCTTTGTCTTGTGTTGTAATGTCTTGAACTCCCAATCCGTCTTCAGATTTTGGCTTGCAGAGCTTGTCCCATGCAATCAAGATTATTCCCTTATCATTCATACCATATTTTTTTTATCAATCATGTTTGAGATATTTATTGATCTTCTCAATAATTGTGGCTAGAATACTCAAGCTCCATGTGAAGAAAATAGGCAGTGATGACCCACAAGTATAGGAGATCAATTGTAGCTCTGTTCGATACGTAAGAGTGTCGAACCCAACGAGGAGCATAAGGAAATGATAAGTGTTCTTCAGTAAGGTAATGTCTGCAAGTGCTGAAATTGTAAATAGCAGAGTAGTTTGATAGCAAGATAATTTTGTAACGAGCAAGTAACGATAGTAGTAGCAAAAGTGCAGCAAGATAGCCCAATCCTTTTGAGGCAAAGGACAGGCCAAGACGGTCTCTTATAATAAGCAAAGCATTCTTGAGGCTACACGGGAATTTCATCTAGCCACTTTTATCATGTTGGTTCAATTCGTGTTCGCTACATTGATAATTTGATATGTGGGTGGATCGGTGCTTAGGTGTTGTTCTTATTTGAACAAACCTCCTACTTATGATTAACCCTCCCACAAGCATCCTCAACTACGAGAAAAGTATTAAGAATAAATTCTAACCATAGCATTAAACTTTTGGATCCAATCGGTCCCTTACGGAATAGCGCATAAACTGGGGTTTAAGCTTCTGTCACTCGCAATCCACCATCTAATTACTACTCCACAGTGCATTCCCTTAGGCCCAAATATGGTGAAGTGTCATGTAGTCGACGTTCACATGACACCACTAAGGGAATCACAACATGCATACTATCAAAATATCGAACACATATCAAATTCACATGATTACTTGCAACATGATTTCTCCCGTGACCACAAGAACAAAGGTAACTACTCACAAATGATGAACATGCCCAAGATCAGAGGAGTATTAAATAGCATAATGGATCTGAACATATAATCTTCCACCAAATAAACCATATAGTAATCAACTACAAGATGTAATCAACACTACCAATCACCCACAAGCACCAATCTATAGTTCCGGTAACATGATTGAGCACAAGAGATGAACTAGGGTTTGAGATGAGATGGTGCTGTTGAAGATGTTGATGAAGATTGCCCTCCCCAAGATGGGAGAGTTGTTGGTGATGATGATGACGATGATTTCCCCCTCCGGGATGGAAATCCCCCCGGCGGAATCGCTCCGCCGGTGGGCAAAAGTGCTCCTGCCCAAGTACCGCCTCGAGACGGCGGCGCTCCATCCCGAAAGTCTTCTCCTTATTTATTATAGGTCAGAAGGGCTTATATACCAGAAGACGGGCACCGGAGATGGGCCTGGGTGAGCACAACTCACCAGACGCGCCTGGGGGGCCTAGCGCGCCCAGGTGGGTTGTGCCCACCTGGTGGGCCTCCTGTGGTGGTTATCAGCTCCAGTATTTTTTTTATATTCCATACAAAATCTCCTTGAAGTTTTAGCTTGTTTGGAGTTGTGCAGAATAGGTGGCATGACGTAGCTTTTTCAGGTCCAGATTTCCAGCTGCAGGAATTCTCCTCCTTGGTGCATTCCTTGCAAATTATGAGAGAAAAGGCATTAGAATTACTCCAAAAGGCATTATTATGCATAATAACAACATAAATAACAGCAAGAAAACATGATGCAAAATGGACGTATCAGTGAGGGAGGTGAACAGTGATTTAGGGAGCTACAGTGCCCCCTTAGGTTGGTAAGGTGGAACAACTAGATAATCTTTGATTAATTTTGTGAATTATATGAATGAAGTCCGTAGTTTTGAGCTTGTTAAAATGCAATGGCAGCCCCATGTAGATGGAAGGGAAGCTTCCTTGTTGACATTGCGGGTTCTGGATGAGGGGTTGAATTCTACTGTACCCCACTCTAATGGGTACTACGATTAAATTGTGATGGTTAATATTCAAACCAGTGGCATCTGCAAAATTGTTTTGAATATCTTTCACCTTTTGCACTTAGATAGGTCAGGCTTGCATGACCAAGATTTTACAATTAGCTTATTGAACTACTAGGAAGTCAGGGCTTGTTGGATTACCAATAGGAGGAGATAGCCCTTGATGGTATAATTCTCCGTTAAACATAGTTTGAAGAAGGCCTCCTAGGAGAAGAAATGTGAGGAGACGGAGGGGATCACCGTGTTTGCCACCCCCTCATGTAGTGAAACTATTTACCAGCAAATCCTTTCGGAAGAAAATTCAATATATGACTAATCATTCTCATTTTCTATAAATTAAGCCATTTAGGTCCAATATATGTTGCTTGCAAGATATCCATAATGGTTTGGTGCTCAATCAGGTCAAAGGTTTTTTTAAGGCTCAAGACTGAGTATTATGATTCTCCTTTGGATGGATGTGACTTGTATAAATAATATTCATCAGCCCAAGTCAGGAAATCTTGAACGAAATTAATTTTGGCAAAGTCCTACTTATTGTTGTGAATAATAATACTAAGAATAATTTATTACCCAACAACTTTGTAGTAATTTTAATTGAGAAGTTGAGCATAGATATACATGTTCAATTATTGTCGGATTGTCCATCTGGGGAATCAAATTGATGAAAGACAAATTGGTACTTTGAAGATTCACTCTCTTCTGATAGAACTAGGTGCTTGTTCTAAGCAAATATGCATCTTTAATGTGTCAACAAGGTTTGATGAAAGCACCATTGAAGCCATCAAAGCTTGAGGCTTTATCGAGGGGGGGGGGGCTATTCCTTGATAACTTGTTCGATCTCTTCACTGGTGAAAGAAGCATCAAGCTGAATTGATCACTTTGTTGACCTAAAATGTATCAAGTCGGATAGATGTGTGGATTTGAGACCCCAATCTATGATTGATTGACCTCCACATTATAACAACTTTGGCCTCATGTTCACTGTGCTCCTCACCTTGTTTATCTTTTTGAACTGGGATACGATTGTGCCTATATTTTATGGTGGCATTGTCATGAATGAATTAGTGTTTTCCTCCCCAAGCTTCACCCACCTAATAGGTGCCCTTTGTTTCCAATAGGTTCTTTGATGTCCCAAGAGTTTGATTAAGTGACCATTTAAGAATTTCCTTTCCCCACCCTCGTGGGCCCCTCGTAGCTTCACCCACATACTTCTTCAGCCTATATATACTCATATACCCTGAAAACATCGAGGAGCACCACGAAACCCTATTTCCACCACCGCAACCTTCTGTACCCATGAGATCCCATCTTGGGGCCTTTTCCGGTGCTCCGCCGGAGGGAGAATCGATCACGGAGGGCTTCTACGTCAACACCATAGCCTCTCCGATGACGTGTGAGTAGTTTACCACAGACCTTCGGGTCCATAGTTATTAGCTAGATGGCTTCTTCTCTCTCTTTGGATCTCAATACAATCCTCGATCTTCTTGGAGATCTATTCGATGTAATACTTTTTACGGTGTGTTTGTCGAGATCCGATGAATTGCGGGTTTATGATCAAGATTATCTATGAACAATATTTGGTTCTTCTCTGAATTCTTATATGCATGATTTAATATCTTTGCAAGTCTTTTCGAATTATCGGTTTAGTTTGGCCTACTAGATTTATCTTTCTTGCAATGGGAGAAGTGCTTAGCTTTGGTTCAATCTTGCGGTGTCCTTTCCCAATGATAGTAGGGGCAGTAAGGCACGTATTGTATTGTTGCCATCGAGGATAAAAAGATGGGGTTTATGTCATATTGCAATATTATCCCTCTACATCATGTCATCTTGCTTAATGCATTACTCTGTTCTTATGAACTTAATACTCTAGATGCATGCTGGATAGCGGTTAATGTGTGGAGTAATAGTAGTAGATGCAGAATCATTTCGGTCTACTTGTCACGGACGTGATGCCTATATACATGATCATGCCTAGATATTCTCATAACTATGCACTTTTCTATCAATTGCTCGACAGTAATTTGTTCACCCACCGTAAAATATGCTATCTTGAGAGAAGCCACTAGTGAAACCTATGCCCCCGGGTCTATTTTCCATCATATTAGTTTCCCGTCAACTTGCCAATTTCTGTCGCCATTCTTTTATTTGCAATCTTTACTTTTCAATCTACACAACAAAAATACCAAAAATATTTATATTATTGTCTTTATCAGATCTCACTTTTGCAAGTTGCCATGAAGGGATTTACAACCCCTTTATCCCGTTGGTTGCAAGGTTCTTGATTGTTTGTGCAGGTACTAGGCGATTTGCGTGTAGTCTTCTACTGGATTGATACCTTGGTTCTAAAAAAACTGAGTGAAATACTTACGCTACTTTGTTGCATCACCCTTTCCTCTTCAAGGAAAAACCAACGCATGCTCAAGAGGTAGCAAGAAGGATTTCTGGCACCGTTGCCGGGGAGATCTACGCACAAGTCAAGACATACCAAGTACCCATCACAAACTCTTATCCCTCGCATTACATTATTTGCCATTCTCCTCTCGTTTTCCTCTCCCCCACTTCTAAAATGTTTTCATAAAAAAATAAAAAAAAATTGCCTTTTTTTCGTTTGCCTTTTTCCCGTTCGATCTTATGTTTGCTCGTGTTGCCATGTGCCTTCTATTTGCTTGCATCCTCGCTTGCTAAAAATTTATTTATGGATCCTCATCAACTTGCTAATCTTTTTAAGAGATCCAACTATGATGAACCAATTCCTAGTGAGTTTAGTGCACTAGATTATCTTTATGAGGTTTTGCTTGAAATTCGTGAATCTGGAAATTGTGATAAAGTGTCGAAAGAAGAAATTTATGAAGTGATTCACGATAGCTCCTTGATTGAAAAGCATGATTGCATTGATGATATTATAAATTCTATTAATGTCAATTGTGTTAATTATATGCAAAACCCTAAGCTTGGGGATGCTAGTTTTGCTATGTCCACTACTTGTTGCAATGATCATGATTGGGGTGATTCTTCTTATGATCTTAAAAATTAATTTAATCCCCATGATGAATATGAGATTGATAATAATGTTTGCAATAATATTGAAAGTGGGTTTGGAAGAGTGTCAACTTTATATCCCACATATTTGGAGGATGTTCAATCTTATGATTTTTTGATGAAAGTGGGTTTGGAGAGGTCATGACTTTAGTTAATGTTGATCCCACTATTTTGGAAGAGTGTCAACTTCGCATGCATGTGGATTGTGTTGAGAATATGTTTTGTGATAGCTATATTGTTGAATTGTCTTATGATCCTACATGTAATTATTATGAGAGGGGAAAATATGGTTGTAGAAATCTTCATGTTACTAAATTACCTCTCTTCACGTTGAGATTGATCTTGTTTTTTTTTCTTCCTTGCATATGCTAGATATTGCTTGTCTTGCTAATTTGTTTTCCTATAAAATGCCTATGCATAGGAAGTATGTTAGACTTAGATGTGATTTTCACATGTTTTAGGATGCTCTCTTTGTGCTTCAGTTCTTCTCTTTTATGTGAGCATAATTGAAATCTCAATGCCTAGCTAGGGGCGTTAAACGATAGCGCTTGTTGGGAGGCAACCCAATTTTATTTTATTTGCTTTTTTGATTATTTTTAGAAATAAATAATTCATCTAGCCTCTGTTTATATATGGTTTTGTGTTTTAATTAGTGTTTGTGCCAAGTAGAACCTTTGGGAAGACTTGGGTGAAGTCTTTGCGATCTTGCTGTAAAAAAGAGAAACTTTTGCGCTGATACGTCCAAAACGTATCTATAATTTCTACTTGCTCCATGCCTCTTTTGTGTGATATTGCTATGATATTTATGCACTTCCATACACTTTTGATCATATTTGGACTAACCTATTAACTCAGTGCACCCCAGTGCCAGTTTCTGTTTTCTGCTGTTTTTGTATTTCAGGTTTTCTCATTACGTAAATTGCCAGAAAAATTCCGGGAAAAATATATAAAAAATCAGCGTTCCGGAAGCTTCCATGCGGCCAAAGTAGGGCCAGAGGGGGGCCACAGGGGCTCCAGGTGCCCTGTGGGCGCGGCCCCCCTCCTGGCCGCCGCGCCAGGCCGCGTGGGCCCCCCTTAGCTCCCCTGACGACCCCCTTTGGCATATATTTAACACCCGTCGCGGAAACCCTGATTCCAGACCCCTTTTCTCCAGACGCAATTTCGATCTCCGCCGCCATCGCCATCAAGTTTCGGGGGACCAGAATTCCTGTGCCGGCACCCTGCCGGGACGGGGAAGTGCCCCCGGATTCATCTCCATCGATGTTGCTTCCTCCCTCCATGATGCGGGAGTAGTTCCTCCTCGGGGCTGAGGTTTCTACCAGTAGCTATGTGGTCAATTCTCTCTCCCATGATGTGATCTTCGTTGTAATCATAGGCTATGTTAATCTAGGGTGATCCCATGACATTTCCCCTTCCTCTATGTATTGGATTGATGTACCCACTTGTCTTTATCTAGTATAATCCCCGAGACCAAGGTGACAGCCGTCTATTGGACATGGATTAGAAGAATATTTTCATGAGTCATTTCCTCTTTTGTGTGTGGATTGAAGATTGAGAGTCTCTTGGTGCTTGTCTTTGACTATCCTTTAGATATGTTGTGGTGATTGTGGTACTCTCTTTGGATGGCCGCGGTGACATTGGGAAATCCATAGATTGAGAACTACGAACTTTGAGGTGTGCTTTTGTAGCCCTACATAATTCTCGTCCTCTCTTGACCACAAAGGAATGACCTCCGGGTGCGTCCCCCTTGCATGTTTTATGGGAAATATCATGTGATTCGATTATGTTAATGTTGTTGGGAGTTGCCACTAGTGAAAGTATGAAGCCTAGGCCTTGTTTCCACCATTGCAATACCATTTGTGCTCACGTTTACCACTTGTTTGCTTGCTGCACTTTTTATTACAGATTTATATTACTTTGCTTTGCCACTCCTATCATCCATATTTTACCATCTCTTCGCCGAACTAGTGCACCTATACAACTCCTAGTTGTATTAGGTGTGTTGGGGGACACAAGAGACTTCTTGTATCTTAGTTGCAGGGTTGCTTGAGAGAGACAACCTTCGACCTCTACTTCCCTGAGTTCGATAAACCTTAGGTCATTCACTTAAGGGAAATTTGTTGTTGTCCTACAAACCTCTGCTCTTGGAGGCCCAACACTGTCTACAGGAATAGAAGCGTGTAGTAGACATCAAGCTATTTCTGGCGCCGTTGCCGGGGAAGTAAGTGCTTGAAGGTATATCTTTAGATCTTGCAATTAAATCTTTTTGTTTCTTGTTTTTATTTCACTAGTTATGTTTATGGAAAACCGCAATCTTAGTTCGCTGCTAGGGGAAGGACGCTTTACCACACCCGTGGTAGAGAAGTCTCCTCCACCTACTGAATGTATCCCGTTCAAAATACCACTTGGGATAATTGAAATAATTAGGAATGATTGTTATGATGGGACAGTCAATCCTAGTATTCATTTGTTGAAACTTACAGAACTTTGTGAGTTGTTTAAGATTTCAGGTTTGACAAGAGATGGAGTCATGAGGAAATTATTTGCCTTGTCACTGAAAGGAAAAGCATTGGAATGGTATAGGCTACTAGATGACTCTCACCTGCTGGATTGGGAAGAGATCCAGTCTCTCTTTTACTCCAAGTTTTATCCTCTTCATGAAGTTCATGAGAATAGGAATTATGTTTATAATTTCTATCCTCATGACGGAGAGAGCATAGCTCAAGCTTGGGGGAGACTAAAAACGTTAATGCTAAAATGTCCTAACCATGGGCTCCCCAAAGATATGATTATTACTAATTTCTATGCGAGGCTCTCTCGACAGGACAAAGATTTGCTGGATGCTTCCTCTATGGGTTCTTTCACAAATGAAAAGATTGATGCTAAAATGGGAACTCCTTGAGAGAATTCAACGCAACACTGAAGATTGGGAGATCGACAAAGGTAAAGAGTCAGGTATAATTTATGAGTATTATTGCATTAAGTCCTTTGTTGAAACTACAAGTTTTAATAAGTTTAGTGCTAAGTTTGGGCTTGATTCTCAACTCCTTGTTGATTTCCTCAAATCTTTTGCTTCACATCTTAATATGCCTAAGGAGGATTGGATCAAGCATCATGAACCTTTTAAAGAGATTTGCAAAGAAAATGAAATTGTTCATGATGATTATAACATGCATGATCCAATTCCTAAAAATGAAGTTTTATATAAGCATGTTAATTTTTGTGGAGTGGATAGACCTTGTGAAAGGCCTATGATTGAAGAAGAGAAGTATTGTAAGCAACATAAGCATGAAAGAACAATCACTTGGGTCAGAGATTTAAATGAAATTGCTAGAGAATTGTGTGACCTTTATCCTTTTACTTGTGAACTTTGCTGTATAGAGGGTCACTTTAATTTTCAATGCATGCACTTTCAAAACATAACTATTAACCAGTTGTGTGATAACATGATCACCTCTGATCTTTATGATGAGCTTATGTTATTTTTGATGTGTGAGGAGTTATCAGAAAAAACTTCTTGGCTAGATGTTAATGCCATAGGAATAAAAAACACTTTGCAAAATTGCCATCTCTATTGTGTTGTTAATTGCCATGAAAATGATTACATAAGTAAGATTAGAAAGGAGGGAACTTTACCAAAGTATAAAAATGTCTCTTATATTTCTGCCAATAAAAAGGAGAGTTTCTCCCAAGTTTCCCCTATTGTTTCTAATGATAAACCAGGATATGTGGAGAAGCTTCATCTCCGACCACTCCCTCCTAAGGTGAAGAAGAAGAAAAAGAAGAGGAGGAGGAAGAGGAGCAAGAAGGAAGAAGAATGGGTATCAACCTGGCCTGAGCATATTCCTCCCATCAACTTTTATCCTAACGGTTGTAAGTTTAAAGAAGAAGGTGAAGTTTATTGCCTTAATTATCATCTTGATGATACATCCGTAGGTACTATTGAAGATGATTTTGATTATTATATGCATGTTACTTATTGTGATTGGGAAAATGATGATAATGCTACTTATGATCTTGAAAACCTTTTTGGTACCAACTCTAAAAGTGATGATATGGAAAGCTCTAAGCTTGGGGATGATAGGATTGCAAATCCTTTACCCACTAGTGATGTGACAATTGATATTTCTTTTGCTAGTAAGAATAAAGACAACATGTTTACAAATATAGTTGCTAGCAATGATAATGCTCTTCTCTACTATGATGATGTTGTAACTCCAATCTATAGTGATTATAAAGGTACCTATGACATAAGGAGAAATTATCCTTATGAAACTTTTCATAATCATGGAGGGAATTACTCCCTTGTTGAACACCATCTTCCTAATACACAATTAATCTATAGTGTTCAAGTTGTTTATGATAGTCCTACTCCCACTATTACCAATGAGAAAGATTATGCTTATGTGGAGAGTAAGAGTACCTTTTTGCATGTGGATCATGGTAACAAGGCTTTATGTGATGCTTATATTGTTGAGTTTATTCGTGATCCCACTGAAAATTATTATGAGAAGGGAACATATGCTTATAGATATTTCAATAATATCAAGTTCCCTCTCTTTATGTTGAAGGTTTTGAAGCTGCACTTGTTTTGTCTTCCTATGCTTATTGCTTTGTGCTTCAATGAATTATTCTATTGCAATATTCCTATGCATAGGAAGCATGTTAGGCTTAAATGTGTTTGGTATTTGCTTCTTGATGCTCTCTTTTGTTCTTCAGCTCTTATTCCTACGAGAGCATCATTAAAGTCTTAAGCCTATCTTTATGGCTATAAAGAAAGAGCTCTAGGGAGACAACCCTTGTTATCTTTGCTTTCAGTTTTTAGTGGTCTTGATGTTTGTTACTACCGTAGCAACATCATTGTATCTTTATTTTTCAGCTTTGTGCCAAGTTTAGCCTCTGATTGCAAGGAAGTTCAAAAGTTGTGACGTGCAGTCCAATAAACAGATTCTGTCCCTGGACAGAAAAATTCGTATAAAATCACCAGATCATCTTTTTGATCTGAATTTTTTTTGACAGCGTGCTCTATACAATTGGCTTTCGGGCGTCTGTGCTGAGTTTTTTGATTGGAGTTGCAGAAGTGCCCCGAAAAAATTATTTACTACCTGCTGGTCTATTTTTCACAGATTCTGTCCTATTTTGCCTTTTTTTTCACTTTGCAGACCTTAAGCTTGCTTTTTCTTTGCAAAAACCTTTTGGCAATCTTGAGAAACAATAGCTCTTCAAGATTATCCTTATTTCTACTAGGGAAAAATTATTTTATTGTGGGTACTAACCTGCTAATGAGATTATGACGAGTTATGTATGAAGGGAATTTTCAAGTGTGCGAGGGAAGATGATAAAAGAAGATTCAGGAGGGTCAAACGCTCAAGCTTGGGGATGCCCCCATGCAACCTCAAGAAATATTCAAGAAGACTCAAGCGTCTAAGCTTGGGGATGCCCCCATGCATCCCCTTCTCCATCAACAATTATCAGTTCGTCTTTCGTTCCACTATATTTTAATCACTTCATGTGTTATGTGCTATGCTTGGAGCGTCTTGCTTTTAGTTTCCTTTTTAGTTTTCTTTAGCTTTGCTTGCTGTTCATAACAAGTTGGAACCCATCTTTCTTTGTGTGGGAGAGAAACACGCTCCACTTCAACCTAGAACACAACATAGGATTTTCATGTTTATCTTTGCTGTGTATGTTCTTTGTCTTTCAATAGCTACTGTCATGTTTAGCTCTTAGTTTTCATGCTTTTCTTTTTATAGAGCTTTTGTTTAGTTGGTTGCTGGAACTCTCTTGAGTTATCATGCTTATCTTGTTAAGAGAGTTGGCTTCTGTTGCACTGGTTGATATGTCTATGATAAAAATGCTATGTGCATAATGGTGCTTAGTATTTCATGTTTTCTTATGGTTAGTCTCAAATAGCTGGGGGGGGGGGTTCTTAATGTGTTATTGAAGTACCAACATGATTTGTTTGCCTATGATGTGGTTCGGTTTAGTGATATCTTCCTCCAAGAATTTATTTTGATTGACTTGGCATATGCTCACGCATATTTAAGACTGTAAAGAAAGTCTATCAAGCCTTGATGATCTTTAATTTCTAAGTAGCTATATAACTTCCATGCCCGATTCAATTTTGCTTTGTCGCTCTGCATGATTATGGCCGTCATTGCTCTCTTAGTTGGTCGCTCCCAGTCTTTTGCTAACCTTCGCCTGTACTAAGCGGACTGACTGCTTGTGCATCCAAAATCCTTTAAACCAGTTATGCCATATGAGTCCACCATACCTTCCTATACATGGCATTTACTTGCCATTCCTAACGAAGACTATCTTGTACCATCTCGAAATTAATCAAAAAAGCATTTCTCTTTTGTGCCTCTGTTTTAGCTCATGAGGAAGTAGTAGTTTATTCATGATCTTTTTAAGTTGGACAAGCTTCACCCCGGGATTGCATGTCTAATGTGCAAACCCCTAATACGAGAAGGAACTGGCAAAGAGTGCGCCCGGCTCATTAAAAAATATATAACAAACAAACCCTCCTTCACGCTTTGTTCATGAGAAATCAGAAAACTTTGGCAGTGATAAACAAAGGAGATTAAGGGGATGTGATCGTCCTCGTGCGGGAGCCGTTCCTCGAAACTTGTCCAGCTCGAGAAGTAATTGAGTTATCTACTAGCATTCGTTGACGAAATATGCATCTCTAAAAAATAATTTTTACTTCTGTTTTAAAAACCAAGAGCTCTGGTACATGTTTAGTTTTTGTTTCCGACCACGGGTTTTCAACCTTGCCAACAAAAGCCACGGTTCGAGAGTCTCCACCTTCTTTCTTTAAAGCACCAACTATTGAGAGCATGATTGTCATTCTGAGTATAATGTGCATTGTCCCAAAGTACCATTGTCTTCTGCATGATTATGATATCGTTTATTCTGAAATCATTGTATCTAGTCATCACTTAAACTTCGGAGGTGCCCCTGCATTTATGTTTTGCTTCACTAAAGGGGGCAAGCGAGGTATCACTTTGTCATGTTTGCACACCATGCTCACTACAAATCTATTGAGTGTTTCAGTATCATATTGTAAAACTTTCAGTTCTTTGTGATATTCTCATGAGGCAACTTAATTACTATAGATTCATTATCTCAGTAAGCCTTTGTCATGTGACTGTGAAAAGTTCTTATATGGTTAATAGCAAGTCACCACAGAAATTATGCTTGTTATCATTTACCTACTCGAGGACGAGCAAGAATTAAGCTTGGGGATGTTGATACGTCCAAAACGTATCTATAATTTCTGCTTGCTCCATGCCTCTTTTGTGTGATATTGCTATGATATTTATGCACTTCCATACACATTTGATCATATTTGGACTAACCTATTAACTCAGTGCACCCCAGTGCCAGTTTCTGTTTTCTGCTGTTTTTGTATTTCAGGTTTTCTCATTACGTAAATTGCCAGAAAAATTCCGGGAAAAATATATAAAAAATCAGCGTTCCGGAAGCTTCCATGCGGCCAAGTAGGGCCAGAGGCAGGCCACAGGGGCTCCAGGCGCCCTGTGGGTGCGCCCCCCCTCCTGGCCGCCGCGCCAGGCCGCGTGGGCCCCCCTTAGCTTCCCTGGCGACCCCCTTTGGCATATATTTAACACCCGTCGCGGAAACCCTGATTCCAGACCCCTTTTCTCCAGACGCAATTCCGATCTCCGCCGCCATCGCCATCAAGTTTCGGGGGACCAGAATTCCTGTGCCGGCACCCTGCCGGGACGGGGAAGTGCCCCCGGATTCATCTCCATTGACGTTGCTTCCTCCCTCCATGATGCGGGAGTAGTTCCTCCTCGAGGCTGAGGTTTCTACCAGTAGCTATGTGGTCAATTCTCTCTCCCATGATGTGATCTTCGTTGTGATCATAGGCTATGTTAATATAGGGTGATCCCATGATATTTCCCCTTCCTCTATGTATTGGATTGATGTACCCACTTGTCTTTATCTAGTATAATCCCCGAGACCAAGGTGACATCCGTCTATTGGACATGGATTAGAAGAATATTTTCATGAGTGATTTCCTCTTTTGTGTGTGGATTGAAGATTGAGAGTCTCTTGGTGCTTGTCTTTGACTATCCTTTAGATATGTTGTGGTGATTGTGGTACTCTCTTTGGATGGCCGCGGTGACATTGGGAAATCCATAGATTGAGAACTACGAACTTTGAGGTGTGCTTTTGTAGCCCTACATAGTTCTTGTCCTCTCTTGACCACAAAGGAATGACCTCCGGGTGCGTCCCCCTTGCATGTTTTATGGGAAATATCATGTGATTCGATTATGTTAATGTTGCTGGGAGTTGCCACTAGTGAAAGTATGAAGCCTAGGCCTTGTTTCCACCATTGCAATACCATTTGTGCTCACGTTTACCACTTGTTTGCTTGCTGCACTTTTTATTACAGATTTATATTACTTTGCTTTGCCACTCCTATCATCCATATTTTACCATCTCTTCGCCGAACTAGTGCACCTATACAACTCCTAGTTGTATTGGGTGTGTTGGGGACACAAGAGACTTCTTGTATCTTAGTTGCAGGGTTGCTTGAGAGAGACCACCTTCGACCTCTACTTCCCTGAGTTCGACAAACCTTAGGTCATCCACTTAAGAGAAATTTGCTGCTGTCCTACAAACCTCTGCTCTTGGAGGCCCAACACTGTCTACAGGAATAGAAGCGTGTAGTAGACATCATGCGCTCGCGAGATTAGCTGCCATTTTTTACTGGAGAGTTATTTTAAGATGATTAATAGACAAATTTCTCACGTCCACCAATTTATTTCAGAATTTTTAGAGTTACATAAGTATTCGAAAGTTACAGATTCTGTTTTGCGTGTGTTGTTTGCTTATTTTGATGAATCTATGGCTAGTATCGGGGGGTATGAACCATAGAGAAGTTGGAATACAGTAGGATTAGCACCAATATAAATAAAGAATGAGTTTAATACAGTACCTTAAAGTGGTGGTTTGTTTTCTTATACTAACGGAGCTCACGACATTTTCTGTTAAGTTTTGTGTTGTGAAGTTTTCAAGTTTTTGGGTAAGGATTTGATGGCCTATGGAATAAAGAGTGGCAAGAGCCTAAGTTTGGGGATTCCCAAGGCACCAAGGTAAAAATTCAAGGACAACCAAAAGCCTAAGCTTGGGGATGCCCTGGGAAGGCATCCCCTCTCTCGTCTTCGTCTATCGGTAACTTTACTTGAGACTATATTTTTATTCACCACATGATATGTGTTTTGCTTGGAGCGTCTTGTATGATTTGAGTCTTTGCTTTTTAGTTTACCACAATCAATCTTGCTGTACACACCTTTTGGGAGAGACACACATGAATCAGAATTTATTAGAAATACTTGTGTTGAGGTTTGCAAGTCCCGTAGCATGCACGTATGGTAACCGTTGTGTGACAAATTTGAATCATGAGGTACTTCTTTGATTGTCATCCTTTGTGTGGAGGTCAGGATCGCGGGATCGTTCACTCCTACCAACCCTTCCCCTAGGAGCATGCGTGTAATACTTTGTTTTGATGCCATGTAGATTTTTGCAATAAGTATGTGAGTTCTTTGTGACTAATGTTGAGTCCATGGATTATACGCACTCTCACCCTTTCACCATTGCTAGCCTCTCTAGTACCGCGCAACTTTCGCCGGTACCATAAACCCACCATATATCTTCCTCAAAACAGCCACCATACCTACCTGTTATGGCATTTTCATAGCCATTCCGAGATATATTGCCATGCAACTTTCCACCGTTCCGTTTATTATGACACGCTTCATCATTGTCATATTCCCTTGCATGATCATGTAGTTGACATCGTATTCATGTGTCACTCTTGATTCATTGCACATCCTGGTACACCGCCGGAGGCACTCATATAGAGTCATATTTTGTTCTAGTATCGATTTGTAATCTTTGAGTTGTAAATAAATAGAAGTGTGATGATCATCATTATTAGAGCATTGTCCCCAAAAAGGGCCAAATAAAAAAAAGGCCCAAAAAAAAGAAAAAAGGGGGACAATGCTACTATCTTTTTCCACACTTGTGCTTCAAAGTAGCGCCATGATCTTCATGATAGAGAGTCTCTTGTTTCGTCACTTTCATATACTAGTGGGAATTTTCATTATAGAACTTGGCTTGTATATTCCAAGGATGGGCTTCCTCAAATGCCCAGCAAGGAAGTTGGATGCACACCCACTTCGTTTCTTTTGTTGAGCTTTCATACATCTATAGCTCTAGTGCATCCGTTGCATGACAATCCCTACTCATCCACATTGATATCTATTGAGGGCATCTCCATAGCCCATTGATACGCCTAGTTGATGTGAGACCATCTTCCTCCTTTTTTTCTTCTCCACAACCACCGCTCTATTCCACCTATCGTGCTATATCCATGGCTCATGCTCATGTATTGCGTGAAAGTTGAAAAGGTTTGAAAAAATTAAAGTATGAAACAATTGCTTGGATGAAACCGGGGTTGTGCATGATTTGGGTATTTTGTGTGACGAAGATGGAGCATAGCCAAACTATATGATTCTGTAGGGATGAACTTTCTTTGGCCATGTTATTTTGAGCAGACATAATTGCTTTGTTAGTATGCTTGAAGTATTATTATTCTTATGTCAATATTAAACTTTTGTCTTGAATCTTTCGGATCTGAACATTCATGCCACAATAAAGAAAATTACATCGAAAATTATGTTAGGTAGAATTCCACATCAAAAATTCTGTTTTTATCATTTACCTACTCGAGAACGAGTAGGAGTTAATTTTGGGGATGCTTGATACGTCTCAAACGTATCTATAATTTTTTATTGTTCAATGCTATTATATTATCTGTTTTGGATGTTTAATGGGCTTTAATATGCACTTTTATATTATTTTTGGGACTAACCTACTAACCAAAGGCCTAGTGCAAATTGCTGCTTTTTGCCTATTTCAGTGTTTCGCAGAAAAGGAATATCAAACGGAATCCAAACGGAATGAAACCTTCGCGAGGATCGTTTTTGGAACAAGCGCAATCCAGGAGACTTGGAGTACAAGTCTGGGAAGCCACGAGGCGACCACGAGGCAGGAGGGCACGCCCCCACCCTCGTGGACCCCTCGTAGCTCCACCGACATACTTCTTCAACCTATATATACTCATATACCCTGAAAACATCGAGGAGCACCACAAAACCCTATTTCCACCGCCGCAACCTTCTGTACCCGTGAGATCCCATCTTGGGGCGTTTTCCGGCGCTCCGGCGGAGGGGGAATCGATCACGGAGGGCTTCTACATCAACACCATAGCCTCTCTGATGACGTGTGAGTAGTTTACCACAGACCTTCGGGTCCATAGTTATTAGCTAGATGGCTTCTTCTCTCTCTCTTTGGATCTCAATACAAAGTTCTCCTCGATCTTCTTGGAGATCTATTCGATGTAATACTTTTTGTGGTGTGTTTGTCGACATCCGATGAATTGTGGGTTTATGATCAAGATTATCTATGAACAATATTTGGTTCTTCTCTGAATTATTATATGCATGATTTAATATCTTTGCAAGTCTTTTCGAATTATCGGTTTAGTTTGGCCTACTAGAATGATCTTTCTTGCAATGGGAGAAGTGCTTAGCTTTGGTTCAATCTTGCGGTGTCCTTTCCCAATGAAAGTAGGGGCAGCAAGGCACGTATTGTATTGTTTCCATCGAGGATAAAAAGATGGGGTTTATGTCATATGGCAATATTATCCCTCTACATCATGTCATCTTGCTTAATGCATTACTCTGTTCTTAAGAACTTAATACTCTAGATGCATGCTGGATAGTGGCCGATGTGTGGAGTAATAGTAGTAGATGCAGAATCGTTTCAGTCTACTTGTCACGGACGTGATGCCTATATACATGATAATGCGTATATATTCTCATAACTATGCGTTTTTCTATCAATTGCTCGACAATAATTTGTTCACCCACCGTAAAAGACGCTATCTTGAGAGAAGCCACTAGTGAAACCTATGGCCCCCGGGTCTATTTTCCATCATATTAGTTTCCCGTCAACTTGCCAATTTCTGTCGCCGTTCTTTTATTTGCAATCTTTACTTTTCAATCTATACAATAAAAATACCAAAAATATTTATCTTATTATCTTTATCAGATCTGACTTTTGCAAGTGGCCGTGAAGGGATTGACAACCCCTTTATCGCATTGATTGCAAGGTTCTTGATTGTTTGTGCAGGTCCTAGGCGATTTGCATGTAGTCTCCTACTGGATTGATACCTTGGTTCTCAAAAAATGAGGGAAATACTTATGCTACTTTGCTGCATCACCCATTTCTCTTCAAGGGAAAACCAACACATGCTCAAGAGGTAGCAGTAGCCTGGTCCTATGGGGCCTTAGCATGACGACTTTCCGAATGTCTATCACAACAAAATTTTCCCGGCTCTGATGAGGGAGGGGCAAAGATAAGACGGCTGCGCGCCTTTCGCTCGCTCTAGTGATGATCGTCATTGCTAGATGATCTATGAATATGGATGTATTTTTACATTTTTGTACTACCATGACAATCAATGAATAGATCGGAAGTTTTTCTCGCAAATAAATAAATACTAAATAATGAGCTAGCATCAATAGCCAAATTAAAATTGTGCCTTACATTTTAGTAAATTTAGTGAAATTACCTAAGTTGGGTGGGTATTGTTTTCGAGACGCATCTTTGGCTAGGCCCACTTTCCAATAACAAGTTTCATCTGACGTAGCATGGTAAAGTTTGGAAAGATTCTCTTACAACATATTTAGTCGTTCGGCCCCAGTGACCTGAAATATCGCCGCTTGGGGGGCCAACCGGCGGTAATTTCTACATGGCGGGAGGGGGGGAGGGGCTTGTGTTCCCAGCGGAACCCCCTAGTTCACCCTCAGTCACCAATTTCGGTCCAATTTCACGCAAATTTGGCCCAAATTCGGCGGGCTTCGCCAAAAATGGAACATAAACTAATTTTTTCACATAGTTCATCACATAAATCCATACATATCAAATAGTTCAATGAAGCAAACTCATAATTCGAACATAAATTAAAACTCATAGTTCATCACACGTCGAACTAGGCGTTGCTCTTGAGTCTCCATATATACTCCAACAGATCGTGTTGCAGTTCTTGATGCACCTGTGGGCCTCGGATTTCCTGACGCATATTGAGGAAGGCAATGCATGACGCCGGTAGCTGGTGATCAACTTGAGCAAGAGGACCCTACCTGTAATATGATTCAATGTCGAACACTGGCTCTTCCTGCTCGCTCTCAATGATCATGTTGTGCAACATGACACAACAAGTCATGACTTCCCACATTTGATATTTCGACCAGGTCAGAGCGGGGTTCCGGACAACAGCAAATCTGAAGGAAATATGCCCTAGAGGCAATAATAAAGATGTTATTTGTATTTCCTTATATCATGATAAATGTCTTTTATTCATGCTATAATTGTATTAACCGGAAACTTAGTACATGTGTGAATACATAGACAAAACAGTATGTCCCTAGTATGCCTCTACTAGACTAGCTCATTGATCAAAGATGGTTATGTTTCCTAATCATAGACATGAGTTGTGATAACCCACAAGTGTAGGGGATCGCAACCGTTTTTGAGGGTAAAGTATTCAACCCAAATTTATTAATTCGACACAAGGGGAGCCAAAGAATACTCTTAAGTATTAGCAACTGAGTTGTCAATTCAACCACACCTGGAAACTTAGTATCTGCAGCAAGATAGTTTAGTAGCAAAGTAATATGATAGTGGCGGTAGAAGCAATAAAAGTAACGATAGTGTTTTTGTAGTTTTTGTAATAGTAGCAACGGAAAAGTAAATAAGTGACAAGCAATATAGGAAAAGCTCGTAGGCATTGGATCGGTGATGGGAAATTACGTTGGATGAAATTCATCATGTAGAAGTCATAACCTAGGGTGACACAGAACTAGCTCCAGTTCATCAATGCAATGTAGGCATGTATTCCGAATATAGTCATACGTGCTTACGAAAAAGAACTTGCATGACATCTTTTGTCCTACCCTCCCGTGGCAGCGGGGTGCTATTGGAAACTAAGGGATATTACGGCCTCCTTTTAATAGAGTACCGGACCAAAGCATTAACACATAGTGAATACATGAACTCCTCAAACTACGGTCATCACCGGGAGTGATCCCGATTATTGTCACTTCGGGGTTGCCGGATCATAACACATAGTAGGTGACTATAGACTTGCAAGATAGGATCAAGAACACATATATATTCATGAAAACATAATAGGTTCAGATATGAAATCATGGCACTCGGGCCCTAGTGACAAGCATTAAGCATAGCAAAGTCATAGCAACATCAATCTCAGAACATAGTGGATACTAGGGATCAAACCCTTACAAAACTAACTCGATTACATGATAGATCCCATCCAACCCATCACCGTCCAGCAAGCCTACGATGGAATTACTCACGCACGATGGTGATCATCATGGAATTGGTGATGGAGGAAGGTTGATGATGACGATGGCGACGATCTCCACTCTCCGGAGCCCTGAACGGACTCCAGATCAGCCCTCCCGAGAGAGATTAGGGCTTGGCGGCGGCTCCGTCTCGTGAAACGCTTTAATTCCTTCTCCCTGAAACGAAAGGATAGGATCTGGGGGGACGTCGGTGGAGCATCGGGGGGCCCACGAGGCAGGGGGCACGCCCTGGGCAAGGGGGCGCGCCCCCCACCCTCGTGGACAGGGTGTGGGCCCCCCCGGTGAGGATCTTCTTGCAGATATTTTTTATGTTTTCCAAAATAATTCTCCATTGATTTTCAGGCGATTCTGAGGACTTTTTATTCTGCACAAAAACAACACCATGGCAGTTCTGCTGAAAACAGCGTCAGTCCGGGTTAGTTCCATTCAAATCATGCAAGTTAGAGTCCAAAACAAGGGCAAAAGGGTTTGGAAAAGTAGATACGTTGGAGACGTGTCAACTCCCCCAGGCTTAAACCTTTGCTTGTCCTCAAGCAATTCAGTTGATAAACTGAAAGTGATAAAGAAAAAATTTGACAAATTCTGTTTGCTCTTGTTGTTGTAAATATGTAAGCTAGCATTCAGGTTTTCAACAAGATCATGAACTAACCACATTCACAATAACTTTCAGGTCTCAAGACTACTCACATCAATGGCATAATCAACTAGCGAGCAATAATAATAAACCTCGGATGACAACACTTCTCAAAACAATCATGATATGATATAACATGATGCTATCTCGCTAGCCCTTTTTGAGACCGCAAAACATAAATGCAGAGCACCTTTAAGGATCAAGGACTGACTAGACATTGTAATTCATGGTAAAAGAGATCCAGTCATGATCATACTCAATGCAAATTAATAGTAATACATGCAACGACAGAGGTGCTCTCCTACTGGTGCTTTTTGATAAGAGGATGATGACTCTTCATAAAAGTAAAGATAGGCCCTTCGCAGAGGGAAGCAGGGATTTGTAGAGGTGCCAGAGCTCGATTTTTAAATAGAGATGAATAGCATTTTGAGCAGTATACTTTCATTGTCAACATAAAAACCAAGAATCTCGATATCTCCCATGCTACACACATTATAGGCGGTTCCCAAACAGAATGGTAAAGTTTATACTCCCCCAACCACCAACAAGCACACTCCACGGCTAGCCCGAAACAACGGGTACCGTCCAAACCAGCAACAATCCTGGGGGAGTTTTGTTCAATTATTACGATTTTGAGCATGGGACTGGGCATCCCGATTACCAGCCATTTTCTCATGAATGATGAGCGGAGTCCACTCATCGTGAGAATAACCCACCTAGCATGGAAGATATAGGCAACCCTAGTTGATACATGAGCTGTTCGAGCATACAAAACAGAATTTCATTTGAAGGTTTAGAGTTTGGCACATACAAATTTACTTGGAACGGCAGGTAAATACCGCATATAGGAAGGTATAGTGGACTCATGTGGAATAACTTTGGGGTTTATGGAAGTGGATGCACAAGCAGTATTCCCGCTTAGTACAGGTGAAGGCTAGAAAGGGACTGGGAAGCGACCAGCTAGAGAGCAACAACGGTCATGAACATGCATTATAATTAATCAACAATGAATGTAAGCACGAGTAGGATATAAATCACCATGAACATAAATATCGTGAAGGCTATGTTGATTTGTTTCAACTACATGCGTGAACATGTGCCAAGTCAGATCATTTAAATCATTCAAAGGAGGATACCACCCATCATACCACATCACAACCATTTTAATATCATGTTGGCATGCAAGATAGACCATTATAAACTCTCAGCTAATTAAGCATGGCATAAGCAGCTATGTTCTCTAATTGTCATTGCAAACATGTTTCATTCATAACAAGCTGAATCAGGAACGATGAGCAATCATATTTACAAAGACAAGACAGGTCGAGTTCATACCAGCTTTTCTTATCTCAATTAGTTCATCATATATCATCCTTATTGCCTTTCACTCGCACGACCGAATGGTGTGGATAATAATAATAGTGCACGTGCATTGGACTTATGCTGGAATCTGCAAACATTTAATACAAGAGAGAAGACAAGGTAATATGGCTCAAGGTTAAATCAACAATAAAGCATATGAGAGCCACTAAGCATTTTAATCATGGTCTTCTACTCTCAACCCCTAAAGAAAAGAAAAGAAACTATTTACACGGGAAAGCTCCCAACAAGCAAAAGAAGAACGAGAAATCTTTTTGGGTTTTCATTTTTATTTACCACTACAAGCAAAGAAAGTAAACTAGCTAAAAGCTACAACTAATATTTTTTGTTTTTCTGGGTTTTTCGAGCACACAAGAAAAAGACTAAGAAAAAGAAATAGAAACTAAGCATGGATGGTATAGTGAAAGAGTGTGAGCACCGAGAGCTATAATAAGTGTGTAAACATGAATGTAAGTCGGTGAGAAACATGTACTCCCCCGAGCTTAGCCATTTGGCCTAAGTTGGTCTATGGCCACGGATCGAAGCCACTCCCTCCAGTGTACTGAGATGTGTCCTCTGGATGCCACTGGTTGGCGAGCTCATCCAGCTCCCACCCATAAACAGATTGACGAGAAGGATCAAGTGGTGGCTCTGGCTCAGGCTCTGAAGCTTGTGCCTGGCCTTGGTACTTGTAGAAGGCATCTGATGTAATGAGATACTTGCCAGTGGACAGATCAAACAAAGATGGTGCAGGAAAGGTAACAATTTCATAGTATATTTCATCAAACCTTAATTTATAATTAAGCTGCATATTCTTGTCTTTAACAATAAAATCATGAGCTGCCATGCTCTTGTAGTCTAGATAAACAGGGGCAAGCAATTTTTCTTCCTTCTCATAATGCCTAATGGGTATATTAAAATATTCAGCAAGGCGAGAAGCAAAAATGCCTCCAAAGACGGGCCCCTTTGAGCTGTTCAGGCTCAATCGTTTGGCAACGATGGCGCCCAAGCTAAAAATTGTGTCTTGAAACAAAGCATGGCATAAAATGATAATATCAGGGGCACTGAGATTCCCACTATTCCCGCGACCAATTAAACACCTACTAGCAAATAAAGCAAAGTAGCGCATAACAGGGAAGTGTATACTAGTGATTCTTGCCCCTGAAACTTGTCTAGTTTCACCTACGGCTATCATATCAATAAACCCTTCAACGTCTTCACGACATGGTTCATCAAGTCTACCTCCGAAGGGCACTTTGCATATTTCACAAAAATCTAAAAGTGATATCTCCTTAACCACATCATATAAGTGAAACTCCATCGTAGGTGGTGTTTTCCTAGAATGAAAATGAAAGCTTTGCGTGAAAATATTGGTGAGTAAGAGATACTGCTCTTTCTGGTCGTTGAGGAAGTTGGTGAGGCCTACATTATTCGCCAACCAATAAAAGTCTTCGTAAATACCGGCGGACATCATGAAATTATTACAAGGTCATTCGCACGGTTGAGCTTCCGCCATGCGAGGAATATTATACTTGGGCTTCTTATTTTCTTCTTTCTTCTTCTCCTCCGAACTCTTGCTAGAGGAGCCCCTCAATAATCTTTTTAACATTTTCCCTTTCTATAAATTTCTGAAATTTTTAGTAACTTCAAAATAAAAGTTAACCAAACTCAACAAGATTGATAGCAACAACTCCTATAAGTGCCTAGAGGCTATATCATGCATTAGAACTACTTGGGACTAAGAAAATTTTGACATGCAAGCTCAAGAACAAGGTCACCATAGCAGCATAAATTTGCAACAAATAAAGCACTAGAACAAAAACTAATTGGACCAATGGAGGAGTCACATACCAAGGAACAATCTTTCCAAACAGTTTGGTGAATGGTGCTTTGAGCAAGGAGATCGTAAATGGCACCTAGATGAGCTAGAACTCGGGTTTGAGCTGGTTGGGGATTTTTTTGGGAGGAAGAAGAAGAGCATGGGTGAAAGGATAAGTGTAGGGGGGCCACGTGGGGCCCACGAGGCAGGGGCACACCCTGCACCCTCGTGGCCACGTGTTGGCTCCCCTCGCTGTGTGTTCAGTGCCATATTTTCTTAAATATTCTAGAAAAAAAAATCATATTTCATTTTCATGGCATTTGGAGAACTTTTATTTTTGGGATATTTTTTTATTGCATGGATAAGTCTGAAAAGAGACAGACAATGCTATTTTTGTTTTATTTAACCTAATTAACAGAAAGTAAAAAGAGGGTACAGAAGATTGTGCCATCTAGATTCACCTATCCCATGTTCATCAAAAGGAATACATTAACAAGGTTGATCAGGTCTTGTTAATAAACTCTTTTCGAGTAATATGAAACCGGAGAATTTTCGAATAACACTAGGTTACCTCAATGGGGATATGTATGTCCCCAACAATAAGAATGTCATATGCCTTCTTGATAGTAGGAATAGGAAACTCAAAACCTCCAATAGTGATAGTTGAAGTTTTTCCAATATAATTGATACTATGGACCCGAGGTTGTTTCCTCGGAAAGTGTACCGTATGCTCATTACCATTGACATGAAAAGTGACATTGCCTTTGTTGCAATCAATAACAGCCCTTGCAGTATTCAAAAAAGGTATTCCAAGAATAATAGACATACTATCGTCCTCGGGAATATCAAGGATAACAAAGTCCGTTAGAATAGTAACATTTGCAACTACAACAGGCACATCCTCACAAATACCGGCAGGTATAGCAGTTGATTTATCGGCCATTGGCAAAGATATTTCACTAGGTGTCAACTTACTCAAGTCAAGTCTACGATATAAAGAGAGAGGCATAACACTAACACGAGCTCCAAGATCACACAAAGCAGTTTTAACATAGTTTCTCTTAATGGAGCAAGGTATAGTAGGTACTCCTGGATCTCCTAATTTCTTAGGCATTCCTCCCTCAAAAGTGTAATTGGAAAGCATGGTGGAAATGTCTACTTCAGGTATCTTACTTTTGTTGGTAATAATGTCTTTCATATACTTGGCATAAGGATTTGTTTTAAACACATCAGTCAAACGCATACGCAAAAAGATAGGTCTAATCATTTTAGCGAAGCGCTCAAAATCCTCATCATCCTTTTTCTTGGATGGTTTCGGAGGAAAAGGCATGGGTTTCTGAACCCATGGTTCTCTTTCCCTACCGTGCTTCCTAGCAACAAAGTCTCTCTTATCATAACATTGATTCTTTGATTGTGGGTTATCAAGATCAACATCAGGTTCAATCTCTACATCATTATCATTGCTAGGTTGAGCATCAGCATGAACATCGTCATTAATATTATCACTAGGCTCATGTTCATTGCCAGATTATGTCTCAACATCAGAAACAGATATATCATTCGGATTCTAAGGTGGGTGAGCTACAGGTTCACTAGAAGCATGCAAAGTCCTATCATTTTTCTTTTTCTTCTTTTTAGAAGAACTAGGTGCATCTAAATTAGCTCTCTAAGAATCTTGTTCAATTCTCTTAGGGTGGCCTTCAGGATACAGAGGTTCTTGAGTCATTCTACCACCTCTAGTCACAACTCTAATGGCATAGTCATTATTCTTACCATTTAATTCATTGAGCAAATCATTCTGAGCCTTAAGTACTTGTTCTACTTCAGTGGTGACCATAGAAGCATGTCTACTAATAAGTTTCAGTTCACCTTTAACTCTAGACAGATAATCAATCAAGCTTTCAATCATATAAGCATTGTGTTGCAATTGTCTACCAACATAAGCATTGAAGTTTTCTTGTTTCACAATAAAATTGTCAAACTCATCTAAGCATTGGCTAGCAGACTTATGACAAGGGATATCACCTTCATCAAATGTATAAAGAGAATTTACCTTTACTACCTGTGTCGGGTTATCAAGACCATGTATTTCTTCAATAGGCGGTAAATTCTTAACATCTTCAACTTTAATACCCTTCTCTTTCATAGATTTCTTTGCCTCTTGCATATCTTCAGGACCGAGAAATAGAACACCTCTTTTCTTCGGAGTTGGCTTAGAGGCTGGTTCAGGAAGTGTCCAATTATTTTCATTGGCTAGCATATTATTCAATAGTAGTTCAGCTTGTTCAACTGTTCTTTCCCTGAAAACACAACCATCACAACTATGCAGGTGGTCTCTGGAAGCATCAGTTAGTCCATTATAAAAGAAATCAAGTATATCATGCATCTCAAGAGGATGATCAGGCAAAGCATTAAGTAATTGGAGAAGCCTCCCCCAAGCTTGTGGGAGACTCTCTTCTTCAGTTTGAGCAAAGTTATAAATTTCCCATAAGGCAGCTTATTTCTTATGAGCGGGAAAATATTTAGCAGAGAAGTAATACATCATATCCTGGGGACTACGCACACAACCAGGATCAAGAGAATTAAACCAAGTCTTAGCATCACCCTTTAACAAGAACGGAAATAGCTTAAGGATATAGTAGTAACGAATCTTTTCATCATTGGTAAACAGGGTGGCTATATCATTCAACTTAGTAAGATGTGCCACAACAGTTTCAGACTCATAGCCATGGAAAGGATCATATTCAACCAAAGTAATTAACTCAGGATCAACAGAGAATTCATAATCCTTATCAGTAACACAGATAGGTGCAGTAGCAAAAGCAGGGTCATGTTTCATTCTAGCATTCAAGGACTTCTCTTTCAGCTTAGCTAATAACTTCTTAAGATCATATCTATCATTGCAAGCAAGAAAGTCTCTAGCAGTTTCTTCATCCATAACATAACCCTCAGGCACAACAGGCAATTCATATGTATTGGGAGTAGTTTCTTCATCACTTTCATAAATATCATCAACATTTGCACTCTCCCTAACCTTAGCAATTTGTTCATCTAGAAATTCACCTAGTGGCACAGTATCAGCCATAGAGGTGGTTTCATCATACATAGCAGAAGTAGCATCATCAAGAACATACGACATATCAGATTCAATAGCAGGAGTAGGTGTCGCAAGTTTACTCATAACAGAAGGAGAATCAAGTGCAGAGCTAGATGGCAGTTCCTTACCTCCCCTCGTAGTTGAGGGTAAGATCTTGGGTTTTGAGTCCTTCAAGTTCTTCATAGTGATAAAAAGATATAAATCCCAAGTGACTTAAAGAATAGAGCTATGCTCCCCGGCAACGACGCCAGAAAATAGTCTTGATAAACTACAAGTGTAGGGGATCGCAACAGTTTTCGAGAATAAAGTACTCAACCCAAATTTATTGATTCGACACAAGGGGAGCCAAAGAATACTCTTAAGTATTAGCAGCTCAGTTGTCAATTCAACCACACCTGGAAACTTAGTATCTGCAGCAAGATAGTTTAGTAGCAATGTAATATGATAGTGGCGGTAGCAGCAATAAAAGTAACGATAGTGTTTTTGTAGTTTTTGTAATAGTAGCAACGGAAAAGTAAATAAGCGACAAGCCATATAGGAAAAGCTCGTAGGCATTGGATCGGTGATGGGAAATTACGTCAGATGCAATTCATCATGTAGAAGTTATAACCTAGGGTGACACAGAACTAGCTCCAGTTCATCAATGCAATGTAGGCATGTATTCCGAATATAGTCATACGTGCTTATAGAAAAGAACTTGCATGACATCTTTTGTCCTACCCTCCCGTGGTAGCGGGGTCCTATTGGAAACTAAGGGATATTAAGGCCTCCTTTTAATAGAGTACTGGACCATAGCATTAACACATAGTGAATACATGAACTCCTCAAACTACGGTCATCATCGGGAGTGGTCCCGATTATTGTCACTTCGGGGTTGCCGGATCATTACACATAGTAGGTGACTATAGACTTGCAAGATAGGATCAAGAACACATATATATTCATGAAAACATAATAGCTTCAGATCTGAAATCATGGCACTCGGGCCCTAATGACAAGCATGAAGCATAGCAAAGTCATAGCAACATCAATCTCGGAACATAGTGGATACTAGGGATCAAACCCTAACAAAACTAACTCGATTACATGATAGATCCCCTCCAACCCATCACCATCCAGCAAGCCTACGATGGAATTACTCATGCACGGCGGTGAGCATCATGGAATTGGTGATGGAGGAAGGTTGATGATGACGATGGCGACGATCTCCACTCTCCGGAGCCCCGAACGGACTCCAGATCAGCCCTCCCGAGAGAGATTAGGGCTTGGCGGCGGCTCCGTCTCGTGAAACGTGATAATTCCTTCTACGAAAGATATAGGATCTGGGGGGACGTCGGTGGAGCATCGGGGGGCCCACGAGGCAGGGAGCGCACCCTGGGCAGGGGGCGCGCCCCCCACCCTCGTGGACAGGGTGTGGTCCCCCGGTGAGGATCTTCTTGCAGCTATTTTTTATATTTTCCAAAATAATTCTCCGTTGATATTCAGGCGATTCTGAGGACTTTTTATTCTGCACAAAAACAACACCATGGCAGTTATGCTGAAAACAGCGTCAGTCCGGGTTAGTTCCATTCAAATCATGCAAGTTAGAGTCCAAAACAAGTGCAAAAGGGTTTGGAAAAGTAGATACGTTGGAAACGTATCAAGTTGTCATTTGATCAACGGGATCACATCATTAGGAGAATGATGTGATGGACAAAGACCCATCCGTTAGCTTAGCACTTTGATCGTTTAGTTTTACTGCTATTGCTTTCTTCATAACTTATACATGTTCCTATGACTATGAGATTATGCAACTCCCGAATATCGGAGGAACACCTTGTGTGCTATCAAACGTCACAACGTGACTGGGTGATTATAAAGATGCTCTACAAGTGTCTCCGGAAGTGTTCGTGGTGTTGGCATAGATCAAGAATAGGATTTGTCACTCCGAGTGTCGGAGAGGTATCTCTGGGCCCTCTCGGTAATGCACATCATAATAAGCCTTGCAAGCAAATGACTAATGAGTTAGTCATGAGATGATGTATTACGGAACAAGTAAAGAGACTTGCCAGTAATGAGACTGAACTAGGTATCGAGATACCGACGATCGAATCTCGAGCAAGTAACATACCAATGACATGTTGTTATGCGGTTTGATCGATAAAGATCTAAGTAGAATATGTTGGAGCCAATATGAGCATCTAGGTTCCGCTATTGGTTATTGACCGAAGATGAGTCTTGGTCATGTCTACATAGTTCTCGAACCCATAGGGTCCGCACGCTTAACGTTTGATGACGATCTGTATTATGAGTTTATGAGTTTTGATGTACCGAAGGTAGTTCGGAGTCCCGGATGAGATCACGGACATGACAAGGAGTCTCGAAATGTCCGAGATGTAAAGATTGATATATTGGACAACTATATTCGAACACCAGAAGTGTTCCAGAAGGTTTCGGATAAAACCGGAGTGCCGGGGGGGGGGGGGGGGGGG